>OZ022264.1:136182223-136356934 GCA_963978885.1 Nemotelus pantherinus | reverse complement strand
CCAAGATCGTTATACGAGTACTCATTATTAGACCAATGTAAACAAACAACATGCTATTTCGTGCAAAAAACTATGTGAAGATATGATTTCCGCGCCCAACATATACACATAAAATTAATCAGCGCAAAAACCTCTACAACATACTAAAATTTCAAGGTCATCGGAAGGGTCTCCCCCAAACTGTATTATTACCAAAATTTCAATAATCCACTCAAAGACACCTTTTGCGTGTTCACTTGAAGCAACCGTTCACCCAATTCCCCTTGACCTTAATGATAAACATTGCTATGAGTGCACTTATATTTCACTAACAGTATTCTGAATTTCTATCTGTCATATTCCAAGAATCAGAGAATAATTGATAATCCACATGATCTGGTTGTTAATGGAACTGATTCCACAATAAACAACACCAATAAGTAATTCATCACGGCAGGCTTCATTTTTGTTAAAAACATTAGATACAAAACAGCACGCGACACTTTCAATCTTTGACTCTCCGATTCACATGCCTGCTTTCGAGCTGTTTTCTTCCTACCCGTTGATTCGCACAACAGCTCTTACCACGAATAACGGGCCCAAGCACGTTGTTACCGTGAACAGAATGTTCCTTCAGGGCTATGGGAGGTCCGGTGAAAACGCACGAAAATGTATTGAAAGAAATACTATCACGAGATACTTTTCGTGAAAGTCCAACGTGAAACGATGTGAATATTTTATCATTCAACCAATACTTATCACCGATAGTAACTCCCGCATTCCGAAACTAGATCAATTTCAAACTTGATTGTAGTGTCGTGTGTGCTTAAGCGACCGAGCGAGCACAATCACCCGTCGCTACGACGGCCCAAAGACTGTCCCAAAACGCACATTGCATTTTGAAATGAGCGATCGAAATTCCGTTAGGAATTTGCTCGCTGGGCAATTACAATAACAAGGTTGCATAGGATTTGCGGTATATTGTTATTGTACAAAATTGAAACGTATTTCAATTTCAGATCGATGTAGCGATTTCGAGCACAGGACAGTGTGCCTCGAAATAATGGGTCCAGTAATTTCAATTGAAATTACTGGATGCTACAACACAGATCTTTCCACAAGGGCAAGTGCGTGGAAAGAGCTGAAGGATGTATGTAATCTATGAAGGGCAATGACGTGAACAGGTGATCATGCCTTTTATTATCCAATCCTTTATATAACGCGTGAACAAGTGAGCAAAACAAGGGGGTAAATGTAACTAGAGAGAATATCGTGAACAACGTATACTGAATTAATGATGAAAGTATCTTTGGTAGAGGAAATGGTGAACTAGGTGAACATCTCTAGATACTTTCCAATTGGAGCAGGAGTGACACCTGAAATAGGCGCAACTGGACGATCTCCAAATAAAATTTGGTAACAGATCGTGAACTGGTGAACTAGTGGGTATATCACTTGGTGATGTCTTTCGCGTGAAAGACGCCCACTGATCGTCCATTTTAATCGGCCAGCTGATAATAAGCCCCACCGATCTTCTTAATTACCTTACTAAGTAAGAACTTCCGGTCCAGCTTTGCATTATAGTGCGCGGCTGCGTCACTTTGCCGGTAGTTGCGCCTGTAGACCACTTCGCCAGGCTGGTATGTAACCAACCTGGAACGAAGGTTATAGGCCTTTGCGTTTCGAGACTGGGCCTGGGTCGTGAGGTTGCGGATGGTCTGGCGCAGGAGTGCCAGGTGGTCAGGAGGTGGCAGAATAGTTTTGGGGTCATCCAAGAGATGAAGTTGCCGCATTAGGGCGTAAGTGCGGCCATGGGTGACCATGGGTTGCCCGAAAACTGCCTGATAGGGCGAAGTTCCTATTGTCGCGTGAGGGGCTGAGCGCAATGCGCAGGTGATCTCTGAAAGTTTGGCGTCCCACTCCTTTTGGGCAGGATCTAAATAGGCCCGGATGGCAGCCAGAATTGATATATTGAGGCGTTCTGACGCGTTTGCCTGAGGGGAATATACGGCGGTGAAGGTGTGGCCGATACCGAATTCCTGTAAAAACGTTTTGAATAAAGAAGAACGAAATTGCGCGCCATTGTCTGACACTATTATTTCTGGGATCCCAACAAGGTGAAATACCCTCCTCCAAAGGATGTATATTACTGCTTTCGCAGTAAACTTCCGAAGCGGCTCAATGAATGGGAATCGCGAAAGATGGTCTAAGACGATGAGAACTCCAATGTTGCCAGACTTGGACCTAGCGTAGGGGCCAATAATATCAATGTACAAGCGCTGGAATATGCGCTCGGGAACGGACTGCAGTGGCATTGGTGGTCGAAGGGTGTGTGAAGGAGCCTTGGTGGTCTTGCAGGTGAGGCATGAGCCAACATATTTCTGAACTTGAGCGGCCGTTTTAGGCCAGTAAAACCATTGCCGTAGTCGGCCGAGGGTTTTGGCCACGCCACCATGCGCACTCAAGGGTGGATCATGGGCTCTTTTCACTAATTCTGCCGTCAATTCTGACGGCACCCACAACTTCCAGGCCAACTGGTCTTGAAGTCCGTTTCCGGTCGCATACTCAGTCAGCTTGTACACGAACCCGTCTACAACTTTAAGGTCCGGCAGTTGGTGTTGGTCTGCCTGGACTTTTGCCGCTAGCTCCATATAAGAAGCATTTTTGAAATGCAGTGAAGTCAAATCTAGCACCATTGGAGTCTCCTCGCCTTCCGCCGGCATCAACGCCTCGGCAGAGAATATGCGCGATAAGGAGTCCGGCACTACGTTTCGGCTTCCCTTTCGGTGGACTATTTTGAAGTTGAACGCTTGAAGTTTCAAGGCCCACCGGGCTAATCGGCCATTAAGGTCTGGTTGGTTCATTAGCCATTTTAGGGAAGCATGGTCGGTCACTATTTCAAATTCATGACCTTCCACGTAGGCACGGAACTTCTTGAATGCCAGCACCGCTTCCAGACATTCTTGCTCAGTGACGGTGTAGTTTTGTCGAGTGGGATTCAGTTTGTAGGACATGTAAGCGATGGGGGCTTCAGCTCCGACTTCTGTGCGATGCACCAGCATGGCACTGACTCCATGTTGACTTGCGTCACATTGGGTGGAGAAGGGCTTGTTGAAATCTGGGCTGTGCTGCACTGGAGCTGAAGCAAGGCTGTGTTTCAATTGCTTGAAAGCATCGGTCCACACAAACTGACTCCACTTAGAAAGCATGTCTGTCAGTGG
Organism: Nemotelus pantherinus; assembly: GCA_963978885.1. Classification (NCBI taxonomy): domain Eukaryota; kingdom Metazoa; phylum Arthropoda; class Insecta; order Diptera; family Stratiomyidae; genus Nemotelus; species Nemotelus pantherinus. The sequence goes on along the minus strand of OZ022264.1, from coordinate 136,353,734 downwards.
TGTTGACAAAGACGCATATTCTCTAACGAAGCGCCGATACCAGATTCCTAAGAATCTTTAGAGTTGCTTCGTGATAGAGGGTAGTGGAAAATCCATAATAGATTTAACCTTGTCAGGATCTGTCTGGATAGTGCCCCCACCAACAATGTGGCCAAGGTACTTGACGTCTCGCAAGAGGAACTTACTCTTTTCCACATGGATGGTGAGGCCAGCTTGTCTCAAATGAAAGGTGACCTGATGAAGTACCTGAAGGTGAAAGTCAAACTCTTCTGTTATGACCAACATGTGTTCGAGGTACACGAATACCTGGTGCTTGAGTTGGGGCGGAATCACTTTATCCATTAGTCGTGACATCGTTTGGGGTGCATTAGACAACCCAAACGGCATCACGACAAAATGGTAAAGGGGTCGCCCGGGCACAGTGAAGGCTGTCTTCTCCTTTGACTTCTCCTCCAAAGGTATCTGCCAAAAGGCATCCTTCAGATCAAGGCTGGAGATGAAATTTGCCTTGGGGAGTCTGCTGAGAATACCGTCGATCAGCGGCAAAGGGTAGGCATCCTTCACTGTGACCGAGTTAACCTTCCTAGCATCCAGGCATAGGCACACCTTCGAGGGCTTTACCACCAACGTTACCGGCGAAGACCATGCACTTTTCGACTCTTCGATTACGCCCAACGCTAACATCCGGCCAATCTCCTGATAGAGGAGTTTTTCGACAGCTGGTGACACAGAGAAATGTCTCTGTTTTATGGGTTTCTGGTCATCAGTGTCGATGTCATGACGGATGAGCGTAGTCTTTCCAAGGCCCTCTACAGCGAACGAAGGAAAGCAAGCAATCGCAGCCCGAAGTCTGCGATGCTGCTCCTGTGTGAGAGGATGGGCGCAATCGTCGAGTGCGTCGAGGCTGTTGGTGATGTCGACCTGTGGTGGTGGTGCAAACAGGTCAGTGGCCAGTGCGAAAAGACGGACGAAGTCCACTCCCAGATAGAGGCTCTGACTCAGAGTGGGTATTATCCAGAGCGCCAACGTCTTGGTGAGCCCCCGGAACCTGATGTCAGCTGATACTCGGCCTACGGCTTGATGTTGAGTGCCGTCAGCTGTTTTCAACCCGAGAGAAGCTCTTTTCCAGGGAAAAGAGTTCTGCTCGAGGAATGAGCGGGCTAGATCAGCCGCCATCACGCTCAAGTTGGCTCCTCTCATTCTCAACGTCGAGCATTTCGGTGCATGATGATGTTTAATAGTGTCAATTTCAGAGTTAAAAATTCGGTCTGGGACCAACGTATATTTCTGCCATCTTAGGCGGTATGGCAGAAAAGCCAAAGGTGTAGAGGCTCTGCCTGTAAGTGTGGCATCGATAAGGTGTTAGGTTCCCCACACGTCTGGATTCCAGTATTATTGGTGAATGGGCCAAAAAAATTTGGTGTCAAATCACCGGTCCTGTCTACCTGCTGGAGCGTGGTGGAGATTGCTTGCTCTGGAAACGGCATGAGGTCTTGTTCCGCACTCCCTGCGGTACGTTTTTTGCTTGGCAGTTCGCACAATTCGGCTTATACGTATCTGCCTTTCCGCAGCCATAGCAAAAGATGGTTCTGGCCTCCATGCAATCACCAAAACGATGTCCCACTTTCTTTCAATTCCAGCAAGTAGGAAAGACTGTGACAGCTTCCACTCCAGGTTCTTCAGGAGAATTTTCGTAACTATCCAGCGGGTCTTCTTCACACAATTCTTCAGCGGCATTTCTCCAGTGAGATGGACGACGGCGGCCTCTGAACTGCATTGCGAAATTCTCCACATGAATGACCACCTGACGGAGCATAAAAACTGAGATCAGATGAGTTTGCAGCAAACCACGACGAATATTAGGCAGTAAATTGCGCCTAAGCATATCGGCTAAGTCAGCGTCGGCAATGGGGCACTGTAGGCGGTCGACTAGTTTATATATTTCTGCACTGAAATCATCGAAACTTTCACTTGGTCGCTGTTTTCTTCCTCGAATTTGCTCCATCAGGTCGGCATCCGTGAAGCGATCCCCGAAATGATCGCTCAGGGCCAACTCTAGGTCCCTCCAACTAAAGTCACGTCTGGTTCGGTGGAACCTCCAGAACCAATCCGCAGCTGGTCCAGTCAGCAGAAGGTTTATGTGTTGGCATAAGATGTTAAAGTTTCCGCCCAGTGTGTTCCTTGTGAGTGCCGTGACCCTGTAGATAAATACCTCTACTGGCACAGACGATTCTCGACCCGAGAACTTTAGGCCCCACCCACCAATAATACTAGCCACCTTATCGTGGTGAAACTGAACGTTGTTGCCACGAGGGGTGCGAGGTGAATAGGAACGCTGAACGGAGACGAACGATTGCGCGCGAGGGTTTAATCTCGGCGACTCTACATTCCCAGCTTGGGACGGAAGGTTTAATTCAGCCATGCGCTCCAGCGTCGCGCGCATGCCACTCTGCAGCTCTGAAATCTGCTGCTGCAGTCCGCCTAACTCCCGGTGCACTATAGAGCGCACTTCAGCGGCTTCTGGAGGAACGTCTGATATTGGGGATACCTTCGATGACAGGCCAGGTGGCTGGATTAAACCTTCCGCCCCCGACTAGGCCTGTAAATTGAAGTCCCTTATATCTAATTCTTCGGATCGCATGCCTCGGGTTTTTACTCCCGGCCGCTGCATCTTCGACCGAGCCTCTCGTGGCATAGATGCTGCAGCAGAGGAGGCCTGTCTGGCTCCTAAGGGGAGACTCAGGGGTCCATGGCACAGCGGGCAATCCATGTGATGTTTAAGCCATTCCTCCAGGCATGTCCCATGGAACTTATGTCCACATTTCGTGGTATACGTGACCTGGGCAGTAGTGAATGATTGCTGGCATATGGAGCAATGAGCCTCCACTGTGGTGCCAGACAAGTCCTCACTACTATGTCTTAACGGCATTTTGTCTAGTCTGAGAAAAGGTTACGAATTCTGAAATTTTAAAATTTGGTTTTGCACGGTAACGTCACTAACTGAAATCAATACGCTTGAAGCTAAATGTGGCCAAAGTGCCGAAAATTCAAAAATATTATTGCACACCTGGTGGTGTGTCTAACTCTTCAGTATAGAATCTTAACCTAAGCCAAAGTGGCTAAAAGCAATGCTTAAAAACTAGTAGGCCAAAGTGCCAAAAATTCGAAAAAAAGATAAGTGCACACCTAGGAGTGTATCTAACTTTTCGAGATGTATAAAGTTTAAATAAATTCCAATTTGGGCGAAACCTCAAAACTTCTATTGTTGCCAAAGAGATTTCAAGGAAATGATATAAATTAGCAAAATCGATTTAAAAAAACTTACGAAAAATTTATAATACTGCGTGAAACCCGGTCTATTCCCTCCACTTTTCAGGTCCACTGGCTGGCTGACTTTTGCAAAACAAATTCAAGATTGAAGATATAAAGATGAGATGTTTAATAGCAAAATTATATGTGAAGTTGTTCAAGAGACTATAAAAATGTTGACGTATGAATGAATTTAAGTAAAAAGTGAAAAATGTACGTATGAATCGAAAGTAACATGGGTCGCTTCCAGAAGGGAATTGCCCAGTATGGGGGACTGTTCGCCTCCCCCGAAATTCCTGAGAAAAGAGAGAAGCTAGGAGATAAAAACAACTATGTTGTTGCTTTACTCAGATTCAGCAAATGGTCCAAGTCTGGCCAAGCTGCAGGGACGTGTAGGCGGCACCAGGCCAACCCCACGTAATCCACCACAGCTTGAACCAGACCCGAGCTTAAAGCCGAAGCTGGGTCAAGACAACAAGGAAATATGGTTTGGGTCAGCTTCCTAACATAAAGTGGGGCAGGGGCCCTTCGGATGACCGTGACTGGATTGGCGGTAAACCACTAAAACCTGTTGTCCGCGGCCAACCTTCAGGTTGCACCCAGAGCCAAAAAGCTCTAAGGACAACACAACAAGAAGCTGTCTAAGAGGTAAGCTAAAGGAATGATTTTAATAGGATGTAATTGGGGTAGGAAGTTTGCGGCTAATAGGGAAGAGCGAGCAGTACAAGTCTTAATAAAAGGATTTGTTCTCTCGAACGAAGATGAGTTGAATCACAAGGGAGGCGATTCTAAGAGCTGCTAGTGAGAATGGAAATTTAAGGATTTAAGACGTAAAGTCTTAAGGGGAGTATGAGTAGAAGCTCATAGCTAGTTTTTGGGCAACCCACAGAAAGTGGGTTAGCACAACTCAAAACCAGACCGAAGTCCGGAAACAAGATGGCAACGGTCCAGCAGAAGGAAGAATGGCTGGTGCCATTCAAGAGGCAAGACCAAAAAAAAGAATTGCTCTGAGAGCAGGGTGCTCTAGAAATTGCCGTGAAGGCCCCTCGTCCGCATAAGCGGAGCACCCTTTAACCAACCCCAACGGATGCTGGGGTACCGCTTTGCTAGCTCGCTGTGGCTGGGGTGGGTTCTTTAAACAAGGGGGTTGATTAGCTCTCATGAGAAACGGGATGCTACGTGATATTCATCCGTCATGATTACGTAGCCGCAAACTGGTATATAAAAATACCCAAGGGACAAAAGGGGCATCGTTCTGTGAAGGAAACCACCCATGGCTCTGCAACATGGGCTGACTTAGCAGACCCAGTGCTCGTGACAACAGACGGAGCCAGAAAATTGAAATTCTAAAAAGGAAACAAGCGGGAAAATGCTACCTCTCTTTTCAGAGGAACCCGGGTGAGGCAGACAGCCCCGGGCCCCTGATGGTGGCAGAGCCCTTACTCCGATGGTCTGGGGCTCTCCACCTTCTGATACTGGCCGTGTTTTAATAATCAAAAGCTTAATCAAACACAGAACCTAACTGACCGGCCAGTATCCCTCCCTTGCAAGAAATGCTGAAAAATCACGAAAAAATTTAACTAATCATTCATAGGCCAGCCAGGCTATGCGCGGACCCTGAAAAAGAAAGAACTTCTCGGGCCTTCGCGCAATAAGAAGGCCGAAGGCTAAAATTAATATAAATTCATTTTTTTATTCAAGTATCAGACTATGCGGAATATCGAACAATAATTTCAAATAATATCGAACAATAGTACATTGCTGCGACTCGAAATTTGGTGCCAAATCCCCTTCGACAACTATATAACAACATTTCATGTTAAATCAAAGAATATGCACCGAAAAGCACTTCATGGAGCTTCTTGACTTCATATTTTATGTCATCCATATTGAACTTAGTCTAGAATTACCTTATTTTGAGCTAAATTTCCTGTATCATAATATTTTCAGGCTTCAGCTATTTATTTAAAAGTTTTGGATATATTTCCAATAAGGAGGGACGTTTTCTTTTTTTTTTCTGAGTGCAATCAAAAGAAATTGAAATTCACAAATATGCATAAACATTAAGTCAATTGCTCCTCCTCGCAACCCTAAGTAGATAAGCTATGGGAGTTCTAGCGCAATTTCCTGTGTATTTTTAAAGGGCCCTCTAAATTCTCAAAAGTGTGTATAAAATTGATAGAAAGAGATATCATTATATAGGTTGCACTATTTGCCTCTTTCTCACTATCACAGATGGGATTCGGTATGGTGTCATAGAAGAACCTCTTCAAAACTCTTATGCAGATGGTAAGAAAATCTTGTTTTGCTGGTTTATTTAGCTGAAACGTTGCTTCTGCATAGCGTACGTTGCGTTTATAGCAATTTATGAATGGATGGCAATTTGGCATGCATAACTTTCCTTTAAAGATATAACTAAGGCGAAGGGTCAATGTGTGCTATGAATATGAGTTAAAAGAAACAGTAAGAGAAGATTATTATTTTATATGACGTCAGGGAATCCCGTGAATATCTTGATTGGATGTTGCTTATTTGCAGGTGCTTGAGATGTGTCTGATCGTATCATTCATGCATAAGCACCTTGGACTCTGAGTTTGTAAATTAATACAGTAGATTAGAAAAAGATAAGAAAAGATTTTATTTTAAGTTTTCTTTTGTACATTATTAACCTCATTTAAGTACTATTTACAATTAAAAAAAATTACTTACTAGCGGCTTTAATATTTTGGCCTGCTGGCTCTTGATTATTTTATTTTTACTTATGTTTAACTTTTGAGTTTTTTGTTTTAATCTTACACGCTAACTATTATACCCAGCCGTGTACAGTGGCTGGGATTATCCTAGCAATAGCCACTTAAAATCTACCTTATGCTATGTCTTAAGTCTAACTTATACCTAACTAAAACTAACTTAGCCTAATAAGACCTAATTCCTTATTTTAGGTCTTACATCTAGCCTCTTCTATTCGTTGGGAGGCCTACATAATTAAAAAGTGCATCCATGAGCTGTCGCTGACAAGCTATTTTCGCGGGGCACATAAATGGCTCATTAGAGCCACCTGTACGCCCAAGTGACGGTATCAGTCCGTTCTCATGTCCGTCTGTCAGTCCGTAGAATCTTGTCGTCAATTCTACAACCCGGTCCCTAAGTGGCTTCAGTCCCGATTCCTCATACAGAAGAAGGTTCTTCGGCCACTTTTTAGTCACCGGGTTGTAGAAGTAGAAGATTGTAGAAGTGCAGTAGCGGAGGATTCTTTTTTCGAATACCTCCACTTCTGCCATGGCAGTTTTGGAACAGGTAATCCAGGATGGGGAAGCATAAGTCAGGATAGGCCGGATCAGAGTCTGCTAGCAAATGGACTTAGCTCTGGTGGTCATGCCCATCTTTTTGACAAAAAGAGGTCTGATGCGTTGAAATGCGGACTTAGCAGCTTTGATTTTACGCCGCACATAAGGATTAAACTTCAGGAATTCGTGGAAGTCAACACCGAGGTACTTTAGAAATGAGATTGGAGTAATCTTAGAGGTTCCGAACGAGACAGCAAGTTTTTTGGCCTTGTTGCGGTTTGTTTGAGATCCCCGATGCTTAGAAAGATTGCAAAATACACAGAGTTGTGTCTTACTGCTATTTGGTTTGATGCCTCATTCGTCAAAATAAAGACTTAGTTGTGCCAAGTAGTATTCCAGGCTCTTCGCTGCTTTGAGCGGGTCTTTGCTCGATGCGAATAAGAGCGTGTCGTCAGCATATTGGAGGACTTGGACTTGAGGTTGGCTTGCTGGAGTAGGAAGATCAGCAGTGAATATTGTATAGAAAATAGGTCCAGTGACAGAGCCTTGTGGTACTCCTGATGTCACAGGCCCTTTGGTAGAATTTGCTCCATTAACGCTGACATAGAATTGTCTGTTGGTAAGAAAGCTTGCAGTGAGTCTTATAACCTCTCCTGGGAATCCAAACTTGATCAACGTAAAGAGAAGGCGTTCATGCCATATGGAATCGAAAGCCTTTTCGATATCTAAAGCAAACACCACCGTCAGAGTGTTTTGCACATTCAAGTGAGACACTATTTGATCCTGCAAGTATGAGATGGCATGCTGCGTCCCGTGCCTGTGTCTAAAGCCAAACTGGTGGTCAGGAATCACCCGCGTGAGCCGACAGTGATGTTCTATCATTTCCAGCCAAATTCTCTCAAAAACCTTCCCCAAATTAGGAAGCAGAGAGATTGGGCGGAAATTGCTGGCCTCATTGCTTTTGCCCTTCTTATGAATAAGAACAATTTTAGCCACTTTCCATGAGTCCGGAAAGTAACCATTGTTCAAGGCATTGTTAAACACAATAGAAAGAATTCTGAGCATAGAGAGTGGTAGATGTTTAATAATGCTTTTTATACCGCGCAGCAGTTGCACCAGGTATCCACTATTAATAAAGTGGAGCTGGTCATTTGCATTTTGCGGATCATCTGAAGGATTCTCAGATGTAAATGTGGCTGGTGGCTCGTGGTGTCTATTGAGAAAGCGATTGACCTCCTCTTTTACCATTTGGCTGTTAGGGGCTGAAGGCGGAGCGATATTCAGCTGGGATCGGAATGTCGTTGCGAACAACTCTGCTTGACGATCAGAGTTGCGCACAACAATATTGTCAATCGTTACCGCCATCTCCTGGCTTTTGTAATTGCCAGAAAGCAGTATGATTTCCCTAAACATGTCGGAGCCTGGTCGAATGTCGGCCAGGCGCTGCACAAGACGCTCACTGCGAAAAATACCAATCATATCAGCAATTATCTTGCTGAGACTGTTGATACTCGAAAGTAGTGACTTGTACATCGGGTGATCCCTCCCATGTCTATGGAAAATTCGCTTCAACTTACAGCGCCAAATGTGTCTCACTTTCATGTGCTTAACGATTTCTGGCGGCAGCGCGTGATTCTGATATTTATTAAGTGTGGTCAAGCGTGTGTTCCGGACAACGGTTTCATTTATAATCTTACTGACTGACTCTATTATATTATCGATCTGATGGTTCGTTAAATTTTCCGTCACCCAAACGTCAAGATTTCCTACCGCAACGTCTATGTCGCGCTGAAATTGGCCCCAATCGGTGTTTTTAAAAGATCTTATTGTCTTTGGGGGTCTTTCCATGAAGCTGAAGAAGGAGCGGTACTGAAGTTGGAGCTTCACGGCAAAGTGATCAGACATACCAGCTTGCGTCCAGCAGTGTGGTAGATCAATACTGCTGAACAGGCCATCTGACAGGAGAAAGAAGTCTATGGTTGAGTTACTACTTGGTCTGGTTGGTGAGTTCGGAGCAACTACTTGCAAGGGAATGGGAGGATTGCTTTGTTGCAGCCATTCGAGCAACACCCTGCCGTTTCCATTTGTTACGGAATCTCCCCATTGTGGGTGTCTCGAGTTCAAATCGCCACCGATAAGCGAGTATTTATATTGTGATATGATTGAGTTAATGACTCCGAAATCATGCAACAGACTTGACTTTGACGAACTACATCGAACGTATAAAGATACAACAAGGATTCGCCTGTGATCTGTTGTTTTGATCACCGCTGCAGCAATAGCACATCATTTTAGATCGGGAATCGCAACGGTCTCCATGTCCAGATTACTCCTAACCAGGAGTGCTGATCTGTCATTTTGATTGCCAAAGACAGTGGCGAACCCTCTAAAGCTAACCTTATGGAATTCCGAGAGTCTGGTCTCTGTTATCATTACAAGATCCGATTTCAACTCATCCAGGAGGTGTTGTGCGGACGCTCTTTGCGCCATCGAGATGAGCGAAGCGCTATTGAATGTAGTCACCTCAACCAACTTACTTAAGAAGGGGTAGTTCGAGACGCTTTGCGTCACAAACTGCTGCCGTTCATTCCGGGCCTGTTCGCGACGAATATTCTTCGCCTCGATTCTAGCTGCCATTTGTTTATATGCCGGGCATCCAAGGTAGTTGGCTGGGTGGCCATCTAGACCACAGTTGACACATGAAAGCTGTGCGTCTTCCATTTTTTGCAGTCGCCACGTGGGTGCCTCTCCAGGCACTTCATGCAGCGGTGGACAATGGTGCAGTTGCCTGTAATATGCCCAAAATTTTGGCAGTTAAAACACTGCAGCCTTTCTTTGTTGCGGATTTTCTCCCAAGACACTCTCTGCTAGAGGCTGAACCGTATTTCAAATACAGCAGCTAGCTCTTGAGAAGGCTCGAATTGCGCACTGAAGAGCCCGGACTGGGGTCTGAAGTCTTCAACCGCTACCGACTTATTCAGTACCCGGTCTTTGCGGGTGAGGAAGTGCGATATTGACTTCACCTTCAGATCAGGGTACTGCGCCACTAGCTCAGAGTGTACATCCGCTGGTTGAACGCCCCTGTGTAGGCCACTGATGACAAGTGTCTTGGGTTTTTCGGTAGCTGCCGTGCAGGTCGTTGCATTTCGACCAGTGGTTTTGATTAGTTCGAAGACTTTTTTGTGGTCTTCTAGGAAGGCACACAGGATGAGCGATCTATCACTCGAAATATTTTTAATATTTACTCTGATCCCTTAAGCGTTAAGCTCAGTGATGAATTTGGGAATATCCATCTTATAAGCTGTTATAGGCGGCACCTTAAGGGTTTTCGTAGGTGGGGGAAGGGAAGAAGATGCTGTCGCCTTTTGGGGAGAAACTATTACCTGTTCCTTCGTTTTCGTCTTTCGTCGCATTACCAGGTTGAACTCCTGGCTGTCTTGGTCGATTTCGATTGATGGTGCTGCAGCTAATTCTGCTGCTTTGGACGCCCTTAACGGTCCATAGATGGCTGGGATACTATTTCTTCCGATCGCGGCCTTGAGAAGTTAGAACTGCTTCCCTGTTGGTTTATCGCCAGGAAAGACGTCATCTGGCGACGCAACTCGTTGACTTCCCTCCGCAATGCGCGGTTTTCTTTTTCTAGGACTGCAACCTTCTCTATTGCTCTTTTATCCGTTATTGGCTCATCGATGTCCGATGCTTCAGGGATTTTAATTTTTTTTCTTTTCATGCCCATTACGGACTTGTATCAAGTTTTTTTAAACTTTGAATAGCACTGAACAAACCAGCTAACTAACGCTGAATTTTATTAGTCACTCACTAAGCTTGAATTAAAATTTTATTTTTACAATTCAGCGGTTGATAATTTTTGCGCTTCACTGTTTAGTATAACCAACTTAACGGCACTTGAGCAATGATCGGAACTTGTAAACTTTATAATTTCGAACTGCATATTAATAAAGAACACGACCGATCGGCTACAATGTTCGCAGTGAACTGAATTAATACAGTAATAAATTCATATGAACAAAAATATACGAATCAAGATGAAATTAATTGCATTCATAGCAATTATTACTCAATTGAGTTACTGCAAACTTTGTGCTCCTGTTATTATAGTATTGGGCTGACCTCAGAAAGGAAGTATTTATAGTTAATTAAATTTATAGAATTTTGCAGATTAATGCAATTAATAAGAAAATGTATTCTCAAAACACATACAAACTTTGTATTTTACACTTTTAATTATTAACTGGAAGCTTATAAATAGCATACCTCATCCTGAATCACATCATTCAACAAGTACTTGCCGTGCGATACAGTTCATACAGTGCTATAAACAGTTATAAAGTATTAAATATGAATGTGAAAAATTTAGTTGAAGACTTACAAACTGCATTTAGCAATGCCAAAAATAACCGCGAATTAATAAGTGCCGTACATAAAAAGCTTAGTAATTCTTTACGTAAGCTCAATAATTCTTTGAGGCACACCAACAACGTGAGTAAAAAGAATCAACTGATGACAGCTTCAGGTATATTAAAAGGAATGCGTATTCAACTAAAAGCGCAAAACTTATTATCAGAAGGTAGACACAACTTACGCCGTTCTAATTGGGCTTCTTCCCGAGCTAAATGGGTGGATGTACAGTCCGCGTTCAATGATCGCATTAGGAAAGAAGCAATTATCAACTTAACACATAAAGAGCCAAAGAAGTTCCTTAAGGACTGTGTTGGACTCTTTCAACGCCACATAAATAGCGCGCTTAAGAAGGAAGCCACTCTCAAAGTCAACACCGTTTTCTGTGCAGAATTTAATATCGCGCGAGGTGATGAAGAGATATTTGAATTTAAGTATATGAACACAAAAAATGCCCCCATCTACCATGATACAAATATAAATGCTTGGTTTGAGCAAAACATTCAAGAACCAGTTTTGAAAAAACTGGAGGAGTTGCAGGAAAAAGAAAGTGGGTGGGCGTTATCAGCTATTATTAATCTAACAATCAATATTAACAAATATACTCCACTGCTTGGATCGTCTTATATTGAGCTGCCGCCATTAATAAAACGTCGTAAAGCATGTGTAAATGTTGAAAATAGTGACAATGCATGTTTTGCATGGGCGGTAATATCAGCCCTACATCCGGCAAAGAGGGATCCACAACGTATAACAAAATACCTCCACTACTCTAATGTTCTGAATCTTAAGGATATTACGTTCCCGATGACCATCAAACAGATCCCCCGGTTTGAGCAACAAAACAATCTTTCAATTAATGTATATGCTTTGGAAAACATGGGTCACACGGTCAAAGAAAACTTTAAAGTTCTACCAACTTATTTAACCAAGGAGAAAAAAGAGAAGCATGTAAACCTACTTATGATCCAGAACATATACTATTGAAGATAGTGAGGAGGAAGAAAAATCGGCTTATGAGCCCGTCAGATCACACTTTGTTTGGATTAAGAATTTATCTACACTTCTTTCAATGCAAATTTCCCAACACCATGGCCGAAAATACATTTGTGACCGCTGTGTTCACTACTTTTACTCATCCATTGCACTAGAGCATCACTTGGAAGACTGCAAGGAACTGAATCAATGCAAGATCCGGCTACCATCCGAAGACCAGAAGCAGCTTAAATTTAAGAATTTTAGAAATAAAATAGAAGCTCCATTTGTAATATACTCGGACTTGGAATGTTTGTTAGTAGAATGTAAGAATGAAAATAAGTATCAAAAACATGTGCCTTGTAGTATAGCATACTACGTTAAATGCTCTTACGATCCCACATTATCATTTTTACTAATGTTCGAAGAACATTAGTATTAAAATCGATTCGATATATATATATATATATATATATATATATATATATATATATATATATATATATATATATATATATATATATATATATATATATATATATATATATATCATCAAAAAATTTCAGTGAGATAATCTCGGGAACGCGCCAGCCGATTGAGCTGAAACTTTCAGGATACATTGGTGTATATGCAGAATAGGTCCAAGTCTCTTTAAATGTCAGTTATTGTTAACCTTTTGGCGCCGGCGGCCATTTAAGTGATATTTTGAATATACCTATTATTTCGTGCACAAATAATTTTCGCAAAAATAAAGTTAACAAAATAAATTTCGAACGTGTTTTACATATGAATCGGATAATGCTTTGGAATTTTTTTAACCCTATGTGTGCGCTGGGTGCCTAAAAAGAGGACGGGAAAATTCGAAAATTTTTAAATTGCGATAACTTTTGACAGAGCTATTCAATCATTACGAAATTTTCAGAACATATTGATATTATTAAGTTGTAGATTTGTCTAGCTTTTACTGAGCGTGCTGGCAACCCTGTAGCTAGGGCAGGCACTGAAAGTGAAAACCTCCAAATCATCGTCTCTCTTGAAAAAATGCCGTTTCTTCAAAAAAAAAGCCACTCATATGTAAATCTTGTGCTTTGTTTACATAACCAAAAAAAAAAAAGATATTGTATAACGGGCACGCCTGGTAACCCTTGCCCAATTTACCTATATTTTTAGCATCAAAAAGTTCTGTTCACGGAAACTCACGATCCGATGAGCAGAATTAATTGAAACTTGCAGAATGTATTTTTCTTAAATAGGACCAGGTCTGATAGAAGTGATTTTGAAATGCGGGCGATTCTGTACCAGTGGTGCCATCTTGTAAAAACCACTAAAAAAGATAACTGGTTTTAGCCCTATAAATTCTAATTGAATCGTTCGATTTTGACGAAACTCACACAACTGTTGGACCTTACCTTAAGCCACGTTTGGTAGAAATTTGGTCGAAAAATTCGGTTGGAGTTGCCAGCTATGATAATTTTGGTGTCTTCATTTTGAAAAAAACAATTTGGAAGTGAAAACATTCAAACCATCGAATATTCAAAAAAATGTCCGTTTCTTACAATAAAACCAATCTGTATATAAATCTTATGTTTTATCTACACGTTCAAGATAAAACTTTGGAAATTTAATGTCGGACAAGAACGGTAACCCTCTCCCAGTTAACCTATATTTTTAGCATCAAAAACTTCTGTTCACGGAAACTCACGAACCAATTATCAGATACAGCTAAAATTTACAGAATGCATTGGACTTAAGTAAGACCAGATTTAATAGAAGCGATTTTGAATTGTGGGCAAGTCTGTGCCAGTGGTGCCATCTTGAAAAATTACAAAGAAAAAAAACTGCTTTTTGCCCTATGAAATGTGAATAAATTACCAGATTTTCATGACATTGGCACAGTAGCTAAACCTAGCTCTAATCTTTGTTTGGTGGAAATTTGGTTGAAAAATTTGATTGGTGCTATCAGCTATGGTAATTTTTGTGTCTTTGGTTTTGAAAATTCGCTCAGGAAAATAAAACTTTTTGCACTATAACTTCCAGTGCAGTCATGAAATCAATACGAATTTCATACAATTAATGAAACCTGTCATAAACATTATTCAGGCCAAATTTGGTTGAAAAGCCACGATAGTGTTGCCAGCTATTGTTGGTTTTGTGTTTAATTGCAATATCTTTATTAAGCGGTTTTATCGTAGAATTTTCAAATGGTAGTGATATTGTAGTGACAATAAACAGCAAATATTAAGCTTTCGATTATTTGAAAAAACTCGCTGCAGGTAACTCTAAATTTCTTTATACTCCTTTAACTTCGAATGTTATATAACAAAGTGAAGCAGATGTGATATATTCTTGGCTTTGATACTGGCAGAAGGTTCCCAGCACGAGTCGGTTGTGCTACTTTTGTATCAATAAACGCTTACAGTTAGTATTCATACCGGAAACATTTACAATTAAAATAAATAATCAATGTTGCAATTGGCAAAGTTCTGCAAATTTTTCGGATCGCAGCCCCAAACTCCAACTTCAGTTACAGTGCTGCAGGCACTGAGCATTTTCTTCATTGATGTTATATGAGATGCTGCTTTCAAAATTATGTGAAATAAGCAACTGCTAACGAATATAATTAACCCGTGTTTTGCTCTCATAAACGTTGAAATTCATGCCAGTGGTAATATCTGAAACCTTCCACCATATGAGTTATAATGCATTCTTGAGGCCAAAGTAAAACGTGGCATTTGAAACAGTTTGGTCGTAATAAGCAGCACATGTGGTGGAATATGCACCCAAAACCTGCACGATTCTTCTACTGTTCTTCGAACATTAGTGTTTCTAGCGGTTCAGGTGCGCTAGAGTTTTTAAGTCTCATCGTGGCGCCGATTGTATCAAGTGGTTTGTGTGCGAATTAAATCAATTTGCTGAAGACGTGGAAACCGTTTTCCTTTGCCCTCTACCCATGAATCAGTTGACTGCTGAGGAAATAGCGTTCTTTGAGACCGCCACACTCTGCCATATTTGCGAAAAGCCGTTCAAAGAGGATGATAAAAAGTTGCATGATCACTGTCACCTAACAGGTAAATATCGGGGCTCAGCACATGAGGGATGTAATATTAATTTGAAGGATAGCCACACTATCCCAGTGATTTTCCATAACCTTAGCGGCTACGACTCCCATTTTATAATTAAAGATATGGCAACTGATTTGGAAGGCCGCGTTGATCTTCTTCCTATAAACAAAGAACGATATATTTCATTTTCGAAAATCTTAGATGAATATTCTATCAAATTCCGTTTTATTGATTCCTTCCGCATTATGGGATGAAGCCTTGAAACTCTTGCTTCATATCTAACTTCACTACCCATTTTAAGATCCCAGTTCCCGAATTTGGCTGATCCGAAATATAATTTACTAACTCGTAAGGGAGTTTATCCTTATGATATATTAATGATTTTAATAAATTTTTAGAGTCTTCTCTTCCTAGTATTTCAAACTTTTATAATAAATTGAACGATTCTAATATTAGTTACGAAGATTATAATCATGCTTGCAATGTCTGGAATGAATTCGGCATTCAAAACCTAGGTGAATATTCCGATCTGTACTTAAAAACAGATGTACCTCTTCTAGCGGATGTTTTTGAACAGTTTCGATCAAGTTGTCATGTGACTTATGGATTAGATCCTGCACACTACTATACACTTCCAGGTTATACTTGGAATGCTATGCTCAAACATACTGGTATAACTTTGGAACTATTGACTGATATTGATATGTTAATGTTTGTTGAGCGTGGTATCCGAGGCGGCCTCAGTCAGTGCTCTAAACGTTACTCCAAGGCAAATAATAAATATATGGCAGACTATGATCCAAATATATCATCCAAATTCTTACAATACTATGATATTAATAACCAATATGGTTGGTCAATGTCTCAACACTTGCCTTACGGTGGGTTCAAGTGGAACGATAACGCAAACAACGTTAAGATTGAAGGGGTTTTGGATGATTCACCCACTGGCCACATTTTAGAAGTAGATTTGGAATATCCACAAGAGCTTCATGATCTTCATAAAA
Organism: Nemotelus pantherinus; assembly: GCA_963978885.1. Taxonomy (NCBI): domain Eukaryota; kingdom Metazoa; phylum Arthropoda; class Insecta; order Diptera; family Stratiomyidae; genus Nemotelus; species Nemotelus pantherinus. The sequence goes on along the minus strand of OZ022264.1, from coordinate 136,337,675 downwards.
ATCTACCTTTCTGCCCAGAGCATTGCAGCACCCCCAATTCAAAACAGGAAAAACTAATGACCATATGTGAATTTTGGATTTAGCTAAAACAACCATATATGATTTTCATTATAGCTACATGATCCCTCAATTTAGTTCCAATTGTACTGTTTGTTATGTCGATACAGATTCCTTGATTTATGAAATAGCCTGCCCCAACATATACAAAATAATTAAACGCGATTGCTATACACATTTCGATACCAGTGACTATCCTTCCAATAATATTTGGAGCATACCCCTCGTTAATAAAAAAGTGCTGGGCTTAATGAAGGATGAGAAAAATGGTCGCATAATGACTGAGTTTGTTGGTCTAAGATCTAAAATGTATGCACTCAGGGTAGATGGTAAAGATAAATCAAAAAAGTGCAAAGGTATTAAAAGAAATATTATAAACAATAGAATAACCTTTGATGAATACATACAATGTCTAAACAATGATATTGAAAAAGTAGTTTCACAAAATTTGATTCAAAGTCAAAAACATGACGTATGTACCATCACTCAGTCGAAAATTGCTCTAAGTTCACATTATGATAAGCGTCATTTATTAAAAAAACAGCTATGCGACGTTACCGTGGGGTCATTATAGCATATTGAATGTAGATTTCTGTATGAAGTAAATATGTGTATAATATTTTATATGAATTTGTAAAAAAAAATAATATGTCAAATAAAAGAATGTTTATACCGTAATGAAATCTGTGTTTTATTTTAAAATCCTAATAATAAGCCCATTTTCAAATCATATCAACATATTGTTAGAAGTACCGCAGCAGAGGGCAATTCAAACACCAGATCGATGGCTTTTAACATTGCACATGCGCGATAATCGTTTTAAAACGTAAAATGCATTATTTATTTTGATTTTTTACCATGCTCAATTATTTAGCATGAATTGGAAATACAAGTATGAAATACAAGTTCCCTGCACTGATCTTCGCCAAGAGTACTAGAAGTTAACAGTTGGTTGTAAGAGCATTCGTTTTGGTCTCTAGCTATGCATCAAGCATTTATTTCGTGACCGAACTAGTGAACGATCATTCAACAGGACCAAAGGTAGAATCCATGTGAACTTTTTGAATACATATGTGTATATATTTTTACTTATGTTCGAAGAACATTAGTATTAAAATCGATTCGGCCAAAAATTCATATTTCTCTTATATATATATATATATATATATATATATATATATATATATATATATATATATATATATATATATATATATATATATATATATATATATATATATATATATATATATATATATATATATATATATATATATATATTACATTAGTGTATATGCAGAATAGGTCCAGGTCTCACTAAATGTCAATTATTGGTAACCCTTTGGCGCCGACGGCCATTTTAGTGATATTTTTAATATACCTATTATTCCGTGCACAAATAATTTTCGCAAAAATAAAGTTGACGAAATAAATTTCGAACGTGTTTTACATGTGAATCAGATAATGTTTTGGAAGTTTTTAACCCCATGTGTGCGCTGGGTGCCTAAAAAGAGGACGGGAAAATTTGAAAATTTTTAAATTGCGATAACTTTTGACAGAGCTATTCAATCATTACGAAATTTTCAGAACATATTGGTATTACTTAGTTGTAGATTTGTGTAGCTTAAAATGAGCGTGCTGGCAACTTTGTAGCTAGGGCAGGACTGAAAGTGAAATCCTCCAAATTATCGTCTCTCTTGAAAAGATGCCGCTTCTTCAAAAAGAAGCCACTCATATGTTAATCTTGTGCTTTGTTTACATAGACAACAAAAAAAGTTTCATGTGGTATAACGGGCACGCCTGGTAACCCTTGCCCAATTTACCTATGTTTTTAGCACCAAAAATTTCTGTTCACGGAAACTCACGATCCGATGAGCAAAATCAATTGAAATTTGCAGAATGTATAGGCCTTAAATAGGACCAGGTCTGATAAAAGTGATTTTGAAATGCAGGCGATTCTGTGCCAGTGGTGCCATCTTGAAAAATCACTAAAAAAAAGGATAACTGTTTTTAGCCCTATAAATTCTGATTGAATCGTTCGATTTTGACCAAATTCACAGAGTAGCTGGACTTTACTTTAGACCACGTTTGGTAGAAATTTGGTCACTTTGGTGTCTTAAATTTGAAAGAAATATAAATTTGGAAGTGAAAACATTCAAACCATCGAATATCCAAAAAATGTCCGTTTCTTACAATAAAACCAATCTGTATACAAATCTTATGCTTTATCTATACGTTCAAAGTAAAACTTTCGAAATTGCATGTCGGCAAAAACGGTAACCCTCTCCCAGTTAACCTATATTTTTAGCATCAAAAACTTCTGTTCACGGGAACTCACGAACCAACCATCAGATACAACTGAAATTTACAGAATCGACTTAAGTAGGACCAGGTCTGATAAAAGCGATTTGGAATTGCGGGCAACTCTGTGCCAGTGGTGCCATCTTGAAAAATTACAAAGAAAGAAAACTGCTTTTTGCCCTATGAAATGTGAATGAGTCACCAGATTCTCATGAAATTGACATCATAGCTTAACCTTACTTTAAACTCTGTTTGATGGAAATTTGGTTGAAAAATTCGATTGGTGCTGCCAGCTATGGTAATTTTTGTGTCATTGGTTTTGAAAATTCGCTCAGGAAAATAAAACTTTTTGCCCTATAGCTTCCAGTGCAGTCTTGAAGACAATACGAATTTCATATAATTAATGAAACCTATTATAAACATTATACAGGCCAAATTAAGTTGAAAAGCCACGATAGGGTTGCCAGCTATTGTTGGTTTTGTGTTTAATTGCAATATCTTTATTAAGCGATTTTATCGTAGAATTTTCAAATGGTAATGATATTGTAGTGACAATATACAGCAAATATTAAGTTTTCGATTATTTGACAAAACTTGCTGCAAGTAACCTTAAATTTCTTTATACTCCTATAACTTCGAATGTAATTAAACACCGTGAAGCAGATGTGATATATTCTTGGCTTTGATACTGGCAGAAGGTTGCCAGCACGAGTCGGTTGTGCTACTAAATAACCAATGTTATGAAAAAAACCAATGTTATGAAAAAAATGTTGTGAAAATAAATAACCAATGTTTCAATTCCCAAAGTTCTGCAAATTTTTCGGATCACAGCCTCAAACACCAACTTCAGTTACAGTGCTGCAGGCACTGAACATTTTCTTCATTGATGTTATATCAGATGCTGCTTTCAAAATTTTTTGAAATAAACAGCTGATAACGAATATAATTAACCCGTGTTTTGTTCTCATAAACGTTGAAGTTCATGCCAGTGGTAATATCTGAAACCTTCCACCATATGATTTATAATGCATTCTTCAGACCAAAGTAAAACGTGCCGTTTGAAACAGTTTGGCAGTAATAAGCAGCTCATGTGGTGGAATATGCATTCAAAACCTACACAATTCTTCTACTGTTCTTCGAACATTAGTGTTTCTAGCGGTTCAGGTGCGCTAGAGTTTTTACTAATTTTGGAAGAAAAGTAGTATTTAACTCGTTTCGCCGAAAATTCATATTTCTTTATATAAATATATATATATATATATATATATATATATATATATGTATATATATATATATATATATATATATACCTATATATATATATATATATATATATATATATATATATATATATATATATATATATATATATATATATATATATATATATATATATATATATATATATATATATATATATATATATCATCAAAATGATTAAGGGAGATAATCTCTGAAGTGGCCAATCCGATTGAGCTGAAACTTTCGGAGGATGTAAATGTATTTAATAGGTAGGTCCACAACTTGCTAAAGCTCAGATATTTTAGACCTTTTGGCGGCGGCGAGCGTTTTAGTGAATTTTGAGGTACTCCTATATTTCCCTGCAGCGTGATTTTTCGTTCAAAAAAAGTATTGGAATTGAAAACTTATTAGGTTTTAAGCTTGTTTATGGTAAAGAATTGGAAATTTTGAGCCGTGTGTGAAAAATCAAGTTTTCAACAGCGCGGAGGTGTTAATTCTTATCGAATCAGCAGAAAATCTTTTAGATTGGAATTCACATGTGAAACACATTTCATATATTAGGTCTGTTCCCGTACTTTCAGTAACTGAATTTTACTGACTTTTCCTGAATCATGTGGTGGGGAATTTAATGAAAAGTACGGAAACGCTCTCATTGTATTTCCTGAAAATTGACAACCGAAAGTGTCAGTTTTTGGTTTTTGGGAGAACATTAGTGATTATAAAGTCATCGTAAGCGGTAATAAATTATCGCCACAAAAATATTTGACCTTCATAGTAACATTACGCAAAAAATGTGTTGCTTGCCGCGCACATTTGAAAATATTTACCCCGTTTGACACTTCAGTATTTTTCAGTAGCTCACACCCTACTGAAATTTACTGAAAGAGGGGAAATTTTCAGTTTTCAGTAAAACGGAGTACGGGAACAGCTTCATTGCAATTAATCGCAATTAATCGTAGTACGGGAACATACCTATTATGTTTAAGATGTATAGAGTAACGTAAGTTTCTTTTATGACGCACACTCATACAGTCAGCTGTTAACTTCTAGTACTTTATGGTGAAGATTGAAGAAAAGGTTTAATATGCGCGGTGACTAAAGCACTTGAAAACTGACTTACGCTTTGCATGCATGCATCCAAACGCTGTTTTACACACGTTTCAATGCAGTTGAGCAAAATCTGATTCATCTGTTGTATCTTACGCACGCCTACTACCAAAACTGGCAATGAATCTTTTGTATTTCCTTCTGAAATAAATTGTTCGTACAATTGCACGCGATGATTGAATTTGGATTGAATGATTTATTTATTTGTTTTATCAGTACCGTTCATAACAATTCACATAACACATAAGAGCGAAATACAAATGACAATACTCAACGGCCCAAGAGGACACCCTAAATTTATATATAACATACATACAACGAAAGAATAACAGAACAAAAATATTTGCTGGTGTGCATAATTAAGCACAGTTTTAAGAACGGCGACATGTGCGAAAAAAATAAGTACATAATTTATTTTAAATGTGGAAACTACGTACATGAGAAATTAGTAAATAATAGGTGCGCTTGTTTTTGCACATCCGAGCAGATAAAATTTTGTTAAATATATTGATTACAGCAACAAAATCCTGCACATGTCGCCACACTGAAGCAGAATATGTTAGACAGCAGTTGTTTTTTATTTCAACTATGACCGTTTAGGCTTTATTAACCCACTAATATTAATGTTAATATCGATGATTATCGATAGATAACTTAATATGCAAAAAGGGCATCATGTATCATATTACTTACTATTCATTGTTTATATTAGAGCATATTAAAACCACTACAGAGATGCGATTTACGTTTGGTGAGTATGAGGCTAGCAGAATTTCAAAATACGTAGGTTTTTCTACACATGTAACACTCTATCAATGAAACGCCCAAGTCAAAGCATGGATTAACAAACGTTCGCGTAGCTTAAATAATATAAAAAAACTAATTTTCGAAGAAATTGTCTTTAAGTGACAAAAAAATGTGGAAAGACGTAATACACTTTTTTTGTAGAATCATATCAACCATTCCTTGTTCAAAGCAACAGAACTCAACTATAACCCAAATGATGAAAATGTTCACTGCTGGCAACATTTTCCCAACGAAGCAGCAATAAGTTTACCTTCACAAGCTCATACTTAAATAAACTTATCCTTTGAATTTCGTTCTCATCGCAGGATTTCGTCGAAAGCTTTAGCGGTTAACGTTGTTTGAGGCTGCCATCCAAAAAATGTTCAAAACTCGGAAAATTTAAAATTTTGTTTCTTAGTTTTATTGAATGAGTATGAGTATGTAATTTGAAGCATCTGTTGATGCAATATTTACGAAAATGGCTAAAGCGGGTTACCTTGTGTCAGCAGCAAAGCAAAATAAATCTGCTTCACGATTGAATCACTGCGCTAGAAGTTATACGGGTGAAAAAAATTTTAGGGTTTCAACCTTCAAAACTTTTCAAATTTTTATAGCATTAGTATATGTTGTTAATTTTCATTGCAGTATCGTTCTCATTTGCAAATCTAATGACATAATCGCGCAGTAAAGAAATTCCACAAAATTACAAAAATGGTCATAGCTGGCAGCCCTTTCATGATTTTTATACGAAATTCCTATGACATTTGGCTCATATCAAAATCTATTTACTGCATTAACTTCATTTTGATATCATGACTGCACCGGAAGTTATAGGGAAAAAACTTTATTTTGCTGAGCAAATTTGCAAGATTTAGGAGACAAAAATCACCATAGCTGGGAACTGTATTCTAATATTTCAGCCAAATTTGCACCAAATGTTACTTTAAGTAAGGTCCAAATATTGTGTGAATTTTGTTTAAATCTAATGGCTGAATCGGAAGTAATAGGCCAAAAAGCTGTTTTTTTTTAGTGATTTTTCAAGATGGCACCACTGCCACAGGGTTGCCCGCATTTCAAAATCACTTCTATCAGACCTGGTCCTAATTGATACCAACATGCTCTGTGAATTTCATTATGATCGGATAATCCGGTCTTCAGTTCTCGTGAACAGAGCTTTCAAGTGCTGAAAATAGAGGTAATTTGGTGATGGGTTGTGCAAATCAGAATGCAAATCAGAATTTAAAAATTTCAGTTTCAGTTTTTGGAAATCAGAATTTAAAAATTTCAAATTGATATGATGCACAAACGTTAAAATTTATCAATGATTTGAATTTTTTGTCAAAAATCAAAAATTTTTCAGGAGGTTCAATGATTCGAAGGATTTTTTTTCAAGAGCCTGTCGTAGCTACAGGGTTACCCGCACTACATTGAAAATCCATGTGTATTAAACTTTAGTCAACATCAATACGCTCAGCAAATTTCACGATGATCCAATGTTTTTGTCAGAAGTAATGACAAAACGAAATTTGAAAAAAAAATCCTTACTTTTAGGCACGCTGCACCCAGTGCTGTCGTTTTACTGCAATTGCAGTATTTCTGCTGCAATTTGATGGAATCTATTGCAACACTGCATTTTAGCGCCATCTACTGCATTTTATCAGATTTGCTGCACATTTCATATAACGATTTAATATTAAAATTTAAGTAATTGAAAGTTCAAACCTGACCCATTTAATTATCCGCTTAGTGTACGCTGCACGCTGCACGAAACTGCAAAGTAACGTGCGAAGCAATAGAATGTGCATTTCTTAGTACTGTCATATGATAGCTATTTTTACAATCTGGTGTTTATTAGCGAGGAAGTGGTGTTTTGGTGAAACTGGTGATAAAAAGCAAAATGGACGAGTAAGTCAATAAATATAGGACGAGGAATTTTTAGTTTGTAGTCAAGTGAAAGCAATGCTATTCAAATATCTGTGATTCAAACAGTGATATTTGGCATTCATAATACATATTAGAAATCAATAATTCAATATCACACCAGTTCGATGGAAGTTGTAACCATATAATCTTTGTGGAATTGACCTGCAAGTTTGACTAGTCGTACCAGCATGTTTTACATATTTTTTAAATGTAATTAAATTAAAAATTTCTTCTAGATTCGTAATTAAACAAAATAAAGATGTTAGTGAAGGCAATGATTGCCCTGCAAAAAGTTTAAGCGATGATAATACTAGTAAAAACTTAACTGATGATAGATCCACGATAAATGTAGATGAAGATATGAGGTATACGCAATTATTGTAAAAAAAAAAATTAAAACAAAAAATTCAAAATTCATGTGTCTAGTAATGATGAAGCTCATACTGCGAAAAAACCGAAATACGAACAGAAATATAGAAGTATTTGGAAGGATAAATTTGAATGGGTGAGTGAGAAAAATGGCAAACCTTTTTGTCAACATTGCTCCAAGGTTTTACATAACAACGTTGTCACTTTGCGAAGGCACGGCGAAAGCGGGTTACATCGAAAAAATGTCAAAAGTTCAAGGAGTCAGCCGAAATTGTTAGACATGAAAAGTAACGTGGAAGCTACGAAAACGTCAAATTTAGTTAAAATGGCCGAACTTAGAATTATCATGTTTGTGATATCAAACAATCTGCCATTTGCTTTAATTCCAGCGCTAATCGATTTGATAAAATCAGTAGCTATAGATTCTGAAATAACAAAACAAATCAAATTAGGGAAAACGAAAGCAGTCCAAACTATTAAAGATACAATATTACCTGAAAGTATGAATTACGTTGCAGAAACTTTAAAAAGCCAAAAATTCTCCTTATTAATGGATGAATCGACAGATATAGGAGGAGTCAAAAGTTTGGCGTTAACATGTCGGTATTTTGATTTTGCTTATGGAAGCTAAAGATAAATTTTTAGCTCTAATAGATTTGCGAGAATATAATGCGAAATCAATTTTCGATTCCGTCATTTCATTTTTGTATCAACATTCAATTCCAATTGACCATATTATTGGATATGCGGCTGATAACGCAGCAGTGATGATGGGTGAAAAAGGTGGCGTCAAACGAATGTTTATTACCAAATATATACACTATTGGATGTACTTGCCTTTCTCTCCATTTGTGTTCGTCAGCAGCTGCAAAAAAACTGCCATCAAATACAAAAACTCTAGCGCACCTGAACCGCTAGAAACACTAATGTTCGAAGAACAGTAGAAGAATCGAGCAGGTTTTGAGTGCATATTCCACCACATGTGCTGCTTATTACGGCCAAACTGTTTCAAATGCCACGTGTTACTTTCGTCTCAAGAATGCATTATAACTCATATGGTGGAAGGTTTCAGATATTACCACTGGCATGAATTTCAACGTTTATGAGAGCAAAACACGGGTTAATTATATTCGTTATCAGTTGCTTATTTCACATAATTTTGAAAGCAGCATCTCATATAACATCAATGAAGAAAATGCTCAGTGCCTGCAGCACTGTAACTGAAGTTGGTGTTTGGGGCTGCGATCCAAAAAATTTGCAGAACTTTGCGAATTGTAACATCGGTTATTTATTTTCATTGTAAATGTTTCCGGTATGTATACTAACTGTAAGCATTTATTGATACAAAAGTAGCACAACCGACTCGTGCTGGCAACCTTTCGCCAGTATCAAAGCCAAAAATATATCAAATCTGCTTCACGTTGTTTAATAACATTCGAAGTTATAGGAGTATAAAGAAATTTAGGGTTACCTGCAGCGAGTTTTTTCAAATGATCGAAAGCTTAATATTTGCTGTTTATTGTCACTACAATATCATTACCATTTGAAAATTCTACGATAAAACCGCTTAATAAAGATATTGCAATTAAACACAAAACCAACAATAGCTGGCAACCCTATTGTGGCTTTTCAACCAAATTTGGCCTGAATAATTTTTATGACAGGTTTCATTAATTGTATGAAATTCGTATTGATTTCATGACTGCACTGGAAGTTATAGTGCAAAAAGTTTCATTTTCCTGAGCGAATTTTCAAAACCAAAGACACAAAAATTACCATAGCTGGCAGCACTAATCAAATTTTTCAACCAAATTTCCACCAAACAGAGATTAGAGTTAGGTTTAGCTACTGTGCCAATTTCATGAAAATCTGGTAACTTATTCACATTTCATAGGGCAAGAAGCAGTTTTTTTTCTTTGTAATTTTTCAAGATGGCACCACTGGCACAGACTTGCGCACAATTCAAAATCGCTTCAATCAAATCTGGTCTTACTTAAGTCCAATGCATTCTGCAAATTTTAGCTGTATCTGATTATTGGTTCGTGAGTTTCCGTGAATAGAAAATTTTTGATGCTAAAAATATAGGTTAACTGGGAGAGGGTTACCGTTCTTGTCCGACATGAAATTTCCAAAGTTTTATTTTGAACGTGTAGATATAACATAAGATTTATATACAGATTGATTTTATTGTAAGAAACGGACATTTTTTTGAATATTCGATGGTTTGAATGTTTTCACTTCCAAATTTTTTTTTTCAAAATGAAGACACCAAAATTATCATAGCTGGCAGCTCCAACCGAATTTTTCAACCAAATTTCTACCAAAGTGGCTTAAAGTAAGGTCCAGCAATTGTGTGAGTTTCGTCAAAATCGAACGATTCAATCAGAATTTATAGGGCTAAAAACAGTTATCTTTTTTAGTGGTTTTTCAAGATGGCACCACTGGCACAGAATCGCCCGCATTTCAAAATCACTTCTATCAGACCTGGTCCTATTTAAGGCCAATACATTCTGCAAATTTCAATTCATTCTGCTCATCGGATCGTGAGTTTCCGTGAACAGAAGTTTTTGATGCTAAAAATATAGGTAAATTGGGCAAGGGTTACCAGGCGTGCCCGTTATACCATATCTTTTTTTTTTTTTTGGTTATGTAAACAAAGCACAAGATTTATATTTGAGTGGCTTTTTTTTGAAGAAACGGCATTTTTTCAAGAGAGACGATGATTTGGAGGTTTTCACTTTCGTTGCCTGCCCTAGCTACAGGGTTGCCAGCACGCTAATTTAAAGCTACACAAATCTACAACTAAATAATATTAATATGTCCTGAAAATTTCGTAATGATTGAATAGCTCTGTCAAAAGTTATCGAAATTTAAAAATTTTTAAATTTTCCCGTCCTCTTTTTAGGCACCCAGCGCACACATAGGGTTAAAAAATTCCAAAGCATTATCCGATTCATTTGTAAAACACGTTAGAAATTTATTTCGTTAACTTTATTTTTGCGAAAATTATTTGTGCACGAAATAATAGGTATATTAAAAATATCACTTAAATGGCCGCCGGCGCCAAAAGGTTAACAATAACTGACATTTAAAGAGACCTGGACCTATTCTGCATATACACCAATGTATCCTGAAAGTTTCAGCTCAATCGGATGGCGCGTTCCCGAGATTATCTCACTGAAATTTTTTGATGATATATATATATATATATAAAGAAATATGAATTTTTGGCCGAATCGATTTTAATACTAATGTTCTTTGAACATTAGTAAAAATCTACCGAGAAACGTTTACTTCTTTATTTCGCATAGCCCAAAACGAATCAGCGAATTTCAGCAGCTGCAGGAATACTTCAATGTCAAGGTACACAAGATTTTGAAAACTTCGTTTACTCGGTGGCTTGCATTAGAACAAGAAGTGAATCGAATTATTGAGCAGTGGGAGTATATAACAAGTAAAAAATTTGATAGAAATCCAGACCTAGCTGTGCAAATAGCTCAAAATTTAAATGTTAAGAACAAAATTTATTACACATTTTTATCTTATATTTTAAATATAACCAGCAAAAATAATGCTGAATTTCAATCGGAAACTCCTAAATTTCATTTAACCGTTCCTACTATAAAAATGTACTTAAAAACTATCCTACAAAATTTCGTACGTAGAGAATATTTAAACGAAGTGTTATTGAACACATCTTGGAAAGATGAGCAGATTATGGAATTGAAAGATATTTATATAGGCACAAAAGCGCATATATTAATGAATGATATAAACAAAATGACACAAATGACAAGACAGACGGACAAAAGAACATGGGGACGACAGCGGCGATGCAGGGCGAAGGAGGCGCCACCATCGACCGTTCTGTGTTTGCGAGGAGGCCAAAGGTCCAGAGGACCCCCCCTCCGACGAACAATTCAACGCGAATTGAGGGATTGATCGGTTCCGGGTGCGCAGTAAATGCGCCGGAAGCCGAAACCGTTGAACTCGCTCGTAACGATGTGGAGACCCCGAAGAGTCATCCACGGGAGAGCACTGAAACAAGAGCTCCAGAAGAAAATATGCCACTTGCACGTGTATCCTCTAGAAAGGAGTACATAAAGCGTGAGCGAGTGGCTGAGGAGGATATGTTGAGGAAGTGTCAACGTATCCTTCATAAAATGCTTCAAGCCTCCAACGCGCAGAGGAATATCTCAAAGAACGTCAAGGACGGTATGTTGGAGCTGGAGGAGGCCTTTGAGGTCATCTTCACCTGCCGGGCGAACTGGCAGAAGGCAGAGGTAGACTATCAGCGGGTCTTGGAGGAAAAGATCGCTAAATCAGCCACTCTTATAGAGGCCCCGGCAGTAAATCGGCCACGACAAAATAAGCGCGTGGCTGAATCTAGCCCTGAAGATATTCAGGAAGTCCGGGTGAGGAAGGAGGTCCCAGTTTCTGACCTCAGGAAGTGGGTGACGGTGACCCACAAAAAGAAAAAGGGCAGCATCACAAAAACACCAGTGACACCCGCTGGGCCGGAAAAGGCTCCGAAAGAGTGTACACCACAGGGCGGTAAGAAAACAGTGCCGAAGAAAAAAAAAGAAGAATAACAGACAAAGACGGCGAGGGAAAAAAATAGACGCTGTTTTAGTAAAACCGGCTCCGGGGAAGACTTACTCGGAGGTCCTGGGGGCCATCCGCCAAAGTGTTTCTCCGGATGAAACTGGTACGCTAGTAAAGCGTATCAGAAAGACAGCAGAAGGAGGGGTCCTTTTGGAAATCGCGCGCTGCGATGACCGCGCAAAATTGCAGGATTCGTTTCGGGCCGCCGTAGATGGCCATGGGGACGTGAAGCTTGTGACTCCTAGAGTTAAGATCGAGCTTCTCGACCTCGATTGCCTCACAGTAAGCGAAGAGGTGACATCCTCCATCAAACGCGAGGCTGGAGAGGAAGGAGCCGGCGAGGTGAAAACCACACTCTTCCCTCCCAACACAAGGGAACAGAGGAGAGCCGTGGTAGAGCTGGATGAGGCACCAGCATCCAAAATCCTCAAGTCTGGTCGAGTCCGGCTAGGAATGATAAGTGCCCAAGTGCGAATGTGGGCTGAGGTGACACGCTGCTACCGGTGCCTAGGCTACGACCACACAAGGCGTAGCTGTAAGGGTCCAGACCGGAGCGCCAGCTGCTGGAAGTGTGGACAGGTTGGCCACCGGGCAGCAGACTGCTCTGCGCAGGCTGAGAAACATGGTGCGAATGGCGCTAAGCATCTGATGGGATCGAGTGCGTGTCGGGTTTTCAGAGACGCACTCGATGCCAAGAAAAAGCAGGGTAGGACATGAGAGTCCTTCAAGGCAACCTGCAGGGCTGCAGAGCTGCGGACGACCTCCTCACGCAACTAGTCCGTGAACATAAGGCTCAGATCATATTGATCAGCGAGCCTTATAGGGGGAGGAATTCGTCCGTTTGGCTGGCAGATGCTACGGGGTATGCGGCGATTTGGATCGCTGACGGGCAGAGGGCTCGCATCGGCGCCCGTGGCTCAGGGAACGGTCACGTGTGGGTGACATACGGAGGGATCACCTTTGTGAGCTGCTACCTGTCTCCGAACGGCTCAATGCAGGAATTCGGAGTCAAACTTAGCTCATTGGAAGACTCTCTCCGTGGCATCGCTGGTAACGTCATCGTAGGGGGTGACTTCAATGCAAGGGCATTGGAGTGGGGCATGCCCACTGAAAACACTCGCGGACAGCGCATAGTTGAGATGGCATCGAGGTTGGGTTTGTTGGTATTGAATACGGGTTCGACGCCAACATTCCGAAGGCCCGGTTTTGGCGAATCCATTCCCGATGTCACCATGGCATCGGAGAGACTCGCGGCACTCGTCAGCGATTGGAAGGTGATGGAAGATTACACTGCAAGTGATCATAATTACATCACCTTCCAAATTGCTGAGAGTAGGCAAAGACGCCAAGGCTCTTCCTGTAAGTGGCTAGGCTGGAATGCCGCTAAACTTAACAGGAACGAGATGGTCGCATCGCTCGTTTCGAGCTTGGGAGGGGAGCCTCTAATATGTGAGACCCCAGTGACTCGTGCAGCAGTAGAGGCCACTGTTAATAGCACCATGGGGTGGATTCGCAGGGCGTGTGAGGCTTCAATGCCCAAACGGAAGCCCTTTCGTAGGAGGCAGCATGCGTACTGGTGGAACGAAGAAATTGCCGAACTGCAGCGCATCGCTTTGGCGTGCAGGCGCAGGGCACAGCGAGCCAGAAATAGGCCGGGAGTGGCTGAGCTATCTGCTGCCCACATTGCGGCAAAGAGGGAACTGACCAAGGCCATCACGCGGAGTAAACGTGCCAAATGGCAGGCTCTTTGTGAGGAGGTCAACTCAGACCCGTGGGGAGATGGCTACAAATTGGTCACTCGCAGACTTGGCTGCATGCGACCTAGCACTCTCATGGATGCGATATCCATGGAGCGCATTGTTGGCTCGCTGTTCCCGGAGCATCCGCCAAGGATTGATGCGCCCATACTCGTCACCCAGGCGGATGTTCCTCTTTTTACGGACGAGGAGCTGAGCAATGCGGTGTCCAGGATGAAGAACCGGAATGATGGAGTTCCGGTCGAGGCACTTAAAGTCGTGGCGGAGAGTCAACCGCGTCTATTATTGAATTTGTATAATTCATGTTTAGTCGCGGGGGTCTTCCCGTCGCGGTGGAAAGTGGCTCGACTGGTACTTGTAGACAAGGGGAAGGGTGACCTGGGCAGCCCATCGGCATACCGCCCGCTGTGCATGCTGGACACTGCTGGAAAGCTTCTCGAAGGGTTACTAAAGCCGCGATTGCTGTCAGCAGTGACATCAGCTGGTGATCTTTCTTGCAGGCAGCACGGCTTCCGGAAAGGGCATTCAACAATCGATGCCATCTCAGAGGTTGTTGGGGCTGTAGCAAGAGCGGAAGAGGCATGTCATCAAGCCAGACCGGTCGTCTTGCTGGTAACGCTTGACGTGCAAAACGCCTTCAACTCGGCGAGGTGGACAGACATCCTTCGGGCCCTTGAGGGGAGGTTCAGTATCCCTGGCTACTTGCTGGCCATGATGAGGGACTACCTCGGGGACCGATGGTTGCTCTACGACACAGAGGACGGAGTCAGAAGGAGGCCTGTCACCTCAGGTGCGGCACAGGAGTCGATCTTAGGACCTGACCTCTGGAACATCATGTACGATGATCTGCTGCGCCTGGAAATGCCTGCGGATGTGTTCCTAGTAGGTTACGCTGATGACGTTGCAGCTGTAATCACTTCTAGATCTGCCGATTTTGCTCAACTTAGACTTAATCAAGTTATGGGAAGAGTGGATCGGTAGATGACTGAGCACGGCCTCCAGCTGGCAGTCTCAAAGACAGAGATTGTCATGCTGACGAAGCGGAGGATACCAACTGTCATACCCATGACAGTTGGCTCCGTTGAGGTCCAGACCAGCAAGTCGGCCAGGTATCTGGGAGTGATCCTGGACACCAAGCTGACGTATTGGGATCATATCCGCAGGGCATGTGATAGGGCTCTAGTAGTCGTCACTTCGCTGAGCAGGCTAATGGCCAACGTTGGCGGACCCAGTGAGACGAGACGGAGACTGCTGATGGAGACGACCAATTCCATCTTGCTATATGGCGCCGAAATTTGGGGAGATGCGCTTCGAACTAGGAAGTTCCGAAAGCGCATTGCCAGTGTCCAGCGCAGAGGTGCCCTGCGAATCGCCTGTAGCTACCGCACGGTCTCGGAAGAGGCTGTGATGGTTGTATCGGGAGTAATCCCGATCGATCTGCTAGCGCGAGAGCGCAAGGAAGGGTACCTCTATCGCTCAGAGCTGGACAGAGCGGAGGCTTTGACGCACGCGCGTACACTGACCCTCCAACTTTGGCAACAACGTTGGAGTGAAAGTGATAAAGGACGCTGGACGGCTAAGCTAATTGGTCTTATTGAGCCTTGGCTTAGCCGGAGCCAGGGAGAGGTAAACTTTTACCTTTGTCAATTTTTGACAGGGCACGGTTACTTCAGGAAATACCTGAACAGAATGGGTAAGGTGGTCACACCGTACTGCCGGTACTGTGTGACTGAGCTCGATGATGCTCAGCACACATTCTTTATGTGCAGTCGCTTCGCAAGTTTGAGGCCTACCATTGAGTCCACGATCGGCCTGGTAGCGCCTGAGACGATCGTGGATGCAATGCTGCGAAGCGAGGAGAACTGGCGCGCAGTCTCAACATACGTTGAGAAAGTGCTGCGCATAAAGCGGGAGGAGGGTTGTCTTACCGACCCATAAGCTGTGGTAGTTCTTGAAGTCCGTGGTTACCGATGAGTGAGTCAGCACGACCGGGTCGAAGCAGTTCTTAGGCGGGTCCTGACTCGGAACTTCGTGGGCTTGTAGATGGTCCTTTTTTTTAGTGAGTCAAACAAACCTCACATACCCCGTGGTGAAAGGTCACCCGGGGATCTGATAAGCAGATTTTTTTGCCATCTACACTATTGGAAAAAAAAATTGATTATGAAGATCAAATTTTTATAAAGATAAATTGCTTAAATTATTATCAAGAGCTGACCAAACAAATTTTTAAAAGATTTGACCTTAATGATGTTACTTTGAATAGTGTAGCAATCATAGATTCCAAAAAGCTGGGATATTCGTTGACAGATATAATCAAATTGCTTAAATTATTATCAAGAGCTGACCAAACAAATTTTTAAAAGATTTGACCTTAATGATGTTACTTTGAATAGTTTAGCAATCATAGATTCCAAAAAGCTGGGATATTCGTTTACAGATATAATCAAACGTTTCCCAAATATAACAGACTACGACGGGATTGAAGAATTAGATAACGAATGGCGGATGCTAATAAATTTAGATTTTTCTGAATTAAATATAAAGACAGAAGAGGATATTGAAGAATTTTGGTGTAAAGTTTTTAAGTTGAAAAATGTTTCCAACGAGCGAATGTTTACAAAAGTAGAAAAAGTAGTGTCAAGCTTATTAAGGAGTAACACCTATGTGGAACGCTGTTTTCGAGGGTGATTTTTTGCATTTTTTCCCAAGGAAACTTTATATTTGATTGAAAAAATAATTACATGGCTTTATTATACATGGTTTGAAGTATACAAATTAATTTTTACAACGTCCTAAAATACAAAATGGCGGCTGTACCTGGCTACGAGCATCAGACGATTTTTCAAAGATGCCTCAACGGCCCGCAACTTTTCGTCGTGGCAAATGGTCTGAAACACAAAAATCAAAATTTTTCTTAAAGTTTGAACTAAAAGCAAAGGAAGTACGTACGGGTTTTCAAAAATATTGAATTTTGAAAGATTGGCGTACGGTTTTCCAAAAAAAAAAATTTTTGGTAACAAAAAATCGTACAAAATTAGCCGTAAAAATGAAAATTTTCAATTTATCAACAAAATCTTACGTATTTCCTTGGAAAATGATGTTGTGGAGCTTGCACCAAAATTTCAAATTGATCGGATACAAATTGGCTGAATAATCGTGCGGGCCGTATCAAAAAATGTGGTTTCGAGAAAAACGCATTTAAAGTTTGAAAACAAAGGGCGGCTCTTTCACGTTTCTCGTTTTCGCTTTGTGGATTTATTGCCTTTTTTGTGGCAAATGGTGGTCTACTACCTGTCATACTGAATGGTAATTTACTAATGAGAAAAGTCGCCAATGGATACCTGTGGTAGGTATAAGGACTTTGGAGCAGAGCCTGTCGTACGCGCGCCGCATAGGCCCCGACCGCACGGTGGGGCGTCCAACGTTTATGCTCATAACTCGGAAAAAAAATTTATTTTTGAAAATAACTTAAGACGTTATTCTAGACATGTTTCCCTGCCATTTTAGCAAAAACAAACAAATAGATTTTTTTGAAATTTCTACATAGGTGTTACCCCTTAAGCTTACCACATAGTAGTGCTACTGTTGAAAGAATTTTTTCGCATATTCATTTTATAAAAAATGAGAAAAGAAATTGTTTGCAAACTTCTACTTTGCATGCTATAATGGCTGCAAAAGCCATGCTTGGCAAAAACTCAGCTTCCGAGTAGAAGCCTTCAAATGATTTAATGAAAGCATATAGTAAGTGAATTTGATGTAGAATTTTCTATCTGCAAAAAATCCTTTCCTCAAATGCTAAGTATTTTTTGTTCAGGTGACTCTTAAACTTAAAAAAGCCAAAATATATTTTTATTATTATATTATGTATATAAACCATGTGTACCATAAACATAAAATTAGAATACAAATAATTTAAAAATTAAATTTGAAACTATGGCAATAGGGACGGTGCATGGATGTTGAAAATTCCTCATAGCAATATTTTTCATGTAGATAGCGTAGCGTAGAATTTGAATACATCAAGCGGATATTTAAGGACTTATGAAGTAGGTCACTTATTTTATTTTTGTAGATATGATTAGTTTGTCTGAATTTTTAATGAATTTTAAACATTTTTCATGTGGGGAAAATTATTCCTTTAATCGAGAAATGTTATGTATGTAAGTACTTATTATGAGTACTATAAATTTTTCGATTTTCTATGAATATAATCAAAAAGTTGTATTTTCCCCTTAAACTATTGAAACACTTACCATTTAAATCACAATACACAACAGTTTCTTCAATAATACTGTGAATTTTAGTTTGTGTATATAGCAATATGTACTGCATTTCTATCTTTAATCTGACATAATCGTAGTTAATGAATAATTGTATTTATTTTTCACCAAACAACCAATTCGAATTCAATAGTATCAAATTCAATATTTATGTGCATTAGTAGCTTTGTAAAAATTTAAGTATTTCTCCAATTTCCAATTTCAATTTCATTTGAAAAAATATATATTAATGAACATACTTTTTTTGTAAATGGGAATAATTTTATTATAAGTGTGAATCCTTACAGGAAATTCAATCTACTGCAATTTCCAGCAGTATACTGCAATTTTAAATGTCCATTTACTGCACACCGAAAACACAAAACAACAGCACTGGCTGCACCCACACACGGCTCAAAATTTCCAGTTTTTTGTCATACGCAAGCTTAAAACATCATAAGTTTTCATTCCCAATACTTTTTTTGAACAAAAACTCACGCTGCTTGGAAATATAGAAGTACCTCCAAATTCACTAAAACGCTCGATATCTTCAGGATATCTGAATTTTAGCAAGTCTTCGACCTACTTATTAAATACATCTACGTTTTCCGAAAGTTTCAGCTCAATCGGATCGGCCACTCCAGAGATTATCTCCCTTAATCATTTTGCTGATATATATATATATATATATATATATATATATATATATATATATATATATATATATATATATATATATATATATCATATATATATATATATATATATATATATATATATATATATATATATATTTATATATATATATATATATATATATATATATATATATATATATATATATATATATATATATATATATATATATATATATATATATATATATATATATATATATATAAAGAAATATGAATTTTCGGCGAAACGAGTTTAATACTAATTTTCTTCGAAAATTAGTAAAAATATATACACATATGTATGCAAAAAGTTCACATGGATTCTACCTTTGGTTCTGTTGAATGATCGTTCACTAGTTCGGTCACGAAATAAATGCTTGATGAATAGCTAGAGACCAAAAAGAATGCTCCTACAACCAACTGTTAACTTCTAGTACTCTTGGCGAAGATCAGTGCAGGGAACTTGTATTTTATATGGACGTAGAACAATGAACCATCTGCATGCTATGTACGCCTGATTCTGTGGTTGCTAATAAATCTCTTTGCATTGCAAGTAGAAAATTAATACTTTTTATATTTTCTTCTTAAATGATTTTTCGTACGAGAGCAGGTAACGATAATTTGTTTGATGTTTTCCAGTTCATAAAAAATAATTGAGCATGGTAAAAAATCAAAATAAGTAATGCATTTTACGTTTTAAAACGATTATCGCGCATGTGCAATGTTAAAAGCCATCAATCTGGAGTTTGAATTGCACTCTGCTGCGGTACTTCT
This sequence comes from Nemotelus pantherinus, assembly GCA_963978885.1. Taxonomy (NCBI): domain Eukaryota; kingdom Metazoa; phylum Arthropoda; class Insecta; order Diptera; family Stratiomyidae; genus Nemotelus; species Nemotelus pantherinus. The sequence continues at coordinate 136,317,818 of OZ022264.1, read as the reverse complement.
AACAATAGGTCTGTTTCCGTACTTGAATCTATTACATTCTCGTTCGGACCTTCAAACCGTGCATATCGAGAGACTGGTTTTGTATAGCTGTGCTTTTGAGGTCGATTTTTCTTTTACAGTGCCTTTTTAGTTACCAACTAACGTATCCTATACATTAAACTTCTTAATATAAATAAAACTGACAAGTGCCGTCAAAAGAAAAAAGGTTGACCTGCCAAACGGTGAGGAAAATGATGATATCGTGCGCGCAAAACTCGCGTTAAATAGAAAATATTATGACTTAGTGCAACAAAAACACGACACTATGTCAGTGCATTCGAGCAACCGGTATTCACCGCTCAGTGATTTAGAGTGTGATAGTGACAATGCTCCAATAAACCCATCAAATGTGACCAACAACACTAAAACCACCAAACTAACACCAATAATAATAATCAAGCAGACTCAGAAAACTATACGGGAGATTCTGAGTAAATTGCACATTAAGTCATTTCAATTCAAGTTTATCTCCATTGGAATAAAACTCTTTTTAGACAATAATGTCGATAAACTAAAAATAATTGAAGAGCTTAAAAGTGCTAAATGTGAGTTTTATACCCATCCATCAAAAGCTGAGTTACCGTTTAAAGTACTACTGTCGGGTTTGCCGAAAGTGGATATCATGGAACTCTACCACAAATTAAAGTCGAAAAGAATAGCTTGCGATGATATCAAAATGATTTATCATCGTCAACCTAGATTTGACGACCAGGCAACATACATTTTGTACTTCAAGCGATCCATAATCAAGCTCAGTGATCTCAGAAAAACCACTGCCTTATTCAACACGGTCGTTAAGTTCGATACTACCGAAAAAAAACGAACGCGCTTACACAGTGTAGTAAATGCCAAATGTATGGCCACGGGCAAGCAAATTGCTTTAGACAAACCAAATGTAAAAATTGTGCAAGCGATCACAAAACGATCAACTGCAAAACATCTTCAATTAAGTGCTCAAACTGCAATGGAAATCATGCCGCATCAGATATTAATTGTCCAAAACGTGCTGAATACATCGAGATTAAACGACGCTTGGCAGAGAGGTATAGAAAAAAAACAGGGAACGCAATCAAATCCGCACCTTCATACACAATTCAAAACTTTCCCGAATTACAAAAAAAAACAACAACAGATGCTGTGCCCACAAGCAATGCCTGGATACCCCAGACACACAATCAAATGAACTCAACAAATCAGTCTGATTTGTTTACTCCAAACGAATTATTAAATCTAACCAAGGAATTAATCTGCAAACTTAGACAATGCAGATCTAAAGAAGATCAGTTTAATGTCATTTCAGCCCTAGCAGTTAAATACCTATATGGATAGGTCTATTTCTGGTTTGAAACTATGTACCTGGAACGCAGGTAGCCTGAAAAATAAAGTAAATGAATTTAATGATTTTATTACAAACAATGATGTTGACATATCTCTAATTACTGAAACATGGTTCAAACCATATGATAATTACTATTGCCCCAACTACCGTGTATATAGATATGATAGACTAAATAATAGAGGAAGAGGGGTTGCTATAATTATAAAAAATAGCATCAAGCACGAATTAAGTAAACAAATCCAAACAAAGTGTATAGAAAATGTTTCCGTTGATATTAAATTACAGAACAAGTCGGATTTCAAGATAATTGCGGCCTACTTTCAAGGGGGGAACTCAAATGTAGACAAAAATGTGAATTTTAAAAATTATCTAATTAAACTTACTTCCAGTAGATATCCATACATAATCGCTGGTGATTTTAATGCAAAGCATTCTATGTGGGGATGCCAAAGACATAATGTGTGGGGGAACTCTCTGCATTCTTTATTTACAGTCAGAAATTTTTCATTAATGTACACAACGTCTCCAACCTTTTATCCAACCAATAATAAACAGCTTCCATCTACCATCGATTTGATACTAACCAATAAACCTCTTCTAATAACACAGCCCAATGTCTTCAATGCACTAAGTGGGAATCATTTACCTGTCGTATTTTCTACTCTAAGTACTCCAATTCAGAAGAATGAAAACTCTTTCCTAAATTATAGTTGTGCAAATTGGGAACTTTTTCAGCGATTCATGAACTCTAAAATCAGTTTAAAGAATGTTTCACTTGACCAGCTCTCCTCATCAGAGTGTATTAATAGTCATTTAAATTACTTCGTTGACAATATCAAACAAGGTATCGACGTATCAGTCCCACGAATTTTCCGTAAAACACCTCTTGAACCATTCCCTCCACAAATAAGACAATTACTCAAACGTAGGAATGACGCTAGGAGACAGTGGCAAAGAAATCGAGTAGATACAAATAAAAATGCCTATAGAGCCTTATGCAATGAAGTAAAAGCCAACATAATCGAATTTAAGAACATTAACTGGAATTTTAAGTTACAATCACTGCGGAAATCATCGAAGCCTTTCTGGAACTTAAGCAAAACATTACGCAAGCGATTTCATTTCATTCCTCCTCTGAAAGAAAATAGCTCTTTAGTTATACATTCTAAAGAAAAAGCAGAGACAATAGCTAGGAAATTTACATCATTTCATCAGCTTACAAAGAATGGCAATAGCGAAATTAATGAAACAGTTCAATCAAGTATGACCACGGCCCATAATACAGGAGTAACAACCAAACTATTTTTTCGACCTAAAGATGTGGACTACATTATACAGAAACTGAATATAAATAAATCAGCAGGGGAAGACGAAATAAAACCCGTGGTCTTGAAACACCTACCCAAAAAAAGTATAATCTTCCTTGCTCATATATTTAACGCTTGTATGAATATAGCATACTTCCCCGATCTTTGGAAAACTGCCAAAGTCATACCAATTCTTAAACCAAATAAAAGTCCGGACATAGCAGAAAGTTATCGGCCCATCAGTTTACTTAACGGATTATCGAAAATATTTGAGAAGCTCATCAATGGTTTACTAAGTAAGTTTACGGTAGATAATCACATCATTCCCGATTTCCAATGTGGCTTTCGACCAGGGCATAGTACAGTTCACCAACTTAAAAGAATACTTACCGACGTTAGACGAGGATTCGAAAGCAGGAATTCTACAGGCTCAATATTTTTAGATGTACAAAAAGCATTCGACACTGTCTGGCATGATGCTTTAATACATAAAATGCTCAAATTGAATTATCGAATTGAATTAATAAAAATTATTGATAGCTTTCTAAGAAACAGGAAATTTGTTGTTTCCATTAATTTTGAAAACTCATCTCAATATCCTTTACCAGCAGGAGTACCACAAGGATCAGTATTAAGTCCAACGCTTTATAATATTTATACTAGTGACGTTCCTCATATTCCAATGTGCAAGCTTGCATTATTCGCTGATGACACTGCCATATACGCATCACACACTGATCCTCGACTGATCATAAATTATCTAGAACAGGGGCTGAGCAAACTTGAAAAATATTACTCTTCTTGGAAAATCAAGATCAACATCAACAAAACTCAAGCTATATTTTTTACTAGGCGTCGTTCCGCAAAATACTTACCTGACTTACCTATACAATTACATGACGAATACATTGATTGAAGTAACAACGTGAAGTATTTAGGTTTCATCTTAGACACAAAGCTTACCTTGAAGGCACATATAATAGATCGCCAAAGCAAAAACTCAGCTTTGATAAGATCATTATACCCGCTCATCAATCGCAAGTCATTACTGAGCCTAGAAAACAAACTACTATTATACAAAATGATTTTTCAGCCTATGCTACTATATGCTGCTCCGATACTAATAACAGCGGCAAAAATTAATCTACAAAAACTTCAAACATCACAAAACAAAGTTCTAAAACTTATGTTCAACTTCCCTCCTTGGCACTCTACCCGGCACTTACACTTGGTATCCAAGGTAGATTACATTTATCACAAATGCATCAAACAACTTCATAAGTTTATTAATTCGTGCTTCATGCTGGACAACCCACTCATCAACACCTTGTATACGTGATTATGTATATATCTTTAATATTATAAGTCTAGCAAGCTAAGATCTATTTTAAGTTAGCTCATAAAATCATCCTTGTTTTAAGTTTTATCTTAACCAAATCAACGAGGTTTTTTCCTTAACTTTTCCTCTTAGCGAATAAACAGATAAACACACTAATAAAATTTGTAAAGTACAAGTCTGAGTTGTAAAGGTAATATTTACGCCTGATCTCTCTAAAACAATACTCATGTATCTCAGCTAAGTATAGAATCTATTGATAATGAGAAATAAATTGAATTGAATTGAATCTATTATAATATATTAAAATAGATTCGCAGCAAGTCGTTTCCCTACTTTTGCTGCAAGCAAAATCTTGTTGACGTCATCGCTTCTCCTCTTTCAGCAAGTTGTAGAAAATTACAGCCAAACTGAGCTGAGGCATTTTGCTGCAGCTTGTCAAATCGACTACGATGGGCTTGGCGCAAGGCTTTTAAATGTATATATATTCAAATGAGCGCGCGAAGAAAAATCTTTTCTGTGCAATATTCCAATGAAAACGGAATATATTTCTCGCACAACTTTTTTATTGCTATTACAAAATATCCAATGGTGGATATTAAGTGCATGGTGTGCACTTATTTGTATATGATGGACTTCGGTGGAGGCTAGGTTTTAATAAAGAAAAAACTGATTTGTCCTTTGAACTTGTTAGTCATTGCAACTGAAAATGAAATGTATTGTTGGGCGGATCAATTTTGATATGGGCTCCATTAATAGAGCCTGTTATACCTATTAATGGAACTCATAATTGCCCACGAGCAAAATATGATAATCGTGTAGATGGAAAAAGATATGTTTACAAGGTGTTTCCAATGCATATGATGACTTCATCTGGTGTGTGGGCTGTGATCATGACAAAAATGTTTCCCAATATTTTTTTTTTTTTTTTTGCACGCTACAAAATACATACTACAATGATAAGACTGATTTATGATAATAATCGTCAATTTTATTATAATTTCAAATAATTTTTAATTCAATAATATCGAATAGAATTTTTATTTTATTATTAACTATTTTATATTATTATACATTAATACATTCTTAGTAATTATTTTGATGTATATTAAAATTATATGTTAAGATTTATCTATTAATTTCTTAAGTAAAATGTTTTTTTCCTTCAATTTTAGATTTTTTTCTTTTAAAAGCCTATTTCTTTCCTCAGTGGATTTCTCCAACAACTCTAAAACTTTGTTATTATGTTGCGCCTGCTGTTTTCGCATATCTTCCATGATATCGATAAGCTTCTTTTTTCGGGTCGCGTGCGGCGTTCTGCAGTTGGTGCTGGAGTTGCTGGTATAAAAAAAAATTATCAATTTCATTCCTAACGTAAACATAAACAAAAACTTACAAGCTTGACAATTTGATGGCCCAGGTTCTGGACTCCCTTCTCGACGTTGTTCCGGAACGGATTCGCTTGCCGCGCGAAATTCATCCAGTTTCGCCCCGATGACGAACTCCGGATTGATTACTGGCCGTTTGCCCAGAATATCATCCAGCTCTCTAAAGTAAATAGAATTTAAAATAATAAAGTTTTCAGGTGAAATTAGTCTGAAAAGTTACCTCTCATAGCGGCATGACTGCTTATTCCGCCCTGTGCTGGCGTTATGGCTTTTCGTTTTCTTATATACCCTCTCAAGTGAATGGAACTTATTTTGTATTTGTTTCTCCGTGAAGCCATAACTTTTTTCGTTCATCTTTTCTTTCACTTGTTGCCACATTTTCTGTTTATTTTTGAGCTTGGGACTCTTTCCCACTTTCCCCCGAAGCTCCGCAACCAAGGACATAAGCAACTTCACGGCACTATCGAGCCACATGCTTCTATCGCCCGTATATTCTGCCACACCTGTAGGGTCTGTAATGGAAATAATTAGATTATAAAAAATAAAATATAATTTTTCAGCATTGGATACCTTCGTTTTCCCACTCAACGAACGATTCGAAAAAACTATCGTCGGGCGTCATTTCAAATACAGCATTGCCCGTAGTTGCGTCCTCTATAAAAATAATTTAAATGAAAATTTATACCATTACGAGATCAAAAATTAATTGTTGATTACAAACCTAACTTCTTGTAATATTAATGTATCATCTCCGATTTCTCTTCTGTCTTCATTGTTGAATTCGTTTTCCATTTTGCCTAAACGTAATATAAAATGGTGTCGCAGTACACAGGGCGAGTTCCCCACTACCTACAAGTATCCGTATACATATACGTTCTAAAGTATACATATACGTTCTGCTAGCATACCGGTTTAAGTTTGTGTGAGTGAGTTTCGCGTAACCTGCCATATGGTTTATTAACAGAAACATTTCCGCATACCTCCATAAGGCTACTTTGAGAATCTCTTACGATTCGCATTAGATTCTTCCAAAGTACCTTTAAAGTGAAGCTAGAAATACTTCATGTATTATCGTTTGCATACTTTGATAATAGGTTGGCTATTGCCATAAACAACTTCATTGCATGGATTATGGCGAGGTCCTCAAAATATTATGGGCCCTATTCTGAGAGTCACCTCTCATGACGAATGAGGTGACGCTCATGATTTCGTATTCTGAGAGTCACGTGGGGTGTTGTTATTTCACCTCAAGTGACGTTTTCGATCTGTTGGCTATTCTGAGAGTCACGTGAAGTGACGAGCGTCACGTAAATTAACATTTTCAGTCACTTGATAATATCAAGTGACTGTGGTCAGAAATGATATAAATTGATATTTTGAATAAAAAGAAGAAGGATTTTCACGAAGTTTGCATCGTGAACCATAAAAAAAAGTAAACAAATCTTATTTTGAAGATAATGCGGTTAAACTCAACTACGTGTTTGCCATAGCCTTTAGCCGTTTTCTAATAAATTTTTGGCTCGTATGTTTGTTATTTTGTAGCTTTGTGTCAATTTTTGGGGAGTTTTATGTTTGATTGGTTGTTTTTGTTTCTGTGGCTTTGAAAATGCAGATGGCATTGATACATGTCTACAATCATTTCACGCCAATTTAGTATGTGCAAATAGTATGTGTAAAATTGACCTGTATTTAGTATGCGTAAAATTGACCTGTAAAGTACCAGTTTTAAAAAATAAAGGGTTGCACTGAGATACTCGTGAAGTTAAATTTTTACAAGTTTCCATTATCTCGTCATTCTTTCGAGCGAAAATTTTAACAATGGAGAAAAACAGATGCACAGCTTATTCCTGACAGATGAAATGTGAAGGATATCAATTATTGATCTATTTTCCAATTGAAAAGACAAGCGACAATTCGAATGCCTTATTGGACTGATGAAAATTCATCCACAAAGCCTAAAACAGCACAGCGAACACATAAAAACCACTTCTAATATTCACCAATACTTCTTACTAATCACTATATTTATAATCTTATATAGCAAGTTTAAGTATACCTGGTACACTTGTAAACACCGTCCTCTTTTTTATTTCCCAAATCATTTGCTTATCCGTGGAAATTTCCTGTTTGCGTTCGATTTTCCTTACTTTCTATTTGACTTTTATTTTTTTAATAATTCCACTCCCTCCAAAGTAAGCCGAACTTGTGATATAAACGTATGAAAAGTTTGTGCGTGCCAACGATGTGCAAGCCGTCCCCCATCTAAGTACTGACCAAGCCCAACTCAGCTTAACTTCGGTGATCGGACAAGAAACGGTCGATGCCAGTGTGCTATGGACGTGGTGACCTAGAGTCATGTCACGTGACTCTCAGAATACCGATTCGTAAGTGACGTGACTTTCCAAGTGACGTGAGATCTCACGTGAGATGGCTCTCAGAATAGGGCCCTATATTGTTATTCTTCTATTAAGATACATATATAATAAAGTCAAATGTTTTATTGAGAAAAGTGTAGTTACTTGAAAATCTGCATACAGCTGAAGGATATTATACTGAAATGATTTTTTAAAAAAGCATTTTTTTCTGAATGTAAGCGACAAGTATAATAAATTTTGATTCATTGAATCATTGAACACAAGCAGTTTCGAGCTGGTGTGGAAAGATGTGCATACCAGTAAATTAGTTTGCTGGCATTTTTGGAAGGAGCCCGCATTTAAGGAACAAAATTTGTTGTTTACATGCACATTTGTATTTTGTTGTTTACATGCCTTGTTGTTTACATGCACATTTGTGGCATACAGCTTGACCGCCAGATATATTGAAAATCGGTTCGACTCCGCAGCCAAAAAAGGCCAGAAATATAATAAATAAGCCAGAAGAAAATTAAAATTATAAATACCACCACAGGATGGAATAGACAGCCATGTCCTCGTGGAAAGTTTGTTTCAAGACTAACTCGACCTACATTCTAATAACTTTATCGTTTTCAATTTACATTTACTTAAGCGAGTTGCATTATATTCTGGGTAGAAGGCTAACTATCAATCTGAAATTTGGTAGTGGCGGTAAAGCGAACGAAAAATTATTGGATAACTTTAAACATTCCTTTACGACGTTTAGAAACGTGTCCATGGCCTGCCCAATTAAATATTATATTTTTACTAATGTTCGAAGAAGAACATTAGTATTAAAATCACTTTGGCCAAAAATTCATATTTCTATATATATATATATATATATATATATATATATATATATATATATATATATATATATATATATATATATATATATATATATATATATATATATATATATATATATATATATATATATATCATCAAAAAATTTCAGTGAAAAAATCTCAGGAACGCGCCATCCGATTGAGCTGAAATTTTCAGGACACATTGGTGTAGATGCAGAATAGTGCCAGGTCTCACAAAAAGTTAATAATCTTTAACCCTTTGGCGCCGGCGGCCATTTTAGTGATATTTTTAATATACCTATTATTCCGTACACAAATAAGTTTTGCAAAAATAAAGTTGACGAAATAAATTTTGAACGTGTTTTACATGTGAATCGGATAATGTTTTGGAATTTTTTAACCCCATGTGTGCGCTGGGTGCCTAAAAACAGAACGGGAAAACTTGAAAATTTTTAAATTGCGATAACTTTTGACAGAGTTATTCAATCATTACGAAATTTTTAAGACATATTGGTATTATTTAGTTGTAGATTTGTGTAGCTTTTCATGAGCGTGCTGACAACCCTGTAGCTAGGGCAGGCACTGAAAGTGAAAACCTTCAAATCATCGTCTCTCTTGAAAAACTGCCGCTTCTTCAAAAAAAAGCCACTTATATGTAAATCTTCTGCTTTGTTTACATAAACAAAAAATAAAATTTGATATGGTGTAACGGGCACGCCTGGTAACCCTTGGCCAATTTACCTATATTTTTAGCATCAAAAACTTCTGTTCACGGAAACTCACGATCCAATGAGCAGAATTAATTGAAATTTGCAGAATGTATTGGTCCTATATAGGACCAGGTCTGATAGAAGTGATTTTGAAATGTGGCTCGTTCTGTGCCAGTGGTGCCATCTTGAAAAATCACTAAAAAAGATAACTGCTTTTAGCCCTATAAATTCTGATTGAACCGTTCGATTTTGACGAAATTCACACAGTAGCTGAACTTTATTTAAAACCACGTTTGGTAGAAATTTGGTCGCAAAATTCGGTTGGAGCTGCCAGCTATGATAATTTTGGTGTCTTAAATTTGAAAAAATAAAAATTTGGAAGTGAAAACATTCAACCATCGAATTTCCAAAAACTGTCTGTTTCTTACAATAAAACCAATCTGTATACAAATCTTATACTTTATCTACACGTTCAAAGTAAAACTTTGGAAATTTCATGTCGGACAAGAACGGTAACCCTTTCCCAGTCAACCTATATTTTTAGCATCAAAAACTTCTGTTCACGGGAACTCACGAATCAATAATCAGATACCATTGAAATTTACAGAATGCATTGGACTTAAGTAGGACCAGGTCTGATAGAAGCGATTTTGAATTGTGGGCAACTCTGCGCCAGTGGTGCCATCTTGAAAAATTACAAAGAAAAAAAACTGCTTTTTGCCCTATAAAATTTGAATAAGTTACTAGATTTTCATGAAATGGACACAGTACCTGTACTTTACTCTAAGCTCTGTTTGATAGAAATTTGGTTGAAAAATTCGATTGGTGCTGCCAGCTATGGTAATTTTTATGTCTTTGGATTTGAAAATTCGCTCAGGAAAATAAAACTTTTTGCCCTATAACTTCCAGTGCAGTCATGAAATCAATACGAATTTCATACAATTAATGGAACCTACTATAAACATTATTCAGGCCAAATTTGGTTGAAAAGCCACGATAGGGTTGCCAGCTATTGTTGGTTTTGTGTTTGTTTGCATTATCTTTATTAAGCGGTTTTATCGTAGAATTTTCAATTGGTAATGATATTGTAGTGACAATAAACAGCAAATATTAAGCTTTCCATTATTTCAAAAAACTCGCTGCAGGTAATCCTAAATTTCTTTATACTCCTATAACTTCGAATGTAATATAACAACGTGAAGCAGATGTGATATATTTTTGGCTTTGATACTGGCGAAAGGTTGCCAGCACGAGTCGGTTGTGCTACTTTTGTAGCAATAAATGCTTACAGTTAGTATTCATACCGGAAACATTTACAATGAAAATAAATAGCCGATGTTTCAATTCCCAAAGTTCTGCAAATTTTTCGGATCGCAGCCCCAAACACCACCTTCAGTTACAGTGCTGCAGGCACTGAGCATTTTCTTCATTGATGTTATATGAGATGCTGCTCTCGAAATTTTGTGAAATAAGCAACTGATAACGAATATAATTAACCCGTGTTTTGCTCTCATAAACGTTGAAATTCATGCCAGTGGTAATATCTGAAACCTTCCACCATATGAGTTATAATGAATTCTTGAGACCAAAGTAGAACGTGGCGTTTGAAACAGTTTGGCCGTAATAAGCAGCTCAATGGAATATGCACTCAAAACCTGCACGATTCTTCTACTGTTCTTCGAACATTAGCTATTCTAGCGGTTCAGGTGCGCTAGAGTTTTTTTTCAATATTATATGTTAATAACTCGGTGTTCATCTAAATTTATTAAATATTATAGTCAGTTTATAACACTACCGACTCAACTACATAGTTTCAACAAAAGTGCACAACCACGCTGAACCTGTAAATATTACAAAAATCCTGCAGGTCATTCGAAAATGACATGCAAACCATAATCAGAATCTGATTAATTATTGTGGAAAAAAACGAGAACAGAACAAATATAATTAAACGCAACAAAATACTAACTAAACAAACAAAATATTTAAAAACTATTGAACAAACTTAACAGCGTATGTTTTGGAAAAACAAATTATTACTAAAATTTGTTTAAACTTTACTTAATTATACTAATTTATTAAATATTACAAATCCGAAACAAATCGTTCGAAATATTTTCCCTAACTGCTTTAGCTGATGCTAAAGCTGGAATTTCCTCTGAATCATACACATGATCGTCAATTGTGATTTCTTCGAAATTCAAATCACTTTCATTTGCAAATTTTGTAGAACACAACACGCTCTAACAAAATGGAAAATGTTTCGCATGCCCTTTAGCTTGCAATAGTAGAGTTGTCTGAACCTCTGTTTGAGAATTCCAAACGTGTGTTCAATGACAACTCTACATGAACTTAATTTTTTATTATAAAGTTTTTGAGGCGGTATCAGCTGTCCGTTATCCCGAAATGGTGTTAATACCTCCAAACTTAAGGGGTATGCCGAGTCACCCAATATATAGCAGTCTGAAATTAGGGCAAATTATTGTACAAATGATTATTATATTTGAAATCAATCTTACCCTTTACTGCATTTTGCAATTTGGTGTATATATAGGAGTTACGAAAAACTCTGCTGTCGTGGACAGAGCCCGGATATCCAACGAAAATGTCTATAAATTTTCGGTTTTCGTTGCAAATTCCTTGCAAACATATGCTGGTTTGGCCCTTTCTATTGATGTAACCATCTTTATGTTCCGCCGGAGGGTCGATAAGAATATGCGTCCCGTCAATACATCCTGTTACAAACAAAGCATATAAATAGTTAAAAAAACATTCATACATAATATAACGCATATAAATATAAGATATATATATATATATATATATATATATATATATATATATATATATATATATATATATATATATACATATATATATATATATATATATACATAAATATATATATATATATATATATATATATATATATATATATATATATATATATATGTATATATATATATATATGTATATATATATATATATATATATATATATATATATATATATATATATATATATATATATATATATATATATATATATATATATATATATATATATATATATATATATATATATATATATATATATATATATATATATATATATATATATATATGTATATATATATATATTTATATATATATACATACTTATTTATATACACATATTTATATATATTTATTTATTTATATATATATATATATATATATATATATATATAGATATATATATATATATATATATATATATATATATATATATATATATATATATATATATATATAATAAAAGTAAATGCACGTGACTTTTATAATTTACCTATAATTTTTGGAAGCTTATTTTTGGTCTCGAAATATTGCGCGGTTTTTTGTTTCGCTTGATCGTTCGGCCATTGGATCGTTTGCTCCCAAAGGCAGCTCAAAAATATAGATACGCGCTTGATTATTCTGTGTGCACTCGCTATGCACACATCAAATCTATCAGCCACGTCTCTGAAACTGCAAGCTTCATAACCAGCAAACCATAAGAATAAAAGTAAATGCTTCGATCCGGATAAACGTTTATCGCACCTCAAATTAAAAAACACGTCACTTTCTTCAAACCGCGTTTTCAAGGACTCAAAAAGCTCGCGGCTTAATATAAAGTGGGTTTTGAACTCGCACTCCGTATAGAGGGGAACCACCTTTTCGATATAATTCACAATACTAATCCTCTTTTCACGGTGTGCAATTATCGGGAGAATATTCACTGGAGAATTTGAAGTATTTAAAACAATTTCACTCACAACACTATCAACATCTCCATCAACATCACTATCATCATCACTCACTATATCACTGAAAACAGCGCGTTTTCTATCACGAATTTGAATTCAAAATGTCCGCAAGAACGTTTTTCGAAATTCAAATCAACGCAGCTGTCACTTTTAGTGTCTTCTTCTCACTTGCAGCAAGTTGCAGTAGCGCGTTCTGTACTTTTCCCAAATGTTCCCCCACCACAAAAATAATCAAGCTGCCAAATTCTGTTACTGCTGCAGTTTGCTGAAGTACGGAAACAGTCCTAGGGTGTGTTCAATGTGCATGCTGTAGCTGCTCCAAAAGCATAGCATAGCATCACTTTAGCAAGTGTCAAAATTCGCAGTAGCTAGGTGAAGCAGCTATGGATGTTGGACAGCCAAGAGTTGCTACGAAGGTCAGCCTTTACACAGGAAATTCAAAAATCATTTTGTTTCAATTTTTTTATTGTAATTTTTGCATTTTCGTGGTTCAGTTCAATACTTCCATTGCACAACTGTATGAAATTTAAGAGCTTTCAACATACAGCTGCACAATCCATTAACATTTTCCTAACATATTTAAAACCTATCACTTATTTCCGGCTTTTGACGCCATATATGAGAAAAAGAGCAAAAAATAATCGTTGAAAATTTGATAATACAGGAATCAGTGCACCCGGCCTTTTACGCTTCCTGCTCGCCTTCTAAAAACTCAAGATGAGCTGCGCCGTGTACAAACCAACTTGAAAATCGAGTTGTGTTTAAGTGTTTAAAAGCCCGTATTTAATTTGTGCTGTCACTATTTTCAAATTTATTCCTCATCTCCTGTGTCACAAAAGCGCAAAAACTTCTTTTCATTTCAATTTCCAATCGAAAATTACGTTTAAACTGCATGTCAGCTGTGTACGCACGGCCATTTTGCCTTAGCTACTTTCTAGCTATCCTCCAGACTACGAGCAGCGAATAGCTGCTACCTTAGCAGCTATTCCGGAATCTTGGACAGCCCGACTGTCAAATAGCAAGCATCAGAAAGTAGCTATTTCGTGACATTGGACAGCCAGAGCTGCTAAAATAGCAGCTAATAGCAGCTATAGCATGCACATTGAACACACCCCTAATATGTTGATATGATTTGAAAATGGGCTTATAATTAGGATTTTAAAATAAAACACAGATTTCATTACGGTATAAACATTCTTTTATTTGACATATTCATCTGTTTTACAAATTCATATAAAATATTATACACATATTTATTTCACACATAAATCTACATCCATTATGCTATAATGACCCCACGGTAACGTCGCATAGCTGTTTTTTAATAAATGACGCTTATCATCATGTGAACTTAGAGCAATTTTCGACTGAATGATGGGACATACGTCATGTTTTTGACTTTGAATCAAATTTTGTGAAACTACTTTTTCAATATTATTGTTTAGACATTCTATATAATCATCAAAGGTTATTTTTTTTTATAATATTTCTTTTAATACCTTTGCACTTTTTTTATTTATGTTTACCATCTATTCTGAGTGCAAACATTTTAGATCTTAGACCAACAAACTCAGTCATTATGCAACCATTGTTCTCATCCTTCATTAAACCCAGCACTTTTTTACTAACGAAGGGTATGCTCCAAATATTATTGGAAGGATAGTCAATGGTATCGAAATGTGTATAGCAATCGCGTTTAATTATTTTGTATATGTTGGGGCAGGCTATTTCATAAATCAAGGAATCTGTATCGACATAACAAACAGTACAAGTGGAACTAAATTGAGGGATCATGTAGCTATAATGAAAATCATATATGGTTGTTTTAGCTAAATCCAAAATACACATATCTACATATATTGGCTTATTTAAATAAATTTCCGTCTTGTTAAGTTCAATGGCTACTAAGTTTTCATTCAAAATAGTTGAAGCCTTAAATTCAGGCTTTGAAATTAGGGCTTCGGCTCCATATCGCCCCAACCACTTGGTAATCAATTTAACGACACTGTGTTTCCGAACGTTCTCCATCGTTTTCCCAAAACCGGCATTCTTCAACAATTTGAAGAGATTTTTCTCGAAATCGTTTTTCGCCAATGCTCGAAGACGCGTGTTAAGATCAATATAAGATTTCAGCTATATAGACTGATTAAATTGGAGAGCTCGGCGAATTTTTGTTAATTTTAATCCATGTAGCAGGACTTGTTTTAAATTACGATAGTGAATTATATATTTGTGCTTATTGTAGTGGCCATTAGTTTTTTCTGTTTTGAATTGGGGGCGCTGCAATGCTCTGGGCAGAAAGGTAGATCTTTATGAAGATCATGAAGCTCTTGTGGATATTCCAAATCTACTTCTAAAATGTGGCCAGTGGGTGAATCATCCAAGACCTCTTCAATCTTAACTTTGTTTGCATTATCTACCCACTTGAAGCCACCGTAAGGCAAGTGTTGAGACATTGACCAACCATATTGGTTATTAATATCATAGTATTGTAAGAATTTGGATGATATATTTGGATCATAGTCTGCCATATATTTATTATTTGCCTTGGAGTAACGTTTAGAGCACTGACTGAGGCCGCCTCGGATACCACGCTCAACAAACATTAACATATCAATATCAGTCAATAGTTCCAAAGTTATACCAGTATGTTTGAGCATAGCACTCCAAGTATAACCTGGAAGTGTATAGTAGTGTGCAGGATCTAATCCATAAGTCACATGACAACTTGATCGAAACTGTTCAAAAACATCCGCTAGAAGAAGTACATCTGTTTTTAAATACAGATCGGAATATTCACCTAGGTTTTGAATGCCGAATTCATTCCAGACATTGCAAGCATGATTATAATCTTCGTAACTAATATTAGAATCATTCAATTTATTATAAAAGTTTGAAATACTAGGAAGAGAAGACTCTAAAAATTTATTAAAATCATTAATATAATCATAAGGATAAACTCCCTTACGAGTTAGTAAATTATATTTCGGATCAGCCAAATTCGGGAACTGGGATCTTAAAATGGGTAGTGCAGTTAGATATGAAGCAAGAGTTTCAAGGCTTCATCCCATAAAGCGGAAGGAATCAATAAAACGGAATTTGATAGAATATTCATTTAAGATTTTTGTAAATGAAATATATCGTTCTTTGTTTATAGGAAGAAGATCAACGCGGCCTTCCAAATCAGTTGCCATATCTTTAATTATAAAATGGGAGTCGTAGCCGCTAAGGTTTTGGAAAATCACTGGGATAGTGTGGCTATCCTTCAAATTAATATTACATCCCTCATGTGCTGAGCCCCGATATTTACCTGTTAGGTGACAGTGATCATGCACCTTTTTATCATCCTCTTTGAACAGCTTTTCGCAAATATGGCAGAGTGTGGCGGTTTCAAAGAACGCTATTTCCTCAGCAGTCAACTGATTCATGGGTAGAGGGCAAAGGAAAACGGTTTCCACGTCTTCAGCAAATTGATTTAATTCGCACACAAACCACTTGATACAATCGGCGCCACGATGAGACTTAAAAAATGATAATGTGGGATCGTAAGAGCATTTAACGTAGTATGCTATACTACAAGGCACATGTTGTTGATACTTATTTTCATTCTTACATTCTACTAACAAGCATGCCAAGTCCGAGTATATTACAAATGGAGCTTCTATTTTATTTCTAAAATTCTTAAATTTAAGCTGCTTCTGGTCTTCGGATGGTAGCCGGATCTTGCATTGATTCAGTACCTTGCAGTCTTCCAAGTGATGCTCTAGTGCAATGGATGAGTAAAAGTAGTGAACACAGCGGTCACAAATGTATTTTCGGCCATGGTGTTGGGAAATTTGCATTGAAAGAAGTCTAGATAAATTCTTAATCTAAACAAAGTGTGATCTGACGGGCTCATAAGCCAATTTTTCTTCCTCCTCACTATCTTCAATAGTATATGTTCTGGATCATAAGTAGGTTTACATGCTTCTCCTTTTTCTCGTTGGTTAAATAAGTTGGTAGAACTTTAAAGTTTTCTTTGACCATGTGACCCATGTTTTCCAAAGCATATACATTAATTGCAAGATTGTTTTGTTGCTCAAACCGGGGGATCTGTTTGATGGTCATTGGGAACGTAATATCCTTAAGATTCAGAACATTAGAGTAGTGGGGGTATTTTGTTACACGTTGTGTATCCTTCTTTGCCGGATGTAGGGCTGATATTACCGCCCATGCAAAACATGCATTGTCACATGCTTTACGACGTTCAATTAATGGCGGCAGTTCAATATAAGACGATCCAAGCAGTGGAGTATATTTGTTAATATTGATTGTTAAATTAATAATAGCTGATAACGCCCACCCACTTTCTTTTTCCTGGAACTCCTCCAGTTTTTTCAAAACTGGTTCTTGAATGTTTTGCTCAAACCAAGCATTTATATTTGTATCACGGTAGATGGGGGCATTTTTTGTGTTCATATACTTAGATTCAAATATCTCCTCATCACCTCGCGCGATCTTAAATTCTGCACAGAAAACGGTGTTGACTTTGAGAGTGACTTCCTTCTTAAGCGCGTTATTTATGCGGCGTTGGAAAAGTCTAACACAGTCCTTAAGGAACTTCTTTGGCTCTTTATGTGTTAAGTTGATAATTGCTCCTGTCCTAATGCGATCATTGAACGCGGACTGTACATCCTCCCATTTAACTTGGGAAGAAGCCCAATTAGAACGGCGTAAGTTGTGTCCACCTCCTGACAATAAGTTTTGCGCTTTTAGTTGAATGCGCATTCCTTTTAATATATCTATAGCTGTCATCAGTTGAGTCTTTTTACTCACGTTGTCGGTCTGCCTCAAAGAATTATTGAGCTTACGTAAAGAATTACTAAGCTTTTTATATACGGCACTTATTAATTCGCGGTTATTTTTGGCATTGCTAAATGCAGTTTGTAAGTCTTCAACTAAATTTTTCACATTCATATTTAATACTTTATAACTGTTTATAGCACTGTATGAACTGTATCGCACGGCAAGTACTTGTTGAATGATGTGATTCAGGATGAGGTATGCTATTTATAAGCTTCCAGTTAATAATTAAAAGTGTAAAATACAAAGTTTATATGTGTTTTGAGAATACATTTTCTTATTAATTGCATTAATCTGCAAAATTCTATAAATTTAATTAACTATAAATACTTCCTTTCTGAGGTCAGCCCAATACTATAATAACAGGAGCACAAAGTTTGCAGTAACTCAATTGAGTAATAATTGCTATGAAAGCAATTAATTTCATCTTGATTCGTATATTTTTGTTCATATGCATTTATGACTGTATTAATTTACAAACTCAGAGTCCAAGGTGCTTATGCATGAAAGATACGATCAGACACATCTCAAGCACCTACAAAGAAGCAACATCCAATCAAGATATTCACGGGATTCCTTGACGTCATATAAAATAATAATCTTCTCTTACTGTTTCTTTTAACTCATATTCCTAGCACACATTGGCCCTTCCCCTTAGTTATATCTTTAAAGGAAAGTTATGCATGCCAAATTGCCATCCATTCATAAATTGCTATAAACGCAACGTACGCTATGCAGGAGCAACGTTTCAGCTAAATAAACCAGCAAAACAAGTTTTTCTTACTATCTGCACAAGAGTTTTGTATAAGGAGATTGTCATTCGTTTGGATTTGCAAAGATCGTGATTCCGCTATTGAATTCTGGTTGCTTGTGATAGAATCTGATCACCTGGGGTGTGTTCAATGTGCATGCTATAGCAGCTATTAGCTGCTATTTTAGCAGCTCTGGCTGTCCAATGTCACGAAATAGCTACTTTCTGATGCTTGCTATTTGACAGTCGGGCTGTCCAAGATTCCGGAATAGCTGCTAAGGTAGCAGCTATTCGCTGCTCGTAGTCTGGAGGATAGCAAGAAAGTAGCTAAGGCAAAATGGCCGTGTGTACACAGCTGACATGCAGTTTAAACGTCATTTTCAATTGGAAATTGAAATGAAAAGAAGTTTTTGCGTTTTTGTGACACAGGAGAATAGGAATAAATTTGAAAATAGTGACAGCATAAATTAAATACGGGCTTTTAAACACTTAGACTCAACTCGAATTTTAAGTTGGCTTGTACACGGCCATGCTTGTACGTTGAAAACTCTGTTGCTATGTTGAAAACTATGTTGAAAACTCCTAAATTTCATACAGTTTTCAAAGTGCAATGGAAGTATTGAGCTGATCCACGAAAATGCAAAAATTTCAATAAAAAAATTGAAACAAAATTATTTTTGAATTTTCTGTGTAAAGGCTGACCTTCGTAGCAGCTCTTGGCTGTCCAATATCCATAGCTGCTTCACCTAGCTACTGCGAATTTTTGACTTTGGGTTGAAGAGGTTCGTCTATGACACCAAACCGATTTCCATGTGTGAGAGTGAGAGAGAGGCAAATAGAGTAACCTATATAATGCTATCTCTTTCTATCAATTTTATACACACTTTTGAGAATTTAGAGGCCCCTTTAAAAATACACAGGAAATTACGCTAGAACTCCCATAGCTTATCTACTACCCTATTTAATTCGAAAATCTACAATCAACGCCTTATAATTTATGAATATCTTAGCTTTCCCCCGTAAATTTGCGTTTTTAAATTTTCACTCGCAATTCTTTTTCACGCATACCGTGGCAAAGTATGAATATCGAAAAAAGCTGTGCGAGCGATCAAGATGTTACCTCTCGTATAATCGAAGTTGATGTCCTGGCCAAACCTTTCACCTTCAATTGGTCCGCTGTCTTTAAAAAGACTGGTACTTGTTCTTGTAAAACATTCACCTCCACGGCATACATAAACTCTAAAATTGCTTGCAGATGTATATATGAGACGCCTTTAGAAATAATTATGGTACGCTTTGATGGATTCTTCTCAAGTAAGGATTTAAGTACGGCTACCTGCGGATAAAACCATTTTATGGGACTTACACTTTTGGCCATCACATGCTAACGTCACATCAGTAAAACTTTTCTCGTCGCGCAAATGTCGAAACGACGTAACCATGTTTGTTTGAGAGTCATTCCACTTCAAGAAGAACTGTTGGTCGCCAGCATCGAATATTTTTAACGTCAACACGCTAAGTTTTGTCAAAAGTTTGATGGTTTTATGAGAGCAATAACGTCGTTTAATATTCCTTCGAGTCTCTCTTTCCCACTTTAGTTGGCCCGAAACTTCCGAACGATTGCTAACTGACAATTTTCGATTGTATACGGATATCTGTAAGATGGCTATGTAATTTCGCGAAATATTCACTATGATAGGGTAGAAAAACTTTCGACACAGAGGTGAAATTGAACAGTGACCAAAAATGCAGGCGCAAATGCTTCCCCGAAACGAGACTGTCTCGTCGCCACGATGGACCAAAATCGCACGTCTCGGACTGTTGACATTGATATCATCCACGCATTAACTAAATCGCACTCATATCATGCACACAGCAGCCACACACACGGTCCGTTGGCATGCAACGAAATCGCGACTTTTGCTCACTTGTGATTCTGATCCTTTAACTCAGTCGAGTACGAATGCCTGCGCTTCTGATTGCCAACTTACAGCGAGGATAGATTTCGCGACCGTGGGATAGCAATTTTAATGATTTTTTTCATAATTAAGGGGATATATTTTCTATAACTTTGCACTGTATCTGTGACACCTGATCGGATCTTGCACCAGCACCACCTTTTCAGTGTGTAGTTTTCCTTGCACGTTTTTTCCCATAAAAATTTTCAATAATCCACTCAAAGACACCTTTTGCGTGTTCACTTGAAGCAACCGTTCACCCAATTCCCCTTGACCTTAACGATAAACATTGCTATGAGTGCTCTTATATTTCACTAACAGTATTCTGAATTTCTATCTGTCATATTCCAAGAATCAGAGAATAATTGATAATCCACATGATCTGGTTGTTAATGGAACTGATTGCACAATAAACAACTCCAATAAGTAATTCATCACGGCAGGCTTCATTTTTGTCAAAAACATTAGATACAAATCAGCACGCGACACTTTCAATCTTCGACTCTCCGATTCACATGCCAGCTTTCGAGCTGTTTTCTTCCTACTCGTTGATTCGCACAACAGCTCCTACCACGAATAACGGGCCCAAGCACGTTGTTACCGCGAGCAGAATGTTCCTTCGAGCTATGGGAGGTCCGGTGAAAACGCATGAAAATGTATTGAAAGAAATACTATCACGAGATACTTTTCGTGAAAAGTCCAACGTGAAACGATGTGAATATTTTATCATCCAATCAATACTTATCACCGATAGTAACTCCCGCATTCCGAAACTAGATCAATTTCAAACTTGATTGTAGTGTCGTGTGTGCTTAAGCGACCGAGCGAGCACAACCACCCGTCGCCACGATGGCCCAAAGACTGCCCCAAACGCACATTGCATTTTGAAATGAACGAGCGAAATTCCGTTCGGAATTTGCTCGCTGGGCAATTACATAACAAGGTCGCATAGAATTTGCGGTATCTTGTTATTGTACAAAATTGAAACGTATTTCAATTTGAAATCGATGTAGCGATTTCGAGCACAGGACAGTGTGCGTCGAAATAATGGGTCCAGTAATTTCAATTGAAATTACTGGATGCTACAATATATTTATGATTTCAATTTGGAAATACACCGGCATGTTATTTTTGCAACCTAGCTATCACCCTCCAATTCGTTAATACAATAATTACGGCACCTTTGTGTTTTTCAGTTGTGTGCAGTTTTTACAACCACAAATAAAGAATCCAAAATATGGGAACAATAATTTCATATCCTCTATACTTTTATATCAATGCTCCTACATCTACCTGATTTAGAAGTGTAGTGTAAACACCATATTATATGGTGTTCACACTCAGTGAGGTAGTAGAAATGGAGTAGACATGCCCATAAGATTTACATTGAAGGGGATGGTAGTAATTTTTTGTCCACTCAACGTCAAATCTGGTCAAATCCAAGTAGTTCCCCTCCAATTTACAATCAGAGCAAAATGGCGGAAAGGTAGCTTTAACATGTTTTGTGCGCGAGAGGATTGAAGGGGCTAATGGTGGAAAGTTATACCGTCCATGTCCACTCCGTTTCTACTATCTCACTGTTCTCACTACACTCTAAATCAGGCGATTTCGATCAGCTGATCGCTTTAGAGCTAGGTAAGGTTAGGTTAGGTCAAAAAGGCTGCCGATCCACAAAGACCTGCCAACCGGCACACATAGGCACAAGAGAGGCCCGTTGTGATGCCATAATAAATTAGTGACTCTCTCCTACCCACTAAAATCAGGAAACCATCTGCTTCCTTTGATAAACCAGACTATCGCCTTTAAATTGACCAGGGACAGTTCCGTCAGGTTTGAGAGAAAAGGTGCACCAAGTGCCGCCAAATTTCTCTTTGCCAAAGCACTGGCACATGAGATGGAGGACAGATTCCTCCTCGTCCTGAGAGCCAGAACTTCAACAGAAATCGTTAAACTCTACGCCCAGTCGTTGCGCGTGCCACCCTATGAGGCAGTGGCTTGTTAGAACGCCGACAGTGCAACGCAGAGCGCTTCGAGTTAAGCCTCAAAGCTGGCTGGTGCGATGCGCATCCATGGATAACCAGGACTGCCTTGCTATCGCGCAGGATGATTCCTCTGCCCAGAACTTCCTAGCGTCCTGAAGATATTTTTGCCTGATGGCCAATTTTACCGATGTCATCGGTATTCCTATTGAGGAGCAAGAGACCTCCGGTAACAAGGTTCCAAGCCTTGCCAGCTCATCGGCCTCACACTTGCCCTGAAAACCCCTATGTCCAGGTACCCAGATCAATTGAACAGCCGAATATGCCGATATCTCCCTAAGAGATGCACAGCATTCAGCAACAATGATAGACACTGTACATGGACTAGTAAGGGACTTAATAGCGGCTTAGCTATCTGTGAAAATACCAATATTGACCCCAAATATTCGATTACACAGAAGCCAGT
The DNA here is from genome assembly GCA_963978885.1 of Nemotelus pantherinus. Lineage (NCBI taxonomy): Eukaryota > Metazoa > Arthropoda > Insecta > Diptera > Stratiomyidae > Nemotelus > Nemotelus pantherinus. The sequence continues at coordinate 136,294,714 of OZ022264.1, read as the reverse complement.
CGATAGCCTGCAAAATAGCCGCAACCTCTGCCTGAAAGACACTACAGTGATCTGGTAGACAGAAGGACAGGTTGAGTTTAAGCTCATACGAATGTACACCACACCCGACTCTATTGTTAAAATTTGAGCCGTCGGTGTACAGATGGTGTTAAAATCTGAAATAATCTATTAAAACACGTTAGCTTGACTTCTGAATTGCAAGTACTTTATTCTACCGGTTGTCTCCTAATTTATACACTAAAATTTATTTGAGAATTGCTGACAACTGAATTCACATGGGAAATTAATTTTGCCATTTGGAAAGAATTAAAACATTTCTCACGATGCGTGTAGACAGTGTTCAGCAATTCACAAAAGGTAAAATGTGATACAATTGGGTTTTATTTCCATCGTTGGTATTTATCGTATTCTAATGTGCTCGACATGGGAAGATGTACATACGCGTGAATTTAGCTATCCAAACTGTTGCAGTTTATTTAGACTGGTCACGCAGTATGGTTGATTAAACATCTTCCGCCACCTTGAATTCTCGTGCAAGAATTTCAACGTCTAATGTTTTTTTTTTGTTTTCCGCTTAGTTTTAATGTATTCAATACGCACTTATTGCTAAGATAAGTAGCAAGCTGACATAGTTAACTATGTAATTGTGAGTGTCGTGGGATGAAATGCGTTCCGGTAATTCGGCTGCCATCTGCTGTTGTAATCTGGATCGTATTTGTCAAATGTTGACTGGTTGAATTACCAATCTAGGTGTGTGTGGATATTTGAATTTGTTGTTGCGTACCCTTGAAGTTCGGCATACTCTGAAAGATTCATCATTGGTGCAAGTGTAAAGTTCATTTTGTTCAAAAATTCAGAATGGCTCGTGATGATGATTGCTCCTTGAGTCAGTACACATCCTGACCCTAATTTTAAAATGCCACTTCCTTTAATCCGTTCATTGTATGTCGAGTGATTACACACGATATTGAGTGTTTGTTTGTATTTTATAGAAAAAATCCAACTGTTGGATTCTTCCAATTGAATCCAATGGTCCTTGGCAGTTACAGACTGCACATTGCATGAAGATGAAACATTAAATTGATATGTCAAAAGAGATATTTCACATTTGTCTGCAGTAGACTGAATAGTGTAGACTGGATGCGGTTGGTTACTAATTAGATAGTCCATATCGAAGTGATGACATCTGCTCCTATCATGTTCTGATAGGGGATAGTACTTGTCTCTGTGTAGGGTAACTGCGAGATAATTTGTTGACGGTTGTATTTGCGTTGAACCATTCTTGAATTTTGTTGGCACCGGATGAATTTTGAGCTATTGATATTGATCGGAGCTCAATAGCGGAATTTGTATGTCAAAGATGATTTTATTATGTGTAGTTTTGGTCCTAACTATGGCGGCATTGTGTAATTGTGATTGTGTGATTGTGTGCATTGTGTAATTGTGAGGCATTTAGCAGCAATGGGTTAATTTTACCATGGTAAGTGTTGGTAACTATTTGCAGTAATGTATTCTGCATATTCGCAAGATGTGTTATTAACATTGACGTTTGAAGGGCGACAGAATTAAAAATTTGGTTGATTTCTTCATTTTCAGAGTTGTTGCTTGAAGATGTTGAATTTGATCATGAATGGACTTAAACTGTTGATGTATCTTATCAGTGCTTTTCTTGAACGTATTGAGTATGCCCTCAATGATACTTGTTTGATTTTTTAGAAGTTCAAGCAAATAATTTTCATTTCGTTTTATCTTATGAATGTCTGCCTCATATTTTGCGGCAAATTCTTCATCTAAAATCCCAATCAACAAATGAGCTGCAGTTCCAAATATGTTTAAATCTGCTCGTTTTCTTCTCAACCTTTTTGTGGCGTGCTGATATAGAAGTTCGTTTCTCTCTTCAATTTCTAAATGTAAATGTTGAAATTGGGATATTACTGCATTGCAATAATGAGTTAGATTAAGTAACGTATCTTGGGCGCCACACACTTCTACCAATTTGATGATAGATTTGACCAAACCATTATATTCTGTCTTATATCCAGACAAGTTGTAGTAAGTCACAATCTTCCAAGTGTTGTGTGTGAGTTTGACCTTTCCAACTTCCACGAAAAGATTCCAGGATTGTTTTTGAAAGGGATGATCTTTATTGGTGCATTCACTGCAGAACCTGTTGCTTGTTTCAATATGGGAAACACCAAGACAACACAAAAAAGTGTTTGGAGCAGCATACTCCTTCCTTTTTTTATCCTTGGCTGCGATTCTTCTTCTGGTTTTCTCTTCGCTGGCTGGTGTTTCACCAGTGATGCGTAGTTGGAGGAGACAGGAGCTATTTTTGGTTTCCTTGAAGCAACTTTTATTTCCTGAGGTTCCTCGCGTAGCTGCTCGGGAGTGCTAATGCTGCATGGTAACGGGCAGACAGTATACGTTGCACGGCGGAACTCCCCAGTTGAAGTTTTTACTATGACTACTCTTATGTGGTTGTCGGGCCCTGCGATTGTTTCCAAAATGCGGCCCATCCACCACTGCAGAGGAGGGAGATTGTCGTCTTTTAGTAAGACCAACATCCCCTTGCTGATTTTGGGCTTTGGTTTTTCCCACTTGTAACGAGTTTGAAGTTCCTGTAGATATTCATTAGACCACTTTCTCCAAACTTCTGCACGTAATGATTTGACTAGCTTCCACCGCGTTGAAAGTGAAATATTTTCCATCTGAATGGCTGGATCAGCGAGAGCACTCAATGGTTGTCCTATCAAGAAGTGCCCAGGCGTCAATGGTTTAAGGTCATTAGCATGAGAAGAAATTGGGGTTAAGGGTCGGGAATACAAAATTGCTTCGACTTCACAAATAACTGTGCTGAGTTCTTCGTATGTTAGAGATGAAAATCCTAGTAATATCTTTAAGTGGTACTTGGCTGATTTGACAGCCGCCTCCCAAAGGCCCCTAAAATGAAGAGACCTGGGTGGAATGTGACACCACTCTATATCTTCATCACTACAAAAAGATGTGATGGTATCTTGACCACTTTGTTGGCGAAAGACCTTGGTGAGTTCTACTAATTCTGATTGAGCACCGATGAAATTGGTGGCATTATCACAAAAGATTTTCGCAGGTCGCCCTCGTCTGGCGATGAACCTCTTCAGGCTTCCAATAAATGCAGCTGATGTAAGATCGGATACTAGCTCCAAATGTATAGCCTTTGTTCAAAAACAAATAAATACGGCGATCTATGCCTTGGTTGGCCGTTTTCCTCGAAGCTTATAGTGAATTTGTATTGGGCCGCAAAAATCAACGCCAATGTGCAAAAAAGGTCTGGATTGCTGAATTCTTTCTGCGGGAAGGTCTCCCATGATCTGATTCAGTAATCGCGGCTTGGTCCTCATACATCGAATGCATTGCTTAACCGTGGTATTAGCAAAAGCTCCGCCATTTATGCACCAAAACGTATGCCGTGAAATGTATAACAGTGTTTGTGGTCCAGCATGTAAATAACTTTCGTGCAGATGTTGAAAGAGTAGTTTTGACAGTAAATTTGTGTGTGCTATCACCATTGCATGCTTGGATTTAAATGGAAGCTCACTTTGAGTGATTCTTCCTCCAACTCGGAAGATTTGATCATTGTCTAGAAAAGGATCAAGAGCTTGCAGTCTGCTATTGTTTGCCACTATCCCGTCTTTCTTGAGCAGCGTTAATTCTGGTTTAAAGTCTTCGGCTTGCATCACGTTCACAAGTCTACAATTTTTTGTGAAACGGATGATAAAGGCAATAACTTCTTGGATGCGTCGGAAATTGTTATTGTGTCGCACCATGTGAACCAGATCGGTGTTGATGCTAGCCACTGCCAGCACAAACTTCATTTTCCTTACTTCTGGTACAATAATTGAATCAATTGGGTCAGGAATGCTTGATTAGACGCGAATGGGATGTCGCAACAATATTGGTCCTTCGAACCAAAGTTTGGCTGACATCCATTGTGGTGGGAGCATAACACGGGATATGATATCGGCCGGATTTTGTCCAGATTCAATATGCAGCCAGATTCCATCTTTTGTTTTTGATTGGATCATTGCCACTCTATTAGCTACAAAAGTCGTAACCTTTGATGGTGGTGAAGCAATCCATTGTAATACAATGGCTGAGTCAGTTCAGAAGAAAGTTTTGCTGATCGGAGCTTCAAGAGCACTCTTAACTAGCACTCTTTGACTAGCAGCTGTGCTGCACAAAGTTCTAGCCTGGCTATTGTTCGTTTCTTCAGTGGAGCTACTCGACTTTTGGAACAGACCAAAAATTTAGTGGTGTCTCTACCCCAGTCTTCTGATCTTAAGTAGATGTATGCTCCATATGCACGTTCACTTGCATCTGCAAACCCGTGTAATTGAATAGACTTGGAAGCCCTGAAGTTTCTGATCCGTCTTGGAATTTTCAAAGTGTTGAGTAGTGGCAGTTGTGCTTGGTACATTCCCCACTTTTGCTGTAGGTCATCGGAGAGTGGTGTATCCCAGTCGATACCAAGTTCCCATAGTTGTTGCATGAATATTTTGGCTAGCACTATGACTGGGTTGACTAGCCCTAATGGGTCAAACAACTGTGACATTTCAGATAGCACTGTTCTTTTCGTTATTGAATGGGTGCTAGTTTTGATCGATACCTTTATGTTGAACTCATCTGTTGCAGGCATCCAACTTATTCCTAAGGTTTTAATGACATTCTCTGTCTCAACCTTAGTGATATCGACCTCTGTGGCTCTGTTTGTTGGTGGTATGGAGTTTAAGAGATGAGCACTGTTTGAGCACCATTTATGTAGTCGAAAGCCACCTCTTTCTAACACAGATGTTAGATCTTTTTGCAATTCGATTGCCTCTTCCAATTTGTCAACGCCAGTCAATAAATCGTCGACGTAGAAATCACGATGAATTGTTGCAGCTGCTGTTGGAAAAGATGAACCTTCATCATTTGTTAGCTGCTTTAGGCACCTAACCGCTAAGTATGGAGCGCTTCTTGATCCATACGTAACTGTGTTGAGGCGGTAGGTTTTGATCACTCCTCCAACTCGGTCTCGCCAAAGAATGAGTTGGCGGTTATCACATATTTATGCGGTTATCAAAATATCGGCGGTTATCACAAATTTATGGTACCGGAACCTCAAAAGAATATCAAAAAGGTTTTGTTGCAAGGTTGGACCTGTTTGCAGGATGTCGTTCAGTGACAAATTGGATGATGTTTTTGCTGAGCAGTCGAAAACAACACGCAGCTTTGTTGTTGTACTTTCGGGCCGCAAGACGCAATGGTGGGGAAGATAATAATGTGGCTTTAATTCATTAATGTTTGTTACTGGTTCCATATGACCAAGCTTTAAATAATTTTCGATAAATTCACTGTACTCTATTCGTAGCGTTGGATGGCGATCGAATCTTTTCTCTCTGTATTGCAATTTGCTTCGATTGTCCAAGAGCATATGGTGATTTCACGAATGGAAGGCGCACGATATATCTTCCCTTCGTGGTTCTAGTGGTCGTTGATTGGAAGTATTGTTCGCATTCTTCATTTACTGCAACGACTGATGGATTTTCAGACGTAGGCTCTTCAATTTCCCAAAATTTTTGTAGCTGTTCATGTAAATTTCGAGTAATCCCACATAGTTGGGCTCTATTTGGATTACTCTTCACCTTGCCAAGAATCATCCATCCAAGGACGGTGTTTTGCAAACTAGGTAATTGCTTTCCTAGTGATATTTTCCTGGGACTTATTAAAGAGCAAAACAGCTCTGCTCCAAGAAGGATTTCAATCTCTTGCCGAACGTTGTAATTTGGGTCTGCCAAAAGTATGTTTTTAGGAATCGGCCATTCGGAAGTGTCCACAAACCTCTCGGGGTGCTTGCTGGTTATTTTTTTGAGTAGAAAAGCTTCAAATTGTGTGTTGAAGCTGCTTGTTTTTGATGTTATACTGAGATTCACATGTTTTGTGGACTGTCGAAGACTGTTGCCAATTCCCATGATGTCTTGGATATGTGGAGTTGTTCTTAGCCGTAGCTTGTTACACAGTTTGTTTGAAATAAGAGAGAGCTCTAGCAGTGGCGTTATCACCGTTTTCGTCTAGGAGATCCACCAATGCTGTTCCAAAGAACACATAGGATGACTCCTTGTCGGAGGACTTATGCAGTGTTAAAACCTGCCCTGGTGCTTGGTGTGGTTTCTGCGGTACCTTTTCGAAATGAATGAGAGTGTGGTGTCTTTTTCCACATTTAACACAGCTTTGAGACACACATGTCTTAACACTGTATCCAGACTTGAGGCAATTGAAACACAGTTGCCTTTTGGTAATGCAACCTTTTCTTGCCTGTAGATCCATCGCGAGAAAGGTGTTGAAATGGTTGATTGTGTGTCCTCCGCCACAAAGAGTACAACAGACATCTGATGAATTGGCAGTGGTCAATGCAAGTTTTTTTACCGCTGATTTTGGTGTTGCTCTTGGTAATTTGCTGCCAAGCGCTTCTAACGATTGGAAACGTTGCTCCAAGAATTGCAACAAATGCTTCAGAGTAGAAATTTCTCGTGGCATCTGGAGAGTTTGCTCGAATAAGACATGTGTGGCCTTATCCAATTTCTTAACAAGTAAGAAAACCAGAATAAGATCCCATTGGTCTACTTGCACATCTAACGCGTGTAATGCTCTTATGCATTCTTGCGTTGTGTCATGGAGTGATTTTATTGCCTCTGATGAATCATTATTAATACTGGGTTGCGACATTAGTTTGCCCAACACAACATTCACCAGAAGCCTCTTATTGTGATAGCGCTCCTTAATCAAGTGCCATGCGGGTTGATAATTGCTATCACAAACCGGTAAGTGACGAATGAGGGCTTCTGCTTCACCCGTTAGATTCGTTTTCAAAAACCACTGTTTTTGAGCTGGGCTTATTGCATTTTGGTCAGTTAACTGACTGAATATGTCATGGAATTCTTGCCATGCCAAATAGTTACCATCAAACGTTGGGAGCTGAATTTGTGGCAACTTGATTGAGGCTTGAGGCGAGTTAATAAGCTGTGCCAGTGCTGTCATGAGTTCGATTGGCACCTTTTCTACCCAAGACTCAGTCTCGACATAATTACTTATGTCGTAGTCGGCCGGAATATCAAAAGTCTCAAGTATTTGCTGATGTTTTGATCTGATTCCTTCCCACTGCGCCTTAATTGCCTGGAGCTGAGATTGGTTGAATTCCTTGGGATTTTCCACTTTCAACCGCTCTTCTGTGCGCTCCAGTAGGTGGCGTAGTGTCTTCAGCATGATATTCACACATCTGACTGATGAGTGAAACGAATCATCCCGCCGCTGGGTTTGATGTACATCTGGTTGGCTTGTAGAATCGTTTTGATTGGCTTCAAGTGATTCCAGCAGCCCTCGAATGTCTTTGGTTGTAGCGTCTACCAAAGCTTCCACTTGTCCAAAGTAATTACTATGGAAGTAGTCAACCTCGCTGTATTGCTCCTTATGCTTGGAAAGCTCCTTATGGTTGGCTTCAAACTTCTTCCAAAATGACAAGATGCTGCCTTCTCGTGTCAGAAGGTATTTTGCATCTTTTCTTTGGTGTGAGTCCTTGCGGTAATTTCGCACCAGCCTCTCGACCTCCAATCCAAGCTCCAGTTGGACGCTGAAGAGAGCTTCCATGTTGGTGTATGTATGAGAATTCGATGTATTCGCTCTAATCGTGATGAGTCCTAATCAACTAGTTGTTACTTCTCGAGTCCAATCACGTCGGGGTCACGAATGTTAAAATCTGAAATAATCTACTTCTGAATTGCAAGTACTTTATTCTACCGGTTGTCTCCTAATTTATACACTAAAACTTATTTGAGAATTGCTGACAACTGAATTCACATGGGAAATTAATTTTGCTATTTGGAAATAATTAAAACATTACTCACGATGCGTGTAGACAGTGGTCAGCAATTCACAATGACAAGGTAAAATGTGATACGATTGGGTTTTGTTTCCATCGTTGGTATTTATCGCATTCTAACGTGCTTGTCATGGAAAGATGTACATACGCGTGAATTTAGCTATCCGATCTGTTGCAGTTTATTTAAACTGGTCACGCGGTATGGTTGATTGAACAGATGGATAAGCCCACTTTCGAGGGTGACGCCATCACGCCATTCATCCCTACCAAGAATGCGAGTTGTGAACTCCAGATCTAGTAGGCATTGCGGAGCGATGTAGTCAACACCCAACAGCTTAATCGACCTAAATCTGCCTGATTACCCATAAATTTTTTTCGGCATCTGACAGTGGAAAGCTACCTGATTTAGAGTTAATCAAGTACAAATCAGGTACTATTATGAATTTTTCCCGGCTGAATTGTTCTCAGAGCGTGCTGAATTCCATCCGTGAGAGGCACAGTAGATTTGAATGAAATGTCATTTGAATTTCGTTCTAAAATAGGAAAAGTTGAACAAAAAAGGAAAATGTGAGTTGTACAAAGTGAAAAGAAAATGTTTTTGCGTGTTCCTGCAACATTTTCAACAATTTTCACGCAAAAAAATTGGTCACATAAATTGGAATGACATTTTTCGCTCTAAATCTCCTCATTCTAAATCACTTCTGGTAGTATGAACGCTTCACCTGATTAACTTGACAGCTTCTAAATCTCCGTGATTTAGAGTGTTGTGTGAACACCATATTAGAGCTAATCCAGTATAAATCAAGTACTATTGTGAATTTTGTCCCTGGTGAATTTTTCTTAGAGCGTGGCAATGCTGACGTTGTACTCCGATCGGAGTATTTGTACTCCATTTTTAGTTACTGTACTACTGTACTACCTTTACTTGCAAAGTACTCCCTTTTTATTTGGAACACTTTTCATACTCATACTCATACTATTTTCAAATATCAAATGTCAAATATTGTTGGTTAGAACATGGCGTAGAAACATAATTTCGACGTGAACTTTTACGGCATCCACTCTCTATTTTTAAGTAGAAGACTGAAAAAATTTCAGCCGACGGTGCGATATTGCTTGTTGGTGCACTTTGCTACCGCCAGTTGTGGCAGGATGCAGTAGAGGGTTTTGGCGTAGACGTAGTGTAGTAGTTTTAATGTTTGCGACACCATTGAGTGTTTCTTTATTTCATCACGTAAACTGTTTTCCTAAAGTATTTCGGATATTTATATGAAGAATATTTCAACTGCCTGTTTGAAATGAGTGATAAAATCAACGGTAAGTTGAGAAAATTATGGGACACAAACTTACAGTGAAATGCTTGAATATTCAGTTTGACTTCTATTTTTTGTTCACAGGCAGCAATTTGCCTATGTAACTCACATGTCTAGTTTCGGTTCTGCATTTTTTCAAGTATGTCAATGGTAATTTTAAAAGATTATTATCACATACTTGAGATAAAATGCTTTGATTTTCAGTTTTCTGACACAAGTCATTTTTTCCAGCACCAAACACGCTGGCAATTATATTTTGTTGGACCAGACGCAATTCTTACCAAGCAATGGAATGGTTGGTTTATCAGATAAATTTAAGGTAGATTTAGTTAAAAGCTAAGTTTTACAGTTTTTTTATTAAATTAGATAAGAATAGAACTCAAGAGCTCACAGCTGCGATAAATATGAAAGGCAGTGCGAATAACGATACGAGAGTTAGGATGGAGTTGGATACTGACGACTCCAGTTCAGGATCCAATTGCGGAGTCACACATATTTATATTGAAAATCAAAGACGATATCAAAAGTTTCGGAAAATATAGCTAACACAGGTTAATTGACTTCAAGCAAAGGCTATACCTTCCGCTTCAGAAAGTACAGTGCTTCCCAATAGGAATGATATGATTTTGACAGCTCATAGCGGCCATTTTGGATTCTGAAAATCTGACATTAGCTGTCAATTGTGTTTAGTAAGGTTTGGCATTTAATCATAAATAAATTCACGATTCCACTACGTTTGGAAATTGTCCAAACTTTTTACGAAAAATCAAGAAGTTCAAAAAATTTACGAAAAATCAGAAATCAAGAAAAATCGTTTTTTTCGGATGAAACGCATTTCTGGCTGAACGGCTATGTAAACAAACAAAATTGCCATTACTCGTGTGAGTCAAACCCACAAGTAATTCGAGCGTTATCGTGGAATATTGACTGAATTTTTCTTCCTGAAAATTGATGAGATCGATGCTGATGACATTCTTTTTCAACAAGATGGTGCATCATGCGCCACACAGCCAGAGTTACGATGGATTTATTGCGCGGACAGTTCGGAGATTCGATAATATCGCGAAATGGCCCTCACAACTGGCCACCGAGATCGTGTGACTTAACACCATTGGATTATTTTCTTTGGGACTAAGTTAAGTTTAAGGTTTATGTCAACAAACCAACAACTCTTGATGAACTTGAAGCTAACATACGAGCCTTTATTGCTGCAATTCCAGCGGAAATGCTGCACTGAGTCATCGAAAAGTGTAGCGAGCGTAACACCACTGCAAAAAAAGTCGCGGTGGTTATTTGAATGATATTTTATTCAAATCATAAATGGCATAAAATTTTCCATCAAATAAAGCTATTTCGCACCATTTTTGGCCGAAATATTCGTATTTTATTTCAATTTCGAATTCTATCGCTCTTATTGGGAAACCCTATAGATATGAGAAAAGATCATTTTGTGAACATTGCCAAAAACTGTTAAACAAAAATGTATTACATTTATTGCAAAGTGAAAAATCAGCCAAATTTTCACAGTCGAGCAGCAATTGTATCATTCACTAAAAATCCAAAAATATAAATATGAAAATTTAAAGCCGATCTTATAATAGTTTTGTTGTTTAGAACATAGCTCACCATTCACGTTAATCACACCACTGATTGATTTTCTTGATTAAAACAATTGCCCAAGCTTCTGAAATTGTAAAATCGTTGAAGTGTGGGAAAATTAAGTTTACTGATGTCACTTATTTCATTTTAAAGAATGAATCGTGTGAGCAAATAGCTAAAGTTTTGAAAAAAAACCTTTATCTTGTCAATGACAAAACGACAGATATACATAAGTACAATCAAATGTTTGGCCCTAGTTGTTCGATATGTTAACTTTAACTGGGGATAATTCGACGATGGAATTTTAGGCCTTCTGGCTGTTTTTGTATCACCTTTATTAATCCGTATTAATTTGTTAAACTGCACAACTAAAAGTGGTCAACTCTGGATATATTTCAATTATAACTGTTAAGTGAAACTTTCCAAAAACCGGAATCTTATCTTGGAAGGTCACGTATGTTCAATAATAATTTTCCATGATGAACATCATCTGTGAACTAACACATTCGAATTTTGAATACGTGCGGGAAATCGCAAATTATTCTAAATCTATTATTAGGTGTGTTTTTTTGCTCCGGTGCAGAATAGAATAGAACAATCGTGCAAAAACAAGCAACCCAGTACAGAACAGTTAGTGTTTTTGCTAAGATTGCTATAGGTTGCTGCATTCGCTGTGGTAGTGCAAAACAGTTGAAAATAAAGGGAGAGAATAACGAGTTTAAACTATCACAATCGATAGAAGATATAAAAAGAACGGACAGCAAATTACATATTTTAACTTTCAACACGTTATGAGGGCTTATTTCTCAACTTGTAACGCCAGCGAAAAAGGAAAACTGTCATCTAGCGTAAACAAATAGATCTTAGAGTTAAGGTAGAATACATACGGTTGTAAACGAAATACACATTAGTTAAAGCGGGTAATGCAAGGAAGGGAAAATAAAAAGGAAAAAGAAGAAAAACTTGGTCGACGATCGATGAAAACGAGTGTTCCTCACCAGGTCAAGCTATCGCCGTTGATTCATTTCAGACAATCGGCGAATTACCTGACCCAGAAACAAACGACCCATTGCGCAGCTAAGGGACCGTGGATCCAGTACGAACCGCAAACGCCGACACCCACCGGAAAATACTCACTGAAACAAAGAAAACTCACGAATGTTCGCACACAATTGGCTAAACGCGAATGAAAAAATGGTTAAACGCTAATGAGATATTGCACGCCAGGCCACGAACACAACTATTTTTGACATGGCGAGTGTAAGCAACGAAATCGGCAACGAAGTAATACACTAGATGTCAACGGGTGACGGAGCCGCCACCATGCTTCAAAAAGATACGGGTGCGTTCCGATTGCCATCGGACGTAATTGCGCGAAATTGCACTGATGAAGGCGCGTGTAGCGAGTACAAGGGGCCAATGCACCCGATTGAATGATACTGCGAATGAACAGCCAACGGTCTGCAAAGATACCGCAGAAGCGGCACGGGAAACCTCTATGCGAGGTTTGCTGGCCAGCGGACAGGCTATGGATCATTCTATTCCTCTAAATGGCAAGGTGAGAACCAGACGTACCGAATTGGAGACAGGAATTAATTCCACTGATTTTAATTTTTCATGATATCGGATTGCTGGCGTGCGCTCGAGTAACCTGGGGCCAAGCGTGACGAACTCAAAAAAGCAAAAGGTGTACACCGCACAAGCGAAGAGAAAAATTGTGGAGCCAGTGGAAATCGAGTACGGGGAGCAAGAAAATCGGGAAGAACCGGCAAGTTTAATGATCTGGGGAAAATCGAGTGCAGCGGCGTAGTAACGATTCGAGAGCGAATGACTGGTGGTTCAAGTACGAAGGCGTTAAAGGAGCGATCAACGGCGGAGCAAGCGCGAAGTTTTGCTGATTTGAAATACGTGGGGGTTTCCCGATTAAGCGAGTAGTTGACAGCAGCGAAACGACGAGGCAGATTAGTCATAGTCTCATCAGGGGTTACGCAGTAAGTTTAGTAATAGGCATTGTTACGAAATAGTTTTAAAACCAATAGTAGTTTAACGCGGCGCCGTCGATTGAGACATTTGATTAAATTGTGGAATATAATTGTGGTACAAGTTGTAACGCTGGCGTTATTATTGTGCATCGGCTACTTTTGCTAAGATACGTGATCGGGAGTGTAAGATTGATCGTCGACAATTTCTCGCTTTTAGGCGACGGTCGGTAGGCAATTTCGGTGTAAGTCAAAGCGAGTGGCGCCTGAAATTCTGACTCACACTATTCTCCACGTGAGCTAAGCCACCCGAAATTGCCCCCTTTTGACTCCAACGGGAGGTAAAGGGAACGGAGAAGATTTGGCGCATTGGTTGGTAACAAATTGGCGAGCTCGCCATTCGCGGCTTCCCGTCGGAAACAGTGGATGATATGAGGAAGACCTTGAGGGCTACACTGAAGGCAGAGGCGGCGTTGGACACGTCATACGTTGAGGCGGAGTACCCGTTCGACTACGAGACGGACTACAGGGAGCTCACGGCGAAGGTATTGGAAGCTGAAGAGTTGGTAGGCAGGGTGTCGGGCGATAAGGCTACGCTGGAATACTTAAAGGCACGAATCAGGATTGAGTTCGGGTTCTGCAGATTGAAGAACGTGCGTTCCGTGATACAGGAGCAGAAGGACGCCGTGAAGGAGCTTCGGAATATGCTCATCTTGGCGATGGGGAACCTAGCGGAAAAAAGTGAGGATGTTAGCGAAGACGATACGGAGCCACTCGGAGAAGCGCAAGCGACTTCCATAGTGCAGCAGGTGAAGGGGCGAACCCGGCAGAGGTGGCTAAATGGGACCTGAAATTTAGCGGGGACTCCTCAGGTTCTGTGAACGCTTTTCTCGAGCGGGTGGAAGAATTGCGGCAGGCAAGGGGACTAAACCACTGCTTTTTAGAGCGGCTGTGGATTTGTTCAATTCCCGAGCGCTTATATGGTTCCGGGCCAATCGGGGTCTAGTTGGATGCTGGGACGAGCTAGTGGAAGAGCTCACAGCCGAATTCTTACCGTCCGACTACGAGGATCGCCTGTGGGATGAGATTCGCAAACGTACCCAAGGGAAAGCGAATCAATGGGTGTGTATGTGGCCGTAATGGAGCGCCTCTTGAGCAGGTTGAAAATGAGTTGCACGGATGAGGAAAAGCTGAAGGTGTTGTGTAGAAACATCGCACCTTTTTATTAGCAACAATTGTGCTTAACTCCCGTAAAGTCCATTGCTGATCTAGTGAAGATGGGTCGTACCCTGGATGCGGCAAGAGCGTCTGTGGCAGCTTTTGTGCCTCCTACCTCGCGGGCGAGACGTTGCCTAGAACCGGACTTGGCATACGTGGGGGTAGAAAATAGTGCGCAGGTGGCTGCTGTAGTCGGGCCAAGTAGTGTCCGCTGTTGGAATTGTAGAGGGGCAGGGCACTTGTCGAGAGATTGTCCTGACGCCAAGGAGTTTTGCGGTCCGTATGCCCGTCCTGCCAGAATAGACAGAGTAGAAACGGTACCAGGAATCACGAGGCAGGGGCACAAGCCAACCGGCGCGAATCGGGAAACGGTCGTCGAGCTCCCTAAGCGGCCAGGTGAGCACGAGGTCGCGGCCGCAAATGAGGAAACATCAACCAACGATCGATTACGCTCTAGTGGAAAGCGGTATAGATAGTCGACAGCACTTAAGAGTGAATGTAGAGGATGTTGAGATGGAGGGACTTCTAGACTCGGGGCGAGTCACACCATTTTAGAGAGGAAAGGGTGGGCCCTTCTGGCAAATAAGGGGCTCGAACTAGATTGGGCGGGGATCGAAGAGGTACGACTCGCGAATGGGGTTGCCTGTGCGGTGGCAGGCTCAGTGCGATTGAAGTACACGTTGACTGGCTGAACATATGACCTGGATACATTAGTGATTCTGTCTGTTCCTCAAGAGCTGATTTTAGGAGTCGATTTCTGGCAGCGGTTCGGAGTCGTTCTGGATTTGAAGGGACGGCAGTGGACTTCTCTTGCCGCAGCGGAAGTAGTGGAAGCAAAGGCACTACAGGGGCGGGCATGCTTGTCGAAGGAGGAGGCTCAAGCTTTGGCGAACCTTCTGGATGAGCAGTTCAGGTTGATGGGGGATGGACTGGCCTGTGCAAGGTCGGTGAGTCACGTCATCAACACAAAGTCACCCCCAATCAAACAAAGATATTATCCCGTGTCACCCGCAGTGTAGAAGCAAATTAACCAGGAGCTGGACGAGATGCTGAAGACGGGAGTGGTGGAGCCATCGGCAAGCCCCTGGTCCTCGCCGATTCTGCTGGTGCGGAAGAAAGACGGCTCTTTCAGGTTCTGTGTCGACTTTCGTAAGGTGAACGCGGTATCAAAGAAAGACGCATATCCGCTGCCGTACATTTCTGCGACTCTCGATAAACTGCGGAACGCGAAATACCTGTCCACTCTGGATGTGAAATCGGCCTATTGGCAAGTGCCGATGGCAAGAGAGTCCCAGCAATACATGGCGTTTACCGTACCCGGGCGGGGGCTGTTCCATTTCCTCAGAATGCCTTTCGGCCTGCACAATTCAGGGGCCACATGGCAACGGTTAATTGGCACCGTGCTCGGGCCCGCCCTAGAACCATACGTCTTCACGTATTTGGATGATATTATCATTGTTACGGACACATTCGAGCGACATATGGAAGTATTACGAGACGTTTTCACCTGGTTGAGAGAGGAAGGGCTACGGGTGGCGAAGAAGAAATGTCAATTCTACAGGGCCCAGCTGCGATATCTGGGCTATATTATTGACAAGAGGGGTCTACAAGTGGATCCAGAAAAGGTCAAAGCAATCCTCGTCCATCTTCGGTGAAACAAGTTCGCCAATTACTTGGAATGGTGTCATGGTACAGGCGATTCATCCCCAATCACGCCACCATGGTAGCTCCCCTAAGTGACTTCCTGAAGAAGGGACGGAAGTTTACTTGGACCGACGAGTGTGAAGAAGCCTTTTGCTCGTGCAAAGCCAAACTAATATCAGCTCCAATCTTGTCCTGTCCCGACTTTGAACTCCCGTTTAAGGTACAGACAGACGCCTCGGACGTAGGGTTAGGAGCTGTACTGAGCCAGGCACACCCAACGGGGGAGAAGGTAGTCTGCTACCTTAGTCGGTCGCTGTCAAAGCAGGAACGAAAGTATTCGGCGACAGAAAAGGAATGTCTCGGAGTTGTTTGGTCTATTCTCCGCCTACTGGAAGAAAATGTTTTGTTAGTTTACGGGGTACCCAGGATTCTAATCTGCGATAACGGCGTGCAGTTTGGAGGCGGGAAGTTCAAGTCAGGGATGGAGGAGTACGGGATGAAGATATGCTATACCGCGCTGTATCATCCTCAAGCCAATCCCGCAGAGCGACGCAACCAAGATATAAAGTCTATGTTGCGGTGCTACGCTTCGGATAATCACCGTACCTGGGACCAGTGTTTAGCGAAGATTGCATGTGCGTTGCGGACTTACAAACATGAAGTCACCGGTTTTTCGCCGTATTTTCTGAATTTCGGCAGAGAAATGGTTACGTATCGGGAATGAGGGGAACCCCAAACGATCGACAGCGCGGACTTATCGCCAACACGAAAGGCAGAAGCTCTGGGAAGGATTCATGAGGAGGTTGTTCGGAGGATGAAACGAGCTGCATCTGACAGTAAGAAACGTTATGATCTTCGGCGACGAGTTGAGAACTTTCGAGAAGGTGATCGCGTGTGGAGGAAGAACTATGTACTGTCAGATTCTAGCAAAAATTTCGCAGCCAAACTAGCGCCGGCGTTCGTCGGATCTTTCGTGATCGCCAAGCGAACGTCAACAGGAATCTATGATTTGATCGATGAAAAGGGGAAGAAGTCCGGTACATGGCATTCGAAAGATCTCAAGCGATATTTCGAAGATAACTCCAGGAGGAGCGGAATAGAGAGCGGGTAAATCATTTCGATCAGTACATCGTATCAGTAATATCCTTTAAGTTATTAGTTTCTAGGTCGGAAAAACTATGACACGCAGATAGGATAGGGAGTTTGTTGGCGAAAGGTCGCCACAAAAAAAAATCGTTCTCATAGGTTGGTGTCGGTTTTTGGGAATTAAATTATGATCAGTTTAGTAGTAAGTTTCCTCGGTGGTGGTGTAGCTATTAAGTTATTAGGTTAGGTTCAGAATGTGGTGGCGGGTAGTATAATAAGGTAGTAATTTGATGGAAAGGAGAAAGAGAGTTCGCGAATGAATGGTTGTTACATCCGGGCTAAAAGAGGACGAAATATTATTGATTACATTAAAAAGAGAAAATATTACCCGGTAGGCGGTGGCGACGTCTGAGCGCAACCTTAGCAGGCGCGTATCCTAAAGGTCTTTTTTTAGACACATGTTTGGGTGATTGTACCTTTAGTGGCACTTGATTGTTCTGTCCCTGATAGGTTAATCTCGTAGGGGGGACTGTTTTGCTCTTCCTTTCTCCATGTGGTCACCAGAGGTAGATATCTTCTCCTAAAATGACAGTAGAAGAGATGAGTAGAAGAGATAAGGATACGTCCGTGGTGATTTGTTTAGAATGAGTTAGTGTGCGGATGAATGAATGTAAGAGTTACGTTGAAAGAAATCACTCGGAATGAGACCGGAATTCAGAATGTCGCGAAAACCCCAAATAAAAAAAAAAGGAATATATATTCACGAAGGCATGCAGCGATAGAATAGAAACCCGAAGTTACGTGAAAATCCAAGTAAATCTAATAGAAATCATGAATGAAGCGGGTCGTGAATCGACGCGTACGTCAGAGTCGGAAGAGTACCGGGATTCAAACGGGCGTGCGAATCGCGACCGCGTCGTTAATTAACGCCTCCGGAGGCATAGAATCAGACCAGAATTACGGGTAATTCTCTGGGGAAGGGGAGATGTAACGCCAGCGAAAAAGGAAAACTGTAATCTAGCGTAAACAAATAGATCTTAGAGTTAAGGTAGAATAAGTACGGTTGTAAACGAAATACACAATAGTTAAAGCGGGTAATGCAAGGAAGGGAAAATAAAAAGGAAAAAGAAGAAAAACTTGGTCGACGATCGATGAAAACGAGTGTTCCTCACCAGGTCAAGCTATCGCCGTTGATTCATTTCAGACAATCGACGAATTACTTGACCCAGAAACAAACGACCCATTGCGCAGCTAAGGGACCGTGGATCCAGTACGAACCGCAAACGCCGACACCCACCGGAAAATACTCACTGAAACAAAGAAAACTCACGAATGTTCGCACACAATTGGCTAAACGCGAATGAAAAAATGGTTAAACGCTAATGAGATATTGCACGCCAGGCCACGAACA
Source organism: Nemotelus pantherinus (assembly GCA_963978885.1). Classification (NCBI taxonomy): domain Eukaryota; kingdom Metazoa; phylum Arthropoda; class Insecta; order Diptera; family Stratiomyidae; genus Nemotelus; species Nemotelus pantherinus. The sequence goes on along the minus strand of OZ022264.1, from coordinate 136,276,570 downwards.
CAACTATTTTTGACATGGCGAGTGTAAACAACGAAATCGGCAACGAAGTAATACACTAGATATCAACGGGCGACGGAGCCGCCACCATGCTTCAAAAAGATACGGGTGCGTTCCGATTGCCATCGGACGTAATTGCGCGAAATTGCACTGATGAAGGTGCGTGTAGCGAGTACAAGGGGCCAATGCACCCGATTGAATGATACTGCGAATGAACAGCCAACGGTCTGCAAAGATACCGCAGAAGCGGCACGGGAAACCTCTATGCGAGGTTTGCTGGCCAGCGGACAGGCTATGGATCATTCTATTCCTCTAAATGGCAAGGTGAGAACCAGACGTACCGAATTGGAGACAGGAATTAATTCCACTGATTTTAATTTTTCATGATATCGGATTGCTGGCGTGCGCTCGAGTAACCTGGGGCCAAGCGTGACGAACTCAAAAAAGCAAAAGGTGTACACCGCACAAGCGAAGAGAAAAATTGTGGAGCCAGTGGAAATCGAGTACGGGGAGCAAGAAAATCGGGAAGAACCGGCAAGTTTAATGATCTGGGGAAAATCGAGTGCAGCGGCGTAGTAACGATTCGAGAGCGAATGACTGGTGGTTCAAGTTCGAAGGCGTTAAAGGAGCGATCAACGGCGGAGCAAGCGCGAAGTTTTGTTGATTTGAAATACGTGGGGGTTTCCCGATTAAGCGAATAGTTGACAGCAGCGAAACGACGAGGCAGATTAGTCATAGTCTCATCAGGGGTTACGCAGTAAGTTTAGTAATAGGCATTGTTACGAAATAGTTTTAAAACCAATAGTAGTTTAACGCGGCGCCGTCGATTGAGACATTTGATTAAATTGTGGAATACAATTGTGGTACAAGTTGTAACGCTGGCGTTATTATTGTGCATCGGCTACTTTTGCTAAGATACGTGATCGGGAGTGTAAGATTGATCGTCGACGATTTCTCGCTTCTAGGCGACGGTCGGTAGGCAATTTCGGTGTAAGTCAAAGCGAGTGGTGCCTGAAATTCTGACTCACACTATTCTCCACGTGAGCTAAGCCACTCGAAATTGCCCCCTTTTGACTCCAACGGGAGGTAAAGGGAACGGAAAAGATTTGGCGTATTGGTTGGTAACAAACTACCAAAGCATTCAACAAAACCTTGAAAAATTCAAAGCCACCTCACGGCAAAAAAGCAACTAGTCAGGAGCTTTTCTTTTTTTTATCGGCACATTCTATAGTTAGGCACGTGAACTATGAAGCGAAAAGTGTGATTGAGGTAGCTTTAGCACAACTCAGAACCAGGCCGAAGTCCAGAACCAAGAGTTCTATGGTCGGAAAAGGGAATGGCTGTTGCCATTCAAGGGGCAAATTAAAAGAAAAAGAATTACCCCGAGAGCAGGGTACCCTAGAAATGGCCGTGAAGGCCTCCCGTCCGCACTAGCAGAGTACCCTTTAACCGACCCCGACGGATGCTGGGATGCCATTTTGCTCGCAGCGGCTTGGGTGGGTTCTTGAAAGGATGGAGTTGGTTGGCTTTCGGAGAACGTGATGCTACATGTATTTCATCCGTCATACATGGTAGCCGCAAACTAGTATAACGAATATACCAAAAAGGGGAAAGGGGGCTTAATCCCGTAAAGGAAACCACTCGTGGCTCCGCAACATGGGCTGACTAAGGAGACCCAGTGCACGTGTCGACGCACGGAGCCAGAAAACTGAAAAAGTCATGAAAAAAGGAAGTGGGAAAACCACTGCCTCTCTTTACGCAGGAGCCCAGGTGAGGCAGACAGCCCCGGGCCCCTGATGGTGGCAGAACCCTGACCCCCGATGGTCTGGGGACTCCATCCACTGACTTTGGCCTGTATTTAAAAAACAAACCGCAAAAATACTAAAAGAATGGCCAATGTCTCTCCCTTGAATGGAATCCAAAAAGCAAAGAACTTTAACTAGTCATTGGCCAGCCAGGCCATACGCAAACCTGATAAGGAAAAGGACGGGCTCTTGGCACAGGTGTACGATATAATACAAACTTATTACTAGTATATATATATATATATATATATATATATATATATATATATATATATATATATATATATGTATATATATATATATATATATATATATATATATATATATATATATATATATATATATATATATATATATATATATATATATATATATATATATCATCAAAAAAAATTAGTGACTATTTCTCGGGAACGCGCCATTTGATTCAGCTGAAACTTGCAGGATACATTGGTGTTTATGCAAAATAGGTCCAGGTCTCACTAAATGTCAATTATTTTTAACCCTTTGGCGCTGGTGGCCATTTAAGTGATATTTTTAAAATACCTATTTTTCCGTCCACAAATAATTTTTGTATGAGTTACGTTAACAAAATAAGATTTGAACGTGTTTGACATGTAAATCAGATAATGTTTTGGAATTTCTTAACCCCATGTGTGCGCTAGGTGCCTAAAAAGAGAGCGGGAAAATTTGAAAATTTTTAAATTGCGATAACTTTTGGTAAAGCTTTTCAATTATTATGAAACTTTCAGAACATATTAGTAATATTAAGTTGATTTGTAAAGCTTTCAATGCGCATGTTGGCAACCCTGTAGCTAAGACAGGCGCGGAAAGTGAAAACCTTTAAATCATCGAGTCTCCTGAAAAATTAAAGGTTTTTGGAAAAAATAAGCCACTCATAAACAAGCCTTATGTTTTGTGTCTATTGTAAAAGTAAAAAATTTGAAATTTCACAACGGGCACGCCTAGTAATCTTTTTCCAATTTACCTATATTTTTAACACGGAAACTCACGATCCGATAGTCAGAATTGATTGAAATTTACCGAATATATTGGCCTTTATTAGGACGAGGTCTGATAGAAGCGATTTTGAAATCCGGCTAATTTTGCGCCAGTGGTGCCATCTTGAAAAATCACTATGGAAAATAACTGCTTTTGGCCCTATAAATTCTGATTCAGTCATTCGATTTTAACCAAATTTACACAGTAAGTGAACTTTACTTTAAGCCACCATGTTTGGTTGAAATTAGGTTGAGAAATTCGGTTGGAGCTGCCTGCTATGTTAATTTTAGTGTCTAAAATTTGGAAAATTCCTGAGAAAAATAAAGCCTTTTGCCCTATTGCTTCTGGTACAGTAGTTGAATCATAACGAAATTCAAATGGCAAAACAAACTTATTGTAGGCAATATTCAGTAGAAGCTTAAATTCAACACAATGACAGGGTTGCCAGCAATGGTTCCTTTTGTATTTTTTTGGCATACCATTAGTAAGCGATTTTAGCATAGAATTTTCAAATCGTAATCTTATAGTAAAAATTAACACAAAATATTAAGATCTAGAAAATTTGAAAACTTTTGTGAATAGTAACCCTAAATTTCTTTGCATCCCTATAACTTCCAATGCAGTCATCGGATCAATACGAAATTCGCAGAACAGGTTGACTTCAGCGTAAGGCAGATGTGATATATATTTTGCTTCGGTGCTAGCAAAGAGCTGCTAGCACTAGGCCTTTTTGTTATTTTCGTTCCAATAAATGCTTGCATTAAGTATTATCATCGCAAACATTTGGAATGAAAATAAGTAAACATTGTTTGAATTTTCTAAGCTCTGGACATTTTTCGGATGGCAACCCCAAACACCTTTCTACCGCAGTAATCTCTAGAGTGGCCGATTCGATTGAGCTGAAATTTTCGGAGGACATCGATGTATATAACAGGTAGGTCCTGTAATATTTGTATTACCGGGTGAAATTAAGAAAAACTTCAGGCTAACTACATACTATGTTTATTTCAATAATTCATACTATCGTGACTGTTCGTGGCTGACTGCCCGGCTTACATTTTTACCTTGCCGACCAGGTTCTCAAAAACTGGTTACTTCTAGTACACAATTGCATAGTATTGTACTATTCGAACTATGACTAACATATTACAGTGACTAACTTCATGCTTGATTACATTGTATATTACACCTCCCTCTAAAAGTTACTATTCACATTTGATACTTATCTTTCATTTTATTTTTCAAACAAGTCTTCGAAAGCTAAATTAATTCAAAGTTGCTATATTTCTAATTTTCAAATCAAAATCAAGCTTTGAAGATGACATGTGTTTTGACCTAAACTTATTCAGGGTTAGAAGGAATCAGTGCGGCAGCTCTTGGTTTATTTTTTTTTATATTGTGACCTTAACACGTTCAAATTTCGTCTTAAGACAGACCCATCTGGTAGTTCAATCCAATAAGATCTTGGTGCATGATGACAATTTTTGATTCTGGCTAAAACCCATTCTCGCCCCGCATTGTACCACACTTCCTCCCCTTTTTGAAAGCTTCTACGTTGTTTTGTGCCTCGATCATAATAAAATTTCGATTTGTTTGGCCTCTTGTATTCATTTTTTTTTATCTTAGTTATAATTCTGGTTCCGTAAAGGTTTTCTTTTCCTGGTATTAATGTTCGTGTTTTTCGACTCATCAATAGTTCTACTGGTGATAACAATGAATTTTTCGAAGGAGTGTTTCGATGCTCCAGTAAAACTTCCCATAATTCAGTTTTTGCTTCCCCACACTTTCTTAGCATCTTTTTTGCTACTTGTACCATTCTTTCTGCAAATCCGTTTGACTTGGGATATCGAGGACTACTCGTTATCAATTCAATATCATATTTTTCCATGAATGTAGTAAACTCATACGATCCGAATGGCATATTGTCGGCTATGATTGTCCTTGGAATTCCATGAACTGCAAATATACTTTTGAGCTGATAGATTACTGCGCTTGCTGTTTTTTTATTTAATGGACAAATATCTAAATATTTTGACATTTAGTCACCTATTATTAAAAAAAAATTCCTTTCATAATCCATTATATCGAGGCCTATTTTCTGAAATGGATATTTGGGAACTTCGTGTTCAATCATTGGCTCTCTAGCAATGGCATTGCGAAACTTTTGACATATTTTGCACGAAGAAACTTTTTCTTCAATGTCACTGTTAAAGCCAGGCCAATAAACTAAACTCCTTGCTCTTGCCTTTGTTCGCTCGATTCCTTGATGTGGTCTATGTAGTAGGTCCAAGACATATTCTCTTAGACTTTGCGGTACAAAAATACGATCATTTAAAAATATTACTCCATCATCCAAACTCAGCTCAGTTTTATGTTTCCAACTGAAACGAATATTTTCATCAAGCTTGGCTTTGTTATTTGGCCAACCATTTTCTAATACATTCTTTATTTGCTTTAAAATAACATCTTTATCTGTTTCTGCTTTGAAGAGCTCTTTCTTTTTATCACTCATATTAATTGTGTGCACCACTTCTGTTAAATCTTCTATTTCTTGACCCGGTTCATCAGTTCTAAAATTTCTTGAAAGTAGATCTGCAATGTGTAGATCCTTTCCTGGAACGTATTTTAATTCTAGATTGTATTTCAACAGCCGAAGTTTCATTCTCTGCAATCGAGGTGATGCAATTTTCCCTAACTCTTTCTTCATAATTCCTAATAACGGTTTATGGTCAGTCATGATCTCAACAGATCGTCCGTATATTTGTGTGTGAAACTTTGAACAAGCAAAAACTATAGCCAGAAATTCTTTCTCAATCTGTGCATACTGTATTTCCGCATCATTCAGGCTTCGAGAGGCGAAACTGACTGGACGGCCCTCTTGCATCATACAACACCCAAGACCATATTTGGATGCGTCAGTTTGAATAGTAATATTCTGCTGCGAATCCAAAACTTTTAAAGTTGGTGCTTTACTGATCAAGAGCTTTACTTCATTTAGGCACTTTGTATGTTCAGGTGTCCAATCAAAAACTACATTCTTCTTTAAAAGTTCTCTCAATTTTTGTGATTTTTCAGCTAAGTTTGGGACAAATTGTCTAACATAATTAATCATGCCCAATATTCTCTGCAATTCTTTCTTATCTTTTGGTTCGGCAAGTTTTTCGATGGCTTGCATCCTATCTGGGTCACACTCAATCCCTTTATCTGTTAAAACATGGCCCAAATATTTGACACGGGTAACCCGAAATTGTACTTTCTCTTTATTAAACTTAATATTCTTCTCTCTAGCCCGCTCCATTACTCTTATCAAATTTCTATCATGCTCTTCTTGCGTGTCCCCCGTAACCAACAAATCATCAATATACACCACCACTCCAGGAATATCAGCAAAATTTTTCTCATTATGTTTTTGGAAAATTTCGGGTGCAACTTTAATTCCAAAAGGAAGCCTTTTGAAACAATACCTGCCAAACGGTGTACTAAAAGTACAAAGTTTACTTGCATCTTCATTTAAACCTACTTGCCAATAACCGTCTTTCAGATCAAGCATTGTGAAAAATTTCTTGTTTCCGATTTTCTTTATCGTTTCATCAAAACTAGGAATTGGGTGTGTTTCTTCTTTTAGCGCTGCGTTTAACTCTTTAGGATCTAGACATATGCGAAGACTATTGTTTTTCTTTTCGACTATAACCAAATTTGATGTCCACTCACAAGGCCCATGCACTTCCTCAATGACACCTAATTTACATAAATTACCTAACTTTTTTTTCACTTGTTCCGCAATCTTGAAAGGAATTCTGCGTGCTGGCTTTACCACGGGTATCGCATCGCTTTTAAGTTCTAATCCAATATTCTCAACAAAACATCCTATTCCCTCAAACACATCTTCGTATTTTCGTATCAGATCATCTTTCTTATAAATTTTCAAAGTTTGTATCCGTTTTATCAGACCTAGTGCCGTACAACCCGGTAGTCCAAGTATGGGAATTGTATTCATGTCAACAACTACAAATTTTTGATAACTTTTATTTTTATTCACCGAGCATGGAAGTGTGGTACATCCTAACGATTCTAGTCGCGTCCCTCCAAATGCTTCTAAGAAGATCTTTTCTTTTGTTAATTTCACATTTTTGAATGTTTTAAAGATACTCAATGGCAATACATTTATATCTGCCCCTGTATCCAATTTAAAATTTACTCTAGTAGATTGAACCACCACTTCCTGAGCCCATGCACTATTTTTTACAGTGCTCCCGTAACCTACAGTCCCCACATTAAGAATATCGACAAACAAAGTTTGGTCACTATCAATTTGTAATGAACGTACCTGCTTTACTTTGCACATTACCGCATAGTGATTTTTCTTACCGCATTTATTGCAAGTTCTACCATAAGCTGGACACTGATTCCTTCTGTGTACCTGATTACAATATCCGCAAGCTTCTATTTGTTTACTATTTGCTGCAATCAATTGTCTTTGGTTACTTTTTGCAAACATTTGTGATTTGTTTTGATAATTAATGTGCTTATTGTACTTATCTCTATGTTTGTAATCTGCATTTGGGCTGTAACTGTTGCTGTGAGAAATATCGCTCCGCTTGCTGTTCATTGCAATAACATCGATGCTCGGCGACGGCAATGTTTTTTGCATCTCGTTGCTCTGCACTTTCGCGATTTCCGCTGCTTTCCCCATTTCGACTGCCTTCTCCAAAGTCAAATTATCTGTCTCGATATACCTTTTCTGCAGTTGTTTGTCGGCGACCCCAAAAACTATGCGATCTCTTATCATACGCGATTCTTGGTTTGAAAACCCACACTTCTGAGCTTGTTTTCTTAATTCAAGTGTAAAAGAATTGAAAGATTCTCCAGCGTTTTGTTTCCTATTATGAAATATGAAACTTTCATACACTTCATTGGACTTAGGTTCACAATATTTTCTAAATGCATCAACCACTTTGCTATATATTTTCTTTTCAGCTTCACTTAAATTGAATGCATTGAATGCCTGTACTGCCTCAGGCCCGATGGCATTCAAGAGAATCGCTACTTTCACTTTTTCATCCTTCTTTTCCAGCTCAATCGCAGTAGCAAATATCTCAAAATTTTGGTAGAAAACTTTCCAGTTTTCTGCCACATTCCCTTCTAGGGTTAGTTTTTCCACCTTTTTTACATAATCCATTGCTTTTGTAATATATACTAGTCGCACGTTTTTGGGTGGCCTGCCACGCGGTTTTCTAGTTACCACTTTCCTATCACTATTTATGGCTCGTCCCATTCACTTTTATTATTTCTCACACGTAATGTAAAATAAATCCGGCTGCGCCATGTAATATTTGTATTACCGGGTGAAATTAAGAAAAACTTCAGGCTAACTACATACTATGTTTATTTCAATAATTCATACTATCGTGACTGTTCGTGGCTGACTGCCCGGCTTACATTTTTACCTTGCCGACCAGGTTCTCAAAAACTGGTTACTTCTAGTACACAATTGCATAGTATTGTACTATTCGAACTATGACTAACATATTACAGTGACTAACTTCATGCTTGATTACATTGTATATTACAGGTCCATTACTTGCTAGAATTTAGATATCTTAAATTTTTTGGCGGCGGCGGGCATTTTAATGAATTTTCAGGTACTCCTATATTTCCAAGCAGTGTAAATTTTTCTTAAAAAAAATATTGAAACTGAAAAATAATTATGTTTTAAGATTTTTAATGATAAAGAATTGGAAATTTTGAGCCTGAGTGCCTAAAAGTAGGCAAGGATTTTTTTCAAGTTTCGATTTGTCATAATTTCTAAGGAAAACAATGGGTCATCGTGAAATTTTTAGAGCGTGTTGCTGTACACTAAAAATTAAACACACAAGATTGGTCAAGATTGTGCGCGCATTTGTGTAGCTACAGCAGGCTCCTAAAGAAAAATCCTTTAAATCATCGACCTTCTTGAACAATTTTTGATTTTTGAAAATGAATTTAAATTTTTGATAAATTTTGACTTCTGTCCTCCAAGTCAAATAAAAATTTCCGGAATTCCGCGGTTAACAAGAACGGCAGCCCGTGATCAAATTACCTCAATTTTCAGCACTCAAAACTTATGTTGACGAGAACTGACGATCGGATAATGCGATCAATATGAAATTTACAGGGCATGTTGGTATTAACTAGGACCAGGTCTGATAGAAGTGATTTAGAAATACGGACAACACTGTGGCAGTGGTGCCATTTGGAAAAATCGCTGAGCTTCCTATAGGAATTAGCCACCAGATTTAGCCACCAGATTTTAACAAAATTCACGGAGTAGGTGAACTTTTTTCTAAGATAAATTTCATAGAAATTTGGTTGAAAAATTAGTATAGGGTCGCCAGCTATAGCAATTTCTGTCTCCTAAATATTGTAAATTTGCGCAAGAAAATAAAGGTTTTTCCCCTTTAAGTTCCGATGCAGTTACGAAATCAAAACGAAATTCATGTGACAAATGGATCTTGTTGCGTTTCTGATTCTGTAGGAATTTCGTTGAAAAACCGTAAAAGGGTTGCCAGCTATGATGAATTGCGTAGTTAATTTACATTTCTTTATCGAGCGATGTTGTCATAAAATTTCCAAATGGGAATGATCCTGCAATACCAATTAGGGCATGCAATCCCGAGATTTCGGGATCTCGGGATCCCGATCCATTTTGGACATTTTCGGGATCCCGAAATTTTTATCGGGACTCCCGAGATTTCGGGATTGATAAAATTCAACCCATTTTGGGAATTAGAAAGCAGAACTTAATACTAAAAGAAATATTGTTTTAATTACAACTGGCGTATGATTACATGCATAATATCCCACCAAAAAGTGTACCCGAAAAATCTTTTTCAGCAGCTGGATCTAGGTATGTGCAGCAAAATCCGATCTAGTTTAAATTTTGAACAGCAGTTTGAACCAATCGATATTATTACTTATCACTTGTTTCATTGAAAAGCAATATTATTTTGTAATTGATATGTAAACAACTAAAAAGGATAATGTATTTTTATTATTTTATCGTAACATCCGTTATGCTGATTAAATTCAAATTCGTTTTTCACTAATTTTATAACTAACTATCATGATCAAATAAAGAGCTTTATTGGACAAGAAGATAAGAAGAAATTGGATCCTAAGATTAATTTAGATGCAATTATAGTGAAAAGTAATGGTATCCGATGATTCTCTTCTTGTTCCTAGGTCAGATCGAGGACCGAACAACCTAATTTATTTAATTTTTTTCAACTCTTGAATCCTTCAACTTTAACCTCAATTTCTATTATTTCAAATTCACTCGTCGCTTTTGCGTGGCGAATTTAACCGCCCCTTTAGCATTAGCTCAGAGTGATTTGATGCAAGAAAATAAATTGAAAGATATATTTTAAGTTTCTCTCTGTCTTTATGGTCGCCTATTCAAGTATGGCTTACCAAGTCAGACTGTCCTTTATTGCATAATTCTTCTCCTATATATATCATACATAAAATACGTAAATCGCTATAGTGTATGGATCGGTTTTGAATTCAAAAAAATAATTAATCATTTACTTGTTGTTCGTCTTGACCGTTTGGTGGTCAGTTGTCGCTGCCATCAATGGTGAGCGAAAAAAAGATGGCTGACAGTGTTTGTTTTGACATTTGTCAGTTTGACTTTTAAGTTTTAGGTTGTACACAACACCCTCTCCCTTTGGGGGAAAAAAAAAATTTTTTTGTAATGGAAACATTTTTTTTTTTTTTTTTCTCTAATCCATACACTTTTACAATCTTTGAACAGTTTTAATCAAATAATTTGCATCAAAAGCTTATGGTTCACTTAAGGTGGCTTACAATTGGTACATATTTTTTTTTTTTTTTTTTTTGTTTACTCAATTCATGGTAATTCTTACTTAAATATAATTTTGTATACATATACTTATATGTTATTTTACATTATTTTTGATAAAATTAACTATATGTGTTTAGGTGTGCGATGAAACCTTGTTAGAGTGATCTGAAAAACTTTGAAGATTTTAATTACTTGTATGGGTAATTTGGCTGCTACTATGAAGTATGCGGAATCTTCTTCGAAGTCTTTGGTAGCTTGTAAGAATAGTTCGGGAAGTTCTGGCAGCCTCACCAAGAACAGTCGAAAATAAAAGGCTTATATTCCCAATATTCTGAACGATAACTGACCTTTATTGTACATATGCTTTGTCTTTTATACGTTTTTTAATTTGCTTACATGTTAATAATTGCAATACAATTTGTACATTTGCTGACTTAATATATGAACAAAGGTTAATTTACAATTATGATTGAATTGTTAAATTTGCTTAGTGCGAAAGAATATTCGATTGGTGTTTCGTGAGTTTGTTGTACTTTGGTCAAGTATCAAACATTTCCGGCCCCCAAGAGACATCCGGATCTTATAATTGATGAATATCATACCAAGTAGGCGGTGAAACGGTGGTAGCACGGTTTTCATCTGGCCGATGACGCTGCTTAAACTTGCGCTGTATGTAGAGAAAAATGCTGATGAGAAGCAGAATTGATGGTATTGAAATTCCAGTTATCCAAGCATGGTGGATCAATATGAAATTTACAGGGCATGTTGGTATTAACTAGGACCAGGTCTGATAGAAGTGATTTAGAAATACGGACAACACTGTGGCAGTGGTGCCATTTGGAAAAATCGCTGAGCTTCCTATAGGAATTAGCCACCAGATTTAGCCACCAGATTTTAACAAAATTCACGGAGTAGGTGAACTTTTTTCTAAGATAAATTTCATAGAAATTTGGTTGAAAAATTAGTATAGGGTCGCCAGCTATAGCAATTTCTGTCTCCTAAATATTGTAAATTTGCGCAAGAAAATAAAGGTTTTTCCCCTTTAAGTTCCGATGCAGTTACGAAATCAAAACGAAATTCATGTGACAAATGGATCTTGTTGCGTTTCTGATTCTGTAGGAATTTCGTTGAAAAACCGTAAAAGGGTTGCCAGCTATGATGAATTGCGTAGTTAATTTACATTTCTTTATCGAGCGATGTTGTCATAAAATTTCCAAATGGGAATGATCCTGCAATACCAATTAGGGCATGCAATCCCGAGATTTCGGGATCTCGGGATCCCGATCCATTTTGGACATTTTCGGGATCCCGAAATTTTTATCGGGACTCCCGAGATTTCGGGATTGATAAAATTCAACCCATTTTGGGAATTAGAAAGCAGAACTTAATACTAAAAGAAATATTGTTTTAATGACAACTGGCGTATGATTACATGCATAATTTCCCACCAAAAAGTGTACCCGAAAAATCTTTTTCAGCAGCTGGATCTAGGTATGTGCAGCAAAATCAGATCTAGTTTAAATTTTGAACAGCAGTTTGAACCAATCGATATTATTACTTATCACTTGTTTCATTGAAAAGCAATATTATTTTGTAATTGATATGTAAACAACTAAAAAGGATAATGTATTTTTATTATTTTATCGTAACATCCGTTATGCTGATTAAATTCAAATTCGTTTTTCACTAATTTTATAACTAACTATCATGATCAAATAAAGAGCTTTATTGGACAAGAAGATAAGAAGAAATTGGATCCTAAGATTAATTTAGATGCAATTATAGTGAAAAGTAATGGTATCCGATGATTCTCTTCTTGTTCCTAGGTCAGATCGAGGACCGAACAACCTAATTTATTTAATTTTTTTCAACTCTTGAATCCTTCAACTTTAACCTCAATTTCTATTATTTCAAATTCACTCGTCGCTTTTGCGTGGCGAATTTAACCGCCCCTTTAGCATTAGCTCAGAGTGATTTGATGCAAGAAAATAAATTGAAAGATATATTTTAAGTTTCTCTCTGTCTTTATGGTCGCCTATTCAAGTATGGCTTACCAAGTCAGACTGTCCTTTATTGCATAATTCTTCTCCTATATATATCATACATAAAATACGTAAATCGCTATAGTGTATGGATCGGTTTTGAATTCAAAAAAATAATTAATCATTTACTTGTTGTTCGTCTTGACCGTTTGGTGGTCAGTTGTCGCTGCCATCAATGGTGAGCGAAAAAAAGATGGCTGACAGTGTTTGTTTTGACATTTGTCAGTTTGACTTTTAAGTTTTAGGTTGTACACAACACCCTCTCCCTTTGGGGGAAAAAAAAAATTTTTTTGTAATGGAAACATTTTTTTTTTTTTTTTTTTTCTCTAATCCATACACTTTTACAATCTTTGAACAGTTTTAATCAAATAATTTGCATCAAAAGCTTATGGTTCACTTAAGGTGGCTTACAATTGGTACATATTTTTTTTTTTTTTTTTTTTTGTTTACTCAATTCATGGTAATTCTTACTTAAATATAATTTTGTATACATATACTTATATGTTATTTTACATTATTTTTGATAAAATTAACTATATGTGTTTAGGTGTGCGATGAAACCTTGTTAGAGTGATCTGAAAAACTTTGAAGATTTTAATTACTTGTATGGGTAATTTGGCTGCTACTATGAAGTATGCGGAATCTTCTTCGAAGTCTTTGGTAGCTTGTAAGAATAGTTCGGGAAGTTCTGGCAGCCTCACCAAGAACAGTCGAAAATAAAAGGCTTATATTCCCAATATTCTGAACGATAACTGACCTTTATTGTACATATGCTTTGTCTTTTATACGTTTTTTAATTTGCTTACATGTTAATAATTGCAATACAATTTGTACATTTGCTGACTTAATATATGAACAAAGGTTAATTTACAATTATGATTGAATTGTTAAATTTGCTTAGTGCGAAAGAATATTCGATTGGTGTTTCGTGAGTTTGTTGTACTTTGGTCAAGTATCAAACATTTCCGGCCCCCAAGAGACATCCGGATCTTATAATTGATGAATATCATACCAAGTAGGCGGTGAAACGGTGGTAGCACGGTTTTCATCTGGCCGATGACGCTGCTTAAACTTGCGCTGTATGTAGAGAAAAATGCTGATGAGAAGCAGAATTGATGGTATTGAAATTCCAGTTATCCAAGCATGGTGTTTGATCTGTTTCCATTTGATCGTCTCGAGAGTTGACATGAACATTTCTTGATGTGATGCTACAGAAGCAAATGTTTCTGTAGATTTGATGAATTTCGTTGTGTTTATGGGCAGGAGGTCTGTTGTTGCTAATGTCGAGTTGATGGTTATTTCCTTCGGTTTCATGTAACTAAGAAATTGATCATTGGTGTGAGTATGGTCTGGTACTAAGATGAATTCCTTGCTGTAGAGCGTGCAGTCTTGTGATAATAGTATTACACCTGTCCCGTTAAGTAACAAGTCAGATCTTGATCCATTACATAATGTCTGGACACCTGTTGGATTCGGGGAAATAAACATCCACGTGTTCCGATTGAGAAGCTGTTTCCAAATGAGACTCTGGAGATGAAATGCATGAGTTGTACAGGTTTCCGTCGAATGCGAATTATATAATTGGGTTATAATACAGTTTGGATGTTTCCTCAGGTCAAATAGTATGGACACTGGTAGTATGTACCGGCCGGAGATGATTTCCTTAGACTGCAGTACTGTCTGCTCATTTGTTTTGAAGTACAGTTGATTGTTGTAGTTGACACCTAGTATAGAGGATTCGATGTCGATAGCTGTGCAGGTGTTATTCCTATGACATACAGGAACAGCGGTAATTTTTGAGAGCTCGTAGTCACGGGTGTCGATGATAGGTAGTTTCCCGTCGATATCCAAATATTGTTCACCAGGAATAATTAGGAGATGATCTGTTGTTGTATGTAAGACGGACAGATGAGGTGGTAAAGCTGATTGCGTCTTATTAATAGTGGCTTCTAGTTCAGCTATTTTTATAAACTCCCAAAGGCCAGTTTTTGTATACACTGAGTTTGAGATTGTTGAATATCTGTTAAATAATTCTTGAATATAGTTAAGCGCGCATTGGTAAGTACTCAAAAAATGTAAGTTTATTCTGTTGTGATCTGTTATTTTATACCACCGCGAATAGTCGTTAATACGATTTAATCCTTGGTTGAGCTGATCTGTAAATCTCTGTAGTTGTGCATCGACTCGAGCAGATGTTATGTTTAAGACTCTTGTCGCTTGCAGAATAATTTTCCCTTCATGAGACAGTGCCTTTTTCATTGTATTTTGATTTTCTTCGAGAGTGTTCACATCTGCTATTATTTCATCATTGACTCCAAACACGGCAGTGAGCATACGTCCTAATAATCCTCTTTTAGTACGAGTCTTCATGAATCGCAGTTTATTAATTTTTTGCTGAATGTCTTCGTTCAGTTTATATATATGTGATAATAAACTTTCGCAATTGATCTCCTTTGATATACTTAAGCCTTTTTTACACATATCTGCTATACGGTTGGATACCTGTGTTAGTGTGGTTTGATCTTTATTTATTTGTTTCCAAGGCAATCTAATATGGAGATGCAGTGATCCACGTTCAATGTTGGCTAGGCCTGCATGTTCGGTATACAAGCCTGCTGGTAACTGCGTCACGTTTACAGTAGCGTGTGACCCGATTCCGAATATCATCAAAGCGGTGAAGAGAGCCGTGATTACAGGGGTTCTGCTAGTTGGTATATGCGCTACTCTTCGTTTCTTGGTTTCTGGAGGGGTGATAATCTCAGCCAGGTCTGCCATTCTTTTAGCCTCTGGCTCAGTAAGGTCCACAATAACGTTGGTATCCGTGGAGTGCGTTGTTGGGTTGTCTTTTTCCTCTTGATGGTTGAATGGTAACGGACAAATTTTAGTAATTGGTCGTTTGGTGAATTTACCATTCATTTTCAGTGTGACAACTCTTACTAAACCGTCTGGACCTGGGTGAGTTACCACCACTCTGGCTAGGGGCCATTTAAGTGATGGAAAGTTTTCCATCTTTACTAATATTAAATCTCCAATCTGAACGTTGGGTTGCTGTTTCAACCATTTAGGTCGTTCTTGTAACTTCTGGAGATATTGTTGGCTCCAACGCCGCCAAAAGGATTGTTTCATGAACTGGATTAGTTTCCACCTGTTGATCACTGTGTGTTTCATTTCAGCGGGATCAGTGGTAATTTCGAACAAATTACTGCCAGTTAAAAAGTGTCCAGGTGTTAATGCGAGTGGGTCTGAGGGATCAGTGCTGACGTCAGTTAAAGGTCGCGAGTTCAAACAAGCTTCTATTTGTGCTAATAGAGTGTAGAGTTCTTCTACATTTAAAATTTGACTTCCGATTGTCTTCAATAAGTGTCGTTTCATAGATTTTACACCTGCTTCCCAGAGTCCTCCAAAATGAGGACTCCCGGGAGGTATGAAGTTCCACTGTATACCCTCGTTGACCAATTCAGAACTGCTTTCTTTTAATACTTTGCTGTATTCTTGTCTGAGCTGTTTATTCGCTCCAATAAAGTTTGTACCACAATCGCTAAAAATTGTTCGACATTTACCTCGTCGAGCAATGAATCGCCTTATGGCTGCAATGCATGTTTTTGCGGATAGATCACTAGCAAGCTCTAAATGAAAAGCCTTGGTTGCCATGCAAACGAATACTGCAATGTATGCTTTCGTCGTCTTAGCTCCTCGCCCATTGTTCCATTTCATGGTGATTGGGCCTGCGTAATCCAATCCGGTGTCCATGAATGGTTTTTCAAGTTGAACTCTTGAACGTGGTAGATTCCCAAAAAGTTGCTCTTTTGGTTTTGCTGTTAGTTTAAAACATGTTAGACACTTACGGACTGTTTCTTTAGCTACGGAATGTCCACTGACGATCCAATACTGCAGTCGTGAAGTAGCAAGCGTTAACTGTGCTCCTCCATGTAATGTCTCCTTATGCGTTTTTTGCATGAGCAGCTTCCCCAATGTACCCTTTGGAATTATGGCTGGATGTTTCATGGTTTCACCTACCATTGCAAGGTGAATTCTTCCCCCTACCCTGAGGATTCCCTCAGGACTGATCCATGGACAAAGTGCTCTGATGTTACTGCTTTGTGGAACTTCTTTATTTTTCCTTAATGCGTCTATTTCGGATGAAAACGCATGTTGCTGGCTCAATCGTATACATATTGTTTCAGCCGATTTTAATTCAGCTATTGTTAAAGGACCAGATAATTTTGGTCCTGCTTTCATCGTGTTATTAGCAAAGCGACGGCTATATGCAACGACTCGAAACAGTTTCATTACGTTTGAAAATCTGCCGAGGATTTCAGGCTCCGGTGCAGTAAAAAATGTGGTTAGCGAAATTTTCCGTTCCTCGTCTTCCAAATTCACTTGTGTCGGGTATACGGGTAACTTCCAATCGCTAGTAGGTACTTTCAACCACTCTGGACCATACCACCACAAGTTTGCTGATAGTAACTGAGTTGGTGTAATTCCCCTCGTGGCTAAGTCTGCTGGATTACTGCGCGTGTCCACGTGATACCAGTTACAGGGTGAACTTTCTTGTTGAATTGTACTCACTCGATTTGCGACGAATACCTTCCACTTTGACGGACTGCTGTGTAACCATGATAACACAATAGTGGAGTCCGTCCAATAATATTTCGGCACGTGTTGCCAATTATGTGCTTGAGCAACTTGTTTCATCAATTCGACCAGTAAAACAGCTCCACACAACTCCAACCTCGGGATCGTTATTGTTTTAAGCGGAGCAACTTTCGATTTCGCTGCCAATAATTGAACTTTAGTGTTGGTAGTATTCCACACTTTCAAATAAACGACTGCAGCGTAAGCGTTACAGGAAGCATCGCAATATCCATGAAGTTCAATTTTATTGTTGTTGGAGTACCCAATCCACCTGGGAATGTTAAGTGTTTTTAATGAGATTAAATCATTGCGTACCTCAAGCCAATTTTGTATAAGTGCTGGATCGAGAGGTTCATCCCAGTGGCATTTAGACAGCCAAAGTTTCTGCATTGTTATTTTGCCGACAATGATACAGGGTTGCAGCCATCCTAGCGGGTCAAAAAGTTTGGCTATTTCTGAAAGTATGCTCCTTTTGGTAAGAATTCCGTCAGTAGAAATGTTTTGAAGATCGAATGTGAATACGTCCTTTGCTGGATGCCACTGAAGTCCTAATGTTTTGATATTCACTGTTGTTGTTATATCAAGTGGCACATTAATTTCTTGATCTTCAATTGGGATTGACGTTAAAAGGCGCGGATGATTAGAGGCCCACTTCCGTAGATGAAATCCACCTCCAGCTAACAGGTGTCGCAAATCTCTCTGAAGTTTTTCTAGGTCTATTAAATTATCAGACCCAGTTAAGACATCATCTACGTAGAAGTCGTTCAGCAAAACATTTGCAGCCTCTGGATATAAACGTCCATCATCTAGTGCTAACTGATGGAGCGTCCTTATTGCCAAGAATGGAGCACTTGCAGTTCCATAAGTAACTGTTTTTAACTGGTAATGCTGGATAGGTTTGCGAGGATCGAATCTCCACAATATCCGTTGATGATTTTGATGAACATCAGCTATCCAGATTTGGCGATACATCTTTTCGATATCTGCCATCATTACGAATTTATGCTGCCTCCAACGCATTAATATGTGCAAAATGTTGTTTTGAATACTAGGGCCAACCAACAACAGGTCGTTTAATGACTTCCCTTGTGGTGTTTTTTGGGATGCATTGAACACCACCCGAAGTTTTGTCGTTGAACTGCTATCTTTAAAAACGGCATGATGGGGTAGGTAATATGCTCCAGGCGTTTTAACGGTATGGTCAGGAACAAGTTGCATATGACCCAAATCAAGATACTCTTTCATAAAATTGGCGTACTTCTCGTATAGGATTTTGTTCTTTTGAAGTCGCTTCTCGAGTTGCCTAAATCTGATAAATGCGACTTTTTCTGATTGACACAAATTGGCTATATCAGCGTGGGGTTCAAATGGCAAGCTAACAATGTATTTGCCACTCACCTCCCGTGACACTGATTGCTGGTACATTTCTTCTGCCAATTTCTCGTTGTGTGAAAATGATTTTTTGGATGACAGCTCTTCGATCTCCCAAAATTTTCGCAACAGCTCATCTAAATCTTCTGAGCACACGTGAGAAGATAATTTTGGGTTTTTAGTAGTGCATTGTGTGGCACCAATCAAAACCCATCCTAGTTTTGTCTGCTGTGCACAGGGATGCCCTATTTTGGTGCCTGGTAGCATGAATAAATTATACGTATCAGCTCCAATAAGAACATCAATAGCTGAAGGTTGGTTGAACAGTGGATCAGCTAGATCCGATTGCGTCATGCCATCCGGTAGCTCTAGTTTGATGGGCTCCGACGGCAATGGAGCAGTAACCGTGGATAACACGTAAGGGTTTATTTCTATTATTTCTTTTTCGCCATCTAAATTTCTTACTGCCGCTTCTATTTTTACGATTCCTTTGGTCGTAGGTCCAGTTGTACTTCCGATCCCACTTATTTGAAATTTCGCATGTTTGCGAGGGATCCCTAGTAACTGAACTGCAGATTCGCTTATGAAGGAATTTTGTGAGCCAGAGTCAAATAGCACGCGTAAAGAAATGAATACTCCAGATATGGATTTTACCTTCATTAGCGCCGTCGCTAGCAGTACTTGTTTTGAAGAGCTTTTTCCGTTGATGTGATGACTCAGAACGGCGGAATCCAAAGTCTCTTCATGTAGCAGCGTGTTGTGCCGCTTTTTGCATATTTTACATTGTCGCTTCGATGGACATTGGTTCAATTTGTGATTTTTGCTCAAGCAATTGGAGCATAATTTATGCGTTGCCACTATAGTCTGCTTATCTTTCACTTTACGAAATTGCTCGCATTGAACGAGACTATGTGGGCCCTGACACAAACCGCAACTCATATGTTTTGTTATATGAGAAGTGTGTGCTGACACTGATGGTCGCTTTTCGACCTTGCTCAGTTTATTTTTGCGAGTCATCGCTAACGCTTCTAGCATGACAAAACGCTGTTTAATGAATTCAAGAAATGAATCCAATGATGGCATATCGTTGTTGACGCTGAGCTTTTTTTGCCATTCTGAACGAGCGTCGTCATCAATCTTACGATTTAAAATGAAAATCGTCATGAGATCGAACTCATTTATTTCTAGTTGCTTGATACTTGCCAAGAATTGGTTCGTAGTATCAAGCAACTGTTTAAGCCCATGATGGTCGTTCGGTGCAATTGTGCGGATGTCAAACAAGCGCTGGATTGCTTCTTGTGCAATGGCACGATCGTTGTCGTACCGTTCACTTAGCAAAGTCCACGCTACTTCGTAATTAGTGTCGGTGACACTAAGATGCCGGATTAATGCTTCCGCATCTCCACGCAAAGCATTTCGTAGATACTGCATTTTCTGCACCGGCGCCAATTGGCTGTTCGTGTGAACTATACTCTGGTATAGATCCCGGAACGAACACCACTCCGAATAATTTCCATCGAATGATGGAACCTTGATTCGCTCAAGCTTGAGAGAGTCATGGATTGCTGCAGACGTTGGCTGAACCGTAGCTGGCTGGTATAACTCGTGTAACTTAGCTTTGAAGAACGTCACGTAATCCAAAACTAGCTCCTCCAACTTCGTGTATTCTGCCATGTATGAGCTAAGAAGTTCTGCATTGTGGCTCCAGTGGCGATGCGTTTCGGCATGCTGCTTCTCGCATTCCTTCCATGCGTCTCGTAGCTTCTCCAGACGAATCTCGAAATAGGCAACACTGTAGCGGCTTGCACTGTCTTTCTTGTGGTTGCCGATGATGCGTTGAACAGCTTCCATGTTCAGTTTCTGCTTTACATCTGCTGCATATGCCATGTTGAGCGATGATACAATCCAAGATCCGGCTCGACGGACCAATGTTCAGGTGTGCGATGAAACCTTGTTAGAGTGATCTGAAAAACTTTGAAGATTTTAATTACTTGTATGGGTAATTTGGCTGCTACTATGAAGTATGCGGAATCTTCTTCGAAGTCTTTGGTAGCTTGTAAGAATAGTTTGGGAAGTTCTGGCAGCCTCACCAAGAACAGTCGAAAATAAAAGGCTTATATTCCCAATATTCTGAACGATAACTGACCTTTATTGTACATATGCTTTGTCTTTTATACGTTTTTTAATTTGCTTACATGTTAATAATTGCAATACAATTTGTACATTTGCTGACTTAATATATGAACAAATTTTAATTTACAATTATGATTGAATTGTTAAATTTGCTTAGTGCGAAAGAATATTCGATTGGTGTTTCGTGAGTTTGTTGTACTTTGGTCAAGTATCAAACAATATGCTCTTTTTGCATATTTATGTTTGTTTTTCTTTTTTTTTTGTTTTCATTGATTGGCTATTGTTTTACATTGTTTCACATTTACTTAAAAATATATATATATATTTTTTTTTTTTTTTTTTGAATACATTTCTTTCGCTAGAATAAATATATGCATTTTTCTTCGTATGTTTTAGCATTACTGTACATGTTCAAATATGTATACTTTTTTTTTTTTTTTTGTATTGATTTTAAATTAGAGGTGTGTATAGTTTTAATAAGTTATTATGGTATTTCTTACATCTTCCGTTTACTAGTATATGAGTATTAACACCATTTCTTTCTAGTATTTCATATGGTCCGTGATATGTATTTTGTAGTTTTTTTCTATTAATATTTTTCACTAAAACTAAGTCTCCTACTTCAAAGTTTGCCGGGTTTGTGTTATTGTCTAATCTATTTTTCCTTTTCATTTTTACTTTTTCTATTAAGTTTCGAGCCAAATTTATGCTATTTTTCAGCCTAATTTTCAGTTCATTAGCGAAATTGTCTAAATTGTTTATTGGTTCGTTTTGCTCTATAATATCGTCAGGCAATTGGGGTAATCTTCCATAGACTAGTTCGTATGGAGAATATTGTGTATCAATATGTGGACTAGTATTATATGCGAAAGTGTAATACGGTATCCATTTGTCCCATTCATAATCGTTAGCAAAATTAAGTAAATATTCATTTAACACTCTGTGGTTACGTTCCACTGAGCCGAGTGTTTCGTGATGATATGGTGCTGAGAAAACTTGTTGAATTTTTAATAAATTACAAATGTTTTCCATAAGCTCATTGACGAATTCAGTTCCATTATCTGATTTTAGAATTTTGAAAATACCATGCTTTAATATTAGTTGTTCTACTAGTGTTTTGGCAATAGTTTTAGCGTCTTTTGTTTCAATAGGGTATGCAATAACGTATTTTGACAATTCGCATTGCATCGTGAGAATGTATCTGTAACCGTTTGATATTCTGAGTGGCCCTACTGTATCTATGGCAATTGTTTCGAATGTGTTCCTTGGTGTGTCTGTTATTGTTTGTTTCTCTTTTATATGTTTTGTTTGTTTATTTTTCGTACAGGTTTCACAGTTTTTAATAAATGTCTTTATCATCTTGTTCATATCTTTCCATATATATTTTTGTTTTAGCTTTAGTAATGTTTTTCTTACACCCAAGTGTCCTCCTATCGGTGTTGTATGATAGTTGTTTATTAGTTTAAATTGTATTATTTTATCGTTTATTCGTTTCGGTGGTTTGTATATTATTATTTTTAGGGGCTCTTTATTGTTTGTTCGAATACTATTCTGTAGTTGGTTGAATTTGTTTTTAAATTCTTCTTTATTTATCATGTCATATATATCATCTTTTTCTTCTATGTATATTTTCGTAATATTTCTTCTAGTTGCTTGTAATGTCAGTTTCTCAAATGTTGGAACTAATTCCGATGGATTATCGCTGCATCTAACTAGGATCTGATTGTTCTCAATCATGATTTTTGGAATGCTCCCTATTTCGAATTTTAATTTTACTAAATTTTTTATATCCTAATTGAAGCACTAATTGCAGTGCTAATTGAAGCACTGTCCCATATGTAGATTTCATTATGTCTTGGTTTGCTTATTATTCTTGTTTGCACTTTTTTAGTGTTTTCGAGGTTTTTTACCATATTTCTTGTAAAAGGTAATACCTTCTTTTCTTCGGTAATATTTCTCTGCTTGGGTATCATGTCTTTTAAGGTGTCTGAATTTAATTTGATGCGTGATAATGCATCAGCATTAACATTCATTTTGCCCTTTCGATATATTATATCGAATTCGTAGTCGCATAAATCTAGTCTTATGCGTGTCATCTTTGATGATGGGTTTTTATGTGTAAATAATGATATTAGTGGCCTGTGGTCTGTAATGACCGTACATTTTTTTCCAAATAAATAGGGTCTGAAAAAATTTATCGCCCAATGGATTGCCAATAATTCCTTTTCGATTATCGGTTTGTTTAATTCATGTTTTGTTAAGGATCTACTTGCATAAGAAATGGGTAGGTCGTGCCCTATTTCGCCTTGTGAGAGTACTGCACCTAATGCATAATCTGATGCATCAGTTGTGACAATAAATGGTTTATTGAAATCTGGATACTGTAATATTGGTGCATTCATCAGTTTATTCTTCAGTATTTCAAATGCTGATTGACTTTTTTCAGTCCATAAGAATTTCGTATTCTTTTTTAACAAATCATTCAGGCATTTTGTGATTTTGGCGAAGTCTGGAATAAATCGGCGATAGTAATTCGCAAATGCAACGAATCTTCGGACTTCGTCTGCGTTTAAAGGTACTGGATAGTTTCTAATTGTATTAAATTTTGCAGGGTCTGTGCGGACTCCGTCTTTTGTGATTAGGTGTCCCAAATACACTACTTCACTTCTCAAAAAGTTGCATTTCTCAGGGTTGAGCTTGAGGTTGTATTTTTGTAACCTATCAAATACTTTTACTAAATTGCTATTATGGTGTGCGAGGCTACAACCAAAGACAATTATGTCATCGACATATAAGAATGCTGATGAGTCTAATCCACTTAAGGCGACTGTTAGCATACGTTGGAAGCTGTTTGATGAAATTGTTAGACCAAAAGGTAATCGTTTGAACTAGTAATGTCCTTTATTTGTCGAAAAGGCTGTTAATGGTCTTGATTCCTTTGTCAATTCGATCTGGTGAAAGGAGCTTGTCATGTCCAGGGTGGAGAAGTATTTCGCTCTTCCTAGCCTGTCTAAAACATCTTCTAGCCTTGTGAGTGGAAACTTGTCATTAACGATTTTTTTGTTAAGTGCCCTGAAATCTACTACCAGTCTCCATTTAGTTGGGCCTGACTCACTTTTCTTCGGAGTTAAGAGTAGTGGTGAGTTATATGGACTAGTAGAGTTTTCGATTATATTATCATGTAGCAATTGGTTAACTTGTCTATTTATTTCTTCAATATGTGTGTGGGGCAGTCTATAGTTTTTTATATACGTCGGTGTATTATCCGTGACGTGTATATTTTGTTTGTAAAAGTTATTTGCAGTAAGAGTATCATTTTCTAGGTGAAAAATATGCTGGTAATTTTTGATAATTTCTAATATTGATTTTTGATCTTTTGAGTTCAAGTGGTTTAGTTTAATATATTTTAATAACTCTTGATATCTTTGTCTTCCTCTGTTGTTTTTATTTGTTGAAATGTTATTTCTATTCATTTTGTATTTAGTTAATGGTTCTGTTTCTACTTTAAATTTTTGAATTATCACGTCCTCTTCGTTAGTGTTTAGTAGCTTTATATGTTTGATGCCTTCTGTTGGCATTATTGTGCTACCTATATATACTCCTGGAGTGATTTCTTTGTTCATCACTACGCTATCTTCTTCGATGGTAAAGTCGACTGGGCATATGTATTCACACCGTGCGGGTATCGTTAACTTATGTATTTCGCAATTTGTACTGATTGGCATAGTATATTCTTCATCGTCGACATTAATCGTTATCGTATAGGTTTCATAGTTAATTTTTGCCAGTTTTTGTACAAAAAAGTCTCTTCCTAGTATTCCGTCCGTAAGGATGGGAAAGTTAGGTTCTACAATTTGGAAGGGGAAACGTATGTGTTTTTCGCCAATGCTTAAGTCTAGATTGGCAGTACCTATTGAATATATTTCTTGGTTTGTTATTCCAGAGAACTTGCATCGTTTATCTTCTTCTATTTTTTCATTTTCTGAAATTGCATTTATTTTGCATATTGATATATCAGCTCCTGTATCTATCAGTAGCTTCAAATTTTTTTTTGACTTCTCGCAATATAACGTTGCGTAGTTTTTTAATTGTGTGTTTAGTAGGTAAATTTTTTCTTCCTGTATCCCGGGGTCAACTTTTATTATTCGTTGCTGCTGGCCTCCGGGCCGATTGCGTTTCCCTGCACTATGTTTATTCTGTTCTGTCTGTTACTTCCGTAGTTCCTGTTTGTTCCCCTGTCGTTTCTATTATTTGTGTTGGGGGGTTGATATGTACTTCTGTTTACTTCATGATACCTGTTATTGTAATTATTTCTATGGTTTATCTCTTCATATCTGGGATTGTAACCATATCTATAGTTATTTCTGTAATTGTTGCTTTGGTTGTTGTTATGGATTAGTACATTATTTCTTGTGCTAAAATTATTCCTATTATTCCGATTGCTATCTCTGTTATAACCGATATGGTTTTGATTAAAATTGTTATTTCTGTAATTATTGTTGTAATTATTTGGTCTATTCCTAACATTATAATTCAACCGCTGACCTATATTGTTTCTTTGGTTTACGTACATAATGTTCTCTGTAACATTGCTGCTTGACTCAAATTCAGTTGCAATTTGAATTGCTTCTATAAACGTATTAGGCTGTGCGGCAAAAATTGTGGGTTTAAGTGTTTCGATTAACCCATTCTTAAAGATGGTTAGTGCATATGAGTCGTTTGACTTTTGTATCGCACTTCTCTCTGCTTGAGATGGATTTTTGCCTAAACTACTTATTTGAATCTCACTTAATTCGTTAATGAGCTCAGATATTTTTTCGCCAAATTTTTCAACTGTTCCGCGTTGACTTAATTGTGCTAACTGAGTATAAAGTTGCTGTGGACTTTTTTTGTTTTTAAATCTATTCCTGAGAATTTTTTCTAACTCATCATATGTTTTTATATCTAATGCTAAGAGCTGAGTTTTTACTGCTGTTCCTAATTTCACATTTCTCGTAAAATTCAACAAATTGTTTTTTCCATCTTCATTAAGACTTTCATTGATAAGATTAACTATTGTTAGAAATGCTTCTAGTTCTTTGGGGTTTCCCGTAAAGGTTGGTATGGATTTCAACGCTAATTCAATATTGAAATTACTCATTTTGCTGTCTACTGAACTTTCTAATTTTTCTAATAGTAGTTCTTTTGCCTCTTTATATTTTTTTATCAAAGCTTCTAGTAATTCTTGACTACTGTCTGTGTTAATTGCTTCTTTTTGGATTTCTTCTATTATTTCTAATTTTTCCTGAATATAATCTCTTCTGTAAGTTCTATTCGGGGTTTTCTTTAAGTTGACTATTATTTTCGTAAGGATGTTAATATTTTCTTCCATTTATAAGGACCATATGAAATCTTCCTACTTCCTATTTGTATTCTTGCAATTGTACATCTTGTAAATATTCAAATTAATGCCAATAATTGTACATCTGTACACATTTAAATTGTAATTTTAAAATTTGTTTCACTACTAGGTCATAGGTGTCGCTTGTGACGCCTAGTGCAACCAAGTGCAACTGTCAAAATTGAAAGTACTTAGTGTTTTTATGTATATGTCAAAAGTTTTCTAAGCAGGAAAACATGTGTTTTGTGTTTTTGATTTTGAAATTGTATATTAAATTCATGTTATAATTTTGAATTGTATATTGAATTCATGTTAAGTTCTAATTCATTTTCTTAATACATTGATCTTTATTTTTTACAAACTTGTTTTAAATATATTTAGTTGCTAGTGTTGTCGAAGTTGCGTTCGCAGCTGTTCGATTCTAGTTCAGTTGTTGGAGTTGTGTTCGCAGCTGTTCTATTCTATCATACATTTGCTGCTGGACTTCCCAAGGTGGTGGATTGTCCTCGTCTAAGGCTAATCGCTTGAGCGATCCTTTATTTGTCTGTTGTCGTGTGTTTTTTGTGTCGTGCTCGATCTCGATGTGTGTGGTTGGTGATCTTCTGCTGTTGTCGGCTCGTTTTTTGTTTCTGTGTTGCGGCGTTTTATTTGCTGCTTCAGATCATCAATTTGTTGGTACATCTGCGTTTGCTTTTCCCATGTTGGAGGGTTTTCGACGTCGGTCGCAATGCGTTTTATGGTTGCAATTTTTTTTCTAATATAGACAAGGCTGCCGCCGCGTTTTTTTTTTTGTGTCTATTTTAGGTATTGCTGTCCTCAGCGCTTCTTCTTGGATGGATCCTTGGCTGTGGTCCACCAACCTTCGGTAGACCAAATTCTTTTAAGGGGAAGGTTCGCCATGAATGATCAAATAAAGAGCTTTATTGGACAAGAAGATAAGAAGAAATTGGATCCTAAGATTAATTTAGATGCAATTATAGTGAAAAGTAATGGTATCCGATGATTCTCTTCTTGTTCCTAGGTCAGATCGAGGACCGAACAACCTAATTTATTTAATTTTTTTCAACTCTTGAATCCTTCAACTTTAACCTCAATTTCTATTATTTCAAATTCACTCGTCGCTTTTGCGTGGCGAATTTAACCGCCCCTTTAGCATTAGCTCAGAGTGATTTGATGCAAGAAAATAAATTGAAAGATATATTTTAAGTTTCTCTCTGTCTTTATGGTCGCCTATTCAAGTATGGCTTACCAAGTCAGACTGTCCTTTATTGCATAATTCTTCTCCTATATATATCATACATAAAATACGTAAATCGCTATAGTGTATGGATCGGTTTTGAATTCAAAAAAATAATTAATCATTTACTTGTTGTTCGTCTTGACCGCTTGGTGGTCAGTTGTCGCTGCCATCAATGGTGAGCGAAAAAAAGATGGCTGACAGTGTTTGTTTTGACATCTGTCAGTTTGACTTTTAAGTTTTAGGTTGTACACAACAATAGATTAACGTCTTACTTGCTACTACCCATGTACATATGTGCATAAATTTAACATTATAATGAACTTAGCTTCCGGTTTTATGCATATACAATTGAAATAAAATTTTAATTGAGTATGAATTAGCCTATATAGCTGTTTAAATTCCCTTAATATAGTTTTTTTTATAAAATCCCGAAATCTCGGGACTATCTCGGGATCCCGAAAATTCTAATCCCGAATTTCGGGATCTCCATTTCAATCTCGGGATTAATGCCCTAATACCAATAAACTACAAATATTTACGTTTCAAAAATTTAAAAAGTTTGGACGGTGGTAACCCTAATATTATATTCACTCCTATAACTTACAGCGCAGCCATTCAATCGAAACGAAATTCATAGGGTGGGTTAAGCACAATGTAAAGCAGCTATGGTGCTAGCACATGATTGCCAGCACCAGACAATTTCGTTAATATTGCACCAACAGATGCTTCCATTTTGTATTCATAACCAAAGCATTTACAATAAAATAAGCAACCGATATATAAATTTTCCAGGTTTTAGAAATTTTTCGGATGGCAGCCCCAGACATAGTTTAATCGCTGAAACTTTCGATGATATCCTTGGATGAAAACGAAATTCAAAGGATGATTAAGCACGAGCATGTTATGGTAGATTTATTGCTGCTATCTGGGACAAATGCTGCCAGCACTGAACATTTTCATTATTTGTGTTATAGGAAATGCTGTCAGAAAATGATATATGTTCTTTTGAGTAAGAAATGGTTAATATGATACTACAAAGAAGTGTATAACGTCTTTACTCATTTTTAAATCCCTCAGAGATAATTTCCTCGAAAATTACTTTTCTAGCGGTTCTGATGCGCTTTTTACTAATGTTCGAAGAAGAACATTAGTATTAAAGTCACTTTGGCCAAAAATTCATATTTCTATATATATATATATATATATATATATATATATATATATATATATATATATATATATATATATATATATATATATGTATATATATATATATATATATATATATATATATATATATATATATATATATGTATATATATTGTACCTTGCTTGGTTAATGAATAAAATAAAATAAATAAAATAAAATATATATATATATATATATATATTATATATATATATATATATATATATATATATATATATATATATATATATATATATATATATATATATATATATATATATACATATATATATATATATATATATATATATATATATATATATATATATATATATATATATATATATATATATATATATATATATATATTTATATATATATATATATATATAAATACATGTATATATATATATATATATATATATATATATATATATATATATATATATATATATATATACATATATATATATATATATATATATATATATATATATATATATATATATATATAAATCTCAGGAACGAGCCATTCGATTGAACTGAAATTTTTATTAAACGCAGCCGACTTCGAACAGAGTTTATTGTAGACTGACAAACTATTATACAGATACATGGCTACAACTATGGTGAGAATACTGAAATATGGTGAGTTGGTTATATGAAGAATTGGTGGCTGCCAGAGTTACAAAATAAATGTGTTGTGTTGCTTTTACATTTCCAACACTCCTTCTCAATACGATACATTTTCAATTAACGTTTGATTACTATTTGGTCAACCCCAATTCTCTTACAAATTTTACATGTTTTATTTTCGGTAAATTTTTAGTTAGGATATCTGCTAATAAATCATTTGAAGCTATATAATTTAAACATATTTCATTTTTCTTGAAACAATCTCTCACATGATGGTACTTAATACTTATGTGTTTGCTACGTGAGTGGTAAACCGGGTTTTTTACCAACTGCTGCGCACTCAGATTGTCGCTGTTAATCTGTATGGGCTGCTGGTAAGTGAACCCTAACTCGTTCATAAGCTTCCTCAGAAAAATGGCTTCCTTTGCTGCGGATGAAAGCGCAACATATTCGGCCTCTGTACTGCTCAAGGCGACTATGTTTTGCTTTTTTGATTCCCATGTGAACACCGCGTTTGCCAGAATAAACGCATATCCAGTATACGACTTGCGATCCGTAGCATCTCCACCCCAGTCCGCATCTACGAATCCACGAATAGGCTGCCCCGTCTTGATATAGTGGAGTTTGTAATTAGACGTGTGACTCAGATATCGCAAAAGATGTTTTGCTGCTGCCATGTGTTCCACATGTGGATCTTTGTTGCACTGTGCTAGCTTTGACACAGAATGCATTATTTCTGGGCGCGTTAAAACCGCCAAGTGTGTCAACGCTCCAATCAGAGACTGATATTCCAGCTGATCAGTACGGGTACATTTCTCATTGTTGCATCTGATCTGCATCCCAGGTACCAATGGAGTTGACGTTGGTCGACAGGCTTTCATATTGTTTTGGCGCAGAATACCCCTCAGGTATTGCTGCTGGCATAACGTAATGGAACCAGTCTCCCCTTCTCTCTGGATTTCCAATCCCAGAAAATAGTGTAGTGGGCCACCATCTACTACGTCGAATTCAGACGCCAACCTTTGCTTGATGTCGATCAGATCGGCTTTATCGCTGCTACCTACAATCAGATCATCAACGTAAATGGTTAACACGTTAACATTACCTCCATTGTGCTTTATATAAATGCACGGTTCGCTTGGACAGGGCTTAAAACCAATTTGCTTCAGAATGGAATCGAGCTTCTCATTCCATTCACGCCCACTCTGCTTGAGTCCGTAGAGTGACTTCTTCAACTTGAGGACACGATCTGGAAATCGTTCGTCGGTGAAACCTTCGGGCTGCTTCATATATACCTCATCGTGAAGCTCACTGTTGAGGTATGCACTCGAGACGTCTAATTGGTGCAAATGTAGCTTATGTTCTACAGCTAGAGCTATGACCATTCGTATGGTGGCATACCGAACTACTGGTGCAAATGTTTCATTATAGTTGATGCCATACTGCTGACTGCAGCCTTTGGCGACGAGTCGTGCCTTGAATTTTTTAATGTTGCCAGTCTCGTCCTTTTTCAAATTGAACACCCATTTGCAGCCAACAGGCTTTTGTCCTTTAGGAAGTTCGCTTAATTCCCATGTATCATTTTCTAATAATGAAGAATACTCCTTCTCCATGCTCTCCCTCCAGTATTCAGCATTATTTCCAGATAAAGCTTCAGATACTGTTATTGGTATGGTTGCATCACGTTCATGTTGGACAGCATTGAGAACATTGTATTGTTTTTTTGGTCTACCTGGGCGACCAGTGCGTACAATCCTCGGTCTTCCAGGCCCAAATCTCATTTCCGGTGCAATCCCACTATTTTCGTCATTTTTGTTAGTTTCTGCTTCAATTATTGCATCAGTTGCTGGCAGGCAGACTTCCGCTTCGTCACTTGTGTTAGAATTCGCTGCTTCCTCTTCATAAGGCCAAACGAATTGGTCATTCAAGTTTTCTTGTGATTTTTGCCAGGCTTCATTTTCAAAAATCACGTCTCTGCTGATAACGACGATTCTCTTTTCCATGTCATACATACGATATGCTTTTGATACGTCAGAATATCCCAGCATTATCATCTTTTTGCCTCTTGGTGCAAACTTGGTTTTTGCTCTTTTATTCATGACGATTGCTGATGAACCAAATATTTGAAGATGTTTAACTGACGGAATTTTTCTATAAAAGACTTCATAAGGCGTTTTATTGTCTTTCAAAGCTTGAGTTAACACGCGATTTCTCAAATATGCAGCTGTTGCTACAGCTTCAGCCCAAAATTCTTCTTTTGCTGATGAATTTATCATCATACTTCTTGCCATCTCAACAAGTGTCCTGTTTGCGCGTTCAGCAACTCCGTTTTGCTGCGGTGTATAAGGTGCAGATAACTGATGTCTTATGCCGCATTCTTGCAAAAAAATTTTGAATTCATTACAAGTATACTCACTGCCATTATCGCTTCTGAGTTGGCGAATTTTCTTTCCAGTTTGATTTTCGACCAGTTGTTTGAAAATCTTGAACTTTTGCAGTACTTCACTCTTACATTTCAAGAAGTAAACAGAAATGTATCTAGATGCGTCATCGATTAATGTTAAAAAATAACGAGCATCGCCTAATGACTTTACAGGCATCGGTCCACAAACATCACTATGTATTACTTCCAACACATTTCTTGCTCGACTTTCTGCTGCACTAGGGAATGGTTTTGTGCATATCTTGGCCTTAGCACACGCTTCACATGGTATTTTCATTTCACGCCAATTAATATTATTTTTGAGACCACTAACGCACTGTGTACTTGCCATTCTTTTCAGCGTGTCAAAATTAACATGGCCAAATTTTCTATGCCACACATTTGCTTGGTCATCCATTTTATTCACGTAGAAGCATTTATTCTTTTTGCATTCAACAACAAAAATGTCCTCTTGCAGCTTTGCATTCAGCAATGCATTGCCTTTTGCGTCTACTACCGCAGCTGAATTTTCATGAAATATCACCTTATAGCTGTGTTTAACCGCTTTGCCTACTGAAATAAAATTCATTTTCAAGCCAGTTGCGTACAACACGTCGTTGAGAGTAATCTCTTGCTCACAATTTAATTTAACTTTCCCTTTGCCTTGCGCTATAACATAGCTATCTCCAGCTAGAAATACTTTTTCGTTGCATTTTCTCATTTCAATAAATAAACTTGACTCGTGACAAAGGTGAGTTGAGGCTCCACTGTCTAAGACCCATTCACAATTATCAATTTTATCTGTCGCTGCTGAACTCAACACAGCAAATCCATGTTGATTGCCCCTATTTTGCGATTTCTTTTTTTCCTCGCATTCTGCGGCGAAATGTCCACGGCGACCACAGTTGTAGCATCTTCTGCCTTCTTTTGATGCTTTTTTATTGTGTGTGTTGTCGTGCACATTCTTTGTTTTGTTGCTCCCTCCATGACCGTTTGGCTGTTTCTTTTTGTATTTTGAATTCTTGGTGTCTATGTAGAATGCCTGCTCGCATGCTTCGCTGTTGCCATCTCTTTCTGCCTTTCTGTTGCCTTCTTCAAGCAGCTTAACTGTGAAATTGGCGAGGGACGGTAAATCGTCTCGGGCCTCCATAGCAACTACGAAATTATCGTATGAAGGTGGAAGACTGGCCAACAGCATGATAACTAACATCTCCTCTGGCACTTGAATGTCAACGGCCGACAAATTTTCCACAATTTCCGAAAACTGTCTAACATGCTCTTTCTCATTTCCTCCTTCTGGCAAAGTTAGGCGTACTAATTTTCTGAACAACGATACCTTCCTTCCAGGTTGGTTCGGCTGGTAAATGTTTCGAAGAGTTGTCCATGCTTCTGCAGATGTTTTGCAATTTTTTATATAATTAAGCTGACAAGGCTTAACATTTAGCATCAAAGTAGCTAGTGCTTTTTCATCCTGCGTCACCCAATGCAGCGCATTTTCTTCGGGCTTTATATATTTGCCGCACACAATAGCCCAAAAATCTGCACATACTAAAGCGCTTTTCATCTGCACATGCCATGTGGCATAATTGCTCTCATTGAGCTTCTCAATTTGATAAGCTGCTACTGACATTGCGGCATTAATTTGCAATTACGTATTAGTACCTTGTTCCCGCACACAGCGTTACAAGGGGTATCACACGCACACAGCGTTTTAATCAGTAGCTTTAGCACACAGTGTTTTTAATTTAATTAAGTCCACTGTCCCGCACACCTGCGCTTCAACACTTCGCACTTAGGAAATTACGCGCGGCGTCAGAAAAAGAACTCAACAAACTTGTACTTGTGTCTGGGTGCCTGGGCCCATAACCTATTAAACGCAGCCGACTTCGAACAGAGTTTATTGTAGACTGACAAACTATTATACAGATACATGTCTACAACTATGGTGAGAATACTGAAATATGGTGAGTTGGTTATATGAAGAATTGGTGGCTGCCAGAGTTACAAAATAAATGTGTTGTGTTGCTTTTACATTTCCAACAATTTTCAGGGTACATTGGTGTATATGCAGAATAGTGCTAGGTCTCACAAAAGGTTAATAATCTTTAACCCTTTGGTGCCGGCGGCCATTTTAGTGATATTTTTTAAATATACCTATTTTTCTGTCAATAAAATAAAAATAAAGTTTATGTAATGAATTCTAAACGTGTTTTAAATGTGTGTGATAATGTTTTTGAAATTTTTAACAATTTGTGTGCGCTAGGCGCCTAAAATGAGATTGGGAAAATTTGAAAATTTTTGAATTGTGATAACTTTTTATAAGATAAACAAATCATTATGAAACTTACAGTACATATAAATGTTGTTAAGCTACACACTTGCGTAGTTTTTCATAAACGCGCTGGTAACCCTGTAGTTACGGCAGGCACTGAAAGTGAAAACATTCAAACAATCGAATCTCCTAAAATACTATATGTCCGTTTCTTAGAATGAAAACCAACCTGCATCCAAATCTTATGCTTTTTCAAAACAGTCAACGAAAAACTTTGGAATTATCATGTCGGACAAGAACGGCAACCCTTTCCCAATTAACCTATATTTTTAGCCTCAAAAACTTCTGTTCACGGGTACTTACGAATCAATAATCAGATGCTGTTGAAATTTACAGAATACATTGGAATCAAATAGGACCAGGTCTGATAGGAACGATTTTGAATTGTGAGCAACCCTGTGCCAGGGGTGCCATCTTGAAAAATTACAAAGAAAAATAACTGCTTTTTGCCCTATGAATTCTGATTCACTTACCAAATTTTTATGAAATTGACTCAATAGCTGAACCTTACTCTAAGCCGTGTTTGATATAAATTTGGTTGAAAAATTCGATTGGTGCTGCCAGCTATGGTACTTTTTGTCACTTTGGTTTTGAAAATTCGCTCAGAAAAATAAAGCTTTTTGCCCTATAGCTTCCAGTGGAGTCATGAAATCAATACAAATTTCATACATTTAATGGAAACTATTATAGACATTATTCAGGCCGAATCTGGTTGAAAAGCCACCATAGGGTTGCCAGCTATTGTTGGTTTTGTTTTATTTCCAATATCTTTCTTAAGCGACTTGATCGTAAAATTTTCAAATGATAATGATATTGTAGTGACAATATACAGCAAATATTAAGTTTTCGATTATTTGAAAAATGCCGCGGCTGGTAACCCTAAATTTCTTTATACTCCTATA
This sequence comes from Nemotelus pantherinus, assembly GCA_963978885.1. Lineage (NCBI taxonomy): Eukaryota > Metazoa > Arthropoda > Insecta > Diptera > Stratiomyidae > Nemotelus > Nemotelus pantherinus. The sequence goes on along the minus strand of OZ022264.1, from coordinate 136,241,641 downwards.
ACATCGAACGCAGTCATCGGATCGAGACGAAATTCGCAGGGTAGGTTAATTTTAACGTGATGCAGGTGTGATACTGGCAAAAGGTTGCTTGCACGAGTCTGAAGTGCTATTTCTGTATCAATAAATGCTTACAGTTAGTATTCATACCGGAAACATTTACAATGAATGTGCAATGAAATAACCAATATATCAATTCCCAAAGTTCTGCAAAATTTTCGGATCGCAGCCCCAAACATCAACTTCAGTTACAGTGCTGCAGGCGCTAAACATTTTCTTCATTGATGTTATATGAGATGCTGCTTTCAAAGTTTTGTGAAATAAGCAACTGATAACGAATATAGTTAACAAGTGTTTTGCTCTCATAAACTTTGAAATTCATGCCAGTGGTAATATTTGAAACCTTTACACCATATGAGTTATAATGCATTCTTAAAACCAAAGTAAAACGTGGTGTTTGAAACATTTTGGCTGTAATAAGCAACTCGTGTGGTAGAATATGCACTCAAAATCTGCACGATTCTTCTACTGTTCTTCGAACATTAGTATTTCTGGCAGTTCAGGTGCGCTAGAGTTTTTTATTTTTATTTTAAAAGGTTTCTAAATGATAGCCAAGTTTTGAGTAAGCTACACAGATTATTTGTAATAAAAATAGATTTCGAAATTCAATTCTTCTCTCTTCTCTTTTCATTCTCTTTACTTCTAGTTTTTTAGCTTACTTCTAATTTTTTTCTTCTTTATGATGATTTTCATTAAGTTTCAAAAGTAACCGACAGTTGCATACTAACAGTGACTGCCTATAATTGGCCCAATTAAGGGTAATGATCTCTTCCACCAAAAAACAAACTGAACAAAAACTTCTGGCAAAATTAAGAATTAAATTTATTAAGGCAGATCCCGGGAAAATCATGATTCTCTGGACGAGGCCTATCATTACAAAGCTCTGTGTTACAGCACAATTGTATCTTTGTTTAGATTCAATGGGTGAGTACTGCACCAATTAACAACACAGAAAACTACTGTTATTTCGAATTTGGTACGTGCAAAGGCAACTCTTACATTTGAATCTACTATCACATTGTTCATAAGACCTCAAGTTTAATACTCAATTTTATATATCAAGTAGACGAATAATCCGATGCATCTTAAGTATGCATACAACATATAATCAGTTATATTTGTATAATTTTTGTTTTTATTCAACTGTTAGTTTCAATAAAATATTCAAGGTGACTACTTTAAAAAATAATATTTACTGAATTCAGTTATGTGTATATATATTTCTTTATAAGCATTCAACGACAAGTGACCAAACATATGGTTAGTGCCTTAAACACATAACTGTGAAGTTTTCGAAGGGGGTGGCGAATTCCTATTTAAAATTTCGCAGTTGAATTTGGTGAACCACAATGCAGCGAAAATGTCACTGTCAATGCACTGATGAATGACCATGGCGCCAACCAAGACACCAACCTAATTCATTTTTACTAATGTTCGAAGAACTATAGTACTAAACTCGTTTCGCCGAATATTCATATTTCTTTACATATATATATATATATATATATATATATATATATATATATATATATATATATATATATATATATATATATATATATATATATATATATATATATATATATATATATATATATATATATATATATCTATATATATATATATATATATATATATATATATATATATATATATATATATATATATATATATATATATATATATATATATATATATATATATATGTATATATATATATATAAATATATATATATATATATATATATATATATATATATATATGTATATATATATATATATATATATATATATATATATATATATATATATATATATATATATATATATATATATATATATATATCAGCCAAATAATTAAGGGAGATAATCTCTGGAGTGGCCGATCCGATTGAGCTGAAATTTTCGGAGAACGTAGATGTATATAGTAGGTAGGTCAATGATTTTCTCAAATTCAGATATCCTAAACCTTTTGGCGGCGGCGAGCGTTTTAGTGAATTTTGAGGAACTCCTATATTTCCAAGCTGTGTAAATTTTTGTTAAAGAAAAGTATTGGGAATGAAAACTAATTATGTTCTAAGCTTGTTTATGATAAAGAATTGGAAATTTTGAGCCGTGTGTGGGTGCAGGGTGCCTAAAAGTAGACAAGGAATTTTTTTTCAAATTTTGATTTGTCATTACTTGTAAGAAAAACAATGGATCATCCTGAAAATTACAGAGCGTATTGATGTTGACTAAAATTTGGCACATATAGATTTTCAGCATAAAGCGGATAACCCTGTAGCTGTGGCAGGCTGCTGAAAAAAAATCCTTCAAATCATTGACCTTCCTGAAAAATTTTTGATTTTTGACAAACATTTCAAATCTTTGATAAATTTTATCTTTTGTCCTTCATCTCAAGATAAAATTTTCAAAATTCAGATTTGCATAAGAACGGCAACCCATCACCAAATTACCTCTATTTTCAGCACTCGAAAGTTCTGTTCACGAGAACTGACGACCGGATAGTCCGATCATAACGAAATTTACAGAATATGTTGGTATTAGCTAGGACCAGGTCTGATAGAAGTGATTTTGAAATGCGGGCAACCCTGTGGCAGTGGTACCATCTTGAAAAACTACCGAGAAAAAAAAATCTTTTTGGCCTATAACTTCCGATTCAGCCATCATGTAACATTTGGTGAAAATTTGGTTGAAAAATTAGTATAGGGCTGGCAGCTGTGGTGATTTTTGTTTCATAAATCTTGCAAATTTGCTCAGGAAAATAAAGCTTTTTTCCCTATAACTTCCGGTCCAGTGTAGAAATCAAAACAAAGGTCATGCAGTAAATGGACCTCAATGTGAAGTAAATTTCGTAGGAATTTCGTACAAAAATCATGAAAGGGCTGCCAGCTATGACCATTTTTGTAATTTGGTGGAATTCCTTTACTGAGCGATTATGTCATTAGATTTCCAATTGAGAATGATCCTGCAATAAAAATTAACAACAAATATTAACGATTTAAAAATTTTAAAAGTTTTGAGAGTGGTAACCTTCGAGCGCAGTGATTCAATCGAAACGAAATTTACTGGTTGGGTTTAACTTAACGTGAAGCAGATTTGGTATGTATTTTGCTTTGCTGCTGACACAGGCTAACCAGCAATGTGCCCTTTCCGTTAATATTGCACCAACATATGCTTCAAATTACGTTCTCATATGTAAAGCATTTGCAATAAAAATAAGGAATCAATTTTTAAATTTTCCGAGTTTTGAACATTTTTCGGATGGCAGCCTCAAACAACGTTAAACAGCTGAAACTTTCGATGAAATCCTGCGATGAGAACGAAATTCAAAGGATAAGTTGATATAAATATGAGCTTGTTATGATAAACTTATTGCTACTTCGTTCGGAAAGTGTTACCAGCACTGAACATTTTCATCATTTGTGTTATAGTTGAGTTTTGTTGCTTTGGATAAGGAATGGTTGATATGATTCTACAAAATAGTGTATTACGTCTTTCCACACTTTTTTGTCACTCAAAGACAATTTCTTCGAAAATTATTTTTCTGGCAGTTCAGGTGCGCTAGAGTTTTTACTAATGTTCGAAGAACATTAGTATTAAAATCGATTCGGCCAAAAATTCATATTTCCATATATATATTTATATATATATATTTGATGATATATATATATATATATATATATTTTGTGATTTTGATGATATATATATATATATATATATATATATATATATATATATATATATATATCATCAAAAAATTTCAGTGAGATAATCTCGAGAACGCGCCATCCGATTGAGCTGAAACTTTCAGGATACATTGGTGTATATGCAGAATAGGTCCAGGTCTCTTTAAATGTCAGTTATTGTTAACCTTTTGGCGCCGGCGGCCATTTAAGTGATATTTTTACTATACCTATTATTTCGTGCACAAATGATTTTCGCAAAAATAATTTAATTTAATTTAATTTATTTACCAAACAAGGCAACATACATTAACAATTCAATATAACAACTTAACAATTACATACAAATTTTTTTCAACACATTAGAAAACAAAATACAACACAACTTTTTATTTTAGTTACTTTACTTTAATATATTTTATTTTGATTTTAGCTAAATTGATGGGCAAATTAAGTGGGATTAGGATGTTGATAGGGTCTTTAATAAGTTTGTTCTAAAAGTGTGTTTAGAGATCCCCGAAGCGTAGTTGCTGCTTATAGAGTTGAAAATTCTACAGCACCTATTTATGGGCTCGTTATATGCATAGTTAGTGTGGTGATTGAACTCCTTGAGCAGAGTTGCATACCTAGTGCGTCTTGGTTGGTCATTGAAAATAATTTTGTTGGAGAGAGTTTCAACATTGACTGCACCACTTATAATATCAAAGGTTAGGCATGCACTTAACAGTGTTCTTCTATAAGAGAGAGGCATTAAATTAAGTAGGCTCAGTCTGGTTTTGTAAGAAGGAAGATGTTGGAAGTCTTTTGGATCATAGATGTCCCTCAAAGCGAAAAGTAAAAACTGTTTCTGAACAGATTCTACTCTCTCACTATGTACCTCAAAAACTGGGTTCCATATTATGCAGGCATACTCCAATAGAGGACGCACTAGAGTGATATATAATGACTTGGTAACCCATATATTCTTGAACTCTTTAGCACGTCTCTTAATGAATCCGAGCTGTTTATTAGCCCTGGCAAGGATTTTGTCATAGTGGAGATTGAACCGCATCTTGTTGTCCAATACTACCCCGAGATCTATAATATGATCAACCCTATTCAATATGGTGTTGTTAAGGCAGTAAGAATACTTTTTGATCGTATTCTTACGGGAAAAGCTTATTACATGACACTTGTTAATGTTAAGATTCAAATGATTCACATTGCACCACTGTTCGAGAGATTGAAGCTTTGATTGTAGAAGAATTGCGTCAGATTGCGTGTTTACGCTGTGGTAAATTTTTAAATCGTCTGTATAAAAGAGATGGGGTATACCAAGCAATGTCTCAGAGAGATCAGAAATGAAGATGTTAAAAAGCAGGGGACCTAGATGACTGCCTTGCGGTACTCCAGAAGATGCGAAAACTCTTTAAGATAAGTGGCCCTGGAATTTAACAAGCTGAGTTCGATCGCGAAGATAAGACTGGAGCCAATTAAGAAGAGACCCTGATATACCAAAATTGCGAAGCTTTTATATTAGAGTTTGATGGTCAACCCGGTCGAAAGCCTTATTAAAGTCCGTATAGACTGCGTCAATTTGACTTCCTTTTTCCATTTCACAGAGCACATCAGAGACCAGGATCATGAGGTTGGTAGAAGTCGATCTACCCTTACGAAATCCATGTTGTTGCTCATTTAAAAGAGGGTCGATTATGCGAGTAAGTTTTTCACAAACTAACTTCTCAAAAAGTTTGGGGATCACAGATAGAATAGCAATCCCCCGATAGTTATCGACTGATCGTTTATCACCACTTTTGAAAATAGGCGTAAGGTATGAAGATTTCCAGAGAGATGGAAAAACACCTATGGAGAGGGATTTATTGAAAATCATGTGCAAAGGTGTGATCAATTGGTCAGCAAATTGCACGACGAAGGAAGGAGAAACCAAATCAGGGCCTGGTCCTTTGCCGATCTTTAGTTGATGAATAGCTTCAATAATAGCCTCTTGTGTAAGAACAAACCCGGCGATAAGAGGTCTCGTGGTGATTCTTGCAGACATAGTAGAAGTGGACGTTATTGGCGAGCAAAAAGAATTTTGAAAGTGATCAGCAAAAAAGTTACAAATGGCTTGTGGGCAGGAAGAAACCATGTTACCACGGGACATCGAACAGGGATAGCCGGTTGTTTTACGTTTCAAGTTAACGAAATCGTAAAACTTCCTGGGATCACTAATGATTTTTTCCCCCATTGAGTTAACATAGAACTCATACGCTTCGCGGGATTTGATGGAAAATTCGTTGGATAGCTGATCGTATAATCTGATTAGACCCTCATTGAGCAATTTTTCATTTTTAATTGCTTTATATAATTTATTTCTACGGTTTCTGAGAAGCCTTAAATTATTGTCGAGCCAATGCTCTGAGAGTTTGTTTTTTTTCCTCAGCTTTGGTACGAATAAGTGAATGGCATTGAAAATTATTTTATAAAAGGAAGACACTGATTCATCTAAATCTAATAACGAAAGAGAAATTGTCCAGTCTACTGTGTCCAAATAGTTTCTAATGCTTAAGTAGTCAGCATTTTGAAAATCATATACAATTTCATTATTGTACGATTGGGTGAAGGAAATATTTGTAGCGGAAAGCTCAACTGTAAAAGCGGAGTGATGGAGAGTGTTTGAGAAAAGATTCTCGGCGTCAATAGTTGGGCTAACCACCACTTCGTCATAAAAGTTAGTAAAAATAAGATCTAACCAATTGCCATTTTGGTTAGGGATAGGAATTATTTGCTGTAAATCGTTGCCATAGAACGTACTTATAAGGTTGAAGTCAATGGAGTCAGAATGGTTGATTAGAAGGAGGCGGTCATCATTTTCGTCGAGAATGAAACTGATTTTTGGACGATTGAAGTCCCCCAGAACAATTATTTTGTCATCGTCATGTAGGGAAGCTGTTACTGAAGATATCAAGTCACAAACGTCCATGTAAGTATTTTCATCAGAATGAGGTGGGATATAAACGATACCAATATAGAGGTAATGCTTGTCGAATAAGACTCGGACGAATTTGTGTTCAAAAAGTTTGTAAGAACTGGTCACAACAAGTTCACTTGAGAGGATATTGCGAATCGCAATAAGTACACCGCCTCCTCTTGAAACTCCAGTATAAAGGTAGTCGCGATCGGTTCTATAGATGGTCCAATCAGTGTCAAGAATTTCTTGGTTTATATGTGAGTCGTTCAACCACGTTTCAGTGATCGTTAGTATATTAAAATGGCAAGATTTAGCGTCAAGAAAAAGCTTGTTTAATTTACTTCTCATACCACCGCAATTGTGGTAGAGAAACCTTGGGCGAATAGAAGCAACTTTGTTGTTAGGAGTAATATTTCTTCTGGTCGTCGCGTGATTTTTGTAATAGAGAAATATGTTTGGAATTGACATAGGAGCGGTAAGTCAGAAGATCTCGTTTGACTTGCTCCGGAGACATTCCAAGTTCTTCATGGTAGCGATTAAAAATAATTCTTAAAGATTCAAGGTCAGTGGGAAGACCCTCTTGTTGAATCATAACTTTGAGCTTAGTCTTCGTTTTCCCATCAAAACACGTGGTTTCATGTGCATCATGCATGTATGCAAGGAAAAGACGGACATTGTCGTAAATCTTATGATCTCTGAAACGAGACAAGAGGTTAAAGTTCACGAAATAAATTTCTAACGTGTTTTACATATGAATCGGATAATGCTTTGGAATTTTTTAACCCAATGTGTGCGCTGGGTGCCTAAAAAGAGGACGGGAAAATTTGAAAATTTTTAAATTTCGATAACTTTTGACAGAGCTATTCAATCATTACGAAATTTTCAGGACATATTGATATCATTTAGTTGTAGATTTGTGTAGCTTTTAATGAGCGTGCTGGCAACCCTGTAGCTAGGGCAGGCACTGAAAGTGAAAACCTCCAAATCATCGTCTCTCTTGCAAAAATGCCGTTTCTTGAAAAAAAAAGCCATTCATATGTAAATCTTGTGCTTTGTTTACATAACCAAAAAAAACAAGATATGGTATAACGGGCACGCCTGGTAACCCTTGCGCAATTTACCTATATTTTTAGCATCAAAAATTTCTGTTCACGGAAACTCACGATCCGATGAGCAGAATTATTTGAAATTCACAGAATGTATTGGCCTTAAATAGGACCAGGTCTGATAGAAGTGATTTTGAAATGCGGGCGATTCTGTGCCAGTGGTGCCATCTTGAAAAACCACTAAAAAAGATAACTGTTGTTAGCCCTAAAAATTCTGATTGAATCGTTCGATTTTGACGAAACTCACACAATTGCTGGACCTTATTTTAAGCCACGTTTGGTAGAAATTTGGTCGAAAAATTCGGTTGGAGTTGGCAGCTATGATAATTTTGGTGTCTTCATTTTGAAAAAAAAAAATTTGGAAGTGAAAACATTCAAACCATCGAATATTCAAAAAAATCTCCGTTTCTTACAATAAAACCAATCTGTATATAAATCTTATGTTTTATCTACACGTTCAAAATAAAACTTTGGAAATTTCATGTCGGACAAGAACGGTAACCCTCTCCCAGTTAACCTATATTTTTAGCATCAAAAACTTATATAATACAGCTAAAATTTACAGAATGCATTGGACTTAAGTAAGACCAGATTTGATAGAAGCGATTTTGAATTGTGGGAAAGTCTGTGCCAGTGGTGCCATCTTGAAAAATTATAAAGAAAAAAAAATGCTTTTTGCCCTATGAAATGTGAATAAGTTACCAGATTTTCATGAAATTGACACAGTAGCTAAACCTAACTCTAATCTCTGTTTGGTGGAAATTTGGTTGAAAAATTCGATTGGTGCTGCCAGCTATGGTAATATTTGTGTCTTTGGTTTTGAAAATTCGTTCAGGAAAATAAAACTTTTTGCACTATAACTTCCAGTGCAGTCATGAAATCAATACGAATTTCATACAATTAATGAAACCTGTCATACACATTATTCAAGCCAAATTTGGTTAAAAAGCCACGATAGGGTTGCCAGCTATTGTTGATTTTGTGTTTAATTGCAATATCTTTATTAAGCGGTTTTATCGTAGAATTTTCACAGCAAATATTAAGCTTTCGATCATTTGAAAAAACTCGCTGCAGGTAACCCTAAATTTCTTTATACTCCTAAAACTTCGAATGTAATGTAACAACGTGAAGCAGATGTAATATATTATTGGCTTTGATACTGGCGAAAGGTTGCCAGCACGAGTCGGTTGTGCTACTTTTGTATCAATAAATGCTTACAGTTAGTATACATACCGGAAACATTTACAATGAAAATAAATAACCGATGTTACAATTCGCACAGTTCTGCAAATTTTTCGGATCGCAGCCCCAAACACCAACTTCAGTTACAGTGCTGCATGCACTGAGCATTTTCTTCATTGATGTTATATGAGATGCTGCTTTCAAAATTATGTGAAATAAGCAACTGCTAACGAATATAATTAACCCGTGTTTTGCTCTCATAAACGTTCATGCCAGTGGTAATATCTGAAACCTTCCACCATATGAGTTATAATGCATTCTTAAGACGAAAGTAAAACGTGGCATTTGAAACAGTTTGGCCGTAATAAGCAGCACATGTGGTGGAATATGCACTCAAAACCTGCACTATTCTTCTACTGTTCTTCGAACATTAGTGTTTCTAGCGGTTCAGGTGCGCTAGAGTTTTTTTTTTCTATTGGTGTGCTAAATGCAGTTGTACGAGGATTAGGTTGGCTTATCACAATACATATCAGTCATCGCTTGTCTATTCCACCAGACCATTCAATCTAATTCAAGCAGACTTAATTGAACCTAGCGCTGGTGCCAACCTCTGGTAGGTATCACCGCCAGCAAAACAAAAAAATTACAGATTTGGCAAATTCTGACGCTTCGAAAATTTCGGCCGCCGGCATTGTGGGCATTACCATACAAAATAGTGCATTCTAATTTTTTGACAGCGGCTTTTCTTCGCCCAGTGCGAAAAATTATTGTTTTGTGATTCAGGCAATTCATTTAACCTTTCATGCTCCTGTCGAATTAACCTGTATAGTTGATAACCAAATAACAGAGATAGTAGCCACTCAATGTTACATTTCAAAATTATAACGGTATATTCAACTTGCATGGTCGTGCAATTATTTTCGTTAGATATTTGTCCAGTCCAAATCATTCACTTTATAGTCCAACAAAATAGATGTTGTTAATAGTTCCGTCCATCATTGTCGCATGGCAAGCTACGGAACTTGATCCGTAGCCAAACAAACCATCGTTGGCGCGATGAATTTGCCTGGCCGTGGAATGCAATGTAAGCAAATACTTACATTGTATTTTATCGGTTGTGTGAGTTCGTCGCGCCAATGATGCACAAGCATAACTATGCGATGTCAACCGACACCGCATCATAATACAAACAAAACGGTCGCGTCACACTCTGTGATGTTTTCCCATGGTCGGGAATGCAATGTAAGCAAGACGTTTACATTGTATTTGCCGACTGTGGGAACGCATCGAGCGGTCTGTGGCCGCGAAAATTTTGATGCGTCGACGTTTTTTGGTTTTTGCGACAATGATGGATAGTGTGGCAGGACAGTCGTCAGCGATCATTTGGGAACGAATAAGTTCAAATTGAATTCAATTAACAATGAAAAAATTTATTCAAGTTATCGGATTTTGGAATTATTGTCTGGTTTTATTATTGTGCGAATGCCGTCCGAATAAAAAACTTGTAGATCGAACAAAACGATTGTGTTGGTTTTTTTTTGTGAAGGAATGTGCAAGACGGTAAGGTCCGGTACTCAAACACCCTCTTTGCGGCTGAACAGAGGAGTTCGGTCCTTAACATTTTGGAGGCCTCGGCGAGATTTAGGGATAGTGTATCTCACATCTGCCGGCAGATAAGTGTGTTTGTGGAAGTGTCGGGCCGCTAGTTAGTCGAAGTGTGCGTCATTCACGGGCGTTTTTTGTGGCAGGAGTCGACATGGCCAATATGGAGCTTTTGGCGGACCAACAAAAGGTGCTAGCCACAGAGTTAGACACCATCATTATCAATTTTAAAAAGGATCCTGCGATTCAGAAGCAAAAGGGAAGAATTCGAGAAGGTGGACAACCAGATCCGAGCGCTACCAGAGGTGCCAGTTCCTCACGATTACTTCACCAGCCAGTTGTACGAGACAACACAGGCCAATTTCTTGGATTTCCAGAGGCATATCTCGGAGCAGCTGCTGACCCTGAGGCAGCCCAGAGTAGGGATTAGTGATCCTGCAGAAGGGATAGTGTTGCCTCACACAGCGGACGTCAGTGGGTTGACAAAAGCAGCTGTGTCGTCGCGCACGGATTCCAGCATCACAAAGATCCTCCGATGATATAAGGTCATGGCGGATTCCTTGCTCCGGTTAATCTCGCGTCTAGATCATCCCGAGGTTTCGCGATAGTGGTATAAGACTAAAATTGCGTCCGTACACCGATGTTGGTCGCAGTTGGAGGAATTTTATTACCAGCTTTGCGAGCTCAGTGAGAATCCTGAAGAAAGTGGTTTCGACCTCAGTCAGCATATGAGGCTGGAGGAACTTACTCAAGACTGGTTGGTCCAGCAAGAATCCAAGCTGGATGAATTTGAACCAGCAGCTGCGACACCTGCTCCAAGCATGACGGCCCCCAGTATACGCTTTTCCAAGATCACACTAGTAAAGTTTGATGGAGAGTACGACTTATTCACTCAAATGGTGTACAATCAGCCCCTGTCGAATTGCCAGAAAATGTGGTACCTCAAGGCCAACCTCACAGGAGAGGCTGTGCGACTCATTCAGAACGTCGCACTCTCTGAAGACAACTATGAGACGGCCTGGAAAACTGTGAGAGATCGGTATGACAATCGACGACTGTTGGTCACTGCACTTATCGACAAACTGTTGGAGCAGCCATCCCACGCTGGCGGCAAACCTTCCGCGGCTGCCGTGAGGTCTTTACACGATTCCACGTACGAGTGCCTCAGAGGACTTGAGAGTCTCAATGTTGCCACGAGCGACTGGGATCCGTTGATTGTGCACATTTTGATAAAGAAGCTCGATTCGGCCACTCACGCACTTTATGAGCAATCACTATCCAGCCCTCGAGAGTTGCCACCTTTGAAAGGTTTCTTGCAGTTTTTGGAGATGCGCTTTCAGGCATTCGAAACGCTTGGTAATAAGTCGACAGTACAAGAAAACAACCGTAAGAAAGGTACAAAACCTACAGTGGCTACCGTTGCGGCATCCTCATGCGTCATGTGCAAATCGACTCATCCGCTTTACAACTGTCCGGAATTTTTGAAACTCGCCGCCGCCAGAAAACTCAAATTCGTTCAGTCCAAGAAGTTGTGCGTCAACTGTCTCTGAGACGGACATAAAGCCGCCAAAATGCCTCCCGTGAATGTAAGGAATGTGCCAAACACCACAACAGCTTACTGCATTTGGGCGTGGACGCAAATTCAAAACCAGCTAAGGTGATGCCCTCCGGTTTGGCACCACTCAAACATAATGCCAAGCCTCAACCGGAGACACCTGCCCTCACTCTGACCACTGTGTTAAAGCCACCCTCAGAAAGATACGTTCTCCTGAGCACAGCCGTTGTCAGGCTGATTAGCAGCACTGGAACGGCAACGGAATGTCGAGCTGTGCTGGATCCAGGCTCCCAGATTAACTTAATAATGGAGCGAACTGTCCGAAAACTGGAACTGATCCCCACACATAATTCAACCTTCATTGAAAAGGTCGGCCGTTCTACAGAGAGAGCGCAAAGGGCGGTGAATATTAGCTTGTTGTCCCGATTGAATGGATATACCACACAATTGGAAGCAAATGTGATGGAAAAGATAATTTCACCTCAGCCTTTGCAGGAGCTCGACATTTCTAAATGGTGCATTCCAAGTAATATCAAGCTAGCGGATCTCAATTTCCACAAAACTGAACGAGTTGATTTATTAGTGGATGCAGAGTTGTTTTTTGAGATCCTGACTATTGGGCAAATCAAATTGGGCATGGAAGTGCCAGTGCTCCAGAATACGCTTCTGGGATGAATAGTTGCCGGAAGAGTGGTTACTCCTCAAACCTCGCCACTAACATGTGGAATTTTGGCGGAGGACACCAAACTGTGCGAGTCCATTAAGCGTTTTTGGTAGGTGGAGGAAGTGCAGAACCCAACCCACAAGTTTACCTCCACGGAAGAGGCATGCGAAAATCAATTTTGCCAGACCATGCGCAGACAGCCCGATGGTCGTTTCCTCGTGCGACTTCCTTTCTTCGACGATCCTAAGAGGTTAGGTAATTCAGAAGCGGCTGCCACACGCAGATTTCTCGCCATAGAGCGCCGCCTGGACAAAAACCATGAATTGAGGCCTCACTACGAGTGATTCATGGAGGAATACATTCGACTTGGGCACATGGAAGAAGTAACGCAACAGCAGCGTGAAGAATTGCGATATTTCTTACCACATCACTGCGTATTGAAGCCGGAAAGCAGCACCACAAAATTGCGAGTGGTTTTTGACGCTTCCAGCAAGACGACCACGTATGTTTCGTTGAATAACGTCCTACATACGGGACCCACCATCCAGGACGGCCTGTTTGCGATCTTGCTACGTTTTCGAATACTTCGCTTCGTTTTCACTGCGGACATCGAAAAGATGTACCGGCAGATAATGCTCCTTCCCGAGGATCGCCGATACCATGGTCTAATCTGGAGAACTAATTCAACGCAACCATTGCGTTACTATCAAGTCAACACAGTAACCTACGGCACCACATGTGCCCCTATTTAGCTACCAAATTTCTACAGGTTCTAGGACAAGAGAACCAGCAGAAGAGTCCCCTAGGCAGCAGTGCGTTGCAGAAAGACTTTTATATCGACGACGTCATGACTGGGGCAGACACTTTGAACGAGGCCACTCGCAAACAGACGGAGCTCAACATTATTCTCTCGAACGCAGGCATGCATTTGCGCAAATGGTGCGCCAATCACCCGCGATTGTTGCAGAAGTTCAAACCAGAGGACCAGCAGGTCCAGCTGGATTTTAGTAGTCTCTCCGAGGACTACATTAAAACTTTGGGTGTAATCTGGCGTCCAAAGGCCGATGAATTCCAGATTCATATTAATCTGGACCCAGCCGTTGCGAGGTTCACCAAGCGAACGATCGCTTCCGATTTTGTCAGGATGTTCGACCCATTGGCCATTCTAGCGCCCATAACTGTAACTGCCAAGCTATTCCTACAGCGATTGGAGTTGGACTGGGATGCAGCGTAACCAGCGGGAATACACACTCAATGGTTTGACTTCCGTAGCAGCCTGCCGTCGTTCCAGCAGGTGCGATTTCCTCGACACGTTAGCGCAGGCGAAAAATCCGTGCAGTTACAGTTACACACTTTCTGTGATGCCTCGAAGAAGGAATACGGTGCGGCAATATACGTCCGATCAACATTAAAGAGCGGTCAAACCACCGTCAAGTTGCTATGCGCTAAATCACGAGTGGCCCCGATCAAGACGATAACTGTTCCACGCCTGGAACTCTGTGCTGCGAAGTTAGGAGCGGAGCTAACCCAGCGAGTCAAAACTGCGCTCAACCTGCCGAATGTTTTCCATGTCTTTTGGACTGATGCTGAAATTGTTCTGGCTTGGATCAACTCAGCAGCATCTTCATACCACACATTTGTTGCTCACCGGCTTGCCGCCATTCAAACTCTTTCGAGGCCGAACCAATGGTGACACGTTGCTTCTGGAGACAATCTAGCCGACATTCTCTTACGTGGTATGGAAACGGCGGAACTGAGCCGCTGTAGCATGTGGTTGCATGGACCTCCGTTTCTAGGCGAAGCGGAAACGGACTGGCCCCCGAGTATCACGGTATGGGAACCTGCGATTTGGAGAGAAGGCGAATCAAAACAGTGGTGGTTACGACAAGTGCTGCCGATGTTCATTTCGTTAATGAAGTTCAACACCGGAACTCCTTCAAAAGGCTGCAACGCACAGTAGCGTACATGATACGTTTCATCGATCACCTCAAACCAGCGTCCCGGCCTCCCCAAATGCAGAACCGAACCCTCACCAGTACTGAACTTTCCAGAGCACTGGGAATCATTGTGAAGTGCGTTCAGAAAGACGAATTCCATGACGAAGTGTGCAACCTTGGGCTGGAGAAGCCAGTCAATAAGCACAGTTCTTTGGCGGGACTGGCTCCTTTCCTGGATCGAGAGGGAATCATACGCGTCGGTGGGAGGCTGGAAGCTTCGAAGCTCTCTTTTAACGCCAAGCACCCAATGCTGCTGCCTTTCAAGCACCCAATCACCGAGCTGTTGATGATGAACATTCACCGCGACAACTGCCATATTGGGCCGCAGGCCTTACTCGCCACTCCTAGACAACATTTCTGGCCTATCAGGGGGAAGCAATTAGCAAGATCCATTGTACGGCAGTGTTTTGTGTGCACCCGAGCCAGGCCTAAATTGTTCTCCCAAATTATGGGGAACCTGCCAAGTACGCGCGTTCAGCCAGCTCGCCCTTTTTTAAATGCGGGAGTCGATTTTTGTGGACCCATAATGATCCATTATCGTGGGAGTGGTATCTTTTGTTGTTTCGCCACCAAGGCCGTCCACTTGGAGTTGGTGAGCGATCTTAACACCGAAGCATTCATCGGTTCATTGAAGAGATTCATCGGTAGACGAGGTCATTTCAGGAATCTCTATTGCGACAACGTCACCAACTTTGTGGGAGCGCGCAACCAACTGTCGGAGCTTTCGTCCTCACTCTACTCTGGAAAGGCGCAGCACGAGGTGACAACCGCATGCAGTGCCCGTGGAATCGATTTCCATTTCATCCCGCCTCGCGGACCTTACTTTGGCGGATTGTGGGAGGCGTCAGTCAAATCGGCCAAAAACTTGCTCCGTCGAGGCGCTTCAGCGGCAACTTTCACCTATGAAGAGTTGCATACATTGGTAGTTGAGGTGGAGGCCATCCTCAACTCGAGACCGTTGATCCCGATGTCAGATGATCCCAACGACCTGACAGCGTTGACACCGGGACACTTCCTCATCGGAGAGCCCTTCACGGCCATGGTGGATGTTCTTGCAGACCCAGTAACTAATAGCCTTCATACTCGGTGGAAGCTGATCAGCCACCTCAAGAACGAGTTCTGCCGTCGATGATCGCGTGAATATCTCGCTCAGTAGCAGCATCGGGTCAAGTGGCGACAGATGCAGCAAAACGCGGTTTCCCGAACAATCGTCATCATGAAGAAAGACAACATCCCATCCATGAAATGGCCACTGGGCCGCATCGTCAAGGTGCACGAAGTTGCTGATGGCTACGTTAGAGTCGCGGACGTTAAAACCGCTACAGGATCGGTGAGAAGGCCCATCCACAGGTTTGCTCCGCTACCAGTGCAGGAGAATACTCGCCTTGATGAAAAAGTACAACAGCTTGATGTCCCGAGATCCTCCAAGGCAGAACCTCATCCAATCAAGTCCAACAATTCTCCGAGAAGGCATCACCCAGAAAGGAGGAGAACTCCGATTGTATCGCTTCTTTTGGCGTACTTGCTGATTCCGTTGGCAAGGTATAACCCCATTAAGGTGTCGCCAACAATCCCACATCCGGGTTTGCATTTTCAAACACTGGGCACGGTATATTTATCCTCGAGCGCATCGAGGATTCTGGTCTACTACGATTTGGGGCCGTATTGGACGGAGCTGGCCACCCTACAGAACGGTACGGTCTTGCTGCTACAGATATGCGATCGAGACACACATCATTTCAATTGCTTGTATCTGATTGAGCAATTTCACCACTTGGGGGATCAGCTCTCCGACGTAAACCTGATTCGGAAGATCAGAGCTAAAAAAGGAGCTATTAATGCAGTAGGCAGGCTAGCCAGATCATTATTTGGCATCTTTGGTGATGATTACGCCCACCAGATGTCTCAAACAATCAAGGCGATGCGGAAGGATCAAGACAAGTTACACTCACTCCTAAGGAACGAAACCTCAATCATCGACTCAACGTTGAATATTCTTGGGAAGACCGACCAGATGGCTCAAAAAAGGTTCACGGCAATGGAGCAGAAACTGGCTAAGCTTTTCAATGATATCAAGACTCCTCAGCCTGAAGGAAGTCACAATCAGATAGCGACCTTGATCACGACGCTATTCCTCCAAATGACCTTAGCCACCCTCAACTTGCAGCGAATAAAAGCATCCATCCTGGATGTCGTGACTGATACCCAACATGGAAATTTTAACCCGTTACTGTTGTCGCAACAACAGCTCACTTCGGAGATGACAAATATCAGGGACCATCTGCCTGAGAACCAACATCTCCCCCTAGTTCGTGAGAACTTCTTGAAACTGTTCAAGTTAACTTCAATCAAGGCCAAAGCGACTGCAGATTTTTTCATGTTTGAGCTAACAATTCCACTGGTCGGGACATCAGCGTTTGAACTTTATAGGCTCCTTCCGATACCAACGGAAAGGCACCATCGCCTTATCGCTATACTACCGAAGTCACAATATTTGATAATAAGCCCACACCGCGATTTATAATAATAGTTCCTTCCATCATTGTCGCATGGCAAGCTACGGAACTTGATCCGTAGCGAAACAAACCATCGTTGGCGCGATGAATTTGCCTGGCCGTGGAATGCAATGTAAGCAAATACTTACATTGTATTTTATCGGTTGTGCGAGTTCGTCGCGCCAATGATGCACAAGCATAACTATGCGATGTCAACCGACACCGCATCATAATACAAACAAAACGGTCGCGTCACACTCTGTGATGTTTTCCTATGGTCGGGAATGCAATGTAAGCAAGACGTTAACATTATATTTGCCCACTGTGGGAACGCATCGAGCAGTCTGTGGCCGCGAAATGTTTGATGCGTCGACGTTTTTTGGTTTTTGCGACAATGATGGATGGTGCGGCAGGTAAGTTATCAGCGATCATTTGGGAACGAATAAGTTCAAATTGAATTCAATTAACAATGAAAAAATTTATTCAAGTTATCGGATTTCGGAATTATTGTCTGGTTTTATTATTGTGCGAATGCCGTCCGAATAAAAAACTGTTGTAGATCGAACAAAACGATTGTGTTGGTTTTTTTTGTGAAGGAAAGTGGAAGACGGTAAGGTCCGGAACTCAAACACCCTCTTTGCGGCTGAACAAAGGAGTTCGGTCCTTAGCACATGTAGAATTTCATTCTGATCTACCTTGTATTTAATAAGATATTATATTATTTGAATTCAAATAGGCATACTTACGGCTCCATTTTGACGCCATGTTGATTTTCATTAGATTCATAATTTTTAGATCCTATCCATATCATCTGTTTCTTCTTTATGCTTCTTGAGCTGACCCCGCTGTCGTGAGCCGGGCTCTTATAAAATACCTGAAAATATCACCCACCTAGTGATGACTGGCAGACCATTTTGAGGCCATCGAAACATATCGCCACACGTTACTGGGGAAATGCTGACTCGCACGAAAATATTATCCATTTCAGACCTTGGAATTTCACAGCTTGTAATTTCCATTTCTGATGTACATCGTTCGTTCCACTTTACGGCGACGATGTTGATATTTTTGGGGAAAATGAACAAGAAAAACTCTAGCGCACCTGAACCGCTAGAAACACTAATGTTCGAAGAACAGTAGAAGAATCGTGCAGGTTTTGAGTGCATATTCCACCACATGCGCTGCTTATTACGGCCAAATTGTTTCAAATGCCACGTTTTACTTTTGTCTCAAGAATGCATTATAACTCATATGGTAGAAGGTTTCAGATATTACCACTGGCATGAATTTCAACGTTTATGAGAGCAAAACACGGGTTAATTATATTAAGCCAAGAATATATCACATCTGCTTCACGTTGTTTAATTACATTTGAAGCTATAGGAGTATAAAGAAATTTAGGGTTACCTGCAGCGAGTTTTTTCAAGTGATCAAAAGCTTAATATTTGCTGTTTATTGTCACTACAATATCATAACCAATTGAAAATTCTACGATAAAACCGCTTAATAAAGATATTGCATTTAGACCCAAAACCAACAATAGCTGGCAACCCTATCATGGCTTTTCAACCAAATTTGGCTTGAATAATGTTTATAATAGTTTCCAGTAATTGTATGAAATTCGTATTGATTTCATGACTGCACTGGAAGTTATAGGGCAAAAAGTTTTATTTTCCTGAACGAATTTTCAAAACCAAAGACACAAAAATTCCCATAGCTGGCAGCACCAATCGGATTTTTCAACCAAATTTCTATCAAACAGAGTTTAGAATAAGATTCAGCTACGGTGTCAATTTCATGAAAATCGGGTTACTTATTCACATTTCATAGGGCAAAAAGCATTTTTTTTTCTTTCTAATTTTTCAAGATGGCACCACTGGAACAGAGTTGCCTACAATTCAAAATCGCTTCTATCAGACCTGGCCCTACTTAGTCCAATGCATTCTGTAAATTTCAACTATCTCTGATTATTGATTCGTGAGTTCCCGTGAACAGAAGTTTTTGAAGCTAAAAATATAGGTTAACTGAGAAAGGGTTACCGTTTTTGTCCGACATGAAATTTTCAAAGTTTTACTTTGACTGTGTAGATTGAGCATAAGATTTGTATACAGATTGGTTTTATTGTAGAAACGGACATTTTTTAGGATATTCGATGGTTTGAATGTTTTCACTTCCAAATTTTTATTTTTTCAAATTTAAGACACCAAAATTATCATAGCTGGTAGCTCCAACCGAATTTTTCAACCAAATTTCTACCAAACGTGGTTTGAAGTAAGGTGCAGCTACGGTGTGAATTTCGTCAAAATCAAACGATTCAATCAGAACTTATAGGGCTAAAAGCAGTTATCTTTTTTAGTGATTTTTCAAGATGGCACCACTGGCACAGAATCACCCGCATTTCAAAATCACTTCTATCAGACCTGGTCCTATTTAAACCCAATACGTTCTACAAATTTCAATAAATTCTGTTCATCGGATCGTGAATTCCGTGAACAGAAGTTTTTGATGCTAAAAATATAGGTAACTTGGGCAAGGGTTACCAGGCGTGCCCGTTATACCATATCAAATTTTTTTTTTGTTTATGTAAACAAAGCAAAAAATTTACATATGAGCGGTTTTTTTTTAAGAAACGACATTTTTTCAAGAGAGACGATGATTTGGAGGTTTTCACTTTCAGTGCCGGCCCTAGCTACAGGGTTGGCAGCACGCTCATTAAAACGTTCATTAATCTACAACTAAATAAAACAAACATGTCCTGAAAACTTCGTAATCATGGAATAGCTGTCAAAAGTTATCGCAATTTAAAAATTTTCAAATTTTCCCGTTCTCTTTTTAGGCACCCAGCGCATACATGGGGTTAAAAAATTCGAAAACATTATCCGGTTCACATGTAGAACTTGTTCGAAATTTATGTCGTCAACTTTATTTTTGCAAAAATTATTTGTGAACGGAATAATAGGTATATTAAAAAAATCACTAAAATGGCCGCCGGCGCCAAAGGGTTAAAGATTATTAACTTTTTGTGAGACCTGGCACTATTCTGCATCTACACCAATGTGTCCTGAAAATTTCAGCTCAATCGGATGACGCGTTCCTGAGATTTTTTCACTGAAATTTTTTGATGATATATATATATATATATATATATATATATATATATATATATATATATATATATATATATATATATATACATATATATATATATATATATATATATATATATATATATATATATATATATATATATATAAAATATGAATTTTTTTATATATATAGAAATATGAATTTTTGGCCAAAGTGATTTTAATACTAATGTTCTTCTTCGAACATTAGTAAAAACGCTATTTCCGTTTCCCAACAACTTTCAGACTTTTATGTTTTCCAGAGGAATAAATCTTTTCATTTGCAACGAATTCAGTTAAACCGATTGTGATTTTCTTGAATATTACCATGTCGCGTAACTGTAGAATTTTCGGCGAAAGTAAACATAACTACAATCCCGAAAATTTCGACGTTAAATGTTACGAATTGTTCACCGAATTTTTATGAGTTATTTGTTGTTCTTCAATCTTTTTGGAATGCCGAATTCAAATCACAGTTGCGATCCTCTAATACGTCCGACTGATGATGCACAGACAATATTTTTTCGATACTTTACTATTAACCTAGGGTGCAAGTTGAACGATTTATGCAAGTATGGATGGAATCTTCTTTTGCAATTTAGATAGCCTTGAAATTAGATGCTTGACGCTCTTTTAAAATATGCAGTGTACAAGCTGTGTCGATGATTTCATCGAACCATGAATTGCACTCTTCTCTGCAACGGTGATGATTTTGGAACACATTGTTATAATCCAAACAATTGCGATGTACATATATCCAATCATGGGGCTAATAATCGACTCAAATTAATAACTGTTTCAAACTCTCACAGTATATATGTCTAAACTTTCCGTATCGGATGCCATGCTTAGCGATACTTCGAGCTGTTTAAATGCAGTCGAGTGAAACCCGCCTCAAGACACTACAATGCAACAGATAAACCCGCAAGATTGTTAGAAAGCACCTTTGCACATTCCACAGTATATATGTTTTTGAGAAACTGTGTATTTTGCGGTGGTACTATTTCAGGAACACGTGTCCCCCAACCAATTACCAACGCATGCAGGATCGAAGACACTCTCAATGTGAGGCAGTGTATATTACAAGTTGCTGGAGTATTTAAACGATTTGAATATTTCTTTGAAAAACTGAGTAAGATTTGCTTTAGGCGAAGCTTCGGTTATGATGGGTAATAAGTAGTGATGGGCGTTTCGGTTATTTTCAAAAAACCAAAACGAATTGTTTTTTTTTTAAAAAAACAACTGTTTTTGAAAACTGTTTGAAAAAAACAGTTTGAATTAACGAAAAAGAACAAATTTTATACTGTACGAAAATTAGAGTTGGGTCGTACTAGGATTTTCACATACTAGGTATAACTAGTACGAGTACGAAAAAATACCTGTTCCAAATACCTGTTTGAAGTATGTACATACTCGTATGTACATACAATGCTACGATTTGCAGTGATGTAATGAAACGGACTGATATGCCCTCCCCCATCCTCCAGACACAACGTTCCCAAGCTAGAATGGTGATGGTGCAAGATGACCTTCAAAGAATACCGAGTCATTAGTCTGTGCAGTTTGTCCGTAACTTTCCAATGGTCGTTCATTTATTTGGCAAGTCTTTCTCCAATCTTGGGGCCATCTAAAGGAAAATGACCAAATTCAATCAATTTAATTTGTTTTTAATTTTATTATATGCCCAAAACACCTCCTGGTTCAAATGACCAAAGTAAAAATAAATACTAAGATAGGACCAACTTATCCTGTTGTCATCTATATGACTTTTCATCGAGCGATCTCTGACACCAAACTTTTCCTGGTTAATCTAAAACAGTCGGATTCCCACTTCGCCTCACTGAAGCATGAAGTTTGTCGAAAATTTTACTAAGAAATGGTAAAAAAAATTTTCGTTTATTAAACATGCACCCAACCTCTTCTGTAAGGCTGGACATGAGTCCAGGGGCACCTTACCTCCCGCGGTCTCGTAAATTTTACAACCCCGATCAGGTTGGAGACACCCTCATGGTGACCTGCAGTCACGAGGAGGGCCTCAGCACACCCGGGAACGCCAACTGGTGAACCAAAAAGGATCTCAACGTTTTCGTCCTTGGCCCTTTTAGTGCTACTTTTAGTGTTTCCGCCGGATCTCATTTTGCCGTATCTTAGAAACTAGGCCTGTTTTTCCCAGACTTGTATGAAAATTTCGCCCGAAACTACTCAGAAAGGTCCCCGAATTCATGCTAGGCAAAAAAAAATTGGGAAAATTGGACGTTTTTGCCTAATTTCCGCTATCAACATTTTTTTTCGTCCTAAAAATATCGCTATTGTACTCCCCGACCACTTTCAATCATCAAAAGCACCGTGAAATTGCCAATGCCTAACTATGGCCAAAACACCCCTGACTCCCCTACAAAACCGAAATTTTTGTATCACAGCAATAGGTCTTTGCCCGTTATGTCCCAAACCACTCTAACCCAAAATTGGCCGATTTTGTCCGACTTCAGCTCCTTTTGCCCTAAAATCTTTTTGAATATTTGAATAAAATACTTGCAAGTACGAAAATGCTCGCAAGTACGAATATACTGTTTTCCGCAGCTAAACATTTTTCCACTGCCAAACAGTTCGTTTTCACAAACGAAAAACGGTTCGTTTAAAAAAAACGAGAAACGATGAAAAACGATTCGTTTAAAATAAAAAGAAAAACCATTCGTTTTATAAAAACGTTTCGTTTAAAAAAAAACATGTCGTTTTAGAAAAACGGGCCGTATGAGAAAAACGATAAAAAATTCGTTAAAAAAAAACCATTTGAGATAAACGAAAAACGAATTGTTTTAAAAAAACAGTTCGTTTTAAAAAAAAACTATTCGTTTCATAAAGGCGAAAAACGATTTGTTTTAAAAAAAACAGTTCGTTTGAAAAAAACGATTCGTTTTAGAAAAACGATTGGCTTTAGAAAAACTATTCGTTGTAGAATAGTTGGAATAATTATGGATTACAGCCAATTTCAAGAGAGCTTTTACGTTAAAATCAATAAAACTCTAGAAACATTTGCAACCAAGTTGCTTTCGCTGCGAAACGCTGTGACCAGAATTTCATCTCACCACCACTTTACATACGGACAGTTCATATCAATAATGTAAATGCCACTTTTCTGGTTGTTCGGTATTGTTGCAATGCATGGCATGGCGTATATACTTCGCCGCGTAACCAGACTCATGACGGCTTGAATCTTTATTCATCCAACTTACGTAAAGCAAGTCTAAACTCATAGTCTCTGTTTGACTAGCAATGTTCGGTAGAATAGTAATTACATATAATATAATTGTAACATCCAGAAATTTCATCAGAAATTTCTGTACGCACTTTTTCGACGCGCAGTGTAACGCGCTTGAAAATAATATATTTTTCGATCGGACTAGCTGTAAATTGTTGTCTGATCATGAAAAATAACAAGTTACAGTTAGTCCGATTTACGCACATTGCCTGGCTTGGTGTTCGAAGCGAAATCAATGTACCGTAATCGGTTTTGATTTTGACTCGAATTCGAAGCCTGACCGCATGGATTTTGGGTATTCGTTTTAAGATCGTAGGAGTGAAAAGTCGTGGCCGAGGCGGTCGTGATCGCTCTCTTCGAAACGATGGTGGCACGTTTTATTATCGGGGGTTTTATCTGCTGGTACGAAGAGCAATTAGAATGTGTCGGGAAAGAAAATTAAAAACGAGGTTCTTTCGATTCGATTTTCAGATTGATGGAGTTTCTAATGAGCAGTGTGCACGTCGATAAGGAAAAAATCTAGCGCATCAGAAACGCTAGAAAACTAATTTTCGAAGAAATTATCTTTGAGGGACTTAAAAATGTGTGAAGGCGTTATACACTTCTTTGTAGCATTTTCTATAAAATAAATGATGAAAATGTTCAGGGCTGCCAACAATTGTCGAACACAGCAGCAATAAGGCTACCACAACATGCTCGTGATTAATCAACCTATCCTTTGAATTTCGTTTTCATCCAGGGATATCATCGAAAGTTTCAGTGATTAAACTATGTCTGGGGTTGCTATCCGAAAAATTTCCAAAACCCGGAAAATTTAAATATCGGTTGCTTATTTTATTGTAAATGCTTTGCTTATGAATACCAAATGGAAGCATCTGTTGGTGCAATATTAACGAAATTGTCTAGTGCTGGCAATCATGTGCTTAGCACCATAGCTGCTTCACGTTGTGTTTAATCCACCCTATGAATTTCATTTCGATTGAATGGCTGTACTGTAAGTTATAGGAGTGAAAATAATTTTAGGGTTACTACCTTCCAAACTTTTTAAATTTTTGAAACACAAATATTTGTTGTTAATTGTCCTTTCAGGATCATTTTCCATTTGGAAATTGTATGACAGCATCGCTCGATAAAGAAATGTAAATAAATTACGAAATTCATCATAGCTGGCAACTCTTTTACGGTTTTTCAACGAAATTCCTTCAGAATTAGAAACGCAACAAGATATGCTTATCACATGAATTTCGTTTTGATTTCGTAACTTTCGTAAGTAATATGGAAAAAAACCTTTATTTTCCTGAGCAAATTTACAATATTTAGGAGACAAACATTGCCATAGCTGGCGACCCTATACTAGTGATGGTCGATTGCGAGATATTTTAACAATCGAGATAATCGCAATCGGCGCCACAAAACAATCGAGATAATCGCAATCGAGAGAATCGCAATCGATGCGCCAAAACAATCGAGAGAATAATCGAGACAATCGAGATAATCGAGACAATCGGGATAATCGAGACAATTGAGCGATTCGAGATAATCGAGACAATCGAGCGATTCGAGATAATCGAGCGATTCGAGATAATCGAGACAATCGAGCGATTCGAGATAATCGGCCGATTCGAGATAATCGACCGATTCGAGATAATCGACCGATTCGAGACAATCGAGACAATCGAACATCTCGCAATCGATCATTCGGTCGGTCAAGTCATCGACAATCGGTTGACGGCAATTGAGTGAGCCATAAAGCACGTTTCGTTGGCGCAGCCAATAAAAAAATGTTCAAATATTTCAGCAAAAATATTAAGTGTTATTATTTGATCAAACTGCAATTTTTTGGGAAATATTGATGTATAAAAGGATATGTTTATCTTAAGTTAAAATTAAGATATCTTTAACTCTTTGGTGGCAGTGGGCATGTTAGTGTTTAAGCACACCAGTATACACAGTACGCTTGTAGAACCGCTTGTGAAGGATAGATTTGAATGGATTGGATATACTATTTAGTAGATTTTTTTACGTGTGCATACATATGGAATGTAATGATTAGATATGCATGGAAATTTGTATGGCTAGCATTTATCATGCATAAATGGCTGGTAGTTTTGCTAAAACTATTAAGTCTGATCAAAGTGTATGATCAAATATTATATGAAGTTGAGTTTTGTCATGCTGTTAAGTATGTTAAAATAAAATCTGCTTTTAGATAGTGCAGTTTGAAAGCATATCATGTATCCAGTATTTTCGTACTTGCGAGTATTTTATTCAAATATTCAAAAAGTTTTTAGGGCAAAAGTAGCTGAAATCGGCCAATTTTGGGTTAGAGTGGTTTCGGACATAACGGGCCAAGACCTATTGCTGTGATACAAACATTTCGGTTTTGTAGGGGAGTAAGGGGTTTTTTGGCCATAGTTTGGCAAAAACTGCCTTTACCGCTCTTTCAATGATTGAAAGTGGTTGGGGAGTACAATAGTGATATTTTAAGGATGAAAAAATTTTTTATGGGGAAAATTGGGCAAAAACGGCGAAATTTTCCCAAAAGATATGGCAAAATGAAATCCGCCGGAAAACCGACCGGAAAAACTGAAAGTAGCACTAAAAGTGCTAAATAAGAAAAGGTTGAGTTCGATGATTGGCTTCTCCGGCTGTGCATTATGCCGTATCTTCGAAACTAGGCCACTTTTCCCCAGACTTGTATGTTAGATCGCAATCGCGCATCACTACCCTATACTAATTTTTCAACCAAATTTCTTTGAAATCTATTTTAAAGTAAGGTTCATCTACTGCATGAATTTTGTTAAAATCTGTTTGTTGAATCGGAAGCTATAGGCGAAAAACCAGTTTTTTTTTCTCAGCGTTCTTCCAAATGGCACCACTGCCACAGTGTTGCTCGTATTTCAAAATCATTTCTGTAAGACCTGGTCCTAGTTAATACCAACATGTCCTGTAAATTTCATATTGATCGCATTATCCAATCGTGAGCTCTCGTGAACAGAAGTTTTGAGTGCTGAAAAATACCGCGGAATTTTGAAAATTTTTATTTAGATTGGTGGACAAAAGTAAAACTTTGTCAATAATTTGAATTTATTTACAAAACTCAATAATTTTTCAGGAAGGTAGATGATTTGAAGGATTTTTTTTCAAGACCCTGCTGTTATTACAGAGCTAACTGCGCAGTCTTGAAAGTCCATGTGTCTTAAATTCTAGCCTTTATAAATACGCTCTGCAAATTTCACGATGATCCATTGTTTTTCTTAGAAGTTATGACAAATCGAAATTTGAAAAAAAATCCTTGCATACTTCTAGGCACTCAGCGCATATACAAGGCTCAAAATTTCCAGTTCTTTATCATAAACAAATTAAAAACATAATAAAGTTTTTATTCTCAATACTTTTTTTTAACAAAAATTTACACTGCTTGGAAATATAGGAGTACCTGAAAATTCACCAAAATGCCCGCCGCCACCAAAAGGTTCAGATATCTGAGTTCTTGCAAATTATGGACCTACCTGTTATAAACATCTATGTCCTCCGAAAATTTCAGCTCAATCGAATCGGCCACTTCAGAGATTATCTCCCTTAATCATTTTGCTAATGTATATATATATATATATATATATATATATATATATATATATATATATACATATATATATATATATATATATATATATATATATATATATATATATATATATACATATATACATATATATATATATATATATACATATATATATATATATATATATATATATATGTATATATATATATATATATATATATATAGATATATATATATATATATATATATATATATATATATATATATATATATATATATATATATATATATATATATATATATATATATATATACATATATATATATATATATATATATATATGTATATGTATATATATATATATATATATATATATATATATATATATATATATATATATATATATATATATATATATATATATATATATATATATATATATATATGACGAATTTGCGGCGAAGCGAGTTTAATACTAATTTCTTCGAAAATTAGTACAAATAGTGGAAAAAACAAAGAAAAATGAAGTGAAGTGACGTAGATAGTTGAACAGCGCGTGAACGGTTATGCAAAACACGGACACCACGTGAATATGCCAGTGGCTGAGCCCTTTGTTTCAAGTGAAACGTAAATTGGAAATAGCTGTTAATAAATTGAGAACACCAGTGACATATACATAGGTGACAAAGCTATGCGCAGACATCTGAAACGTTTCCGTGATTTAATAAACATTTTCTGTTCGAAACAGCGATAGTTTTGAAATGGCTGCCCCTCGTTTTCCAAGTAATACCGATCCCGCGCTAAACCAAACTTAGCTCATTACAGTTACGAGATTCACCAAAATCTACGCATTTAGTGTACTTTGTTTTCAAATACAGTAAACAACAATTCCGAGGTATTTCTCAATTTATCTTCCAAAAATTTAGTATTTGATGCTGAAAAGGAACTGCGAAAAATTTCTCAGTCGATTTTATGGGAAATTGAAAGGAGAAAACAAAAAAGGGTCTGAGGTGTAGCACAAAAGATAGCTTGCTGAAAAATATTACGAGTTTATTCAAAATGTATGGTCACGAGAATCGACGAGGAGATTAGCATAAAGTCGATGCATTAAACATAAGAATATTTCGTAAGTACGTAGTAAAGCGCATAGTAATACGTGGACATCGTTCTGGTTGCTGGTCTTCACCAGGATCTTGAAGATGCCAGATACAGGGTTTGCCGCTCAGATCTCTAGTTACTATTAGCTACATTGCGAAGTCATATGTTTCAATTAAGAAATTGAACTACAAAGTATTTTTACTAATGTTTGAAGAACATTACGCCGCGTCCACATTGGCCATGGGAGATGGCATAACATTCGACTTGCCATGGAAATGGAAAATGTAGACGGTATATGGCATGTCACATTTTATGGCATGCCATATATGTCAAGCCATATGGCAAGACATTTGCATGGCCATATTCTGACAGTTGTTCATTTTCCAAATGGCGATGTCGAGGGAAATAGTGTTACAAACCCTAAACGAATACAAAAAAAAATTGCTTATGGAAATCTATGTTCGCCTCTTCCTCAATTTGCGCTTTTCCTCACACTCTGCTTCCTCTAACCTTGGCAGTGCTCTATAGCACCGGATAGCGGGCATATATTCACTGCTGAATGATATTTTCAAAATGATATGGCATGACATGCCGTTGCCTAGGCATCAGATGACATGCCATAAACTGACATTCGTTGCCATCGCATATGGCAGAGCTCATGGCCAATGTAGACTCAGGGTTAGTATTAAAATCGATTCGGCCAAAAATTCATATTTTCATATATGTATATATATATATATATATATATATATATATATATATATATATATATATATATATATATATATATATATATACATATAGATATAGATATATATATATATATATATATATATATATATATATATATATATGTATATATATATATATATATATATATATATATCTATATCTATATTATATATATATATATATATATATATATATATACATATATATATATATATATATATATATATATATATATATATATATATATATATATATATATATATATATATTATATATATATATATATATATATATATATATATATATATACATATACATAGATATAGATATATATATATATATATATATATATATATATATATATTTATATATGGCGGGAACGCGCCATCCGATTGAGCTGAAACTTTGAGGATACATTGGTGTATATGCAGAATAGGTCCAAGTCTCACTAAATGTCAATTATTTTATACCCTTTGGCGCCGGCGGCCATTTTAGTTATATTTTTACTATACCTATTATTCCGTAAACAAATAATTTTTACAAAAATAAAGTTGACGAAATAAATTTTGAACGCGTTTTAAATGTGAATCGGATAATGTTTTGGAATTTCTTAACCCCATGTGTGCGCTAGGTGAAAAAGAGAACGGCGAAATTTGAAAATTATTAAATTGCGAAACTTTTGACAGAGCTATTCCGTCATTACTTAATTTTCAGAATAAATTGGTTTTGTTTAATTGTGAACTTATGTAGCTTTTAATGAGCGTGCTGGCAACACTGTAGCTAAGACAGGAACTGAAAGTGAAAACCTCCAAATCATCGTCTCTCCTGAAAAAATGCCGCTTCTTCGAAAGAAAGCAACTCATATGTAAATCTTGTGCTTTGTTTACATAGCCCCAGTAAAAAATTTGATATGGTACATAGGGCACGCCTGGTGACCTTTGCCCAATTTACCTATATTTTTAGTATCAAATACTTCTGTTCACGGAAACTAACGATCCAATAAGCAGAATTAATTGAAATTCACAGAATGTATTGGTCTTAAATAGGACCAAGTCTGATGGAAGTGATTTTGAAATGCGGGCGATTCAGTGCCAGTGGTGCCATCTTGAAAAATCACTAAAAAAGATAACTGCTTTTAGCCCTATAAATTCTTATTCAGTCGTTCGATTTTGGTGAAATTCACACAGTAGCTGAACCTTTTTTTAAACCGAAATTTGATTGAAAAAGTCGGTTGAAATTACAAGCTATGATAATTTTGGTGTTTAAATTTGAAAAAATAAAAATGTTGAAGTGAAAACATTCAAACCACCGAATATCCTAAAAAATGTCCGTTTCTTACAATAAAACCAATCTGTATACAAATCTTATGCTTTATTTGCACGATCAAAGTAAAACTTTGGAAATTTCATGTCGGACAAGAACGGTTACCCTTTCCCAGTTAACCTATATTTTTAGCATCGAAAACTTCTGTTCACGGGAACTCACGAGCCAATAATCAGATAACACTGAAATTTCCAGAATGCATTGGACTTAAGTAGGACCGATTTTGAATTGTGGGCAACTCTGTGCCAGTGGTGCCATCTTCAAAAATTACAAAGAAACAAAATTGCTTTTTGTCGTATGAAATGTGAATAAGTTACCGGATTTTCGTAAAAAGAACACAGTAGCTGAAACTTACTCTAAACTCTGTTTGATAGAAATTTGGTTGAAAAATTCGCTTGGCTATGGTAATTTTTGTGTCTTTGGTTTTGAAAATTCGCTCAGGAAAATAAAACTTTTTGCCCTATAACTTCCAGTGCAGTCATGAAATCAAAACGAATTTCATATAATTAATGGAACATACTATATGCATTATTCAGGCCGAATCTGGTTGAAAAGCCACGATAGGGTTGCCAGCTATTGTTGGTTTTGTGTTTAATTGCAATATCTTTATTAAGCGGTTTTATCGTAGAATTTTCAAATGGTAATGATATTGTAGTGACAATAAATAGCAAATATTAAATTTTCGATTATTTGAAAAAACTCGCTGCAGGTAACCCTAAATTTATTTATACTCCTATAACTTCGAATGTAATATAACAACGTGAAGCAGATGTGATGTATTTTTGGCTTTGATACTGGCAAAAGGTTGCCAGCACGATTCGGCTGTGCTACTTTTGTATCAATAAATGCTTACAGTTAGTATTCATACCGGAAATTTTTCGGATCGCAGCCCAAAACATCAACTTCAGTTACTGTGCTGCAGGCACTGAGCATTTTCTTCGTTGATGTTATATGAGATGCTGCTTTCAAAATTTTGTGAAATAAGCAACTGATAACGAATATAATTAATCCGTGTTTTGCTCTCATAAACGTTGATTTTGAGTTAACCATATGAGTTATAATGCATTCTTGAGACCAAAGTAAAACGTGGCGTTTGAAACAGTTTGGCCGTAATAAGCAGCTCATGTGGTGGAATATGCACTCAAAACCTGCACGATTCTTCTACTGTTCTTCGAACATTAGTGTTTCTAGCGGTTCAGGTGCGCTAGAGTTTTTTTGAAGTAGTTAGAATGCTCCGCTATATCAGCTACTTTCAATATATTTTTGGTCTATTCTGAAATGCCAACATAATGGGCCGTTTTCAACACTAAATATTAGACGAACCAATATATACTTCGATGGACTCCACAGTTTGCTAATAGGTTTAAAGTTACGTTCGTTAAATATCTATACAGTAGTAAATAACTGCTAGTGCTGGAAGCTTTAGTTGTGCGGTAAATCAGAAATACACTTTGAGAAAATCCATGTTAACAGGTTAAAAAGAAAAATTGTTAAGGTCGCGATTATATATTTTACGCAAACATCGTATTTAATGTTTAAATATTAGCTAAATATTAGCTACATAAAAATGTGGAAAAAAAATCCTTAAATTGAACCAAATCTAATCGAAGTCAATATATCTACACCAGAATTTTGATAAATGGGAAATGAATTTTTTTCTCATAGCTTACAAGATTGCAGATTCGCCATGTTAGTTTTTGGGGGAGTTTCATACCAAAACACATTAGAGACCCATTATTTACAGCATGTTCGCTGGCAGGTTCTAATGGTTTCGGGTAAATTCAAATTCGTGCAATCTTATTCAATACTGTCAAAAGAAAGTACATTAAATAATTGATTAATTCGCTGCTAGCTGGACGAGATAGGTTGTTACTTATGTATTTTTTACTAATGTTCGAAGAAGAACATTAGTATTAAAATCACTTTGGCCAAAAATTCATATTTCTATATATATATATATATATATATCATCAAAAAATTTCAGTGAAAAAATCTCAGGAACGCGCCATCCGATTGAGCTGAAATTTTCAGGACACATTGGTGTATATGCAGAATAGTGCCAAGTCTCACAAAAAGTTAATAATCTTTAACCCTTTGGCGCCGGCGGCCATTTTAGTGATTTTTTTAATATACCTATTATTTCGTACACAAATAATTTTTGCAAAAATAAAGTTGACGAAATAAATTTTGAACGTGTTTTACATGTGAATCGGATAATGTTTTGGAATTTTTTAACCCCATGTGTGCGCTGGGTGCCTAAAAACAGAACGGGAAAAATTGAAAATTTTTAAATTGCGATAACTTTTGACCGAGTCATTCAATCATTACGAAATTTTTAGGACATATTGGTATTATTTAGTTGTAGATTTTCGTAGCTTTCTATGAGTGTGCTGGCAACCCTGTAGCTAGGGCAGGCACCGAAAGTGAAAACTTTCAAATCATCGTCTCTCTTGAAAAACTGCCGTTTTTTTAAAAAAAAGCCACTCATATGTAAATCTTGTGCTTTGTTTACATAAACAAAAAAAAAATTTTTATATGGTATAACGGGCACGCCTGGTAACCCTTGCCCAATTTACCTATATTTTTAGCATCAAAAACTTCTGTTCATGGAAACTCACGATCCAATGAGCAGAATTAATTGAAATTTGCAGAATGTATTGGTCCTATATAGGACCAGGTCTGATAGAAGTGATTTTGAAATGCGGGTGATTCTGTGCCAGTGGTGCCATCTTGAAAAATCACTAAAAAAGATAACTGCTTTTAGCCCTATAAATTCTGATTGAATCGTTCGATTTTGACGAAATTCACACAGTGGCTGAACCTTATTTAGTATCACGTTTGGTAGAAATTTGGTCGAAAAATTCGGTTGGAGTTGCCAGCTATGATAATTTTGGTGTCTTAAATTTGAAAAAATAAAAATTTGGAAGTGAAAACATTAAACCATCGAATTTCCAAAAACTGTCCGTTTCTTACAATAAAACCAATCTGTATACAAATCTTATGCTTTATCTACACGTTCAAAGTAAAACTTTGGAAATTTCATGTCGGACAAGAACGGTAACCCTTTCCCAGTCAACCTATATTTTTAGCATCAAAAACTTCTGTTCACGGGAACTCACGAATCAATAATCAGATACCATTGAAATTTACAGAATGCATTGGAATTAAGTAGGACCAGGTCTGATAGAAGCGATTTTGAATTGTAGGCAACTCTGTGCCAGTGGTGCCATCTTGAAAAATTACAAAGAAAAAAACTGCTTTTTGCCCTATGAAATGTGAATAAGTAACCAGATTTTCATGAAATTGACACAGTAGCTGAACCTTTTTTTTAAGCTCTGTTTGATAGAAATTTGGTTGAAAAATTCGATTGGTGCTGCCAGCTACGGTAATTTTTGTGTCTTTGGTTTTGAAAATTTTCTCAGGAAAATAAAACTTTTTGCCCTATAACTTCCAGTGCAGTCATGAAATCAGTACGAATTTCATACAATTAATGGAACCTATCATAAACATTATTCAGGCCAAATTTGGTTGAAAAGCCACAATAGGGTTGCAAGCTGTTGTTGGTTTTGTGTTTGTTTGCAATATCTTTATTAAGCGGTTTAATCGTAGAATTTTCAATTGGTAATGATATTGTAGTGCCAATAAACAGCAAATATTAAGCTTTCGATTATTTGAAAAAACTCGCTGCAGGTAACCCTAAATTTCTTCATAGTCCTATAACTTCGAATGTAATATAACAACGTGAAGCAGATGTGATATATTCTTGGCTTTGATACTGGCAAAAAGTTGCCAGCACGAGTCGGTTGTGCTACTTTTGTATCAATAAAATTATACCGGAAACATTTACAATGAAAATAAATAACCGATGTTTCAATTCCCAAAGTTCCGCAAATTTTTCGGATCGCAGCCCCAAACACCAACTTCAGTTACAGTGCTACAGGCACTGAGCATTTTCTTCATTGATGTTATATGAGATGCTGCTTTCGAAATTTTGTGAAATAAGCAACTGATAACGAATATAATTAAACCGTGTTTTGCTCTCATAAACGTTGAAATTCATGCCAGTGGTAATATCTGAAACCTTCCACCATATGAGTTATAATGCATTCTTGAGACCAAAGTAGAACGTGGCGTTTGAAACAGTTTGGCCGTCATAAGCAGCTCATGTGGTGGAATATGCACTCAAAACCTGCACGATTCTTCTACTGTTCTTCGAACATTAGTATTTCTAGCGGTTCAGGTGCGCTAGAGTTTTTTTTATTATTAAATTAGTATTAAAATCAATATAATAAATTAGTATTAAAATTACTTGGGCCGAAAATTCATATTTCTATACAAATGTTTATATATATATATATATATATATATATATATATATATATATATATATATATATATATATATGTACATATATATATGTACATATATAATATATATATATATATACAATATATATATATATATATATATATATATATATATATATATATATATATATATATATATATATATAAATATATATATATATATATATATATCTATATATATATATATACATATATATATATATATATATATATATATATATATATATATATATATATCCGGTTGTTGAGTCTTCAACAGTGCCCTCAGACCGGGGAACCGGACGCGTCCCCAAGGTTGTGGATAGGGGAGGGCCTTTTATGAGGGTTTACTGTGAATAACCAATAAGCAGTCGCGGACAATGGTCGGCAGAGAAGGGAGAGTCTCAGGGGCGACATGTGTCTCCATAAATACCTGAGTGTCAATGATCTTCGCTGTGACATGACGAAATATGGCGTCATCACGTAACCATATAACCTGGCGGTAGGTAAAACGCTATGGGAAGGAACCCTGAATAAAAAACCAAACATGGAAGATGAGTCTAGGAGTAAACTTACGGTGCAGGGAAACGGATGCCCAGTACCGGCGGCAGAGGGGAGTGAGCAAGCAGGCTCCCGGTCGTCGATATCCAGCGACTGCAATGTTATGGAGGTGGTCAACTTGGCTTCCATAACAGATATATCTACAAGGAAAGCAATTACTGAGGGAGAAAACCCATTTCGGAGGAAATCACTGGTGCTACGTACACCTCCTAGACCAGCAAATGAACCCGGAGGAAGTGTGCAAGCGTCCAAAAACCAAACTCAACGGATGATTTCGGTGGTATCGGAGGTGGAACCAGATGCGTTCATTAAATTGGGTGAATTGATTACAACGCTAGCTGAGTTTACCAAAACACGAACAAACGTGCACCATTCAATAAGGGACCAGATCAGAGCCATTCGAGCTACTTATCATAAGGCTCGCGTGGAAATTGATAGAAGAAACTCTGGAAGATCGGATGCAACTACGCAAGTTACACCGACACCTGCAAACGACAAGAAGGCTAGTAACATTGTCAGCAGGGAAAAGGCAGGACGCAGTGGTAGCACAGTAAATCAAAAGCGGCATCGAGAAGTTGGAGACGAAACACAAGAACATGTTCAAACTCCGAAGAGACCGATGAATAGGACGCCGAATAAGGTTCCAGCGGCAGTGAAACCTGCGGTAAATACGAGTGCTGACACCTGGACTAAGGTTACGAGGAAAAAACAACCACCTGCAAGGCGAAAGCGGCCGGATGTGATGATAATCTCCACCAAGGGCGAAGCGACATATGCCGAGATTCTGCGCCAGATGAAGGCTGATACGGACTTGAAAGAAGTAGGCGAAAATGTGACCCGTATTCGTCGAACTCAGAAAGGAGAACTACTGCTTCAGATGAAGTTATCGGCAACAGAAGTCGCTCTAAAGCTCCAAAAACAGATGGAAAAAGCGCTAGATGGGAAAGCTGACGTCAAAGCTAAGTGTGATCTGACCAAAGTGGAAGTAAGAGATCTCGACGAAATCACCACAAAGGAAGATATCCGTGCGGCATTAGTGCGACAGTTTAACTTCAACGATTTAAGGGAAGATGCTGTCATATCGCTGAGGAAGACCTACGGCGGTGCTCAAGCGGCCACAATTTGTCTCCCGGTAGTGCAGGCGAACGAGTTACTAGCAGCGGGAAAGGTAAAAATTGGATGGGTTGTTTGTCGACTGCGGGCGCAAATTCAACTAAAACGTTGCTTCAAGTGCTTGGAGTATGGTCACTTCGCTAAAGCGTGCAAAAGCGAACATGACCGATCAAAAATGTGCCGACGATGCGGTGAAAAAGGGCACTTTTTAAATGAGTGCACGAAGGACCCGAAATGCTTCTTCTGCGACCACACAAAGGAGGGTGATTCCAAGCACGTTGCTGGTAGTAGTCGATGCCCAGTTTTTAGAAGAGCGCTCGTAAATCGAAAATGAGATTCATCCAACTAAATCTCAAACACTGTGCGGCAGCCCAAGATCTGCTCTCCCAAAATATTAATGAGATGAAGATAGAGGTAGCCATAGTGAGTGAACAATACAGAAACCTGCGTGAACATATCTGGGTTCGAGATAGAACCAGTCAGGCGGCCATCTGGGTTTGCGGAGGAACGTCATTCCAAGAAACCATGACCGAGAGTGAAGACGGTTTTGTGTGGGCAAAGATAAGAGGATGTTACGTGTACAGCTGCTATGCCTCTTGCAACTCGACTATTAACCAGTTTCAACAACTACTGGATAGGCTGGTAATAAATGCAAAACAACACACACCGCACATTATAGCTGGCGATTTCAATTCATGGGCAACCGAGTGGGGCAGCCGAAGCACCAACGCTCGAGGCCGCGTCCTTATGGAAGCTTTCTCTCAGCTGGACGTAGTCTTAATGAATACCGGCAACATACCTACTTTTCGAAGCCGAGGGTTGAGTTCAATTATTGACCTTACGTTCGCGAGTCCATCAATTGCAGCAGATATAGTATGGCGGGTATCAGAACATTATACACACAGCGATCACCAATCCATCATATTCGAAACCGGACACAGGCTAGAAAGCCGATCTCAGCGAAAAGCCAAGACTGTTGGTAAAGGTTGGTCAGTCCGCAAATTCGACGAAATAACATTCTCGGAAATGATCTTGCAAAGCGATATGCTTCGAGGAACAGCTGCGGAGAAGGCTCGAAGGGTAATCGAGCTGATAACGCGTGCGTGTGATGCTTCAATGCCGAGGCGAAAACCGGTGTCATATCACAGGCCAAACTACTGGTGGACGGAGGAGCTAAGCCGACTTCGCACTGAGTGCCTGAAGGCGAGGAGAAAAAGCCAACGCGGCGTAAACCGACCCAACTATGAGGTGCTTCAGCAAGAATACCAACAAGCGAGAAAAAGGTTTCAACTCGCCATACGCAGTAGCAAAAATGCATGCTTCAAACAGCTTTGCGAAGAAGCAAACGTTGACCCATGGGGTGGAGCGTATCGAGCCGTCATGTCACGTATTAAGTGTTTGAGATCACCACAAGTAAGCTGCCCAGCTCTCCTCGAGAAGATTGTATGCACACTCTTTCCCCGTCATCAGGAAAACTTTCGAACAGTCCCGCAAGGATCCGTGAGTGAGATACCCTCAGTGACTGAAATGGAACTATTGGAGGTTTGCAGTCGACTCAAGGACAACAAAGCACCGGGGTTGGACGGTATCACCAACAAATGCCTAAAGGTCGCAGTGAAACTGAAGCCTGATCTATTTATAAGTGTTTTTAACGCATGCTTGACTGAACAAACTTTCCCAAGCTGCTGGAAAAAACAAAAACTTGTCTTGCTGCCAAAGCCCAAGAAACCCGTTGGCGAACCGACATCGTACCGTCCTATCTGCCTGTTGGATGTGATGGGAAAAATGCTGGAACGCCTAATACACAACAGACTTGTATCAGCTGTGGAAAGCAATGGTGGACTGGCGGAACGACAATTCGGCTTCCGCAAAGCGCGCTCGGCAGTGGACGCCATCAGATCTGTTATGGAATTCGCAAGGACCGCAATCGAAGCACGCGGGGCATCACGCAAATACTGTGCACTTATAACACTTGATGTTAAAAACGCGTTCAACACAGCGAATTGGAACCGAATAGTGGAGAAACTACTTCAACTAAGAGTCCCTTCTTACCTCGCTAGGATAGTATGCGAATACTTGAGGGACAGAGCACTGTGGTATGATTCCGAAGAAGGACCAAAGACTTACGACGTAACAGCCGGTGTCCCACAAGGATCCGTATTGGGGCCTCTGCTTTGGAATATCATGTACAATGACGTGCTAAATCTGAGGCTCCCGTCGGAGGCAACGATAATTGGGTTTGCTGATGACATAGTAGTGTTGGTATCTGCTGAAAAGTCAGACGAGGTCGAATCACTCGCTGACGAGGTGGTATACATCACGAAACAGTGGCTAGAGAATACAGGGTTGAAACTGGCAGCATCTAAGACGGAAGCGGTATTGATTAGCAGCCGCCGTAAAAATGAATCTTTTGAGGTCACTGTGGGAGATCAAAAAATTACATCCAAGTCTGCAATTAGGTACCTAGGAGTTATGATTGACAGTAGACTTAAATTTAAAGCCCACGTCGAACATGTCTGCAATAAGGCGTCTAACGTCAGTGCAGCCCTAGCAAGGATGCTTCCTAACATCGGAGGGCCAAGTCAAAATCGCAGAATCCTGATATCCAGAGTTGTGAGTTCGATTCTACTGTATGCAGCGCCAGTGTGGGCACATCAGCTATCAGTGAGGCAAAATAAAAAGAAGATATGTTCAGCCTATAGACTTAGTGCCCTCAGAGTTATTCGGGGATATAGAACCATTTCGGGAGAAGCGGCATATGTGATAGCAGGTATGATGCCAATTGACATTCTCGCAGCCGAAATGCAGAGACTCTACGGAAACAGAAACGCCGACACAAAGATGGAGCGGCAAAGGTCAGAGGAAGCATGGCAAAGAAGATGGGAACAAGTTCCAGTTGGCAGATGGACTTACAAACTCATCCCCGATATTCAAAAATGGATCAAACGCCCACATGGAGAAGTAACATACGATCTAACGCAGTTTCTAACTGGACATGGTGCATACCGAAAGTATCTACATCGCTTCGGTTTAGATGTCTCGCCAAATTGCCCGACATGCGGGACCGAAGAAGATCCAGAGCACATTCTCTTCAACTGCACGCGGTTTTCCCGATACAGAGCCAAGTTGCAACGATACACAAACCTGTCATTATCGACAGAAAATCTGATTGACATGATGCTGACATCTGAAGCAGCATGGACCGAGTTGACAAAAGCAGTAGCGCAGATACACGCAATTCTTCGAAAGGAGGACAAGGAAAGAAGAAGAAATAGAACCGTGAGCAGCTAAAGCTGACCCCGCCCACGAAGTAATACCGATTGGCAGTCCCGTGGGGATGGGGCGAAGAGCAAGAGGGGGGTTTTAGTCGGTTAACGCCCGACATAACCGAGGCCCAGACCTGGTATCCAAGTGGATTTCCCCCCTAGAGCAAAAAAAAAAAAAAAAAAAAAAAAATATATATATATATATATATATATATATATATATATATATATATATATATATATTTATATGTACGAGTATATATATATATATTATATATATATATATATATATATATATATATATATATATATATATATATATATATATATATATATATATATATATATATATATTTATATATATATATATATATATATATATATATATATATATATATATATATACATATATATATATATATATATATATATATATATATATATATATATATATATATATATATATTTATATATATATAATCAAAAAATTTCAGTGAAAAAATTTCAGGAACGCGCCATCGGATTTAACTGAAATTTTCAGGGTACATTGATGTATATGCAGAATAGTGCCAGGTCTCCGAAAAAGCGAATAATATTTAACGCTTTGGCGCCGGCGGCCATTTTAGTGATATTTTAAATATACCTTTTATTCTGTTAAAAAATAGTTTTTGCAAAAATAAAGTCTAGGTAATGAGTTCTGAACGTGTTCTTAATGTGAATATGATAATGTTTTTGAAATTTTTAACCCAATGTGTGCGCTAGGCGCCTAAAATGAGATTGCAACAATTTGAAAATTTTTGAATTGCGATAACTTTTAAGTTGATTTTAAATCATTAAAAAACTTACAGGACATGTTAATGTTGTTAAGTCGCACACTTTCATAGTTTTTAATGGACGTGCTGGCAACTCTGTAGCTACAGCAGGCACTGAAAAAGAAAACATTCAAACCACCGCAACTCCTAAAAACTGTCCCGTTTCTTTCAATAAAAACCAACTTGAGTACAGATTTTATGCTTTATCTATACAGTCAAAGTAAAATTTTGGAAATGTCATGTCGGACAAGAACGGTAACTTTCTTCCAATTAACCTTTATTTTTAGCATCAAAGACTTCTGTTCACGGGAACTCTCGAACCAATAATCAGATAAAGTTGAAATTTACGGACAACATTGGACTTAAGTAGGACCAGGTCTGATAGAAGTGATTTTGAATTGTGAGCAACTCTGCGCCAGTGATGCCATCTTGAAAAATTACAACAACAAAAACTGCTGTTTGCCCTATGAATTCTGATTCAGTTACCAGATTTTCACTTCTGCCAGCTCTGGTAGTTTTTGTGTCTTTGTTTTTGAAAATTCGCTCAGGAAAATAAAGCTATTTGCCCTGTAAACTCCAGTGCAGTCATCAAATCAATACAAATTTCATATAATTAATGGAAACTATTATAGGCATTATTCAGGCCGAATCGAGTTGAAAAGCCACGATGGGGTTGCCAACTATTATTGGTTTTGTGTTTATTTGCAACATCTTTATTAAGCGATTTTATCGTAAAAATTTCAAATGCTAATGATTTTGTAGTGACAATTAACAGCAAATATTAAGTTTTCGATTATTTGAAAAATTTTGCGGCTATTAACCCTAAACTTCTTTATACTCCTATAACTTCGAATGCAGTCAACAGAACGAGACGAAATTTGCTGAGTAGGTTAATTTCAACGTGAAGTAGATGTGATACATTTTTGGCTTTGAGACTGGCAACAGGTAGCCAGCACGAGTTGGTAATGCAATTTTTGTATCAACTAATGCTTGCAGCTAGTATTCATACCGGAAACAACAATGAAAATCAATAACCAATGTTTCAATTTTCTGCAAATTTTTCGGATCGCAGCCACAAACACCAACTTCAATCACAGCTCTGCAGGCACTGAACATTTTCTTCACTGATGTTATATGAGATGCTGCTTTCAAAGTTTTGTGAAATAAACAACTGATAACGAGTATAATTAACAAGTGTTTTGCTCTCATATACTTTGAAATTCATGCCAGTGGTAATATCTGAAACCTTTCCACCATATGAGTTAGAACTCATTCTTGAGATCAAAGTAAAACGTGGCGTTTGAAACAGCTTGGCTGTAATAAGCAGCTCGTGTGGTAGAATATGCACCCAAAATCTGCACAATTCTTCTACTGTTCTTCGAACATTAGTGTTTCAAGCGGTTCAGGTGACCTAGAGTTTTTTACTAATGTTCCAAGAACATTAGTATTAAAATCGATTCGGCCAAAAATGCATATTTCCATATATATATATATATAAATATATATATATATATATATATATATATATATATATATATGTATATATATATATATATATATATATATATATATATATATATATATATATATATATATATATATATATATATATTGTTGGGAATATATTAGAAACTGATATGCGATCCGGAGCTGAATCGCGAATATATATACATATATATATATATATATATATATATATATATATATATATATATATATATATATATATATATATATATATATATATATATATATATATATATATATATATATATATATATGTATATATATATATATATATATATATATATATATATATATATATATATATATATATATATATATATGTATATATATATATATATATATATATATATATATATATATATATATATATATATTATATATATATTGTTGGGAATATATAAGAAACTGATATGCGATCCGGAGCTGAATCGCGACAAATCAACTTCTTGGTTGTAGCAACAAAAATGCACTTTTTGCAATTCTGTAGACATTCGCTCAAGTGTAAACTAAACCATTTGCAACGAGAAGATCTGATTTCATATTTTTCTCCTGACGCTGCACATCGAGCCACTTGATGTGTCGCGACTTGGCTCCGCGGTTTTGGTGCTGGTCTAGTTTTAATGGCATTCGTTTGATAAAAGCTCATTGTGTAGTATCGTAAAATTATGTTTTGAATTGAATATCGGATTAATAGAATCTCATTGTGTAGTATCGTAAAATTATGTTTTGAATTGAATATCGGTTAATAGAATCTCATTGTGTAGTATCTTAGAACTGTGTTTTGGATTGAATATACTTTGGTGAAATCTGTGAACGATCTCATTTTGTAACATGGTCCGTCGAGCCGGATGCGGCTAAGGAAAGGAAGCAGATCGAAAAAAAGGGCAAGTACACACCATTTTTTATTATCTAGCTTCATTTGGTTTCATTGAGAGATTATATATTCGAGAAAATTAACTTTCAAGTGCGTGTGTGCGTGATTTGCGTTGGGTAGATTCGTGGTTCCGTGAGTTTCGGTTTTTGAATTCTAACATTTACAAAATGGCAGAGGTGCAGGTAGCGATGGACGCCATTGAGAGAATG
Organism: Nemotelus pantherinus; assembly: GCA_963978885.1. Lineage (NCBI taxonomy): Eukaryota > Metazoa > Arthropoda > Insecta > Diptera > Stratiomyidae > Nemotelus > Nemotelus pantherinus. Next base: position 136,198,533 of record OZ022264.1, on the reverse strand, counting down.
CTTCGGAATTTTCGGAAAGATTCGAAGGACAGACATTCCTTGTCGTTTTTCACCAGTCGTTTGAGTGATTTGAAAGAGGAATGGTCCACGGTGAAGAAGTATCATGTCAAGGTCCACAAGGAGTTGACTGGCAGTGATTTGATAGAATATCAACCCAGATATGAACGAACGGAAGAAACATTCCTCCAACTCAGAGATATCTTTAACGATAAATTCATGGCGTATCAGGCTCCAAAAGAAGGTCAGGAATCAAAGCTGCCGCCGGCAGTTCCTCCATCAATGGGATTCAAACTGCCACGTGTGGACATCCCTAAGTTTGATGGACGGTTTGAACACTGGACCCAATTTCACGATTTATTCTCATCGTTAGTACACAAAAATGAAAGCATAAGTACTACTGAGAAGTTCCATTTTCTGAAACAGGCGGTAACCGGCAATGCAGCAAACTTGATTAAACATATCAATTTTGGTGGTGAAAATTATGAACCTGCGTGGGCAGTGATTGTTGAACGTTTCCATAACAACCGACTGCTTGTGAACACGTACATTAGGATGGTTCTGACCCAGCCTGCAATGGATGGTTCCGCAAAATCAATTGAACGTGTGTTGAACACAACACAGGAAGCCATAATAACGTTGCAATCTCTCGAGCAGCCAGTGGATCAGTGGGGTGCAGTGTTGGTCCATATCTGTGAATCAAAAATGGACCACGACACACGTACGATGTGGGAACTTGAATTAAAAGGAACCACAACAGTTCCATCAATGACATCGATGCAAAATTTTTTGAAGCAGCGATTGCTAATACTTGAATCCTCGGGAAGCCATCGAGGAGTTAAACAAAGTGATGTGAAGACAAGGGCGCTTAATTCTACGACGAATGCCGGAAGATTCGTCAAGCAGCATGGAAAAGGAGACTTCATGCAAAATATTTGTCCAGTGTGCAAACTGGACCATTTCGTGTTCCAATGCACCAAATTCAAGTCAAGCACGATTCTAGAACGTCGGGAACTTGCGAAACAACGCAATCTGTGTTTCAGGTGCCTTCGGGAAGGCCATCAGATGCGCTCTTGTAAAACAAAGTGGAAATGCAGAGAATGTCAAGCGACCCATCATACATGGTTGCATGAGCCCAAACGTGCAGAACAAGATGCAGGTAAATTAACCGTTGCTCCAGCTCTCGAATCACTTAAGTCAAAAACTGTTGCCAATGCACGCAGAGCTGAGTCCAATTCTATCCAAGGAGTAAACACTACATTGCTCCCGACCGCTAGGGTCATGGTTAAGTCGAACGGAAAAACGGTTGCGCTGAGGGTACTTTTGGACCAAGGCTCCCAAGAAAATTTCATAACGCGAAGAGCTGTGCGACAGCTCAACCTGACTCAACGAAAGACATGCACACAGGTTCAAGGAATCGGCAATGGCTCTGCAATGGTGCATGGACGGGTGAGCTTCGACATTTCGTCAATTTACGGAAATAGTCAAATGCTGAACGTCAACGCGTTGGTCATGGACAACATTGTAGATGATTTGCCCACTTTGCGTATAGTCAAAACCAATTGGGAACATCTCAACGGCTTGAGCTTGGCTGACCCAGACTACCACGTACCAACACGAATTGACATTTTATTGGGAGCTGCTCAGCTGTCACAACTCATTTTGCCAGGTGTCGTCATGGGACCACCAGGTGCTCCAATTGCTCAAGAGACAGCATTAGGTCGGATTCTCTCAGGAGGAGTCCAAGGCTATCCGAGATCTTGCCTCGTTAGCCAATCAAAAACTAGTTGGGAACAAACCACGTCGGAGAATAATTTAAACGATGCTTTGAAGCGTTTCTGGGAGTGGGAGAAAATTTCGGTCGCACCCAAACTAGCGAAAGAAGAACACGAGTGTGAGGTGCACTATTCAGCCACATATCGCCGAAAGAGTGATGGAAGATTCATCGTACAATTGCCACTGAAACACGACCCGTCAACACTTGGTGCCTCACATGAGCAGGCCACAAAACGACTTCTTACTCTCGAAAGAAGGCTGACTCAAAACGCGTCCCTATATCGGGAATATAAGGACGTCATGCAAGGGTATCTGGATCAACGTCACATGGAGTTAGTTCCAGAGTCCGAGTTGAACAAAAACGTTTCGTACTATTTACCACACCACCCCGTTATCAAAGAATCGAGCTCTACGACAAAGGTGCGAGTGGTTTTTGACGCATCTGCGAAAACGAGTACCGGGTGGTCTTTAAATGACATAATTAAGGTTGGTCCAGTGGTACAAAAGGACTTATACACATTGCTGATTCAGTGGAGATTTTGCAAATATGTCTTCACGGCTGATATCAGGTGTATGTACCGACAAATTTGGTTGGAGAAAAGTCAATGGGACCTCCAACGGATCCTATGGCGTAATAGCCCCAAGGAGTCCATTAAAACATATCGGCTAAAAACGGTAACCTTCGGCACCGCATCAGCACCATATTTGGCTACAAAGACCATCAACCAATTAGCTGAGGATGAAAGCAACAGGTACCCTATAGGGAGTAAGGTGTTGATGGAAAACTTTTACGTCGACGATCTACTGGGAGGTGCTGATACCCTCGCTCAATGTAAAATTTCTCGAGATGAAGTTATTTCACTGTTAAAAGAAGCAGGATTCGAAATCAGACAGTGGGCTGCTAGCTCCCCTGAAGTGCTACAGGGAATGCCAAGTGAGTCCATACGAATTGACGAACATTCGTGGCTATCATCCGAAACAAACGAAGTAAAAACGTTAGGAGTCCAATGGTGTTCCGCATCGGATGTGTTCAAATTTAAGGCTTACAGTTTTGGAAGTTCGAACAAGTTTGTACCTACAAAAAGGCAAATAACCAGTGAAGCGGCACAAGTATTTGATCCATTGGGTTGGCTAGCACCCGTGGTAGTTACAGCGAAAATCATGTTGCAACAATTGTGGCTGCAACAAGTGGGGTGGGACGATGAAGTGTCTCTTCACATGGCATTGCAGTGGGAAGATTTTCGGAAGGGACTCGGAGATTGCGTCAACATTCGAGTTCCCCGGTGGGTAAATCTGTCCCAATCAATGACTAATATGCAAATTCACGCGTTTAGTGATGCATCTGAAAAGGCGTATGCAGTTTGCATATATCTAAGAATAACCGATGAGTTTGGAGTACATGTCTCTTTGCTCACTGCAAAAACTAGAGTGGCGCCGATTAAAAAGATCACCCTGCCTCGATTGGAACTGTGCGGAGCAACTTTGCTTTCCAGACTAATTGATAAGATTGTACCTATCCTTCCAACACCACCAGCAGAGGTTCACGCGTGGATAGATTCCACGATTGTTCTAGATTGGATTCAGCAGCCACCTCATAAGTGGAAAACCTATGTGGCCAATCGCGTATCCCAAATCCATGAGAATGCATACATAAAACTGTGGCACCATGTAAAGACAAAGGAGAATCCTGCGGTTTTAGCTACAAGAGGAGTCAAACCTCACTGCCTATTGGGCGACTCAATCTGGTGGCATGGTCCAGGTTGGTTGAAATTACCCGCTACGGAATGGCCTAAAACTAGGCAAACAACTCATACGCAACTCGAAGCAAGAAGATCGGAGGCAACGATGTTTGCGGTGAATCTTGAAGGAAATGAATTGGTCTCCAGATACTCAGACATGGGAAAACTTGCCTCAGAAGAAAATACTGGATCGTAAAGGGACGACAAGCGGTCAAGTATCGTTTGCACAGGTGCATTACTTGCTTACGCCACAGGCAGGAAGGGCACATTCAACTGATGGGAAATCTTCCCAAAAACAGGGTCAATCCATCGAAACCATTTCAGTGTGTTGGGATATTAGACGACACAAAGGGAGAGGAGCTAAGTCAGAAAAGATGTACATAGCTGTCTTTGTTTGTTTCACCACAAAAGCAATACACCTAGAACTAGTAAGTGACCTCACGGGGGAAGGACTGATTGCAGCAATTCGGCGATTTACAGCTCGTAGAGGTGTTTGCACGGACATATACAGTGACAATGGTCGAAACATGATTGGAGCTTCCAGACAACTTGAAAGGTTTAATGAAACAATTAAGCAATCCCATAAAGACGTCGAGAGCAAGCTTGCACGGGAAGATATTGCGTGGCACTTTATTCCACCCAGGGCTCCACACTTTGGTGGGCTGTGGGAGAGTGCAGTGAAGTCCACCAAATACCATCTTAAACGAATAATGGGCAACACTACATTCACGATTGAAGAAATGCATACAGCTCTATGTCAAATCGAAGGGTGTTTAAACTCTCGCCCGCTGTGTGGAATATCAGATGATCCAGAAGATGAAGAAATCTTAACCCCCAATCATTTCTTGCTGGGGCATACCTCAGTTATGGTTCCCGATAATAGTCCGTTTACAAAATCCGAATTAACTCGAAGATGGAATCTAGTTCAGTAGAAAGTTCATCAGTTTTGGAAGTTTTGGTCAAGTGAATACCTATCAACACTGCACTCTTGTAATAAATGGAAACAGACTCAACCTAACGCTGAAATCGGTCAACTGGTCATAATAAAGGATGTATGTGCTCCACCTGCTAAGTGGAGCAAGGGCATTATTATCAACACTTTTCCCGGCGACGATGGTCTTGTTAGGGTAGCAGATGTAAAAACTCAGGACGGTGTCGTCAGAAGACCAACTACTAAACTTTGCTTGCTACCGCGTCAACAGGAGAGTAAAAAAACAACCAGTAATGTGTCCCGGAAAGTGGAGCCAGAAACCAAATTAACTAGCCCGGCAATGGCCATCACAGCCAACAAACCTTTTACTTGGTGGTGGTTGATCATCGTAAGCCTATGTGGCATGCTTGCGAGCTCAGTTGCCCAAGAGCTACCTTATAACGTCACGAAGTTTAATAAAACACGGGGATATTGTTCGAGCACATTGCAAATGTTAAAGTTATCGGTGGGGAATGGAAAATTGTTAATTATTATAACTGAACCGCATACCACATTGCCCTAAAAACCTTGGAGAGTGCTATACACAGCTTTAGACCATTGTGTAATAAATTACCAAGTGATGAGAACTACTGTATATCGATGGCCTCACAAATGACACAATCGTTACAAGAGATCTTGGATGAACAAAAAATGTTAGAAGATCATCATGATCTGCTGCATAGAAGAATTAGAAGAGGGGCATTCAATATAGTTGGAACTGTCGCCAATGCCTTGTTCGGAGTGCTTGATGACGACTTTGCTAAAAAATACCACGACGATATTCACGAGGTCCACAAAAATCAAGATCACATGGGAAAACTATTTAACAACATGACCTCCATAATCGACCTCACAGCACGAATCTTGCAAGACCAGGAATCTAAGTTTGATAACTTCGCATCCGTTATCACGGCGAATGTAGAATCCGTGAGTCGAGTCGTTAACCAAATAGGCGACAAGGTACAAAACTCCGAAAATTTCCACCGATTGATTCAGGTCATTACTTTTCAACTGTGGAAATATCATCGTATAAATGATATGCTAATTAGCAACGTTATCGATGCACAAAATGGGATCTTGAGCGCTCAGTTGTTTCCTATCAACGTTCTTAAGCAGCAATTGGCAGAGGTTCATAATCATTTAAAATTCGGTTGTGAAATTTTGTTCGAGAACAATTTGAACTGGAGGGATTTATATAAAACCCTAAAACGTCGCGCGGCAGTGCATAAAAACCTGATAATATTTGAACTAACTCTTCCCGTTGTCGAGAGCGACGCATTCGATCTATATAGACTGATAACATTGCCTACTAAGTCTAATAATGCTTATATTTGTGTCCAGCCGGTTAAACTCATCGCGTTTAATCACCGTCGCGATCGTTTTTTCGGACTATCAATAGAAGACTCTTCTACGTGCATGAAGCTAGATATTCAATGGTTGTGTCCAATTAAAAGCCCAATATATAACATTAACTCAAATCAATACCAATGTGAAGTCAACACGTTCCTGCAAGGGAGTTTGGACAAAAGCAACTGTCCTTTGACGACAACATGCTCAGGATCAAATTGGATTGACCTCATAAGCCCTTACAAATGGCTTTTCGTCCTCGGTGATGTGCATCGTCTGGAAATTCAGTGTCTTTCACTAATACAACCTTTTCATTTAAGTTTATCCGGTGAAGGATGGCTTCAACTGAAGGCAGGATGTGTGCTACGACATCAAACTTTTATATTGACGGCCTCGCAGATGACTTCAACTGAAACTCACAGCAGGGATTTCATAGTTCCCTAGTGGGACATGAACCATCTTCTACTTGACGAAAGACTGAACCTTCAAATCCCTGTGACAAACACAACGTGGACACCGCAGAACTTCAGCAACTTAATCAACTCGATCCACAATCTACAAAGGCAACAGTTTTTGGTGACTCAAGCATATCCGCATGATATGTATCAGTATATTGTATTAGGTGTTATTTCAATTGTTATCTTAAGTTTATGTTTATTCTTAATCTGTCGATATTTCAAACGAAAACAGGCCACTAATTCCAGCAACCCGTTATCTAAAGTTAAATTATCAAAAGACGATGAGATTTCAACTGCTTCAGAATTAATTTGACTCGTAAAAAATCGTAAGGATAGATACTTTATAAACTCAAGATCAACTAATTTCGTAATATTTTGATAAAGAGTCTTGCGGCCTCTTTTCGGGGGGCAGTATGTTGGGAATATATAAGAAACTGATATGCGATCCGGAGCTGAATCGCGACAAATCAACCTCTTGGTTGTAGCAACAAAAATGCACATTTTGCAATTCTGTAGACATCCGCTCAAGTGTAAACTAAACCATTTGCAACGAGAAGATCTGATTTCATATTTTTCTGCTGACGCTGCACATCGAGCCACTTGATGTGTCGCGACTTAGCTCCGCGATTTTGGTGCTGGTCTAATTTTAATGGCATTCGTTTGATAAAAGCTCATTGTGTAGTATCGTAAAATTATGTTTTGAATTGAATATCGGTTAATAGAATCTCATTGTGTAGTATCTTAGAACTGTGTTTTGAATTGAATATACTTTGGTGAAATCTGTGAACAATCTCATTTTGTAACATATATATATATATATATATATATATATATATATATATATATATATATATATATATATATATATATATATTTATTTATATATATATATATATATATATATATATATATATATATATATATATATATATATATATATATATATATACATTTATATATATATATATATATATATATATATATATATATATATATATATATATATATATATATATATATATATATCTATATATCTATATATATATATATATGTAAATATAAATATATATACATATATATATATATATATATATATATATATATATATATATATATATATATATATATATATATGTACATATAAATATATATATATATATATATATATATATATATATATATATATATATATATTTATATATACATACATATATATATATATATATATATATATATATATATATATATATATATATATATAAACATACATATAAATATATATATATATATATATATATATATATATGTATATATATATATATATATATATATATATATATATATATATATATATATATATATATATAATATAAATATTTTTTGTATAAAAACAAAACGAGCGGTTGTTGCTTTGCAAGCATCACCTAAACACTGAAAAAAAAAACAACAACAATGAAGCGGTGCAGATCAAGTGCAATCAACACCTGAGTGCATTTGAGCTGCATTGCTTGATGTTCGGGTGATGCTTGCTGGATAGATAAGCTGTTGCGGGAGTTGGCGGCAACGGGATCATCAGCTGGAAACTGCACTGGCTGGGTGAGCGTGAATTTTTGCTGGGGACAGAAAAGTTTTGGGTTTTGGTGGAGGCAGAAAAGATCGAGAGTGAAAAGCTTACGTCGTGACTGGTTACAAAGACTTTGGAATAAATTTTTGGGGAGTTTTTTCTTTTGGCGAATTGGGGAGATTGTACGCGATGAATAAGGTGATCTGCGTTGGACGGCGGTAGAGTTTTTTGGTGGATTTTTGACTGGAAACGAGGGTTTCTTTTTGGTTTTGGCGCTTGACCGTGAAGGTTGTAGAAAAAAATAAATCGATTTTGGCGGGCTTAACTTGCATTCGCGAAACATTATCGTGATTTATTTCGGTTTTAATCTGTGCCTGCAGATTGAAGTGACAGTGAAAAGGTGCAACAAATTTCAAATCAACCAATTTTCAATGGGCATGGATACCTTAAGCGTGATCAGTGCAAACTGCATTTTAGCCTGAAAAAGTGCAAACTTAAAGAAAAAAAAACAGTGAAGTGGCCCTCCACGAGTATTTTCGCCAAAGATCATGGCATATTGTCTGTATCTAATCAAAGTGAGCGGCATCATTTCGAAAGAGGAATTGAATAAAGTGCAACGAGCAGCGGTTAATTCCAGCACAATTGATTTCTAGTTGGTCTCAACATGTTCCAGTCACATATGACACAGCGGATGTCAACAGCATTGTTATTTTTAGTGTGCGTATGCTATGTGACCAGTGATAACTGAAAGACCAATTAACTTTACATGCGAACGGACTTGGAAATTAGTGATTGTCTATTGGGGGTTGCTCTTCTGCTGTGCAAGACTGTATTGACGCTGTTATTGAAGATTGATGCTCTCCAGATCAACCCGGATCAACGATAATTAAGCAAAGCCTTAGGCGAAATTCGATTTTTTTATCTAAACACAAAAAAAAATTTTTTTTAAATTGAATTAATGAATTTGTTGTTGCTTAAAGTTTTATAATTGCAAAACAGTCGCTTTAGAATTGGATTTCCGTTTAACGAAGAAAATATCATTAAATTAACTTCAAATTTTTAGTGGGTTTCCAGGAAACGGTACCGTCGTCTGGACTGCCTGGTAAGTGATCGCTTTTGTTTTCATATTGTTATTGAATTTTAATATTTTATTTATTGTATGATTTGATGGATGGTTAAGTTTTATCTAAATAGCTACTTATATTTATATTTATTATAAATTTCATTTTTTTAATTTATTAATATTTAATTTTTGAATATCGTTTGAATTATTTGTTTCTTGGTGAATTTCATTATTATTTAGTTTATTTTTTTTGTGTTGAATACATCTGTTTTTAGGGTGATAAAATTTGCGTTGTTTTTATTACTTGAAATGAATATTGGAATATCGATGGCTTGCTAATTCCAAGCTTATAGGTACAGTGGAGCCATGTTTTGAAGTGGGCTCCTTTTTCCCCTTGCTTGTTCTTTTTTCTTTTTGTGATTATGTCTAGTTATGCGTGACACAGCTAGGGCTTGACCTGCCCCTCAAAATACCCACGACACCGGTGACTAGCCGGCACCTTAAAGTCACGCGAGGGTAGCAGGTCGGGCTAAAAATTTCTGTTGTGGTGGCGGCTGTTCACAGCTGTTCCGCAACAAATGGCGCCCAAACATTTGGACTTTTGGTTATTCGGTTTTAGTTTTTATTACATTTGTATTATTATTTTTGAGTAGTTTTAATCGCGCAATAATTGGTTTTAGATTTTCCGGAATTTCATTAGTTTTAACTTGTATTTGATTCATTTTTTTCTGTTAATTTTAACTTATTTTTTGAATTCCATTTATTTTTTTTTGTTAACTTCTCTTGCTCCGAATGGATGATCTGGTAGGCTGGGGTGACGCTTGTTCCCGGGAGCACTTAGTTGCCTCAGCCATTTTTTTTGTTTCTTTGGCCGTAATTGGCATTCTCATCAGATCATTCATATTGGATTTTCATTGTTCAATAATTTTTTATTCTTTTTGCGTAATTTTCAATTTTTTTTTCTACTTTCTTTCGGTGTGAACGGTCGCTACCACAACAGTGGCGCCTACACAGCTGTTGTGTTTGTCAAGTGTTTAAGACCGGAAGTTGTTACTGTGGTTCTGGACCTGATGAAGGTAGTGCGTCACTCATATCCTTGTTTGCAAGTCACTTAGCTAGACTAAGTATTTTGAATTGAGTGGCGCCTTTACACTCTCATCAGGTTGGGGTGATTCCGTTGATGCCTTGCGGACCTCATATCCAGCAATAGCTGTCGATGCCTAAATGGCATCTATTTTGAATTGGGTGTACCCTTCCGGCATCTTCTGGGTTGCTCCACCCGGAATCAGGGTGCATCTTTCCTCTATCCTTCTTGTTGTATTTTCCATTCCCAATTTTCATACCTTTCTTCCTATCCTAAACTGCCCACTGAGAACTTGGTTTCACTGAACCTATGTATGTATTAATCTTCATTTTTTTTGGTACTATTATTCGCTAATATTTAGTTAATATAATTTCGACACGATTGTTTTTATTGGGTTTTAATTAGTTAGAATTCAATTTTTCTGTGAAGTATTAGCACTTATCTTTCATTATTTATATTCGATTGCTGGTTATAACTTTGTAAAATGCCTCGTGCAAAACGCAACCGTAGACCCACTACCAATGATTCCGGTTTTGATCGCTTGAGCCGAGCATTGGAAAGGCTATCACTCACTCCACCAGCAGAGCAACGTGCTCGACCATTTTCGGGTGGCGTTCCCGCCACAATTCCAGGACCATCGTTGGCACCCGGGCTCTTTCATTCTACGGGTCATTTAGAAGGAGATGGAGCCGATATCGAAGGCCCTGCAATCGCTCGCAGATTGGACGGAGCTGAAATATCCCATTCGATGAATTCCAACAGATCCTCCGCTATTATGCCACCGTCAAAGTGGACAATTCGCTTCGATGGCACTTCGACGGGTCTCAACGTGACTCGGTTCTTGTTAAGAGTCAAGACCATGGCGGCGAGCTATGGGGTTTCGTTGGCCGTACTCGCTCACGACCTACATTTGTTGCTTCAAGGTCCAGCGGAAGAGTGGTACTGGCGTTATATGGAGCTCCATGGTTCGGTGACTTGGGCTGATCTTGAACAGGAGCTGCGAGAGCGTTTTGAGGACCGTCGAAGTGACGTCGATATCAGGCGAGAAATCGACGCTCGAACTCAAAAACCGGGCGAGTCCATCCAGGTGTTCTTCGATGCGATCGAGGCAATGGCTCTGCAGCTCAGCAACCCATTGTCCGATGTTGACCTCCAGTGCATATTGCTACGCAACATGAACCGGCGCCTACGAGAACACTTGGCTGGGCTCGAATTCCGAAATGCTCGTGAGTTGCTGCGGCGGTATGTGGCGACTGAAAGTGTGTGGTATCCGTCAGGGCAACGTTCTGAAAGCTCACAAAATCGACGAGTGGTTCACGAGCTGCAAGAACCTAATAACGACGGCTCCGAGTTTTATGTGGAAGCAGTCGCATCACCATCCCGCGCAACTCCAGTCATGCGTCCGTTTCGGCAACTGCCTGCGTCTAATTCTCGTTCGGCACAGCCATCCACAGATCTACGGGTCTGCTGGAATTGCCAAGACCTGGGGCATTCTTATCAAGATTGTCCTAAGCCTCCGACCAGGTTATTTTGTTATGGCTGTGGGACCCCTGGTATACTTAAGCCTAAATGTGGACGGTGTAGCAACTCGGGAAACGTCCGACGGATCGCAACGAATTCGGGTATTCGGAGCGGTCCATCTTATCCATCTTTCAACCAACAACGGCGTCCCGAGACCACGGATGTGGCCACCAATGTGGACCCAGAGCTGTGGCGTCGTCAATAGGATGGCAAGAATATTCAGAGGCTGCAGTTCAAACATCGAAAACTGCTGACACTGCGACCCAAACATCTTGGTCTGCAAATCAGCCTCTGACCGAGTCCTATAATACCGCCTCTAGTTGGTCGGCGTTCGGGGATGGCCGAACTTCTCGTCGCACACGCTCCTTTACTTGGTCATCGAATTCTACTTTCGGGAGATCATGGAGGTACTTTACCTTGCAAAAACTATTGAAGCAAGCTTGCGCAGATTCAATTCTGACACCGCACGGGGAAAACCGGCCTTTTGCTGAAATCGAAATAAAAGGTCGGAAGCTCATGGGGCTCCTTGACAGTGGAGCTAGCGTGAGTATACTTGGAGCGGGATCTTTGGGCCTGATTAAGGATCTTGGGCTGCAGATGTCAATGCTGCAGACTGACATCCTTACTGCATCGGGTCAAAGGGCTCCCGTTCTAGGATACGTGCGTGCGCTGGTGCGATTCAACGGCCGCTTGAAGATGGTACGATTTTTAATTGTTCCATCTTTGACCGGTCGCGTATATCTGGGAATTGATTTCTGGAATACGTTTCGGATTGCGCCAGTGCAAGTCTCCGCTGTTGAGGTTTTGCCCGAAACACCCACTGTTGGTTTTCACCATTTGCTTCCTGAGGATCAGCAACGTTTAGGGCTTGTCAAACAACAGTTTCCATCGTTCAATGTTTTGGGGCTTGGTAAAACTTCTTTGCTAAGTCACCACGTTGATACTGGTTCCGCGAAACCTATCAAGCAGAGACATTACGCTGTCTCTCCAGCGGTCCAGAAACTGTTGTTTGATGAGCTGGATCGTATGCTTTCCTTGGGAGTGATTGAGGAAAGTCACAGTGCGTGGAGCTCACCCGTAACGCTAGTACGCAAGCCAGGTAAAATGCGTCTATGTCTCGATGCCCGAAGGTTGAATGAGGTCACCATAAAGGATGCGTATCCGTTGCCCTTGATTGAGGGGTTGCTTTCGCGACTTCAGTCCACTAAATTCATCACAAGTCTGGACTTAAAGGATGCTTTTTGGCAAATTCCTTTGGACGCGGAATCTAGGGAGAAAACGGCATTTACTGTACCCGGCAGACCCCTGTACCATTTCACGGTCATGCCTTTCGGTCTGTGTAACGCACCGCAAACTATGTGCAGACTGATGCATCGGGTTATACCTCATGAGCTGCATGACAAGGTGTTTGTCTACCTTGACGACTTACTTATTACAAGCTCGACATTTGATGAGCACTTGGAACTTCTTTCCACAGTTGCACAGCTGTTACATGCAGCTAAATTCACCATCAATGTCGAAAAGAGTAGGGAAATCAAATTTCAAAGGGAAATCAAATACCTTGGCTATGTGGTCAGTGACGGTATCCTGAAGACAGACCCCGAGAAAGTGTCTGGCATCGTCTCTTATCCAGTACCGAAAAGTGCGAAAGACGTGAGAAGGTTCATGGGAATGGCGGGCTGGTATCGTCGTTTTGTTCCTAATTTCGCTTCCGTGACAGCACCACTGACAGACTTGTTGAAAAGCAAAAAGGCTTTCCAGTGGACTGAAGGAGCGGGAGTGGCTTTCAATAGGGTTAAAGAACTGCTAGTTTCTGCTCCAGTGCTGGTGAATCCTGACTTCAACAAACACTTTTATATTCAGTGTGACGCCAGCACTACGGGTATCGGGAGCGTTCTGTTTCAGAAGGATGACGATGGTGGAGAGCATCCCATCGCTTATATGTCCACGAAATTAAATGCTGCGCAGCGCAACTATAGCATCACAGAGCTAGAATGCCTGGCTGCGGTGCACAGTGTCAAGAAATTTCAGGCATATATCGAGGGGCTGCCTTTTACCATCATCACTGACCATGCTAGCCTTAAATGGCTCATGAGCCAACAGGACCTATCTGGAAGACTTGCCCGTTGGAGTTTGAAGCTGCAGGGCTTTGATTTTGTCATTGAGCATCGCAAAGGGTCACAGAACATCGTACCCGATGCGTTGTCAAGGGCACACGGATGCGGCGAGGAGGTGATGGCCATTACTGGATGTTTGCCGGAGCACCTTCGGGTAGCTGCAATAATTCCCGAGAGAGCGTTCCAGGACCCAAAATATGTCGAGTTGGTAAATCAAATCGTAAAACAGCCTGACCGTTTCATGAACGTTTATGTTCGGGATGGGCGGGTTTACATTACCACCAACACGACAGGAACGCTGACTACTGACATTCCCACAACCAAATTATGGGTACCGGAAAGTCACAAGCAAGAGCTGATTCTCCGTGCTCATGATGATCCATTGGGCTCCCATTTCGGCATTCGGAAAACGATTGAGCTTCTGCAACGCTATTATTATTGGCCTCGTTTAAGGCAAGACGTTGCAGAGCATGTCAAAGCTTGCAACATATGCAAGCAAATTAAACCTCCGAATGCCGTGATGCGACCACCAATGGGCTCATCTCGAGACACGGATCGACCGTTACAGCGCTTGTTTGTGGATTTCATGGGCCCATACCCACGGTCAAAACAAGGGAATGTGCAGCTGCTCGTGGTGCTCGACCACTACACCAAGTTTGTGTGGCTCAAGGCATTGCCGAAAGCTACTGCTGAGGCCGTGATCAAGTACCTGAACGAAATCTTCTTGACCTTTGGAGTGCCTGAGTTCCTTCACTCCGACAATGGTGTTCAGTTTACTGCAAGGGCATTGGCTAAGTTCTTAGGAGAATATGGGGTTGAGCATATATTCACTCCCTTGTATTCGCCTCAAGCCAATGCTTCAGAGCGAGCAAACCGAAGCATCCTTAACGCAATTAGAGCCTACATAGGGGACGAACACCGGAATTGGGATGAGCATTTACTGGAATCATGTGCAGCCTTTCGAAATGTTGTACATGAGGCTACTGAGTGTTCCCCCCATTTCCTGATGTTTGGTTACTACCCTATCCAGCATGGCTCTGATTATGCTCTTTTGCGACACCTGAGCGCGTTTGAGGATGGAGAGGTGAAACTGAGCACTCATTATGATCGACTGCGTCTCATACACGATCGAGTGAAGGAAAAATTAACGCAGGCCTACGCAAAGGGCGCACAAAGGTATAATTTGCGCAGTCAGTTTAAATCCTTTGTTCCAGGGCAGGAGGTTTTCGTTCGAAATCACGCTCTCAGTAGTGCGGCGGACCGTTTCGCGGCCAAGCTTTCCCCGAAGTTTGTTCGTGCTACGGTTCGTTGTCCGCGAGGTCTTGTGGCATACGAGCTTGAGGACGAGAAGGGAAACTCGATGAGCGTCTATCACTCTAAGGATATCCGATAGGGATCCTGACGTCTCTGTCTCTCTGCAAATGGTTGTTGCCCGGCGTTGAGACCCTTCTCCTGGGGTGAGTCGTCCCCACGCTGTTACGGACAGCTGTTTGCCGCCACTCACAGCAATATATATATAAAAAAAAAAAAAAAACAAAACTGTCAGGCGGTGCAATTCGAATGTCATTGCATTAAGGTTATTGACATCTAATGGCATTCGAATTGCATTGCCTGTATAAAAACAAAACGAGCGGTTGTTGCTTTGCAAGCATCACCTAAACACTGAAAAAAAAACAACAACAATGAAGCGGTGCAGTTCAAGTGCAATCAACACCTGAGTGCATTTGAGCTGCATTGCTTGATGTTCGGGTGATGCTTGCTGGATAGATAAGCTGTTGCGGGAGTTGGCGGCAACGGGATCATCAGCTGGAAACTGCACTGGCTGGGTGAGCGTGAATTTTTGCTGGGGACAGAAAAGTTTTGGGTTTTGGTGGAGGCAGAAAAGATCGAGAGTGAAAAGCTTACGTCGTGACTGGTTACAAAGACTTTGGAATAAATTTTTGGGGAGTTTTTTCTTTTGGCGAATTGGGGAGATTGTACGCGATGATAAAGGTGATCTGCGTTGGACGGCGGTAGAGTTTTTTGGTGGATTTTTGACTGGAAACGAGGGTTTCTTTTTGGTTTTGGCGCTTGACCGTGAAGGTTGTAGAAAAAAATAAATCGATTTTGGCGGGCTTAACTTGCATTCGCGAAACATTATCGTGATTTATTTCGGTTTTTATCTGTGCCTGCAGATTGAAGTGACAGTGAAAAGGTGCAACAAATTTCAAATCAACCAATTTTCAATGGGCATGGATACCTTAAGCGTGATCAGTGCAAACTGCATTTTAGCCTGAAAAAGTGCAAACTAAAAGAAAAAAAAACAGTGAAGTGGCCCTCCACGAGTATTTTCGCCAAAGATCATGGCATATTGTCTCTATCTAATCAAAGTGAGCGGCATCATTTCGAAAGAGGAATTGAATAAAGTGCAACGAGCAGCGGTTAATTCCAGCACAATTGATTTCTAGTTGGTCTCAACATGTTTCAGTCACATATGACACAGCGGATGTCAACAGCATTGTTATTATTAGTGTGCGTATGCTATGTGACCAGTGATAACTGAAAGACCAATTAACTTTACATGCGAACGGACTTGGAAATTAGTGATTGTCTATTGGGGGTTGCCCTTCTGCTGTGCAAGACTGTATTGACGCTGTTATTGAAGATTGATGCTCTCCAGATCAACCCGCATCAA
>OZ022264.1:136177223-136179723 GCA_963978885.1 Nemotelus pantherinus | reverse complement strand
TTCCTGAGCGAATTTTCAAAAACAAAGACACAAAAACTGCCAGAGCTGGCAGAAGTGAAAATCTGGTAACTGAATCTGAATTCATAGGGCAAACAGCAGTTTTTGTTGTTGTAATTTTTCAAGATGGCATCACTGGCGCAGAGTTGCTCACAATTCAAAATCACTTCTATCAGACCTGGTCCTACTTAAGTCCAATGTTGTCCGTAAATTTCAACTTTATCTGATTATTGGTTCGAGAGTTCCCGTGAACAGAAGTCTTTGATGCTAAAAATAAAGGTTAATTGGGAGAAAGTTACCGTTCTTGTCCGACATGACATTTCCAAAATTTTACTTTGACTGTATAGATAAAGCATAAAATCTGTACTCAAGTTGGTTTTTATTGAAAGAAACGGGACAGTTTTTAGGAGTTGCGGTGGTTTGAATGTTTTCTTTTTCAGTGCCTGCTGTAGCTACAGAGTTGCCAGCACGTCCATTAAAAACTATGAAAGTGTGCGACTTAACAACATTAACATGTCCTGTAAGTTTTTTAATGATTTAAAATCAACTTAAAAGTTATCGCAATTCAAAAATTTTCAAATTGTTGCAATCTCATTTTAGGCGCCTAGCGCACACATTGGGTTAAAAATTTCAAAAACATTATCATATTCACATTAAGAACACGTTCAGAATTCATTACCTAGACTTTATTTTTGCAAAAGCTATTTTTTAACAGAATAAAAGGTATATTTAAAATATCACTAAAATGGCCGCCGGCGCCAAAGCGTTAAATATTATTCACTTTTTCTGAGACCTGGCACTATTCTGCATATACATCAATGTACCCTGAAAATTTCAGTTAAATCCGATGGCGCGTTCCTGAAATTTTTTGATTATATATATATATATATATATATATATATATATATATATATATATATATATATATATATATATATCTATATATATACACATATATATGTATATATATATATATATATATATATATATATATATATATATAAATATATATATATATATATATATATATATATATATATATATATATATATATATATATATATGTACATATATATATGTACATATATATATATATATATATATATATATATATATATATATATATATATATATATATATATATATATATATATATATATATATGTACATATATATATGTACATATATATATATATATATATATATATATATATATATATATATATATATATATATATATATATATATATATATATATATTTATAAACATTTTTATAGAAATTTGAATTTTCGGCCCAAGTAATTTTAATACTAATTTATTATTTTGATTTTAATACTAATTTAATAATAAAAACTACTTTAGTAACAACCTATCTCGTCCAGCTTGCAGCGAATTAATCAATTATTTAATGTACTTTCTTTTGACAGTATTGAATAAGATTGCACGAATTTGAATTTACCCGAAACCATCAGAACCTGCTAGCGAACATGCTGTAAATAATGGATCTCTACAGTGTTTTAGTATGAAACTCCCCCAAAAACTAACACGGCGAATCTGCAATCTTGTAAACTATGAGAAAAAAATTTATTTCCCATTTATCAAAATTCTGGTGTAGATATATTGACTTCGATTAGATTCGGTTCAATTTAAGGATTTTTATTTCCACATTTTTATGTAGCTAATATTTAGCTAATATTTAAGCATTAAATACAATGTTTGTGTAAAATATATAATCGCGACCTTAACAATTTTTCTTTTTAAAGGTTAGTACGCTGGCGAGCCTGAATTCCGGACACTCGTTGTGCTATTTATTTCTACACGGAAAAATTTTCGTGTAGAGAAGTGTAGAATATTACAAAGTGACAGTTAATTGCTCTCAACTTTGGCGGCATGGGATTTAGAAATTAGCTTTCTTTGAAAATAACCTTTACAATCTACCAACTGTATGTGAAATACTATGTTACTATTCCATCAATGCTTCTTTCAGCTCTTCAATTTTAAATTCATTCAGGTTTGCTGCCTCATCATACTGCTATATTATGAACCAAACCAAAGTTTATGAAAGAAACCAAGTTCTAGTAGCAAATTTTAAAATCTACTTTCACTTTAAATTCAATTAGACTGAATGAAAATAGGCGTAGTTTTTCGAAGGAAAACAATTATGTAATCTATTTAATAATTGTTTATTTGATATATATTTCCTTCACACGAATACATAATTTCCATCCATGCATTTCATATCGCGTACACATGCGGTGTTGAAAACTTTAGGTCTGTTCGCGTACCTGAATCTATTATAATATATTCAAATAGATTTGCATAATTGCTTCAAGCCAAATTTTGCAGCAAAAAGAAGCCAGCTGCCAAATTATGTTACTGCTGCAGTTTGCTGAAGTACGCGAACAGATCTTTTATACCGTCGCACTAATTCAATTAACCAACCAGCTAATTAAAGTGCTTCCTAGCAAACGTATCTGCCAAAAAACCAAATGTGCTGGAAAA
>OZ022264.1:135912223-136172223 GCA_963978885.1 Nemotelus pantherinus | reverse complement strand
CCCAAAACCGAAGCGTTCACCCGATCCCTCAGCAATTCACTAATCAACTGTATTCGAACAACAAGAAACTACAAACGACTATTCCAGCCAGCCAAACAGCATCCCATATCAACAGCAGTTTAAACTTGTGTCGCATAGATTTTTCATATATTTTCTGCCCACTATTGGTAACTGGAGTACCAATTACAAGTGGCTTCTTTGGAAGATAGAAGGAGTTGACTCACTTGTCATACTATACACTTTGGTTTAGTCAGCTGACAAGTGCCAAACGACGACGGCAGCGCCAATGACGGGCTCTAGACTAAGCCGATTGGTCGAACCGACTGTCGGTATGGCAGTGTCCATACAAAGTACATGGTTGAGAGCAACATGAGTTGCGCACAATTGGCGAGCCTGGAAGAACAGTTAAAACGGGACTGAAAGGAGAAAAGAAAGCCACGAGGCCCTAGCAAGGTGCTTCGAAAAGCGGGATCGTTCTTCTTTCGGCGGCCGGGTAAGGAACCAGACGTGAAGGCTAGCGGCAGGCGCTACTAACGAATTTTTCCTTTTTCTATATTTCAATTTTGGACCGGTCGACGTGTACACGAGCAATTAAGGAGGCAAGGTTGCTCCAAGGATACTGGAGAAAGGCGATCGTGGTGATATTTTTGAATCTAATGATTTTGGCGACGATAACATACGTACGGCAGATCGTGGTGCTTTTTGGATTGGATGATTTTGGCGACGACAACAGTGCGTACGACAGATCGTGGTGATTTTTGGATTGGATGATTTTGGCGACGACAACAGTGCGTACGGCAGAATTTTTCTTGGGTGCTGCATCTTTAACGGCGCAGGTTGTGCGGGAATTCATCGACGAAGGGCCCCATCGTGGGATAAGGGTAGCGATCGACATCGAAGCGACAACTGAGTACTCCAATCAGGTTAGCTAGAATAAGATTGTATAATTATCTATATCTTGCGTATTATCTATATCTTGCGATTGTATAATTATCGATGTGTCAATTGAGTTAAATCATTAGCTAGTAGTGAACTACTTAGATCTTGCGGAATCAACTGTGTTAATTGAGCTAAATTATTAGCTTGAAGTGAACTATTCTACATAGCCGGATATGTAAACTAGAAGCAAAAAAGTGTTATAGAACGGGTTAGATACTTCTATCATTCATGGTAGAATCTTTTTGAAAATCGGAATTAGAACGTGTAATAAAACGGGGCATCGCGCCTCATAATTCAAAACAACTCCTTCTTTTCTTTCTTTCGCGTGAAATTGGTGAACCCGCCGCCACCTTCTCGCTTCGGGGCGACGGTGCAAGGTAGATTCCGGAAGTGAAGCGAGTGGCGCCCACCCACCCCGTTCCCCGTGAGCGAAGGCCACCCGGATCTACCCCTTTTGCCCCTGATGGGGGCGGAAGGACGGTCAGCCGTGTTTTAAATTCTTTACGGTAACAAATTGGCGCCCAACGTGGGGCCCATAATTTCAGTTAAAACCGGTTTCCGATTTCGATTATAAAAAGCGATCAATTTTGGCTAACACGTGGTTGCAATTTCGGTCAAAATTAGTTATCAGTTCGATCAAAGCACGTGAACGGGAGCAAATTAAAATTAACGTAAAAACGACACAAAGATACAGATACAAAAATACAGTTACGAAGATACTAATTCGGAGAGCATTTGCATGTGACCATAGGCAGAAGCCTACGTATTTAGAGATCCAAGCTCAAAATATTTTAACGCGCGTTTTGAATTTGAGTTGGATCCTGCTTTCAGAGTCTTCATATGTATTTTAAAATAAAATTTTCAGCAAATTTTTTTCAAACATTTGGTTCTACCTACGGAATGCTAGGTTGAGTGAGTGTCAGATCGTGAGGTGAATGTGCTGCTCGCTATTGTGTGGTTGTAAAATTTTAAAATACCTTGTGACAAATTCCGCATTGGTGAGAATTTCCTAGTGTCGCGTGGATAAGTCGAGACCGGGGGTTGAGTGCTCTCGTGGATTATCGTCTTGATTTTAACATTTCCAATTGGGATCTTCGGTGGGGTTCGGAAATCGCTATCAGCTTGCGATCCCACTTAATTTGTTGAGTGTCGCTATCAGTTGAAATTTTCTTATCTGCTGTCGAGTACGCCAGGTAAGCCACGGGTAAAACTCCCGGATCTTGCGTCTACGCGCTCACGTCCGCTCCATTTTCATAGTTAATGAATTTTGTATAAATCTAGTAACTACAGAGTAGAACAGGGCCCCATCGGTCGGAGTGGTATCTTCCGGTGGGTTAATATTTCAGTATTTCAGAGCAAAGGGGATGGCAGCGCGTAAGTGATTGCTGAAAAAAAGAGTCAGCTTTTCGGGAGTCGATAAGTGACCAGGAGGTGCCTGAGTAAAGTGGAGCTTTGGAAGTTTTGTGTGGTGCCTGGCGCAGTCAGCAAATCAAACCTTTCGGTCCTTGGGGGTTCTTTGTGGTAACGTGGTGTAGAAGGAACGGTTTTAGACTTAGCCAGATAGATTACAGCAAATTATTGAGTGTATTATAGGAGCGGGTAATACATCTTTAGTTTCAGCCTTAGAGTTGCGCAATCACATCGATATGGGTCAGGCAACAAAGATACTGGTGGATCGGCTCAGTAAAGATGAGCTTGTCTACGAGCTGGAGATCCGGGGTCAGCCGACTGGAACGGTGGAATCGATGAGAAAGACGCTTCGAATGGCCATGAGAGCGGAGGCCTCGATGGATACCTCTCTGATTTCCGTGAGGGAATGCCCTTTCACTCTCAAGGAGGATTTGGAGGCCGTAGAGGGGAAACTCCTCGAGGTCCAGACTTTGGTTTCGGGTTTTCAGGGGGGGCAGCAGTCATCGGAATTCTTCAAAATTAAAACGAAGATCGAGTTCGGGATTCGAAGGTTGAAGAACGCGCAACACGACAACGAGGAGATGGGAGAGGAGGCCAGCAAACTCCGGACTCGGCTGATTATGGCAATGGGCGAATTATTAGTAAAGGCCGAAGGTGAGGAGGAGAATGAGGAGGAGGCAGGGTCAGCCATTGTACCAGAAGACGTCCTTAACAACGAGCGGGAATCGACGACCGGGCGAGAGATGGAACGGAATGTCGGCGGGGCTGTGGAGCCCATTCCCGATTTAGAAATCCCTAGCGACCCTGCAACTTCGACACCCAGGTTGGTACCGCTGCTGGCAAAAGGGCAAGAGGTGGCAAAATGGGGTTTGCGTTATAGTGGAGACTCGGGGTCGCTCAGTGCTTTCCTCGAGCGTGTGGAAGAGCTGCGGATAGCAAGGGGAGTTACCACCGGGCAGTTGTTTCAGTCGGCAGTGGAGATTTTTGAAGGGAAGGCGTTAGTTTGGTTTCGGGCGAATCGATCCAGGGTAAGTTCGTGGCAGGAACTCATCCAGGAGATGCGCGCTGAGTTCTTGCCACCGGATTACGATGATCGCTTGCTCGGAGAGATAACGAGACGCACACAAGGGCCAGAAGAAACCATGGGAGTATACGTCTCGGTGATGGAGGGGCTGTTTAGACGCCGCGCGATCCCGTGTTCGGAAGAGGAGAAGTTGAAGATCCTTAGGAGAAACATCGCTCCTTTCTACCAGACACAACTGGCACTAACCCCAGTACGGACCATTGCTGATCTTATTCGAGTGGGTCGTTCCTTAGAAGCAACGAGAGTCGCTGTAGAATCCTATTTACCACCGCCTACTCGCAAGTCTCAACGGTTGTTGGAACCGGATCTAGCGTACGTGGAGTGTACAAACAGGGTGAATATAGCGACTATCTCCGGTAATGATATTCAGTGCTGGAATTGCCGACGGAACGGACACACTTCCCGGAATTGCCCTGAGCCTCCTAAGTGTTTCGGCTGTGGTCGGGTAGGCGCGAGAAAAATTAATTGCCCAAACTGTCAAGGAAGACCGAGTCGTAATGGGGGGCCACCACGCAGAGACTTCGGAAGTAGAAGGGGTCCACCAGAATCTTCGGGAAACGGGCACGGTGTCCAGTAGGCGGCAGCCTGGACACGCCGAGCGAGACGGACAAGGCCGCGCAACTAAGCTACTTATTGAATCAGAGGCCAGGAGATGATAGGCCACACCTCGAGGTGGACGTTCTGGGGCGTAAATTCCTGGGGCTATTGGATTCTGGCGCTTCCAATACTGTAGTGGGTGGAGAGGGCTGGCGAGCAATGAAGGAACTGGGAGTGGAGCTCCTTGAGACCAACCAACGAACAGTACGGTTGGCCAATGACCAAGGATGCCCCATTACGGGGACAGCGGTGGTACCGTTCAAGCTGAGGGAGAAGATGGAGTGGTTGCGGGTGCTGGTGGTTCCTTCTCTACCATTGACCCTGATTCTGGGGGTGGATTTCGCCAAACGGTTCGGAGTGGTGATGAGACTGAGTGAGAATAGCTGGGATTTCGTGAGCGCCCTACAAGGGGAGCAAGAGGAGCAGCTCAGGGCACGCAGTCGGCTGTCGGAGGCCGAGGAAGCAACGCTCGACCAACTGTTGACTAAGGAGTTCAGTCTAATGGGCGAAGGTATCGGCTGTACTACGCGGGTGGAGCACGTCATCAAAACGGACTCACCGCCAATAAAGCAACGCTATTACCCGGTTTCTCCCGCGGTACAACAACACATCGACGCCGAGCTGAACGACATGCTGGCTCAGGGTATAGTGGAGAGGTCCGTCAGTCCATGGGCATCGCCTGGGGCGAAGCCAAGAGAAGCCAAGGCTGCGAGAAGCCAAGTATCTGTCTTCATTAGATATCAAATCAGCTTATTGGCAAGTTCCCATGGCTGAACACTCGAAAAAATTTACGGCTTTCACTGTGCCACATCGGGGACTGTTTCAGTTTCGAAGAATGCCATTTGGGCTGCAGAACGCCCCTGCGACTTGGCAGAGGCTGATCGACCAAGTTTTGGGTCCCGATTTGGAGCCGTACGTCTTTACTTACTTAGACGATATTATTGTGGTGACCCAGGATTTTCCAAAGCATGTTGAAGTTCTGCGAGAGGTTTTCGAGCGCCTCAGGGAGGCGGGGTTGCGGGTGTCCCGTGATAAATGCGAATTCTGTCGACCACAGCTGAAATACCTGGGCTATGTGGTGGACGAGAAAGGCCTAAATGTGGACCCCGATAAGGTTAAATGTGTGCTGGATATCCCTCCTCCTACTACCGTGAAAGGAGTGAGACAATTTTTGGGAATGGTATCCTGGTACCGGCGCTTTATACCAGCTTTCGCCACAATGTTGTCGCCGCTAACCACACTATTGAAGAAAAACCAAAAGTTCTTGTGGACCCAGGACTGTCAGGACGCGTTCACGCAGGCAAAAATGAAGTTGGCCACCGCACCGATCTTAACGTGCCCAGACTATCGTTTGCCCTTCTGCATTCAAACTGACGCGTCAGACCGAGGGTTGGGAGCAGTGCTATCGCAGAACCACCCGGATGGGGAGAAGGTCATCTGCTATCTCAGCAGATCCTTGACCAAAACGGAACGCAAATATTCCACAACCGAGAAAGAGTGCCTTGCGGTTTTATGGGCCATCGAGAAACTAAGGCCATATGTGGAAGGATCGCAGTTCTCAGTGGTTACTGACCACTATTCCTTGGTTTGGCTCCACAATCTGAAAGATCCGACGGGGCGTTTGGCGAGGTGGGCAGTGCGGCTGCAACAATACAGCTTTGAGATCATTCACAGAAAGGGCAAGGAGCATCTAGGACCTGACGCTCTCTCGAGAATGCTGCCAGATGGAGAGGTAGCAGCCATCACCTGTGAAAGCGACAAGTGGGTCGAAACAATGAGGGACAAAGTGCTGGGGGCACCTGAGCGGTACGCAGATTGGCGCGTGACCGGGGAATCCCTGTGGAAGCATTTACCGGGACGTTACCCTGAGTTAGAAGGAGCGGAGGCTTGGAAAAGGGTAGTACCTAAGGCAGAGCGGAAGAGAATTCTGTACCGTTGCCATGACGACCCAGTAGCCGGACATATGGGGGCCAGTCGCACGCTAGGACGAGTGGGGGCGAAATATTATTGGCCGAAGATGGCGGTGGACGTCACAGCCTACGTGAGGAGGTGTAAGGTGTGCCAAGCAAGCAAAGTGGAGAGGAGAGCTCCGGCTGGGTTCATGGTCTCCCGAAGTGGAGAGGCTCAGCAACCCTGGGAAATGGTTTGTGTGGACCTGGTGGGGCCTCTTCCACGAACAAGCCAGGGGCACAATTACATCTTAACCGTCCTTGATTACGTGAGTAAGTTCACCTTACTGTTCCCTTTACGGCAGGCGACGGCCTCTGCGGTTACCAGAGTGCTCGAGGACCAAGTGTTTTTATTGTTCGGGGCACCCCGGTGGCTCGTGTGTGATAACGGGGTCCAGTTTGGAGGGAAGCAGCTCCAAGATATGACCACAAAGTATGGGACGAAAATCAAGTACACGGCTTTATATCATCCGCAAGCTAACCCTGCGGAACGCAAGAATCAAGATATCAAACGTATGTTGCGATCATACGTCACGGAGAACCATCGGCGGTGGGATCAGGATCTGGCAAAAATTGCGTGCGCCTTGCGAACCTATAAGCACGAGGTCGCAAAGGTCACTCCTTATTTCTTTAACTTCGGGCGAGAAATGGTGACTTATCACGACGACAAAGAACGGCCGGAAGTGAGGCAGGAAAGTCTCGAGCCGGAAGCCAGAGCCGTGGAGCTTGAGAGGGTACGAGTAGATGTGCGAGAGCGAATCAGGGCCGCGGTTCGACAGAGTGCCCAAAAGTATAATTTAAGAAAACGGGACGTGGGGTATGGAGAGGGAGAGACCGTCTGGCGGAAGAATTACACTCTCTCGGATGCGGCGAAGTTTTATTCCGCAAAACTGGCACCGGAGTATGTTGGACCCTTTTGGATAAAGAAGCAAGTCTCTGGGTGGACCTATCAGCTAGTGGATCGCCAGGGTAAAAACGCGGGAACATGGCATACGAAAGATCTAAAACGGTACGTGGAATAACGAAATAGAAAAATAATCTTAAGTTAGAGCATAAGACGGGAGGATGTGTGGGATACCCATAAGTTAGTCTTTTGTTCTTGCGGGAAACTTGGGAGGAAGTACATAGGAAATTAAAACTAACAGGTGGCGGTTATAGATATTAAGAACGTTGCATGGCAGGCGGTACGACCATACTCCAGGTTTAGTAAGGTCAATAACAGCGTAGATAAGAATAATAAAACGTATGGTGGTGGGTTGTAAACAAAAACAATTATGAGATTGAACATAGTACGGTGGCGGGTTGAATTATTTGGGGATAGATTTAGATACAGATGGTTATGGGGAACTTAGCAAGTTCAGCTAGGAATAATATAAATTTAGAAGACATATAGGTCGTACCGAAAAAAAAAATATTACCTAATATATATATCACGAAGTGACAGTGAGTATGACTGTGGCTGAAAAGATGTTTGTAGGTAGAACCAAAGTATGATTTAACGCGAATCCGCGAGGGAACGGCGCAACGCGGTACCGGGACTCGCGATATATCCAGGGAATTAATTGTAGAGAATCACTCCGTAATTCTCTGGGAAGGGGGGTGGTGTCACGGAAATAAATGTAATAAACACAGCTAACCCGTACTATGACACGTAAATAAATGTAGCCAATATGGATAGGGTATTTAGTTAAAAAAAAAAAAAAAAGTAAAATGATAAAATATATATATAGAGATAGTTAGTAAACAAGTAGATGTTGATTATCTTTAGAAATAAATAGAAATTAAGAGTAGGATATGAACGGAGATCAAAGGCGACGATTGGGAACGACTCAGCTGATGTACCGACCACGCCAAATTCTCTAAGCAAGGCAACCCAAAACCGAAGCGTTCACCCGATCCCTCAGCAATTCACTAATCAACTGTATTCGAACAACAAGAAACTACAAACGACTATTCCAGCCAGCCAAACAGCATCCCATATCAACAGCAGTTTAAACTTGTGTCGCATAGATTTTTCATATATTTTCTGCCCACTATTGGTAACTGGAGTACCAATTACAAGTGGCTTCTTTGGAAGATAGAAGGAGTTGACTCACTTGTCATACTATACACTTTGGTTTAGTCAGCTGACAAGTGCCAAACGACGACGGCAGCGCCAATGACGGGCTCTAGACTAAGCCGATTGGTCGAACCGACTGTCGGTATGGCAGTGTCCATACAAAGTACATGGTTGAGAGCAACATGAGTTGCGCACAATTGGCGAGCCTGGAAGAACAGTTAAAACGGGACTGAAAGGAGAAAAGAAAGCCACGAGGCCCTAGCAAGGTGCTTCGAAAAGCGGGATCGTTCTTCTTTCGGCGGCCGGGTAAGGAACCAGACGTGAAGGCTAGCGGCAGGCGCTACTAACGAATTTTTCCTTTTTCTATATTTCAATTTTGGACCGGTCGACGTGTACACGAGCAATTAAGGAGGCAAGGTTGCTCCAAGGATACTGGAGAAAGGCGATCGTGGTGATATTTTTGAATCTAATGATTTTGGCGACGATAACATACGTACGGCAGATCGTGGTGCTTTTTGGATTGGATGATTTTGGCGACGACAACAGTGCGTACGACAGATCGTGGTGATTTTTGGATTGGATGATTTTGGCGACGACAACAGTGCGTACGGCAGAATTTTTCTTGGGTGCTGCATCTTTAACGGCGCAGGTTGTGCGGGAATTCATCGACGAAGGGCCCCATCGTGGGATAAGGGTAGCGATCGACATCGAAGCGACAACTGAGTACTCCAATCAGGTTAGCTAGAATAAGATTGTATAATTATCTATATCTTGCGTATTATCTATATCTTGCGATTGTATAATTATCGATGTGTCAATTGAGTTAAATCATTAGCTAGTAGTGAACTACTTAGATCTTGCGGAATCAACTGTGTTAATTGAGCTAAATTATTAGCTTGAAGTGAACTATTCTACATAGCCGGATATGTAAACTAGAAGCAAAAAAGTGTTATAGAACGGGTTAGATACTTCTATCATTCATGGTAGAATCTTTTTGAAAATCGGAATTAGAACGTGTAATAAAACGGGGCATCGCGCCTCATAATTCAAAACAACTCCTTCTTTTCTTTCTTTCGCGTGAAATTGGTGAACCCGCCGCCACCTTCTCGCTTCGGGGCGACGGTGCAAGGTAGATTCCGGAAGTGAAGCGAGTGGCGCCCACCCACCCCGTTCCCCGTGAGCGAAGGCCACCCGGATCTACCCCTTTTGCCCCTGATGGGGGCGAAAGGACGGTCAGCCGTGTTTTAAATTCTTTACGGTAACAACAGTTGTAAATGAACTAAGGAAAAGGTTTCATATACCGCGCTTACGAGTAATGGTTAACCAAGTTAAAAGAAAATGCCAAGCGTGCAAAATTCTCTTAGCACGCCCAGTACCACCAGAAATGGCACCCTTGCCATCTGGCCGACTTGCGGTTGGTACGGCTCCATTTTCTCATACTGGCATTGATCTATTTGGCCCACTAACAGTCAGTGTTCATCGCAAGCATGAAAAACGCTGGGTGGTCATATTCACCTGCTTGACCATCAGAGCCATCCATCTCGAGGTGGTAAACGATCTATCTACCGATAGATTTTTGATGGCCTTCAGAAACTTTGTTGCAAGAAGAGGGCAGCCGTTGGAGTGCTACAGTGATCGAGGAACTAACCTGGTTGGAGCTGAGAAAGTTATTAAGCATGCGTACCAGGAGGTAGACTTTGTAGCAATTGAGGAAGCCACTACAACCCCAACATTCAAGTGGAATTTCAACCCTCCTATGTCCCCACACATGGGAGGAGCCTGGGAAAGGCTTATTCGATCGGTGAAATCAGCTATGCGAGTAATGCTCGATAAATATCGGACGCCGCCACCGGATGTATTATAAAATATACTAATTGAGATTGAATCTTTGATTAATTCCAGGCCTCTGACTTACGTTCCCTTGGACCATCCCAACCAAGAAGCTATCACTCCTAACCATGCTCTTCAAGCTTACAAAAATCCTAACAAACCACTAGGGCTTCCAACTGATGTCAAGGTACCGAAGTTTCATTGGCGTCAATTGCAACAGGCTCTTCAAAGGTTTTATCGTCAATGGATCTTAACTTACCGACCTACTTTAACCCGCAGATCAAAATGGTTCGAAGTTCAACGAGATCTAAAAGTGGGTGACATTGTTCTCATCGTGGATGAGAATGATAAAATGCGTAATTTTCCAAAAGGAAGAATAGTAGACGTAACTCAATCGAAGGATGGTCATGTACGAGCAGCTACGGTTCAAACAAGTGGAGGAGTGTACGTTCGCCCGGCGGTAATGCTGGCCAAGCTAGACGTCGATGAAGGAAGTGATGGACACCCATCACGGGCCGGGGTGTAAGAACTAGCGCCGTCAAATTCCACAGTGGTGAAACTAGAAAGTAAAATCATTGCTGCCACACGGTAGTGGTAAAAACCTTGCTTTATAAACCTCTTAGCTATAACAGAACAGTTAAAAATGTGCTTTAGTAGTGACATCACGTTTGTGTTAAAAGATTAAGTTCCAAGAAGTTAGTAAGTTTAAATAACCACAGTAAGTCAATATTGAATTATTATTTCTTTTGTCAATAGATTTATAACAAAAAAGCTTGTACTACGAGTAATATTCAAGACCTAATTTTGAGTGGCTACACAGCTTATGAATAAGCTGTCGAAACTAATAAATACTCGTATACAGACAAAACTGTGTTTCATATAACCACTGCAAAAATCTTGAATTCCAACAGGTACCATCTTGAAAAATCACTGAGTTAAAAAGCAGCTTTTTGGCCTATAACTTCCGGTTCAGCCATCATATTTTAATAAGATTCACACACTACTTGAATGTAACTTTATGTAACATTTGATGAAAATTTGGCTACAAAATTAGAATATAGTTGTCAGCTATGATGATTTTTGTCTCATAAATCTTGCAAATGCGCTAACAAAACACATCTTTTTTCCCTATAACTTCCAGTCCAGTGTAGAAATCAAAACGAAGTAATGTGAGGTAAATATCATAGGAATTTCGTACAAAAATCATGAAAATGCTGCCAGCTATGACCATTTTTGTAATTTTGTGGAGTTTCTTTACTGAGCGATTATGTCATTAGATTTGCAAATGGGAATGATCCTGCAATGAAAATTAACAACAAATATTAATGCTTGAAAAATTTGAAAAGTTTTGAGGGTGGTAGCCCCAACATTCTTTTCACCCGCATACCTTCCAGCGCAGTGATTCAATCGAAACGAAATTTACTGGTTGGGTTTAATTTAACGTGAAGCAGATTTGGTATGTATTTTGTTTTGCTGCTGACACAGGCTAACCAGCATTGGCCATTTCCGTAAATATTGCACCAACAGATGCTTCAAATTACGTTCTCATATGCGCTTATAACTTATTGCTGCTTCTTTCGGAAAGTGCTGCCAGCACTGAACATTTTCATCATTTGTGTTATCGTTGAGTTTTGTTGCTCTGAACAAGGAATGGTTGATATGATACTTCAAAACAGTGTGTTACGTCTTTCCACACTTTTTTGTCACGCTAAGACAATTTCTTCGAAAATTAGTTTTCTAGCGGTTCTGATGCGCTAGTTTTTTTATTCATTTTTCTCTAAGCTGTTAAGATTTAGTTTAAGTGCCTGCTCTTATTTCCGCACTGGGTATCTGTTGACATAATTTATTTACTCCTTGCTTGAACATGTGAACGGAGGCCAGCAGTTAGTAATACTTTAGCTCTTTAGTAGAATTTATTAATGGAATTAAAAATTAATGAAAATGCCACGGGAAAAGAAATGGGTACCAATCCCAGTTTATAATGGATTAAAGGATTCATACGTTCTTTAATGTAAGCTGTTCTTCCTCCTTTCATAACCTGAAAACAGGAATATTAATTATTTTCTTCATTTTTTTAAATTTAATTAAAGCCTAGTATTCCATTTAATGGTATAGTTAAGAAAGAAAGAAATAAAAGAAAAAAACCCGTGCTTAAGTAACAATTGTGTAGCCATTAACACAACTTTTGGCTTGGATCCCCTGGAACGCTCGCGAATATAATTAAATTTATATAAAGGGGTCGCTAAAAACGGCAACCGAAACTAGTAGGAAACATAAAACTTTATGTAGTCCGAAGTATACCTGAGACTAAGAGAAACTGAAATATGATATGAACAGTGTTGTGTTTGTGGTTCTGTTTGGATAGGATCGACGATAGGATCGAAAGCAGCAGTTTTGTTTAGTCAATCTATATTAAATTATCTTCGTTTAAACTGGAGTCGATATTATGCTAATAGACTTTACTCAAATTAAATTATACAAACCACGAAGGAAGTGTACTTGATAAACCTTATATAAATAAATTCAAATATTGAAGTTTAATATGAAATTAGTCGGGACAATTATATTAAAATACTTATGACCTACAATGTTAAAAGTGATTAAGAGTTCAAAAATAGATTTGAATTATGTCATTAACGTGAAGAAATAATAATGAATTGTTAAAAACAAATATTGCTGGCCTTCTTATTGGGTTAAAGCCTGGGAAGACTTTTCTTTTTAGGGTCCGCGTCAGGCCTAGCTGGCAATGACTGATTAGTTTTTTTGATCGTGATTTTCAGCATTTTTCTTTTAAAGAAGGGACATTAACCATTTTGTTTGATTTTTCGCATTTTTGCCACAGTCAGGCCAATGTCAGTGGGTGGAGGACCCCAAATCATCGGGCGTCAAGGCTCCGCCACCATTGGGAGCCCGGGGCTGTCTGCCTCACCCGGGTTCCTGTGGAAAGAGAGGTAGTATTTCTTCCCCTTTTTTCCGCTTAGAATTTTTCAAATTTCTGGCTACGTGTGTCGACACGAGCACTGGGTCTGCTTAGTCAGCCCATGTTGCAGAGCCACGGGTGGTTTCTTTTACGGAACTATGCCCCCTTTTTCCCTTGGGTATTTCTATATAAAAGTATGCGGCTACTCTACGATGACGAATGAAATTGTAGGTAGCATCCTGTTTTTCTGAGAGCCAACCGACTCCTTGTTTCAAGGACCCACTTCAGCCGCAGCGAGCTAGCAAAGCGGCACCCCAGCATCACTTGGGGTCGGTTAAAGGGTACTCCCTTAATGTGCACGAGGGGTCTTTATGGCAATTTGTAGGGTACCCTGCTCTCAGGCCGATTCTTTTTTTTTAATTTGACTTGCCTCTTGAATGACAGTAGCCATTCCACCTTTTTTGGTCCGTAGCACTATTGGTTCTGGACTTTGGTCTAGTTCTGAGTTGTGCTAAGGCCTCTTCATTCACACTTGAAAAAATAGTTTATGAATTTCGACTCATACTCCCCTCAGACTTTGCGTCTTTAATCCTACATTTCCATTCTCACTTGCATGTCTTAGAATCACCTCCCTGCGATTCAATTTTATTTCGTTCGATAGAACAAGCCCATTTTATTAAGACATGTAGAGCTCGCTCTTCCCAATAGTCGCAAACATCCTTCCCAATCCAATCCTTTTATATTCAATTTCCTTGTAGTATACCTCTTGGGTAGCTTCCCTTTGTGTTTGTCATTATTTTGAGCATTTTTACTCTGAGAGCAACCCTGAGGTTGGCCTTGGATTACAGGAATTGATGGTTTACCGCCATTCCTGTCCAGGTCATCCGAAGGGCCCCTGCCCCACTTTATGTCGAGAAGCTATCCCAACCATTTTTATTTGTTGTTTTGACCCAGATTCGGCCTTTGGCTCAGGTTTGGTTCAAGCTGTGGTGGATTACGTGGGGTTGGCGTGGCGCTACCTACACGTCCCTGCAGCTTGGCCAGACTTAGACCAATGGCTGGATCTGAGTCAAACAACAACATTGTTGATTCGTTTTCCCTGCTCCTCTCTTTTTATGGGAATTTCGGACGAGGCAGACAGACCTCTATTATGGGCTGTTCCATTTGGGAAGCGACCCGAATCAAACTATTTTCATATGTTATATGCAACTTTAACTTCGTAAATTTCATAGAGTAAAACTTCTTAAGGACCGTAAAATTCCATTATTAAATTCGAGAGAAAAAAAATTTAGTTCCATTTCCACGTAAAATTTTTTTTTTCTGAATCAGCTAGCCAGCAGTGCACCTGAGGAGAGAAGTTTGATCGGGTCTAGCCCAAAAAGAAGGCCTAATTAAATTGAAATTAATTTAAAAGTTTGGCAGCTTAACTTTTTTTGAAACAACTTCTTTGCTTTAAAAGATAAATTAGAAACGTTAGTCACACTATCAGGTGTGTGACCTAGTTTTGGAAAGTTATCACTTTTGGTTTAGTTTAAGCCTCACTATTATTTCTAAGAGCTAGTCACTCCACCAGGGGTGCAACCTTTGCTTTGACTTTAGCCATTTTGGCTTACGTTAAGCACAAGCTAGTATATGTGAGTTAGTCACACTAGTAAATATGCAACCATTCTATATTACACTTTTGGGTTTGCCACCAGTGAATTTTTGGCAACCCACATTAGAATATAAGCGTATTAATTTCAGTCAGTCACGCGAGCGTGCACCTTAACCTATATTTGAATTTTCAGAAATATTCAATTTATGGTGAAAACATGCCACTGCGATACAGCAGCGAGAACTTGGCTGTTGTGGAGGTGGAGTCTCGGTGCTCCATTTGTCAGCAGCCGTTCAACAGTTCTCAAGTAATCCACACCACAAAGTGCGACCATCGGTTTCACAAGAGCTACCTGGAACAGTGGCTACAGAACAATACGAACTTTCCTTTGTGCCGTGGAGCACTGAGGCTCCCCCTCGACGCCGGACAAGTCCCCTCGATGGGCGGGGCAGAGTCGAAAACTCTCAGGCCCGGAGTTACCACCAGGGGTATGGAGAGGCAGGCCATAATGGACTTTAACTTACAAAATCCAAATGGAGCGACGAGGATAGATCAGCCATCCAATCCTAAGGGTTCGCCATTGTTTGATATTTCAACTGACGTTGCTGGAGTTCACTCCATTGTCTAAAGGGAGCTTAGCGGATTTTAGCAGCAAATTAGCACCTTACAAGACAGTATGTGCCTCATATTGGAACGGATGACTGACCTGAGTCTGTCGCCCCAGCCAGAGGCCGAGATTCTTCCTTGTTTAAACTCCACGGTACGAGCCTATATTCTGGCCCAACAGCAATGCTGTCCAACAAATATTCTGCTCCACGCCTGCCTCGGTAAAATACAGGTCAGATGACTCCTGACAGGGTGGCTGGCATCATTGCGGACTGAAACCTCAAGTTTTCGGGGAAAGACAACTCCTTGCCCGTGGAAGTTTTTATTTACCGGGTCTAGGCTCTCACCAGACAAACACTATCTGATCAATTTCATTCTCTATGTCAGCATGTATATCTTTTGTTCACCGGAGCCGCAGCCGACTGGTATTGGCGATTCCACCGCTCCAGACGAGACGTTTAATGGCGAGATCTGGAGGCGGCGCTGATTGATCAGTTCGTAAGTCGCTACTCGAACAGCGACCTGATGGAGATCATCCGAGGACAAAAGCGACAAACGAATGAGTCATTTGACGACTTTTGCGCAGAGGCTCATCGATTAGCCAACCGCTTCCAGCGCCCCATCAGTTATACTGAGTTGGCAGAAATCCTCCGGTGCAATCTGTTGCCAGAGATTCGCTGCGACATGCTGCAAATCCACTTGCCTTCTGTTCGGATGCTCTGTCAGGCCGTTCTCCGAGTAGAGAGCTTTGAGCTGAAGCTCAGAGGCCACCACTGGTTTGCACCATTAATACATTTTCAGGAAGCCTTGGAAGAGGAACCACAAGACCAGTTGGAGGTCGATTCCCGGGAAACTGAAATCTGCGCTGTGACAGTCCTGGCTACCTGTTAGAATGGCAGGAAGGTAGGACACAAGTTTGATGCTTGCCTGGAAGAGAAGCGTGTCTTTTGCTACGGGTGCGGAAAGAAAAACACCTGCAAACCTCACTGTTCTGTATACCAAGCAAAAACATACCCACGGGAGTGCCGAATTCCACCACAAGCCTCCCAAAGAGACAAGCACAAGCATTTCGTTTCAACAGGTAGGAGGGAGTGTTGCAGATGACATTCCTTAAGGCAACCCCCTTGATGCTGGACACCTGGCGTGTCGCTATCACCTGACTTGTCTTTACCATCCCCTGATTTATCTTTCTCATCACCTGAACTACTTATACATCCCTCTAATTCGTTTCGTCCCTCCCCGTTGGCATTTTTACCATACTACCTGTGGTTAATGAAATACACAGTGGTTCGAAACCGAATTTTTGCTACCGAAATTGATGTCAATACAAAAACTGTCCACGTGCCCAAATGCTAAACGTTGCGAATGAGGCGTTATTACGCTCAATTTCGACGTTAGCGGGACCAGCTGGATTGTGCAACTTTGTTGGATGTGCCTCCTGGGGACGTCTAACCCTACGCACAGGTTCTGTTGTTCGGCCAATCAGCACTGGGCTTGATCGACACGGGGCCAACGTGAACATGATGACAGCTGATCCGGCTCACTCATTCCTCGAGAGAAATGCTTTTCATTGGAAAAGAGCTTCTCTCGGGTTGAAAGCAGCAGACGGCACTCATCATCAAGCCGCAGGCCGAGTATCAGCTGACATCATGTTCCGTGGGCTCACCAAGACGTTGACGCTGTAGATAATCCCCACTCTCAGCCAAAATCTTTATCTGGGAGTGGATTTCGTCCGTCTATTCGCCCTGGCCACAAGCCTGTTTGCACCACCATCCCACCCTCTCACACAGTTGGAGCATCGCAGACTCAAGGCTGCGATTGCTTGCTTTCCTTCATTTTCTGTTGAGTGTTTGAAAAAAAACGACGCTCATCAGTCATGAAATCGAAACTGGTGACAGGAAACCCATAAAAGAGAGGCATTCCTCTGTGTCACCAGCGGTTGAAAAGCTCCTATACCAGGAAATTGACAGGATTTTACCGTAAGCGTAAGGATGTCTATCCTTTGCCGCTGATCGACGGTATTCTCAGCCGACTTCCAAAGGCAAATTACATATCTAGCCTTGATCTAAAGGATGCTTTCTGGCAGATAACTTTTGATGAGAAGTCGAGGGAGAAGGCAGCCTTCACTGTGCCCGAGCGACCCCCTTTGCCATTTTATCGTGATGCCGTTTGGGCTGTGTAATGCTCCTCAAACGATGTCACGGATGATGGACAGGGTCATTCCACCCCAATTCAAGCACTAGGTATTCGTGTACCCCGACGACCTACTGGTAATAACCGAACAGTTTGACGTCCACTTACATCAGGTCGCATTCCACGCATTCCACGATTCAGACAGACCCTAACAAGGTGAAATCCATTATAAATTTTCCTCTTCCGACGACCACGAAGCAGCTGCGGAGATTTTTGGGGATCTGCGGTTGGTCAGGAAATATGCGTCTTTGTCGATACCACTAACAGACATGCTTTCTAAGCGGAGTCAGTTTGTGTGGAGTGATGAAAGGCAGAACACTTTCAGGAAACTAAAACTCAGCCTTGCTTCAGCCCCAGTGTTGCACAGCCCCAATTTCAACAAGCTCTTCTCCATCTAATGTGATGCAAATCAACATGGAGTAGGTGCCGTGCTGGTGCAACGCACAAAAGACGGTGCTGAAGCCCCCATGTCAAACAAGCATGTACATGTCAAACAAGCTGAATCCCGCTCAGTGAAATCACACCGTCACTGAGCAAGAATGTCTGGCAGCGGTGCCGCAAATAAAGAAGTTCCTTGCCTCCGAAGAAGATCATGAATTAGAAATTGTAACCAACCACGCTTCCCTAAAACGGCTAATGCACCAACTGAATCTAAATGGTCACTTAGCCCGGTGGGTCCCTAAACTTCAAGGGCTTAACTTCACCATCGTCCACCGAAAGGGAAGCCAAAACGTAGTGCCGGACTCCTTGTCGCACATATTCTCTGCCGAGGCGTTGACGCCGGCGGAGAGCAATGAGACTCCCATGGAGCTAGACCTTACTTCGCCACATTTCAAAAGCGCTTCTTATATGGAGCTAGCGGCAAAAGTCCAGGCAGAACAACAACAACTGCCTGAAAGTAGTAGTAAAGTAGAAGATGGGTACGTATACAAGCTTACTGAGTATGCGACCGGAAACGGACTTCAGGAAGAATTGTCCTGGAATTTAAGGGGGCCGTCAGAGATGACGGCAGAAATAGTGAAGAGAGCGCATGACCTCTCCTTGAGCGCGCATGGTGGCGTGGCCAAAATGCAATGGACCACCAATGACAACTCAGTCCGTTCCCGAGCGCATATTCCAGCGCTTGTATATCGACATCATCGGCCCCTACCCTAGGTCCAAGTCTGCTAACATTGGAGCTCCCATCGTTCTCGACCACCTTTCGCGGTTCCCATTCATCAAGCCGCTTCCAAAATTCACTGCGAAGGCAGTACGGGACATCTTAAGGAAGAAAGTGTTTCACTTTGTCGGAGTCCCAGAAACCATCGTGTCTGACAACGGCGTACAATTTCGGTTTTCACTATTTACATCTGTCCTAGAGGAATTCGGTATCAAACACACGTTAACCGCTTTGTCTTCTCCTCAGGCCAACGCCTCTGAACGTCTTAACGAGTCCATCCTAGCAGCGTTCTGGTCCTATGTAGACCCCGCGCAAAACGAATGGGATGGAAAGCTATTGGAGATAACCTGTGCACTACGCTCAGCTCCACACGCAACCATAAAAATGTCGCCCTACCAAGCAGTTTTTGGGCAACCCATGGTCTCCCATGGCTGCACTTATGCGGCAACTCCATCTCCTGGAGGACCCCGAGAATGCCTACCCACCCGTTGACCACCTCGCACTCATCAGACAACAGATCCGCCATCTCACCACCCAGGCTCAGTCTCGAAACGCTAAAACCTACAATCTTCGTTCCAGGATGGTTTCAAACCAGCCTGGTGAGGTAGTTTACAGGCACAACTTCCGGCAAAGTGACGCAGCCACGCATTACAATGCAAAGGTCGACCGGAAGTTCCTACCTAGCAAGGTGATTAAAAAGATCGGAGGAGCATACTACCAGCTCGCCGATCAAAATGGACGATCAGTGGGCGTCTTTCATGCGAAAGACATCACGATCACGATTCACGATCTGATACCAAATTTTATTTGGAGATCGTCCATTTGCGCTTATTTCAGGTATCACTCCTGCTCCAATGTAGAAGTATCGGAAGGATGTTCACCAAGTTCACTATTCCCCCTTCCAAAGATACTTCCACAATCAAATTGATACACATTTGTTCCCGATATTTCTCTCAACTAATTGTATTTATTTCCCTGTTCACCTAGTTCACGTTTTTCTTTATAAAGGATTGGATAGTAAAAGATATGATCACTTGTTCACGTCATTGTCGTTCATTTATTACATCCTTCCTTCAGCTCTTTCCACTCACTTGCCCTTATGGAAAGAACTGTGTTGTAACATCTAAAACTTTCATCAGAAATTTCTGTACGCACTATTTTGACGCGCACTGTAACGCGCTCGAAAATAATATATTTTTCGATCGGACTAGCTGTAACTTGTTGTCTGATCATGAAAACAACAAGTTACTGTTAGTCCGATCTACGCACAATGCCTGGCTTGGTGTTCGAAGCGAAATCAATATACCGTAATCGGTTTTGATTTCGACTCGAATTTGAAGCCAGACCGCATGGATTCTGGGCAGTCATTTTAAGATCGTGGGAGTGAGAAGTTGTGGCCGAGGCGGTCGTGATCGGTCACTTCGAAACGATGGTGGCACGTTTTATTATCAGGGGTTTTGTTTGCTGGTGCAAAGAGCATTTGGAATGTGTCGAGAAGGAAAATTAAAAATGAGGTTCTTTCGACTCGATTTCGGATTTTAGTGAGCAGTGTGCAAGTCGATAAAGAAAAATAGTGGAAAAACAAAGAAAAATGAAGTGAAGTAACGTAGATAGTTGAACGGCAAATATATGGTTATGCGAAACATAGACTACACGAGAATATGCCAGTGGCTGAGCCCGTTGTTTCAAGTAAAACGTAAATTGCAAGTTAGCTGTTAATTAATTGAGAACACTAGTGACATATTGGTGACAAAGCTATGCGCAGACATCTGAAACGTTTACGTGATTTAATAAACAATTCCTCTTCGGAATAACGATAGTTTTGAAATGGCTGCCCCACGCGTTCCAAGTAATACCGATCCCACTCTTAACCAAACTTAACTCATAAGAGTTACGAGATTCACCAAAATCTACGCATTTAGAGTATTTGGTCTTCAAATACAGTAAACAACAATTCCGAGATATTTATCAATTTATCCTATCATCCACAATCTAACGGCATGTTAAAGCGATGGCACCGGTCTTTGAAGGCAGCAATTAGGTGCCATAACACACATGATTGGGTGGAAGTTTTACCAACCGTCTTATTGGGGCTACGAACCAGCTTGAAGGAAGATATAGGCGCAACAGCAGCAGAGCTAGTATACGGAACGACGTTGCGAGTTCCTGGTGAATTTTTCCCGAACGAAGAGATACCTCCAAACCCGAAGATTTTCATTGAAAAATTCCGTCAACATATGAGACGAGTGCGAGCTACGCCAACGAGTCACATTGACAAGCGCAGAGTTTTCATACACAAGGATCTCTACTCTTGCACGCATGTTTTCATACGAGTTGACCGAGTTAAACCACCACTAGACCATCCATATGACGGACCGTACAAAGTTCTCAGCAGACCGTCGGATAACGTTTTCACCATAGACGTACAAGGCAAAGCAATGAACATCAGCGTTGATCGAATCAAGCCTGCGCATATAGAGCTACATCCAGATGACGGAAATAACACAGCTACACCAACTCTCAGGACATATGCAGAAAATCTACCAAAGCCGTCCGATTCGCTAAATGTTGACGTTACAATGTCAAAGACACTCTGGGGGAGTATTGTAGGAACTGCAAGGTTGGCTACAATGCATACCGTAGTATCAACATTTCCCGCATCGTGCCGACACCATCGCTTTGCAAAAACGTCACAACCTTTCCTTCTTCTTTTTGCGGACGCCGTCGAGTGTGGTTGTGTTGAAGTGTTGAAATATATATATTTCTTGTTACGATAATAAATAGTTTGTACATAGCAGTTCATCTGTTTGTTTTTCTAGTGCCCATAGCACTCAGCCATACGTACTGCAATGCAAGGTCAACCGTTAACGCCTGTGAATACTAATTTGAATTTTGAATTATAACTGTAACTAAACAGTTTGAAAGTGATCTCGAAGGATATCTTAAATTTGAGTTAAGTCCGTATCCGACATCTTTATTTGATAAGAATGGCATGAGAAAAACTACGAAAGCCACGATGAATGAAAATAACGTGATGTATATCATCGATGATGGATTTCTTCTGGATCGCGTCGTTTGGAGTAAAGACGATGGTTTTTCTGTTGTTTTAGATAAATACGTTAAGTATTTAGAAACACATTATGCATCAAAAACTGTTATTGTATTTGACGGATACTCGGATTACACTAAGAATATAAAAGGAATGGAACAACAAAGAAGAAATGCTGTTTTTTCGAAATCTTATAAAGTTTGTTGCGACAAAACAATAATTGTGCCGAAATCGATATAATAAATAGAAACTTATTGTTATGCTCATTGAAAAGTTTGAGAGTGTTAATATCACAAAAAACAAGCAAGAGATGATGCTGATGTTTTAATTATAGGAACAGCTATCAAAGAATCCAAACATGAAAGGACTGCCATCATTGTAGGAGAAGACATAGATTTACTAGTTATTTTAATTGGACGCACCCAATTACATCAAGAAGACATTTTCTTTAAAAAAGTCATAGATACGAAAGAATATGAATACGAAATGGCTATCCGTGTACCCATACGTGCTGACGCAGAGATGGTTGCTGGCGGAAGCTGGAACAGAGGCGACAAATGGATGCCCTCAAGGGGGCGTCCTATCACCGCTCCTGTGGAGTATGCTAGTCGACTCCCTGCTTAACGAACTGCAACAAGAAAGGCTGCACGCACAAGCTTATGCTGATGACGTGGCCGCACTGGCTGTCGGTAAAGATCTGAATGTGGTATGTAGAAATACACAGCGTGCATTGGATCTGATTGGCAGCTGGTGTTCAAGGCATGGCCTAACAGTGAATCCTGGTAAGACGAAACTTGTTTTGTTTACCAGAAAAAGAAAACTGGGAGGACTAGTGCTTCCAAACATGAAGGGTGTAACACTTCAACTTTCAGATGAAGTCAAATATCTTGGAGTAATCTTGGACAAAAAACTTCTCTGGAAGAAACATGTAGAAGTGAAGCTTACTCGTGCTTTAAAAGCTTTCGGGCAGTGCAAGAGAGCTTTTGCTACCACATGGGGCCTAAAGCCTCGTGTAGTGATGTGGATCTACACAGCAATAATTAGGCCGATGTTCACGTACACATCTGTGGTGTGGTGGACTATCGTGAGGCTATTGTATGCTCGGAAAAAGTTAGCCACGCTGCAAAGGACGGTATGCCTGGGTATCTGTGGTGCCATGAGCACTACTCCGGGTGCGGCCCTTGATGCGCTTCTCAATCTGCCTCCTCTCGACATTCAAGTTCAGAGTGTGGCAATGAGTTCTGCCCATAGACTAGCTCAGCTTGGCTTATGGGTAGGTGAAGACGATGTGGGGCACTACTCTATTAGGGGTTTGATGTGTGAGATCTCTCCGATTCTCACTATGCCTTCGGACGCTCGGGTGCCCTTCCTCGACTTCAGAAGAAGGTACGAAGTAATCCTCTTAAGCAGAAGTAACTGGGACAATCCAGATCTGTGTACGAGGAGATATTCTGAGGTCTTCTTCACGGACGGCTCGACGGCCAGATTCAATAGGGTGCATCTGCTGTGGGTACCGGGGCACTGTTGTGTTGAGGAGAATGAAATTGCTGACATCATTGCGAAGCAAGGCTCGGGACTTCCACTACGGGGCCCTGAACCCGCCTTGGGTGTGCCGACCGCATCTGCACGTGCCATTCTTCGAAAGTGGGTAGATGATGCTCACAAAAATAGATGGACGACTGCTGGTGTGGCCAAGCACACGAAGGTTTTCCTTTCAGAACCCAATCATGTGACTGCGGGATTCTTGCTCAATAAGAGCAGGAAAGTTTGCAGGGCCATGGTGGGTATACTGACTGGACACAAT
The DNA here is from genome assembly GCA_963978885.1 of Nemotelus pantherinus. Classification (NCBI taxonomy): domain Eukaryota; kingdom Metazoa; phylum Arthropoda; class Insecta; order Diptera; family Stratiomyidae; genus Nemotelus; species Nemotelus pantherinus. The sequence continues at coordinate 136,149,030 of OZ022264.1, read as the reverse complement.
GGCCTAGGAGGACATATGTACCGAAAAGGTGTTGTACAGGATGACCTCTGTTCATCCTGTCTAGAAGAGGCTGATTCTGCGGAGCATTCGCTCTGTGAATGCCCAGCGTTTCAAGAAGTCTGGAAAACTTTATCAAGAAGTCTGGGAAACTATGGTAGACAGGGGGGAAATGAGTACAATCGGTCCTTTATTTATTTATTTATTTATTTATTAGTCCCTTGCGCTACAGATACAAATCCACTTACAACGTCAAGAAAGCAAAAAAAAGAATGAAACATAAAAAAGTAAAAAAAATAACAAAAATAATTCACTAATTTGAAAACTAAAATTAGGACTAATGTAAATAGCAATTCAATGTAACATTTTCAATACATGCTTGAATTGTGAGAACGATTGCGGAAGAGGATCAAGCTTAAGGGCATTATGCGTTCTAGGTAGACGCAGCAAAGGAGAATGGAAATATACTTCCGTACGTGCGAACGAAACAGAGAAAACCTCCGATGATCGACTAGGACGACTGGATTCACGTCTGGTTATCTGGGAACTAAGATCCGACAAAAAAATGCCTTTGCAAAGTTTGAAGAGAAAACACTCATCGAGGAACAATCTCCGAGATTGCAACGAGGACATACGAAGGAGGGAAAGCCGAGAGGAGTAGGGACAATAGGGGATATTGAATTTGAAGAGAAGCGAGCGAGTGAACCTGCGCTGAACAGATTCTATGGCGTCAGATAAATATTGAAAGCGCGGAGACCAGATTTGGCACGCATATTCTAGATTACTGCGTACTAAGGAGACAAATAAATGAATACAGGAGGAAATATTGGTGAACATATACGAAGAACGCAAGACAAATCCAGCAATCCTAGAGGCTCTGGACGTTATGTTCATGACATGAAGATCAAATCTTAATTTAGAGTCAAATACCACACCCAGGTCTCTAAAATGCTGGACAACTGACAGGGAAATACCAGACACAGAATAAGAAAACACGTGTGGAGTATTTTTATATGCGAAAGACATCTGATGGCATTTCAAAATGTTCAGTGGCAAGAAGTTGTCTTGACACCACAGATTAAGAGCAAACAAGTCAGCTTGCAATTGATGAAAATCGTTCGCAGACTTGATTGCTCTGTATACTTTTAGGTCATCTGCATCTAAGAGACATGGAGAATTGATAACAGAAGGAAGGTCATTGACAAACAAGATTAAAAGTAAGGGACCTAGGATAGAACCTTGAGGAACTCCGGATGTGGGAAATATAGGAAAGGAAATGAAACCATTAAAAGTAACTCTGCAGGGACTACTATGAAGATAAGAGGAAAACCAGGAGAGGAGAGGACCAAAAACACCGAAACCATTAAGTTTGAGGAGAAGCAGGTTGTGGTTCACAGAATCAAAAGCCTTCGAAAAGTCAGTGTAAATTACATCAACTTGACGTTGACAATCGAAAGCAAAGGCTACAAAATTAGTGAACTCCATAAGGTTGGTTGAAGTAGAGCGACCCTTGATGAAACCATGCTGCTCAGGAGCAAGTAAGGGCTGTAGAGAAGGATAAATTTTATTGTAGACAAGACGTTCAAGGATTTTACTGAAACAGCAGAGGAGGGATATAGGACGATAATTGGAAACAACGGAAGGATCACCAGATTTGAAAATTGGGAAAATATTGGCGGATTTCTATAAAGAAGGGAATACACCAGAAGTAAGGCTAATGTTGAAAAGGATAGCTAAAGGAACACAGAGTGAGGATGAGAGGGATTTGACAAGGATATTAGGAATACCATCAGGACCGGAACTGGCATTGGAATTTAAGGTATGCAAAAGGATTTCAACTTCCAAAGGATTAGTACTAAACATAGATAAATCACGATAGGTACGGGAGACACTGGGAGCTACCGAGGTATTCAGTGGGTTTTTTTTAAAGGAGGAAGAAAAATAGGCAGCAAACAAATCACAAATAGCCTGAGGAGTGGAAGCAGCAACATCACCAAGAGACATAGAATCAGGAACTGAAGAACTTGGTTTTAGGGAACGGATGTAGGACCAAAAGGATTTAGATTGATTAGAACAAATTGAAGCCTCGATGTTTGAAAAGTAATCACGCATGGCCTGCTTGAGCACTTTTTTAGCATCAGAGCGCAAACTAACGGAATTCCTGAAGGTCAGTGGGAGAACCCATCTTCTTCAGCTTTGCGCGAGCTTTTTCCTTAGCTTTAAGAGCATCAGAGACTTTCAATATGAACCAAGGAGCATCATTAGGTTTGAGAGGACGTTTAATGGGAGTAAAACGAAAGATAAGGTTAGAAAAGAAAGAGTAGAACTTGGACAATGCACAATCAACATCCAATCCTCTGAAAAATGAAAACCAATTGATAAGATTGATTTCAGAGGACATTTTTTGAAAGTCAGCTTTAAAAAAATTGTAACGTTGAAAAGAAGGATATTTATTCCTTACCTGGAAGTTACGGTCAACATCAAGCAGGAGAGGAGGGTGATGAGGATCAGGTTGCACATATGCAAAAGGAGCAGGAGAGAGAGAAAGGGAATCTAAAGGAATGCTAGTAAGGACTAAATCGAGGATTCTGTTATCAGTATTACGAAGGTGGTTAATTTGGGAGCAAGCACAAAGTGAAAGAAAGGAAGAAGTCGCAAAAGAAAGGTGGTTATAGGATATTAAACGGAGGTTATTGGTATCCCACTCCACAGTGGGCATGTTGAAGTCGCCTAAAATTAGGAGGGGAGTTGAAGGAAAACGAGTGAGGATGAAACTAGAAAGCTCAGCGTAAAAACGTTCATAAGCAGTGACAGACAAATTACAAGGGATATAGACACAGCAGACCAGCAGATCGGCAGATGGGGAAAGGATAGCACGTACAACAATACACTCAACAGGAGGAGAAGGAACAAATTCTGCACAGAGTGTTCCACGAAGAGCGTTATGGATAGCAATTAAAACGCCTCCACCATCGGCTTTGCAAGATGCAGTCCGATCACGATCTCTCCGGAAAACGGTATGACATGGAAGAAACGGTATGACATGGCCTGAGTGCTTAGAGGTGCCAACACACACACACACCCATACGTGAGTGTGCCTTTTTTAATACACGCACAACATTGTTCTCTCACAAAAATTCCGCTCAGTGCGCCCCTTTCTACCGCACTAGCAACCGAAAAGCCTTAATGCTGTGTCTTAATGCTGAGAACACCAGATCGGCGTAAAAGCGTGCAACGGGAAACACGGAAAGAAACGTCAATGTCAGTTTGATTTGTGTCGGGGACTGGCTTTCAGTCAAAATTTTTCAAATAAAATTCTGAAATTTTTCGGCGAATTCGGTGGAAACGTACATTTACGTTTGTGCGCAATCTTTTGTGTCGGTTTCGCGAGTAAATTAGCGGTAAAAAGTTATAAAATAGTGCGATAATGAAGTGCCGCGTTCCAGGCTGCAAAAGAAGCTACCGAAGTGCTTCGCAGGGGATATCGTATTTCAGGTGAGTAAAATAAATCTTTGGCAACAATTTCGTATAGTTTTTGTGTGAAATCATAATGAATTTCATTAACAAAAAGCATTTTAATCTCCACTCGCCGTTTCGGGAAAGAAATGTCAAACAACGTTCAAAATGGCAATTGCTCGTGCTTTTGGTTACCATATGAACTGTGTAGGGCACACACCAGTACCTCATTCTCACACCAGTAAACAAAAAGTCGAAAATTAGCACATTTTTCTCGGTCGATTTCTAATTCATTCTCTCTTATATCTGTGAAAAAAGTTGCCAAAGGCAATGTCAAAACACAAAACTATTCTTCAACAAGTTTTGACAAATATCCCTTTTCGAAAAAACATGTTTTATTTTTACATGCATTCAGTGGATGTGATACAACTTCTGCACTGTTTAAAAAAGGGAAAAAAACTTTCATCAAATCACTAAAACAACTTGCCAATTTCGACGAACTAGCTCAAGTTTTTCTAGAAGAAAACTGCCCTGTCCAATAATTATACGGTAATGGCATTCGGATCTTACTAGTAATATACAATGCTCCAAAATCTGAGGATAATATCGATCATCTTCGATATACTTAGTTCCTTAAATCTACTTAACTTAATAAACCTGTTCAGTTATCCAATCTTCCACCGATAAGTGCAGCAGCCCATCAGCATATAAACCGTGTCTATTACCAAGTTCGAAAATGGTTAGGTCATGATTTAGCACCCCAGGAATGGGGTTGGGTGCTCAAAAATGAATTCCTGGAGCCAATGTCAACAATATTACCACCGGCTTTGGATGAATTACTAAATACTCTATTTTGTAATTGTAAGAATGGATGTGGTGCACGGTGCCGATGTAGAAAATCGGGGCTGCAATGCACTTTAGCTTATGGCTAGTGTAATTGACAAGCTTGCCTCAATGCTGTTTCATTGTAAAGTGACTGCGCTAGGGTTTTTTACTAGTTTTCGAAGAAAATTAGTATTAAACTCGTTTCGCCTAAAATTCATATTTTTATATATATATATATATATATATATATATATATATATATATATATATATATATATATATATATATATATATATATATATATATATACATATATATATATATATATATATATATATATATATATATATATATATATATATATATATATATATCTATATATATATATATATATATATATATATATATATATATATATATATATATATATATATATTTATATATATATATATATATACATATATATATATATATATATATATATATATATATATATATATATATATATATATATATATATATATATATATATATATATATATATATATATATATATATATATATATATATGTATATATATATATCAGCAAAATTATTTTCCGATCTGATTGAGCTGAAATTTTCGAAGGACGTAGATGTATATAGTAGGCAGGTGCATAATTTGCTAGAATTCAGATATGCTAAACCTTATGGCAGCGGCGAGCGTTTAAGTGAATTTTTAGGTACTCCTTTATTTCCAAACAGTGTAAATTTTTGTTAAAATAAATGTTTAAAAATGAAATGTTATTATGTTTTAGGCTTGTTTATGTTAAAATGTTGGAAATTTTGAGCCGTGTGTGAGTGCAGTATGCCTAAAAGTAGGCAAGAATTTGTTTTCAAATTTTGATTTGTCATTACTTCTAAGAAAAACAATGGATCATCGTGAAACTTGCAGAGCGTATTAATGTAGACTAAAATTTAGCACACGTGGATTTTCAAGATAGTGCAAGTAACGCTGTAGCTACGGCAGGCTCTTGAAAAAAAACCTTCAATCCTTGACCTTCCCGAAAAATTTTTGATTTTTGAAAAAAAATCAAATCATTGATAAATTTTAACCTTTGTCCATCCTGCCAAATTGAAATTTTCAAAATTCCGATTTGCACAAGAACGGCAACCCATCACCAAATTACCTCTATTTACTGCACTCCAAAGTTCTCTTCACGAGAACTGACGACCGGATTATCCGATCATAGTGAAATTTACAGGACATGTTGGTATTAGCTAGGACCAAGTCTGATAGAAGTGATTTTGAAATGCTGGCAACCCTGTGCCAGTGCTACCATCTTGAAAAATCACTGAGTTAAAAAGCAGCTTTTTGGCCTATAACTTCCGGTTCAGCCATCATATTTGAACAAGATTCACACACTACTTGAATGTAACTTTATGTGACATTTGATGAAAATTTGGCTGAAAAATTAGAATATAGTTGTCAGCTATGATGATTTTTGCCTCATAAATCTTGCAAATGCGCTCAACAAAATAAATCTTTTTTCCCTATAACTGCCAGTCCAGTGTAGAAATCAAAACGAAGTAATGTGAGGTAAATATCATAGGAATTTCGTACAAAAATCATGAAAATGCTGCCAGCTATGACCATTTTTGTAATTTTGTGGAGTTTCTTTACTGAGCGATTATGTCATTAGATTTGCAAATGGGAATGATCCTGCAATGAAAATTAACAACAAATATTAATGCTTGAAAAATTTGAAAAGTTTTGAGGGTGGTAGCCCCAACATTCTTTTCACCCGCATACCTTCCAGCGCAGTGATTCAATCGAAACGAAATTTACTGGTTGGGTTTAATTTAACGTGAAGCAGATTTGGTATGTATTTTGTTTTGCTGCTGACACAGGCTAACCAGCATTGGCCATTTCCGAAAATATTGCACCAACAGATGCTTCAAATTACGTTCTCATATGCGCTTATAACTTATTGCTGCTTCTTTCGGAAAGTGTTGCCAGCACTGAACATTTTCATCATTTGTGTTATCGTTGAGTTTTGTTGCTCTGAATAAGGAATGGTTGATATGATACTTCAAAACAGTGTGTTACGTCTTTCCACACTTTTTTGTCACTCTAAGACAATTTCTTCGAAAATTAGTTTTCTAACGGTTCTGATGCGCTAGTTTTTTTATTCATTTTTCTCTAAGCTGTTAAGATTTAGTTTAAGTGCCTGCTCTTATTTCCGCACTTGGTATCTGTTGACATAATTAATTTACTCTTTGCTTGAACATGTGAACGGAGGCCAGCAGTTAGTAATACTTTAGCTCTTTAGTAGAATTTATTAATGGAATTAAAAATTAATGAAAATGCCACGGGAAAAGAAATGGGTACCAATCCCAGTTTATAATGGATTAAAGGATTCATACGTTCTTTAATGTAAGCTGTTATCCCTCCTTTCATAACCTGAAAACAGGAATATTAATTATCTTCTTCATTTTTTTAAATTTAATTAAAGCCTAGTATTCCATTTAATGGTATAGTTAAGAAAGAAAGAAATAAAAGAAAAAAACCCGTGCTTAAGTAACAATTGTGTAGCCATTAACACAACTTTTGGCTTGGATCCCCTGGAACGCTCGCGAATATAATTAAATTTATATAAAGGGGTCGCTAAAAACGGCAACCGAAACTAGTAGGAAACATAAAACTTTATGTAGTCCGAAGTATACCTGAGACTAAGAGAAACTGAAATATGATATGAACGGTGTTGTGCTTGTGGTTCTGTTTGGATAGGATCGACGATAGGATCGAAAGCAGCAGTTTTGTTTAGTCAATCTATATTAAATTATCTTCGTTTAAACTGGAGTCGATATTATGCTAATAGACTTTACTCAAATTAAATTATACAAACCACGAAGGAAGTGTACTTGATAAACCTTATATAAATAAATTCAAATATTGAAGTTTAATATGAAATTAGTCGGGACAATTATATTAAAATACTTATGACCTACAATGTTAAAAGTGATTAAGAGTTCAAAAATAGATTTGAATTATGTCATTAACGTGAAGAAATAATAATGAATTGTTAAAAACAAATATTGCTGGCCTTCTTATTGGGTTAAAGCCTGGGAAGACTTTTCTTTTTAGGGTCCGCGTCAGGCCTAGCTGGCAATGACTGATTAGTTTTTTTGATCGTGATTTTCAGCATTTTTCTTTTAAAGAAGGGACATTGACCATTTTGTTTGATTTTTTGCATTTTTGCCACAGTCAGGCCAATGTCAGTGGGTGGAGGACCCCAAATCATCGGGCGTCAAGGCTCCGCCACCATTGGGAGCCCGGGGCTGTCTGCCTCACCCGGGTTCCTGTGGAAAGAGAGGTAGTATTTCTTCCCCTTTTTTCCGCTTAGAATTTTTCAAATTTCTGGCTACGTGTGTCGACACGAGCACTGGGTCTGCTTAGTCAGCCCATGTTGCAGAGCCACGGGTGGTTTCTTTTACGGAACTATGCCCCCTTTTTCCCTTGGGTATTTCTATATAAAAGTATGCGGCTACTCTACGATGACGAATGAAATTGTAGGTAGCATCCTGTTTTTCTGAGAGCCAACCGACTCCTTGTTTCAAGGACTCACTTCAGCCGCAGCGAGCTAGCAAAGCGGCACCCCAGCATCCCTTGGGGTCGATTAAAGGGTACTCCCTTAATGTGCACGAGGGGTCTTTACGGCAATTTGTGGGGTACCCTGCTCTCAGGGCGATTCTTTTTACTAATGTTCGAAGAAGAACATTAGTATTAAAATCACTTTGGCCAAAAATTCATATTTCTATATATATATATATATATATATATATATATATATATATATATATATATATATATATATATATATATATATATATATATATATATATATATATATATATATATATATATATATATATATATATATATATATATTATATATATATATATATATATATATATATATATATATATATATATATATCATCAAAAAATTTCAGTGAAAAAATCTCAGGAACGCGCCATCCGATTGAGCTGAAATTTTCAGGACACATTGGTGTATATGCAGAATAGTGCCAAGTCTCACAAAAAGTTAATAATCTTTAACCCTTTGGCGCCGGTGGCCTGTTTAGTGATATTTTTAATATACCTATTATTCCGTACACAAATAAGTTTTGCAAAAATAAAGTTGACGAAATAAATTTTGAACGTGTTTTACATGTGAATCGGATAATGTTTTGGAATTTTTTAACCCCATGTGTGCGCTGGGTGCCTAAAAACAGAACGGGAAAACTTGAAAATTTTTAAATTGCGATAACTTTTGACAGAGTTATTCAATCATTACGAAATTTTTAAGACACATTGGTATTATTTAGTTGTAGATTTGTGTTGCTTTTGACGAGCGTGCTGGCAACCCTGTAGCTAATGCAGACACTGAAAGTGAAAACTTTCAAATCATCGTCTCTCTTGAAAAACTGCCGTTTCTTCAAAAAAAAGCCACTCATATGTAAATCTTGTGCTTTGTTTACATAAACAAAAAAAAAAATTTGATATGGTATAACGGGCACGCCTGGTAACCCTTGCCCAATTTACCTATATTTTTAGCATCAAAAACTTCTGTTCACGGAAACTCACGATCCAATCAGCGGAATTAATTGAAATTTGCAGAATGTATTGGTTTTAAATAGAACCAGGTCTGATAGAAGTGATTTTCGAATGTGGCTCGTTCTGTGCCAGTGGTGCCATCTTGAAAAATCACTAAAAAAGATAACTGCTTTAAGCCCTATCAATTCTGACTGAATCGTTCGATTTTAACGAAATTCACGCAGTAGCGGAATCTTATTTAATACCACGTTTGGTAGAAATTTGGTCGAAAAATTCGGTTGGAGCTGCCAGCTATGATAATTTTGGTGTCTTAAATTTGAAAAAATAAAAATTTGGAAGTGAAAACATTCAAACCATCGAATTTCCAAAAACTGTCCGTTTCTTACAATAAAACCAATCTGTATACAAATCTTATACTTTTTCTACACGTTCAAAGTAAAACTTTGGAAATTTCATGTCGGACAAGAACGGTAACCCTTTCCCAGTCAACCTATATTTTTAGCATCAAAAACTTCTGTTCACGGGAACTCACGAATCAATAATCAGATACCATTGAAATTTACAGAATGCATTGAACTTAAGTAGGACCAGGTCTGATAGAAGCGATTTTAAATTGTGGGCAACTCTGTGCCAGTGGTGCCATCTTGAAAAATTACAAAGAAAAAAAACTGCTTTTTGCCCTATGAAATTTGAATAAGTTACTAGATTTTCATGAAATTAACATAGTAGCTGAACCTTACTCTAATCTCTGTTTGATAGAAATTTGGTTGAAAAATTCGATTGGTGCTGCCACCTATGGTAATTTTTATGTTTTTGGATTTGAAAATTCGCTCAGGAAAATAAAACTTTTTGCCCTATAACTTCCAGTGCAGTCATGAAATCAATACGAATTTCATACAATTAATGGAACCTACTATAAACATTATTCAGGCCAAATTTGGTTGAAAAGCCACGATAGGGTTGCCAGCTATTGTTGGTTTTGTGTTTGTTTGCAATATCTTTATTAAGCGGTTTTATCGTAGAATTTTCAATTGGTAATGTTATTGTAGTGACAATAAACAGCAAATATTAAGCTTCCCATTATTTAAAAAACTTGCTGCAGGTAATCCTAAATTTCTTTATACTCCTATAACTTCGAATGTAATATAACAACGTGAAGCAGATGTGATATATTTTTGGCTTTGATACTGGCGAAAGGTTGCCAGCACGAGTCGGTTGTGCTACTTTTGTAGCAATAAATGCTTACAGTTAGTATTCATACCGGAAACATTTACAATGAAAATAAATAATCGATGTTTCAATTCCCAAAGTTCTGCAAAATTTTCGGATCGGAGCCCCAAACACCACCTTCAGTTACAGTGCTGCAGGCACTGAGCATTTTCTTCATTGATGTTATATGAGATGCTGCTTTCGAAATTTTGTGAAATAAGCAACTGATAACGAATATAATTAAGCCGTGTTTTGCTCTCATAAACGTTGAAATTCATGCCAGTAGTAATATCTGAAACCTTCCACCATATGAGTTATAATGCATTCTTGAGACCAAAGTAGAACGTGGCGTTTGAAACAGTTTGGCCGTAATAAGCAGCTCATGTGGTGGAATATGCACTCAAAACCTGCACGATTCTTCTACTGTTCTTCGAACATTAGTTTTTCTAGCGGTTCAGGTGCGCTAGAGTTTTTTTTTTAATTTGACTTGCCTCTCGAATGGCAGTAGCCATTCCACCTTTTTTGGTCCGTAGCACTATTGGTTCTGGACTTTGGTCTAGTTCTGAGTTGTGCTAAGGCCTCTTCATTCACACTCTCATTCTTGAAAAAATAGTTTATGAATTTCGACTCATACTCCCCTCAGACTTTGCGTCTTTAATCCTACATTTCCATTCTCACTTGCATGTCTTAGAATCACCTCCCTGCGATTCAATTTTATTTTGTTCGATAGAACAAGCCCATTTTGTTAAGACATGTAGAGCTCGCTCTTCCCAATAGTCGCAAACATCCTTCCCAAGGCAATCCTTTTATATTCAATTTCCTTGTAGTATACCTCTTGGGTAGCTTCCCTTTGTGTTTGTCATTATTTTGAGCTTTTTTACTCTGAGAGCAACCCTGAGGTTGGCCTTGGATTACAGGAATTGATGGTTTACCGCCATTCCTGTCCAGGTCATCCGAAGGGCCCCTGCCCCACTTTATGTCGAGAAGCTATCCCAACCATTTTTATTTGTTGTTTTGACCCAGATTCGGCCTTTGGCTCAGGTTTGGTTCAAGCTGTGGTGGATTACGTGGGGTTGGCGTGGCGCTACCTACACGTCCCTGCAGCTTGGCCAGACTTAGACCAATGGCTGGATCTGAGTCAAACAACAACATTGTTGATTCGTTTTCCCTGCTCCTCTCTTTTTATGGGAATTTCGGACGAGGCAGACAGACCTCTATTATGGGCTGTTCCATTTGGGAAGCGACCCGAATCAAACTATTTTCATATGTTATATGCAACTTTAACTTCGTAAATTTCATAGAGTAAAACTTCTTAAGGACCGTAAAATTCCATTATTAAATTCGAAAGAAAAAAAATCTAGTTCCATTTCCACGTAAAAATTTTTTTTCTGAACCAGCTAGCCAGCAGTGCACCTGAGGAGAGAAGTTCGATCGGGTCTAGCCCAAAAAGAAGGCCTAATTAAATTGAAATTAATTTAAAAGTTTGGCAGCTTAACTTTTTTTGAAACAACTTCTTTGCTTTAAAAGATAAATTAGAAACGTTAGTCACACTATCAGGTGTGTGACCTAGTTTTGGAAAGTTATCACTTTTGGTTTAGTTTAAGCCTCACTATTATTTCTAAGAGCTAGTCACTCCACCAGGAGTGCAACCTTTGCTTTGACTTTAGCCATTTTGGCTTACGTTAAGCACAAGCTAGTATATGTGAGTTAGTCACACTAGTAAATATGCAACCATTCTATATTACACTTTTGGGTTTGCCACCAGTGAATTTTTGGCAACCCACATTAGAATATAAGCGTATTAATTTCAGTCAGTCACGCGAGCGTGCACCTTAACCTATATTTGAATTTTCAGAAATATTCAATTTTTGGTGAAAACATGCCACTGCGATACAGCAGCGAGAACTTGGCTGTTGTGGAGGTGGAGTCTCGGTGCTCCATTTGTCAGCAGCCGTTCAACAGTTCTCAAGTAATCCACACCACAAAGTGCGACCATTGGTTTCACAAGAGCTGCCTGGAACAGTGGCTACAGAACAATACGAACTTTCCTTTGTGCCGTGGAGCACTGAGGCTCCCCCTCAACGCCGGACAAGTCCCCTCGACGGGCGGGGCAGAGTCGAAAACTCTCAGGCCCGGAGTTACCACCAGGGGTATGGAGAGGCAGGCCATAATGGACTTTAACTTACAAAATCCAAATGGAGCGACGAGGATAGATCAGCCATCCAATCCTAAGGGTTCGCCATTGTTTGATATTTCAACTGACGTTGCTGGAGTTCACTCCATTGTCTAAAGGGAGCTTAGCGGATTTTAGCAGCAAATTAGCACCTTACAAGACAGTATGTTCCTCATATTGGAACGGATGACTGACCTGAGTCTGTCGCCCCAGCCAGAGGCCGAGATTCTTCCTTGTTTAAACTCCACGGTACGAGCCTATATTCTGGCCCAACAGCAATATGCTCCACGCCTGCCTCTGTAAAATACAGGTCAGATGACTCCTGACAGGGTGGCTGGCATCATTGCGGACTGAAACCTCAAGTTTTCGGGGAAAGACAACTCCTTGCCCGTGGAAGTTTTTATTTACCGGGTCTAGGCTCTCACCAGACAAACACTATCTGATCAATTTCATTCTCTATGTCAGCATGTATATCTTTTGTTCACCGGAGCCGCAGCCGACTGGTATTGGCGATTCCACCGCTCCAGACGAGACGTTTAATGGCGAGATCTGGAGGCGGCGCTGATTGATCAGTTCGTAAGTCGCTACTCGAACAGCGACCTGATGGAGATCATCCGAGGACAAAAGCGACAAACGAATGAGTCATTTGACGACTTTTGCGCAGAGGCTCATCGATTAGCCAACCGCTTCCAGCGCCCCATCAGTTATACTGAGTTGGCAGAAATCCTCCGGTGCAATCTGTTGCCAGAGATTCGCTGCGACTTGCTGCAAATCCACTTGCCTTCTGTTCGGATGCACTGTCAGGCCGTTCTCCAAGTAGAGAGCTTTGAGCTGAAGCTCAGAGGCCACCGCTGGTTTGCACCAGGAATACATTTTCAGGAAGCCTTGGAAGAGGAACCACAAGACCAGTTGGAGGTCGATTCCCGGGAAACTGAAATCTGCGCTGTGACAGTCCTGGCTACCTGTTAGAATGGCAGGAAGGTAGGACACAAGTTTGATGCTTGCCTGGAAGAGAAGCGTGTCTTTTGCTACGGGTGCGGAAAGAAAAACACCTGCAAACCTCACTGTTCTGTATACTAAGCAAAAACATACCCACGGGAGTGCCGAATTCCACCACAAGCCTCCCAAAGAGACAAGCACAAGCATTTCGTTTCAACAGGTAGGAGGGAGTGTTGCAGATGACATTCCGTAAGGCAACCCCCCTGATGCTGGACAGCTGGCGTGTCGCTATCACTTGACTTGTCTTTACCATCCCCTGATTTATCTTTCTCATCACCTGAACTACTTATACATCCCTCTAATTCGTTTCGTCCCTCCCCGTTGGCATTTTTACCATACTACCAGTGGTTAATGAAATACACAGTGGTTCGAAACAGAATTTTTGCTACCGAAATTGATGTCAATACGAAAACTGTCCACGTGCCCAAATGCTGCGAATGCGAATGAAGCGTTATTGCGTTGCGAATGAAGCGTTATTACGCTCAATTTCGACGTTAGCGTTACCAGCTGGATTGTGCAACTTTGTTGGATGTGCCTCCTGGGGACGTCTAACCCTACGCACAGGTTCTGTTGTTCGGCCAATCAGCACTGGGCTTGATCGACACGGGGCCAACGTGAACATGATGACAGCTGATCCGGCTCACTTATTCCTCGAGAGAAATGCTTTTCATTGGAAAAGAGCTTCTCTCGGGTTGAAAACAGCAGACGGCACTCATCATCAAGCCGCAGGCCGAGTATCAGCTGACATCATGTTCCGTGGGCTCACCAAGACGTTGACGCTGTAGATAATCCCCACTCTCAGCCAAAATCTTTATCTGGGAGTGGATTTCGTCCGTCTATTCGCCCTGGCCACAAGCCTGTTTGCACCGCCATCCCACCCTCTCACACAGTTGGAGCATCGCAGACTCAAGGCTGCGATTGCTTGCTTTCCTTCATTTTCTGTTGAGTGTTTGAAAAAAAACGACGCTCATCAGTCATGAAATCGAAACTGGTGACAGGAAACCCATAAAAGAGAGGCATTCCTCTGTGTCACCAGCGGTTGAAAAGCTCCTATACCAGGAAATTGACAGGATTTTACCGTAAGCGTAAGGATGTCTATCCTTTGCCGCTGATCGACGGTATTCTCAGCCGACTTCCAAAGGCAAATTACATATCTAGCCTTGATCTAAAGGATGCTTTCTGGCAGATAACTTTTGATGAGAAGTCGAGGGAGAAGGCAGCCTTCACTGTGCCCGAGCGACCCCCTTTGACATTTTGTCGTGATGCCGTTTGGGCTGTGTAATGCTCCTCAAACGATGTCACGGATGATGGACAGGGTCATTCCACCCCAATTCAAGCACTAGGTATTCGTGTACCCTGACGACCTACTGGTAATAACCGAACAGTTTGACGTCCACTTACATCAGGTCGCATTCCACGCATTCCACGATTCAGACAGACCCTAACAAGGTGAAATCCATTATGGATTTTCCTCTTCCGACGACCACGAAGCAGCTGCGGAGATTTTTGGGGATCTGCGGTTGGTCAGGAAATATGCGTCTTTGTCGATACCACTGACAGACATGCTTTCTAAGCGGAGTCAGTTTGTGTGGAGTGATGAGAGGCAGAACACTTTCAGGAAACTAAAACTCAGCCTTGCTTCAGCCCCAGTGTTGCACAGCCCCAATTTCAACAAGCTCTTCTCCATCTAATGTGATGCAAATCAACATGGAGTAGGTGCCGTGCTGGTGCAACGCACAAAAGACGGTGCTGAAGCCCCCATGTCAAACAAGCATGTACATGTCAAACAAGCTGAATCCCGCTCAGTGAAATCACACCGTCACTGAGCAAGAATGTCTGGCAGCGGTGCCGCAAATAAAGAAGTTCCATGCCTCCGAAGAAGATCATGAATTAGAAATTGTAGCCAACCACGCTTCCCTAAAACGGCTAATGCACCAACTGAATCTAAATGGTCACTTAGCCCGGTGGGTCCCTAAACTTCAAGGGCTTAACTTCACCATCGTCCACCGAAAGGGAAGCCAAAACGTAGTGCCGGACTCCTTGTCGCACATGTTCTCTGCCGAGGCGTTGACGCCGGCGGAGAGCAATGAGACTCCCATGGAGCTAGACCTTACTTCGCCACATTTCAAAAGCGCTTCTTATATGGAGCTAGCGGCAAAAGTCCAGGCAGAACAACAACAACTGCCTGACTTAAAGTAGTAGATGGGTACGTATACAAGCTTACTGAGTATGCGACCGGAAACGGACTTCAGGAAGAATTGGCCTGGAATTTAAGGGTGCCGTCAGAGATGACGGCAGAAATAGTGAAGAGAGCGCATGACCTACCCTTGAGCGCGCATGGTGGCGTGGCCAAAATGCAATGGACCACCAATGACAACTCAGTCCGTTCCCGAGCGCATATTCCAGCGCTTGTATATCGACATCATCGGCCCCTACCGTAGGTCCAAGTCTGCTAACATTGGAGCTCCCATCGTGCTCGACCACCTTTCGCGGTTCCCATTCATCAAGCCGCTTCCAAAATTCACTGCGAAGGCAGTACGGGACATCTTAAGGAAGAAAGTGTTTCACTTTGTCGGAGTCCCAGAAACCATCGTGTCTGACAACGGCGTACAATTTCGGTTTTCACTATTTACATCTGTCCTAGAGGAATTCGGTATCAAACACACGTTAACCGCTTTGTCTTCTCCTCAGGCCAACGCCTCTGAACGTCTTAACGAGTCCATCCTAGCAGCGATCTGGTCCTATGTAGACCCCGCGCAAAACGAATGGGATGGAAAGCTATTGGAGATAACCTGTGCACTACTCTCAGCTCCACACGCAACCATAAAAATGTCGCCCTACCAAGCAGTTTTTGGGCAACCCATGGTCTCCCAAAGCTGCACTTATGCGGCAACTCCATCTCCTGGAGGACCCCGAGAATGCCTACCCACCCGTTGACCACCTCGCACTCATCAGACAACAGATCCGCCATCTCACCACCCAGGCTCAGTCTCGAAACGCTAAAACCTACAATCTTCGTTCCAGGATGGTTTCAAACCAGCCTGGTGAGGTAGTTTACAGGCACAACTTCCGGCAAAGTGACGCAGCCACGCATTACAATGCAAAGGTCGACCGGAAGTTCCTACCTAGCAAGGTGATTAAAAAGATCGGAGGAGCATACTACCAGCTCGCCGATCAAAATGGACGATCAGTGGGCGTCTTTCATGCGAAAGACATCACGATCACGATTCACGATCTGATACCAAATTTTATTTGGAGATCGTCCATTTGTGCCTATTTCAGGTATCACTCCTGCTCCTATGTAGAAGTATCGGAAGGATGTTCACCAAGTTCACTATTCTCCCTTCCAAAGATACTTCCACAATCAAATTGATACACATTTGTTCCCGATATTTCTCTCAACTAATTGTATTTATTTCCCTGTTCACCTAGTTCACGTTTTTCTTTATAAAGGATTGGATAGTAAAAGATATGATCACTTGTTCACGTCATTGTCGTTCATTTATTACCTCCTTCCTTCAGCTCTTTCCACTCACTTGCCCTTGTGGAAAGAACTGTGCTGTAACATCTAAAACTTTCATCAGAAATTTCTGTACGCACTATTTTGACGCGCACTGTAACGCGCTCGAAAATAATATATTTTTCGATCGGACTAGCTGTAACTTGTTGTCTGATCATGAAAACAACAAGTTACTGTTAGTCCGATCTACGCACAATGCCTGGCTTGGTGTTCGAAGCGAAATCAATATACCGTAATCGGTTTTGATTTCGACTCGAATTTGAAGCCAGACCGCATGGATTCTGGGCAGTCATTTTAAGATCGTGGGAGTGAGAAGTTGTGGCCGAGGCGGTCGTGATCGGTCACTTCGAAACGATGGTGGCACGTTTTATTATCAGGGGTTTTGTTTGCTGGTGCAAAGAGCAATTGGAATGTGTCGAGAAGGAAAATTAAAAATGAGGTTCTTTCGACTCGATTTCGGATTTTAGTGAGCAGTGTGCAAGTCGATAAAAAAATAGTGGAAAAACAAAGAAAAATGAAGTGAAGTAACGTAGATAGTTGAACGGCAAATATATGGTTATGCGAAACATAGACTACACGAGAATATGCCAGTGGCTGAGCCCTTTGTTTCAAGTAAAACGTAAATTGCAAGTTAGCTGTTAATTAATTGAGAGCACTAGTGACATATTGGTGACAAAGCTATGCGCAGACATCTGAAACGTTTACGTGATTTAATAAACAATTCCTCTTTGGAATAACGATAGTTTTGAAATGGCTGCCCCACGCGTTCCAAGTAATACCGATCCCACTCAACCAAACTTAACTCATTAGAGTTACGAGATTCACCAAATTCTACGCATTTAGAGTATTTGGTCTTTAAATACAGTAAACAACAATTCCGAGATATTCATCAATTTATCCTATCATCCACAATCTAACGGCATGTTAAAGCGATGGCACCGGTCTTTGAAGGCAGCAATTAGGTGCCATAACACACATGATTGGGTGGAAGTTTTACCAACCGTCTTATTGGGGCTACGAACCAGCTTGAAGGAAGATATAGGCGCAACAGCAGCAGAGCTAGTATACGGAACGACGTTGCGAGTTCCTGGTGAATTTTTCCCGAACGAAGAGATACCTCCAAACCCGAAGATTTTCATTGAAAAATTCCGTCAACATATGAGACGAGTGCGAGCTACGCCAACGAGTCACATTGACAAGCGCAGAGTTTTCATACACAAGGATCTCTACTCTTGCACGCATGTTTTCATACGAGTTGACCGAGTTAAACCACCACTAGACCATCCATATGACGGACCGTACAAAGTTCTCAGCAGACCGTCGGATAACGTTTTCACCATAGACGTACAAGGCAAAGCAATGAACATCAGCGTTGATCGAATCAAGCCTGCGCATATAGAGCTACATCCAGATGACGGAAATAACACAGCTACACCAACTCTCAGGACATATGCAGAAAATCTACCAAAGCCGTCCGATTCGCTAAATGTTGACGTTACAATGTCAAAGACACTCTGGGGGAGTATTGTAGGAACTGCAAGGTTGGCTACAATGCATACCGTAGTATCAACATTTCCCGCATCGTGCCGACACCATCGCTTTGCAAAAACGTCACAACCTTTCCTTCTTCTTTTTGCGGACGCCGTCGAGTGTGGTTGTGTTGAAGTGTTGAAATATATATATTTCTTGTTACGATAATAAATAGTTTGTACATAGCAGTTCATCTGTTTGTTTTTCTAGTGCCCATAGCACTCAGCCATACGTACTGCAATGCAAGGTCAACCGTTAACGCCTGTGAATACTAATTTGAATTTTGAATTATAACTGTAACTAAACAGTTTGAAAGTGATCTCGAAGGATATCTTAAATTTGAGTTAAGTCCGTATCCGACATCTTTTTTTGATAAGAATGACCTGGGAAAAACTACGAAAGCTACGATGAATGAAAATAACGTGATGCATATCATCGATGATGGATTTCTTCTGGATCGCGTCGTTTGGAGTAAAGACGATGGTTTTTCTGTTGTTTTAGATAAATACGTTAAGTATTTAGAAACACATTATGCATCAAAAACTGTTGTTGTATTTGACGGATACTCGGACTACACTAAGAATATAAAAGGAATGGAACAACAAAGAAGAAATGCTGTTTTTTCGAAATCTTATAAAGTTTGTTGCGACAAAACAATAATTGTGCCGAAATCGATATAATAAATAGAAACTTATTGTTATGCTCATTGAAAAGTTTGAGAGTGTTAATATCACAAAAAACAAGCAAGAGATGATGCTGATGTTTTAATTATAGGAACAGCTATCAAAGAATCCAAACATGAAAGGACTGCCATCATTGTAGGAGAAGACATAGATTTACTAGTTATTTTAATTGGACGCACCCAATTACATCAAGAAGACATTTTCTTTAAAAAAGTCATAGATACGAAAGAATATGAATACGAAATGGCTATCCGTGTACCCATACGTGCTGACGCAGAGATGGTTGCTGGCGGAAGCTAGAACAGAGGCGACAAATGGATGCCCTCAAGGGGGCGTCCTATCACCGCTCCTGTGGAGTATGCTAGTCGACTCCCTGCTTAACGAACTGCAACAAGAAAGGCTGCACGCACAAGCTTATGCTGATGACGTGGCCGCACTGGCTGTCGGTAAAGATCTGAATGTGGTATGTAGAAATACACAGCGTGCATTGGATCTGATTGGCAGCTGGTGTTCAAGGCATGGCCTAACAGTGAATCCTGGTAAGACGAAACTTGTTTTGTTTACCAGAAAAAGAAAACTGGGAGGACTAGTGCTTCCAAACATGAAGGGTGTAACACTTCAACTTTCAGATGAAGTCAAATATCTTGGAGTAATCTTGGACAAAAAACTTCTCTGGAAGAAACATGTAGAAGTGAAGCTTACTCGTGCTTTAAAAGCTTTCGGGCAGTGCAAGAGAGCTTTTGCTACCACATGGGGCCTAAAGCCTCGTGTAGTGATGTGGATCTACACAGCAATAATTAGGCCGATGTTCACGTACGCATCTGTGGTGTGGTGGACTATCGTGAGGCTATTGTATGCTCGGAAAAAGTTAGCCACGCTGCAAAGGACGGTATGCCTGGGTATCTGTGGTGCCATGAGCACTACTCCGGGTGCGGCCCTTGATGCGCTTCTCAATCTGCCTCCTCTCGACATTCAAGTTCAGAGTGTGGCAATGAGTTCTGCCCATAGACTAGCTCAGCTTGGCTTATGGGTAGGTGAAGACGATGTGGGGCACTACTCTATTAGGGGTTTGATGTCTGAGATCTCTCCGATTCTCACTATGCCTTCGGACGCTCGGGTGCCCTTCCTCGACTTCAGAAGAAGGTACGAAGTAATCCTCTTAAGCAGAAGTAACTGGGACAATCCAGATCTGTGTACGAGGAGACATTCTGAGGTCTTCTTCACGGACGGCTCGACGGCCAAATTCAATAGGGTGCATCTGCTCTGGGTACCGGGGCACTGTGGTGTTGAGGAGAATGAAATTGCTGACATCATTGTGAAGCAAGGCTCGGGACTTCCACTACGGGGCCCTGAACCCGCCTTGGGTGTGCCGACCGCATCTGCACGTGCCATTCTTCGAAAGTGGGTAGATTATGCTCACAAACATAGATGGACGACTGCTGGTGTGGCTAGGCACACGAAGGTTTTCCTTTCAGAACCCAATCATGTGACTGCGGGATTCTTGCTCAATAAGAGCAGGAAAGTTTGCAGGGCCATGGTGGGTATACTGACTGGACACAATGGCCTAGGAGGACATATGTACCGAAAAGGTGTTGTACAGGATGACCTCTGTTCATCCTGTCTAGAAGAGGCTGATTCTGCGGAGCATTCGCTCTGTGAATGCCCAGCGTTTCAAGAAGTCTGGGAAACTTTATCAAGAAGTCTGGGAAACTATGGTAGACAGGGGGGAAATGAGTACAATCGGTCCTTTATTTATTTATTTATTTATTTATTAATCCCTTGCACTACAGATACAAATCCACTTACAGCGTCAAGAAAGCAAAAAAAAGAATGAAACATAAAAAAGTAAAAGAAATAACAAAAATAATTCACTAAGTTGAAAACTAAAATTAGGACTAAGGTAAATAGCAATTCAATGTAACATTTTCAATACATGCTTGAATTGTGAGAACGATTGCGGAAGAGGACCAAGCTTAAGGGCATTATGCGTTCTAGGTAGACGCAGCAAAGGAGAATGGAAATATACTTCCGTACGTGCGAACGGAACAGAGAAAACCTCCGATGATCGACTAGGACGACTGGATTCACGTCTGGTTATCTGGGAACTAAGATCCGACAAAAAAATGCCTTTGCAAAGTTTGAAGAGAAAACACTCATCGAGGAACAATCTCCGAGATTGCAACGAGGACATACGAAGGAGGGAAAGCCGAGAGGAGTAGGAACAATAGGGGATATTGAATTTGAAGAGAAGCGAGCGAGTGAACCTGCGCTGAACAGATTCTATGGCGTCAGATAAATATTGAAAGCGCGGAGACCAGATTTGTTTTATTTATTTTATTTATCAACCAAGCAAGGTACAAGTAACATAAACAGTAAAAAAAAAGCAAAGTTGTGATTTACGAGTACATAGAAACAAAACGAAAAATTAAAAAAAAATAATTAACAAAATAAATCAATAATAAATTAATAAATAACAAATAAATAAAACATTGTCATATAGCTTAGGATTAAGGGTTGCGGATGGCTTGGAAAAGGGAGGATTTGAAGGATAATTTTGAGACTGTTGGAGAACACAGATTACTTATGCTATTGAATATCCTGCAGCATCTATTTATCGGCTCATTAGCTGCGTAAGTAGTGGAGTGTGGATATTCCTTAAGTAAACGGGAGGACCTGGTATTTCTTACAGGGTTATTCAACACCATTTTGCTATTCAGGAATTCAACTTTGATGACGCCTCTAATGACGTCAAATGTGAAGCAGGCCGAAATCATCTTTCTTCTAGATGCAAGTGTTAATAAGTTTAGATGACCCAGTCGAAACTCATAAGGAGGAAGGGTATTAAAATTGTAAGGGCTGTATAGTTCTCTCAATGCGAAAAGTAAGAATTGCTTTTGTATGGACTCGAGTCTGCTACTGTGGGTTTCAAAAGCCGGATTCCAGCAAATGGAAGCATTTTCGAGAATGGGGCGTACAAGAGAGGTATATAAGGATCTTGTGACCCACAGGTTACGAAATTCTTTGGCACGTCTTTTGATGAAGCCTAGCTGTTTGTTCGCACGGGAAAGTATTTTATCATAATGCAAGGTGAAGCGGAGTCGCTCATCCAAGACAACACCAAGGTCGACAACGTTATCAACTCGAGCTAACAAATTATTCCCGAGGAAATATGTGTTATGTGAGACGGTGCATTTTCGGGAGAAACTTATAACTTGGCACTTAGCAATGTTGAGAGAGAGCTTGTTTTCATTGCACCAATGGTCAAGTGAATCAAGTTTGGATTGGAGAAAGAGTGCATCGGATTTAGATTTAATGATATGATAGACTTTGAGATCGTCGGCATAAAGTAGGTGAGGTATATTTGCTAGGGCGTCCGATAGGTCAGAAATAAATATATTAAAGAGAAGTGGGCCAAGATGGCTACCTTGTGGTACACCAGAGGTAACAGAGATATTTTTCGATAAGAGTCCTTGAAATTTTACCAGCTGAGTTCGATTTCCAAGGTAAGAAGTCAGCCAGCTAAGCAAAGATCCACCAAGTCCGAATTTCAGTAGCTTTAGAATTAAGGTAGGGTGGTCAACTGTGTCAAAAGCATTACTAAAATCTGTATAGACTGCGTCAATTTGGTATCCTTTCTCCATTTTACATAGGACTTCTGAGATTAGGACTGTCAAATTTGTGGTAGTTGAGCGACCTTTTCTAAAACCATGTTGTTGCTCGTTCAGACGGGAGTCAACAAGTGGAGAAAGTTTATCGTAGACAATCTTTTCAAAAAGTTTCGGAATAGAAGATAAGATGGCAATACCTCTATAATTTCCGATACAGCGTCTATCACCATTTTTGAATATGGGTGTGACATATGAAAGTTTCCAACGGGATGGGAAAACTCCAGACGAAAGTGATCTGTTGAAAAAGATATGAAAGGGAGTTATAAGCTGCTCTACACATTTGCGCAAGAAAGTTGGAGGAAGAAGATCTGGCCCTGGACCTTTGTTGCAATCGAGTTCCGAAATAGCTTTACGTATTTCGTCACGTGTAATTTCTAAGTGGCTGATAAAAGCTGTAGCAGTGGAATGAGAGGAAGGGAGATGTGAATTTGATGAGTCAGGAGCAATAAAAATATTCTGGAAATTATCTGCGAATAAATCACAAATCTCATTAGGAGAGGAAGAAGTGATATCATTAAAGAACATCGACGATGGATAACCAGTAGTTTTTCGCTTCACATTTACAAAATCATAAAATTTTTTCGGGTCGCGGATTATATTTTCACCTGTTGCCTTAATGTAATTGTCATAAGCCTCGTGAGACTTCGCCAGAAATTGCTTAGCAGTTTCATTATATTCATCCTGAATAGCAGAACTAACGTCGATATTGTTTTTAATTCGCTTATAAAGTTTATTCTTTCGATTTCGCAAATGCCTAAGGTCCCTATCAAGCCATGGCTCAGACAGTTTCTTCTTTTTTTTTATCTTAGGTACATATCTTTCAACGGCGTCAAATATATTGTCATAAAAAATGGAAATGGCTTCCTCAAGATCTAACGTTGAAAGAGTATTCGGCCAATCTATAGAGTCAAGGTGATGGTGAATGCTTTCATAATTAGCATTAAGAAAGTCATATACAATTGAATTATTGTACGCTCTAAAATAAATAGAATCAGAAGTGGGAAGTTCAACTGATAGTGCAGTGTGGTGTAAACTATTAGAAAAAAGATGTTCTGCATCATCAGTTGGACTTACCACTACCTCGTCATAGGCGTTTGTGAATACAAGATCCAACCAATGACCGTTTTGGTTGGGAGTTGGAGAGACTTGCTGCAAATCGTTGCCATAAAAAGTACTCGCAAGGTTGAAGTCATTGGAATCTGAGAGGTTAACAGGGAGAAGAAATGCGTCGTTTTCATCGGGGATAAAACGTAAGTTGGGACGATTGAAATCCCCTAGGAATATTATTTTGTCTTTTTCATTCAGAGATGTTGTAATGGAAGATATTAATTCACAGAAATGGTTGTAAACTGATTCGTCCGATCTGGGTGGGATATAGGCCAAACTAATGTAAAGGAAATTGTTATTCAAAGAAACACGAATAACAAGGTGTTGGAACAATACATTGGGGGTGATGTCAATAATCTCACTTGAAATAGTGTTGCTAACCGCCAGTAAAACCCCACCGCCTCGCGATTGACCTGTGGAAGAATAGTCGCGATCATTTCTGTAAATTGTCCAATTGCTATCAAGGATCTCTTCATTCTTATGGGAGTCATTTAGCCAAGTTTCAGTGAAGGCGAGTAAATTAAAGTGGCAGGATTTTGCGTCAAGATATAATTTGTTCAATTTGCCTCTCATACCACTACAATTGTGGTAAAAGAGTCTGAGTCCATTGAAAGAAGGGGTTATGTTAGGACAAATGCCTAACAGAGTTGACTGCTTTTCGACGAGAAGCAGTTGTCATTAAATTGTCAATAGTGGCAGTATTCGTAGTTGCCTCGGTAGAGGCGACATAAGAAGTTAGGTGGCTAGAGGATAAAGAGGAGCTAACATTGTTTGCATTTTGTTGAGAAGAAACGGAAGCATCAGTAGGACGTGGAATTATTAAGTTCTTACGAGTAGAAGCAATATTAAAAGTACCGTCCAACGATAAATTGTTTGTTACTACCGTAGACTGGGTGGGGTTTTTAGAAGGAATAGTCAACAAGTTGGATAGAATTTGAGGATTTTGAAAGGATGGAGATTTGCGGGTAATAGGAACATTATGCCAAATACAATTTTTTCTTACAGAATTAGTTTTAGTTTCTTTCTTACGCCTATTGTTGGTGACTCGATTTTTCCAGGGAGAAAATGTAACGCCATTCCAGTCGAAGTTGCTGCTACCTCCGTCTAAACTCGTAAAAATCCAGGCATATTTTGAAGGAATCAACACTTTATATCGTTTCTGCGAGTTGTGTTTCCGTTGTGGTAGTTTTGTTATACAATAATCTGTGATGTGGAAACCGGCTTCGAGAAATCTATCCAGCCAACCTTGATCAGCAGCGGGGGGTATTCCTTTGACGAAGAACGCTACTTTGTCGGTGTCAACTTGTAATTGGAAGCGTGATCCTTCGTCTTGACAACTTTCATTATTTTTTTTTATTTTTTCAATGCGACTGTCCCATTCATTTTTCGACCAATAAGTACCAAATTTATATATTGGCTTCGTACAAGAAGGAATAAAAGATTCGCGTTGGTTACTTGATGAACCAGTAGTAGAAGTTAGTTCTTTGATAGGAGACGAAGCCATGTCTTTTGTTGTCACATTTGGCATGTTGCTGTTAATATCGGCCATTGAGAGTTCATGGAGAAGCGAATGTTCGTGAATAGATCTAAACTCGTAAAAATCCAGGCATATTTTGAAGGAATCAATCATTATTTAAGACTTCCAATTGATTCTCGCGCTGGTGCTCAAAGTGTTCAAGCTTATTATTTATATTACTTAACTTTAGTGCTTGTTCAACGAACGCATTTTTTAGCAAGGAATTTAGCTTATCAAACATTGAAGAAAATTTTTGCTCAGCATTCTCGAGCATATTTATAAAAGTTACTTGGCGAGAGCTGCTTGGGACAGAATTGGTTGGGATACTTGAAGATATTGTATCTAATTTGCCATTCAAAGAATCTATTCTCTCTTCTAGTGCGGCAAGAGACTTTTCAACGCTATTGTTGTTGTTGTTGTTAGTCTTCGAAAGAGTAGATGAAAGTACATCGAAATGTTGCGAAATGTCCGCCAGGATATCTTCGTTTGCTCTAGCCTGAGCTTGATGTTTCAATATAAGATGGTCTTTTTCAGCATTCAATGTACCAATATAACTGATTATGCTGTCGTACATGCTTTTCATCAGCCGGTCCACATTTTGGCAATCAGTGCATATGAAATGGCGTTCTAAGTATGGATGGTACCAATCCCGTGGAGCACCCATACATGCGCCATGTAATTTTCTATTGCAGAATGCTTTGCAATGCACAAACTTCATGGTGTTGTCGAATGCGAAACAGTTCTCTAGGCTGCACTTGAAACTCATCATTGAACTGCCAAGAAGTATGCAATTTACGACGTAAATTTTATCACGGACACGAACCGATTATGTGTGGTAACAGTCGTATATAGTAAGCTTAATCCCACAAAAGCACAGCTTTTCGGTAGTCGATGTATTTTATTTATTAAGAACTGGGTTTGTTTTATATAAAAACCAAAGAATACAGGTCAAAAATGTACTACACTGATGAGATACGAACCCGCGATTTCTGTATTTGAGAGCCGATACCGTACCCACCGATCCAATTTGATTAACGTATGAGTCGTAAAGAAAAGTAGATATAAATGTCCGGATGTGTGGATATTAAGTTAAATTGAAATTATTCAGCTTTTTGTTTCTGTTGTTGTTGTTTTTTTTTTTAAGTTTAAAAAAGTTGTCAAAAACCAGTCAAAAAATATTTCACACCAGTCACAAAAATATTTAACACCAGTCAAAAATATTTCACACTGATTCAAAATTGAACTCGCAATTTGAATATCCAAGAGCCGACACTGTAACCACCGGACTATGTTGATCGATAATAGGTGCAAAAGTTAGACGGGATATAAATGCCCGGTATGTGACGCACTGGGTTTAATTATGAAAAATGTAACTGTTCTATGAAAATTTCTTTGAATGTGCACTTACGTAGTCCGGAAAGATGAAAAACTTGAATTTGCAACACACACAGCCCGCACACAAGACAAAATGTTCGCAGACAAATGACCGAGTTGAATTCTTGATGCTAAGCCGTTGACATCAAAAAAAACACCGCGTTTCACGGTTGCAATCAGTTATTCATTTGGGGGATTCCCGAGGTGTTCAAAGTTTTGTTTGAAAAGCCGTAAAATGCGGAATTTGTGTGACGAAACGATTAAAAAGGCTTGCCAAACACAGCCGAGGGTTATGAAATCAGGGTTAAGCACTTTCGAGGATATTTATATAGCACTTTTAACTTAATTAATATTGATATTCTGCACTCCGACAAGAACGCTCTAGCCACTTCTCTTGACAGCTGTCAAATGACAGCTGTCAAGCATATTTGATTTGGCATGCATATTCTAGATTACTGCGTACTAAGGAGACAAATAAATGAATACAGGAGGAAATATTGGTGAACATATACGAAGAACGCAAGACAAATCCAGCAATCCTAGAGGCTCTGGACGTTATGTTCATGACATGAAGATCAAATCTTAATTTAGAGTCAAATACCACACCCAGGTCTCTAAAATGCTGGACAACTGACAGGGAAATACCAGACACAGAATAAGAAAACACGTGTGGAGTATTTTTATATGCGAAAGACATCTGATGGCATTTCAAAATGTTCAGTGGCAAGAAGTTGTCTTGACACCACAGATTAAGAGCAAACAAGTCAGCTTGCAATTGATGAAAATCGTTCGCAGACTTGATTGCTCTGTATACTTTTAGGTCATCTGCATCTAAGAGACATGGAGAATTGATAACAGAAGGAAGGTCATTGACAAACAAGATTAAAAGTAAGGGACCTAGGATAGAACCTTGAGGAACTCCGGATGTGGGAAATATAGGAAAGGAAATGGAACCATTAAAAGTAACTCTGCAGGGACTACTATGAAGATAAGAGGAAAACCAGGAGAGGAGAGGACCAAAAACACCGAAACCATTAAGTTTGAGGAGAAGCAGGTTGTGGTTCACAGAATCAAAAGCCTTCGAAAAGTCAGTGTAAATTACATCAACTTGACGTTGACAATCGAAAGCAAAGGCTACAAAATTAGTGAACTCCATAAGGTTGGTTGAAGTAGAGCGACCCTTGATGAAACCATGCTGCTCAGGAGCAAGTAAGGGCTGTAGAGAAGGATAAATTTTATTGTAGACAAGACGTTCAAGGATTTTACTGAAACAGCAGAGGAGGGATATAGGACGATAATTGGAAACAACGGAAGGATCACCAGATTTGAAAATTGGGAAAATATTGGCGGATTTCTATAAAGAAGGGAATACACCAGAAGTAAGGCTAATGTTGAAAAGGATAGCTAAAGGAAAACAGAGTGAGTATGAGAGGGATTTGACAAGGATATTAGGAATACCATCAGGACCGGAACTGGCATTGGAATTTAAGGTATGCAAAAGGATTTCAACTTCCAAAGGATTAGTACTAAACATAGATAAATCACGATAGGTACGGGAGACACTGGGAGCTACCGAGGTATTCAGTGGGTTTTTCTTAAAGGAGGAAGAAAAATAGGCAGCAAACAAATCACAAATAGCCTGAGGAGTGGAAGCAGTAACATCACCAAGAGACATAGAATCAGGAACTGAAGAACTGGATTTTAGGGAACGGATGTAGGACCAAAAGGATTTAGATTGATTAGAACAAATTGAAGCCTCGATGTTTGAAAAGTAATCACGCATGGCCTGCTTGAGCACTTTTTTAGCATCAGAACGCAAACTACGGAATTCCTGAAGGTCAGTGGGAGAACCCGTCTTCTTCAGCTTTGCGTGAGCTTTTTCCTTAGCTTTAAGAGCATCAGAGACTTTCAATGTAAACCAAGGAGCATCATTAGGTTTGAGAGGACGTTTAATGGGAGTAAAACGAAAGATAAGGTTAGAAAAGAAAGAGTAGAACTTGGACAATGCACAATCAACATCCAATCCTCTGAAAAATGAAAACCAATTGATAAGATTGATTTCAGAGGACATTTTTTGAAAGTCAGCTTTAAAAAAATTGTAACGTTGAAAAGAAGGATATTTATTCCTTACCTGGAAGTTGAGGTCAACATCAAGCAGGAGAGGAGGGTGATGAGGATCAGGTTGCACATATGCAAAAGGAG
Organism: Nemotelus pantherinus; assembly: GCA_963978885.1. Taxonomy (NCBI): domain Eukaryota; kingdom Metazoa; phylum Arthropoda; class Insecta; order Diptera; family Stratiomyidae; genus Nemotelus; species Nemotelus pantherinus. The sequence continues at coordinate 136,120,171 of OZ022264.1, read as the reverse complement.
CAGGAGAGAGTGAAAGGGAATCTAAAGGAGGATTCTGTTATAAGTATTACGAAGGTGGTTAATTTGGGAGCAATCGAGGATTCTGTTATTAGTATTACGAAGGTGGTTAATTTGGGAGCAAGCACAAAGTGAAAGAAAGGAAGAAGTCGCAAAAGAAAGGTGGTTATAGGATATTAAACGGAGGTTATTGGTATCCCACTCCACAGTGGGCATGTTGAAGTCGCCTAAAATTAGGAGGGGAGTTGAAGGAAAACGAGTGAGTATGAAACTAGAAAGCTCAGCGTAAAAACGTTCATAAGCAGTGACAGACAAAGTACAAGGGATATAGACACAGCAGACCAGTAGATCGGAAGATGGGGAAAGGATAGCACGTACAACAATACACTCAACAGGAGGAGAAGGAACAAATTCTGCACAGAGTGTTCCACGAAGAGGGTTATGGATAGCAATTAAAACGCCTCCACCATCGGCTTTGCAAGATGCAGTCCGATCACGATCTCTCCGGAAAACGGTATGACATGGAAGAAACGGTATGACATGGCCTGAGTGCTTAGAGGTGCCAACACACACACACACCCATACGTGAGTGTGCCTTTTTTAATACACGCACAACATTGTTCTCTCACAAAAATTCCGCTCAGTGCGCCCCTTTCTACCGCACTAGCAACCGAAAAGCCTTAATGCTGTGTCTTAATGCTGAGAACACCAGATCGGCGTAAAAGCGTGCAACAGGAAACACGGAAAAAAACGTCAATGTCAGTTTGATTTGTGTCGGGGACTGGCTTTCAGTCAAAATTTTTCAAATAAAATTCTGAAATTCTGAAACCGAAGTGCTTCGCAGGGGATATCGTATTTCAGGTGAGTAAAATAAATCTTTGGCAACAATTTCGTATAGTTTTTGTGTGAAATCATAATGAATTTCATTAACAAAAAGCGTTTTAATCTCCACTCGCCGTTTCGGGAAAGAAATGTCAAACAACGTTCAAAATGGCAATTGCTCGTGCTTTTGGTTACCATATGAACTGTGTATGGCACACACCAGTACCTCATTCTCACACCAGTAAACAAAAAGTCGAAAATTAGCACATTTTTCTCGGTCGATTTCTAGTCCATTCTCTCTTATATCTGTGAAAAAAGTTGGCAAAGGCAATGTCAAAACACAAAACTATTCTTCAACAAGTTTTGACAAATATCCCTTTTCGAAAAAACATGTTTTATTTTTACATGCATTCAGTGGATGTGATACAACTTCTGCACTGTTTAAAAAAGGGAAAAAAAACTTTCATCAAATCACTAGAACAACTTGCCAATTTCGACGAACTAGCTCAAGTTTTTCTAGAAGAAAACTGCCCTGTCCAATAATTATACGGTAATGGCATTCGGATCTTACTAGTAATATACAATGCTCCAAAATCTGAGGATAATATCGATCATCTTCGATATACTTAGTTCCTTAAATCTACTTAACCTAATAAACCTGTTCAGTTATCCAATCTTCCACCGATAAGTGCAGCAGCCCATCAGCATATATGGAAAATGGTTAGGTCATGATTTAGAACCCCAGGAATGGGGTTGGGTGCTCCAAAATGAATTCCTGGAGCCAATGTCAACAATATTACCACCGGCTTTGGATGAATTACTAAATACTCTATTTTGTAATTGTAAGAATGGATGTGGTGCACGGTGCCGATGTAGAAAATCGGGGCTGCAATGCACTTTAGCTTATGGCTAGTGTAATTGACAAGCTTGCCTCAATGCTGTTTCATTGTAAAGTGACTGTGAGCAAAAGAGTGCTTTTGACCCAGAAATTCAGGAAGGTCTGGAAACACCAATTTTAGGCAACGAAGATGATGATAATGATGCAGAAGTTCCCGAACGCCCAGAAGATGATGATGAAGAAGAAGAAGAAAAGAAAAGAAACACTATTAATAGATTAAAAATATGTAAAATATATATTAAAATACATTAAATATATGTAAAATGTTATTAAATACAATGTATTAACTGATAAATAATATAAATAATTCAAAATTCAAGGTAGTATTCACAGGTATTGACGGTTTACCTTGCATTACAGTTTGTATGGCTGAGTGCTGCACGCTCACCGCCTTCAATCGCAAAAACGGTTAAGCGCATGAAAAAATGCTCCAAATAAAATTTGTCGCAAATTTTATGTTCTACAATTTCAATCACAAATGTTAACATCATTCGAGCAATAGAAACACAGATAATCGCAAAAAAACTATTTTTCTCACCTTTAACCTTGAATAACTTTCGACGCAGACAACAGATTTTATGAGACTTTTGAGACAACTTTGAAGTATATACAAAAATTCAGCTTATAAAGCAGGAAAAGTTACGCATGTTAAGCCGAAGGACTATCGTCCAATAAGTCTTAGCTTAGTCCTGCTCAAGATTTTGGAAAGGATCATTGATTACCATATTAAAAGATCAATCGATCCAATGTTGATACCAAAGGTAAGTCTGTTGAGACCGCTCTTCACGTCCTTATTGAGCAAGCTGAGAAATCTCTTACTCTAAAGGAATATATGCCTGCTGCCTTCCTGGACATCTAGGAGGCCTTCAACAACGTTAATTCTTACGCAATTGTTGAGGCTCTCTCGGTGCTGCATGTGGATGAACGGCTGATTGCTTTTACTGTGCAGCTTCTCAAAAGTAAAATGGTAGTCTCTACGCTGGGTGATGCCAGCGTAAGACAAGGAATCAGCACGGGCGCACCTCAGGGGGGAGCTCTCTCTCCCTTGCTGTGAAACATCACGGCGAATACTCTTCTAATGAAGCTGGGCCGTGCCGGCAGCAAAGTGATTGCTTATGCAGACGACATAGCTGTTTCCGTTTCGGGAAAGTATTTACCTACGCTGTCGGAGAGATTAAATCACTCTCTTGACATACTTGCACGTTGGAGTCGTGAGTGCGGCTTGAATGTGAATCCTAATAAAACGGAACTAGTGTTGCTTACAAGGAAGTAAAAAGTTCCTGGGTTTGAGTTACCCGAATTGAATGGAGTCTCCATTAACTTGAGCCAGAAAGTCAAATACTTGATCCTTGACTTGAAGTTACTATGGACCTTTAATGTAGCAGAAAGAGTTCGGAAGGCTTTTAACGCACTTTACTGCTGTAACAAGGCCATAAGGGTGAGTTGGGGACTGCAGCCTCGTGCTGTTGCTTGGCTTTATACTGCTGTGGTGGAATTAATTCTGTTGTTTGGGGTGGCATTCTGGTGGCAGGCTGCTTTTAAGGCTACCTGTAAACGGCAGCTTGAAAAAGTGCGGAGAATAGCTGCACTACTGGTAACTGGAGCACTCTACTCCACCCCTACTAAGGCACTTTTTGTGCTGCTACATTGGCCATCAACCAATTTACTGATCTCGCAGCAAGCTAATCTTGTGGCTGTAAGGCTAAATTGTATCTCAGCATGGAGTAAAACAGAGTTCGGTCATGCAAGGATCTTGCCCGAGGGAGTACCCGCACCAGCGGTTGTTGACTACATCGCTCCGCAATGCATACTGGATTTGGAGTTCGCAGCTCGCATTCCTTGCAGGGAGGAATGGTGTGATGGTGTCACCCTTGATAATAGGCTTATCCATGTGTACACTGATGGCTCGAAGCTAAACAATAGAGTCGGGAGTGGTGTATATTCAGATAACCTGAATCTCAAGCTGTCCTTCCGTCTACCAGACCACTGTAGTGTTTTTCAGGCGGAGGTAGTGGCTATTTATCAGGCAGTTGACTGGCTTCTGTGTAATCGAATATTTGGGGACAATATTGGTACTTTCACAGATAGCCAAGTGGCTATTAAGTCCCTTGCTGGTCCTTGTATAGTGTAGATGATTGTTGCTGAATGCCGTGCATCTCTTAGGGAGAGGTCGAGACATTCGGTTGTTCAATTGATTTGGGTACCTGGACATAGGGGTTTTCAGGGCAATTGGGAAGCCGATGAGCTAGCAAGGCTTGGAACTTTGCTACCTGAGGTCTCTTGCTCCTTCTCAATAGGTATACCGATGATCAGACAAAAATATCTTGAGGATGCTAAGAAGTCCTGGGCATATGAATTTTCCTGTGTGATAACAAGGTAGTCTTGGGTATCCATGGATGCGCATTGCACCAAGCAGCTTTTAGGCTTAACTCGAAGGGTCTTCATTACACTGTGGGCGTTCTAACGGGCCACTGCCTTATAAGGCAGCATGTACAACGTTTGGGCGTAGAGTTTAATGATTTCTGTTGGAGCTGTGGCTCTGAGGATGAGGAAGAATCCGTCCTTCATCTCATGTGCCAGTGTCCGGCTTTGGCAAGGAGAAGATTGGCGGCACTTGGTGCACCCTTTCTTGACGGAACCTGACGGAACTGTCCCTGGTAAATCTAAAGGGGATAGTACGGTTTGTTAAAGGAAGCAAATGGTTTTCTGACTTTAGTGAGTAAAAGAGAGTCACTAAATATTATGGCATCACAACGGGCTCCTCTTGTGCCTATGTGTGCTGGTCGTCACGCCTCTGTAGATTGAACCTAACCTAATTAACCTATCTCTCATTCAGAGGTTGATCCCTAATTTGACTGGGCTATTTAGTTCTTTAGTAGAATTTATTGATGGAATTAAAAATTAATGAAAATGCCACGAATGAGAACTAATCCCAGTTTATAATGGATTAATGGATTCATAAGTTCTTTAATGTAAGCTGTTATTCCTCCTTTCATAACCAGAAAACTGGAATATTAATTATCTTCTTCATTTTTTTTTAGTTTTGATTCTAGTCTAGTATTGTATTTGATGGTATAGTTAAGACAGAAACATATAAAAGCAAAAAAAGTCTAGCGCATCAGAACCGCTAGAAAACTAATTTTCGAAGAAATTATCTTTGAGGGACTTAAAATGTGTGAAGACGTAATACACTTCTTTGTAGTATCATATAAACCATTTCTTACTCAAAGGAACAAATATCATTTTCTGACAGCATTTCCTATAACACAAATGATGAAAATGTTCAGTGCTGCCAACATTTGTCCAACACAGCTGTAACAAGTCAACCATAACATACTCGTGCTGAATCAGCCTATCTTTTGAATTTCGTTTTCATCCAAGGATATCATCGAAAGTTTCAGCAATTAAACTATGTCTGGGGCTGCCATCCGAAAAAATTCCAAAGCTCGGAAAATTTTTATTTTGGTTGCTTATTTTATTGTAAATGCTTTGCTAATGAATACAAAGTGGAAGCATCTGTTGGTGCAATATCTACAAAATTGTCTGTTGCTGGCAATCATGCGTTAGCACCATAGCTGCTTCACGTTGAGTTAAATCCACCCTGTGAATTTCCTTTCGATTGGATAGCTGCGCTGGAAGTTACAGGAGTGAATAGAATTTAATGGTAACCATCCTCAAAATTTTTCAAATTTTCAAAACCTAAATATTTGTTGTAAGCTGTCATTGCAGAATCACTCTCAATTGGAAATTTTATGACAACATCGCTTGATCAGGAAATGTCAATAAATTACGATATTCATCATAGCTGGCAACCATTTCATGATTTTTCAACGAAATTCCTACAGAGTTAGAACTGCAGCAAGATTCACTAATGACATGAATTTCGTTTTGATTTCGTTACCGCATCGGAAGTTATAGGGAAAAAAAGTCTAGCGCATCAGAACCGCTAGAAAACTAATTTTCGAAGAAATTGTCTTTAAGTGACCAAAAAAGGTGGAAAGACGTAATACACTGTTTTGTAGAATCAACCATTCCTTATCCAAAGCAACAAAACTCAACTATAACACAAATGATAAAAATGTTCAGTGCTGGCAACACTTTCCGAACGAAGCAGCAAGAAATTTACCATAACAAGCTCATACTCAAATCAACTTATCCTTTGAATTTCGTTCTCATCGCAAGATTTCATCGAAAGTTTCAGCGGTTAAACGTTGTTTTAGGCTGCCATCCGAAAAATGTTCAAAAGTCGCAAAATTAAAAATTGATTCCATATTTTTTTGCAAATGCTTTGCATATGAGAGCGTAATTTGAAGCATCTGTTGATGCAATATTTACGGAAATGGCTAATGCTGGTTAGCCTGTGTCAGCAGCAAAGTAAAATACATACCAAATCTGCTTCACGTTAAGTTAAACCCAACCAGTAAATTTCGTTTCGATTAAATCACTGCGCTGGAAGTTAATCGGGTGAAAAGAATTTTAGGGTTACCACCCTCAAAACTTTTCAAATTTTTTAAGCGTTAATATTTGTTGTTAATTTTCATTGCAGGATCATTTCCATTTGCAAATCTAATGACATAATCGCTCAGTAAAGATATTAAACAAAATTACATAAATAATCATAGCTGGCAGTTCTTTCACGATTTTGGTACGAAATTTCTACGACATTTGGTTCACATTTAGGTCCATTTACTGCGTAAACTTTGTTCTGATTTCTACACTGGACCGGAAGTTATAGGGAAAAAAGCTTTATTTTGCCGAGCAAATTTGCAAGATTTAGGAGACAAAGCTCTATTCTAATTTTCCAGCCAAATTTTCATCAAATGTTACCTTAAGTAAGATCCAAGTACTGTACGAATCTTGTTCAAATCTGATGGCTCAATCGGAAGTTATTTGCCAAAAACCGTTTTTTTTTCTCAGTGATTTTTCAAGATGGTACCACTGGCACAGAGTTGCCAGCATTTCAAAATCACTTCTATCAGACCTGGTCCTAGCTAATACCAACATGTCCTGTAAATTTCATTACACTGAAAGAAAAACTCTTGGTTGGTTCAACTATTTTTAATAGTATTGCAACGATTCATTCAAAATCGTTAAACGAACTACGAAAAATAGTTATTTTTATTATGTTAATATAGTTTATTTAACGATATAAAAGTAGTTGGTTCTGGTTGTACAAAAAATATCGCAATGTTCATGAAATCAACTGTTTTAATTGTTTCATAACCACGAAAATTAGTTGATAAATAGAAAAATTTTCATCAATTCACTCAAAACTTCAACGTTTCGAATTATCAACTGTTTTTATGGTACTTAAACTACTTCGCAATAGTTGATTTCAACAAACGAAATTCAGTGAGCAACGTCGTTGGAATTACTCTACGTAAATTAGAATGGTTTCAACATTTGGATGTTTTTCATGCTCCGAATGAAATTGATAATCAACCACGCGTCATGGTGCATAAAAGTAATCAACAATTTTCTTATGGTTGTTTTAACTATAGCCCTAGTTGATGCAAAAACAACTAAGGCAAACTGTTGATTTTTCATACTCCTCATACTCATACTCCTATTCTATCATAGAAGTTTCATATGCTACATGGCAAAATTGTGTTCTGTTCTAAATAATTCATATTCATGTTATGCTGTGAAGCCTTTATATTTCCTTTCTTCTATTCACAAAATATAAGTCTTCTGTTTGCAGATCAGTGTTATGAAACAGGGAGTCCCGAAAACGAATACGATTGTCCTAATGCCAGAAATTGTTTAGCAGTTTCAATTGTTTTCATAGATGCTGCAGCTTGCAGCTATGCATATGAACTGAATTTCATGTCTCACGTCCTGTTTCTATTTAAGGCTTGGATGGATTATGTTGCTATGGTTTATGGCTTATCAATGCTCCTCTAATGATACAAGCATTTAGATAAAAATATACCAATACATCGTTACCACCTGAACCAGTACTTTTTTGCACCACGGACGTTGTTTATCAACCACGCGTCATGGTGCATACAAGTAATCAACTATTTTTTTATGGTTGTTTTAACCATAGCCCGTAGTTGACGTAAAAACAACTAAGGAAAATGGTTAATTATACCAAGATTTTTCTTTCAGTGTATGATCGGATAATCCGGTCGTCAGTTCTCGTGAACAGAACTTTCGAGTGCTGAAACTAGAGGTAATTCGGTGATGGGTTGTCGTTCTTGTGCAAAACGGAATTTTGAAAATTTCAATTTGAAACGATGAACATAGGTTAAAATTTATCAATGATTTGATTTTTTTGTCAAAAATCAAAAAATTTTCAGAAAAGTCAATGATTTGAAGGTTTTTTTTCAGAAGCCTGCCGTAGCTACAGGGTTATCCGCACTATCTTGAAAATCCACGTGTGCTAAATTTTAGTCAACATCAATACGCTCTGTAAATTTCACGATGATCCATTGTTTTTCTTAGAAGTAATGACAAATCCAAATTTGAAAAAAATTCCTTGCCTACTTTTAGGCATGCTGCACCCACACACGGCTCAAAATTTTCAACATTTTATAATAAAAAAGTTTAAAACATAATAAGTTTTCACTCCCAAACATTTATTTTACCAAAAATTTACACTGCTTGGAAATATAGGAGTACCTGGAAATTCACTAAAACGCTCGCCGCCGCCAAAAGGTTTAGGATATCCGAGTTTTGGCAAAATGCGGACCTATCTACTATATACATCTACGTCCTTCGAAAATTTCAGCTCAATCGGATTGGCCACTCCAGAGATTATCTCGGAAAATCATTTTGCTTTGTTATATATATATATATATATATATATATATATATATATATATATATATATATATATATATATATATATATATATATATATATATATATATATATATATATATATATATATATATATATATATATAAAGAAATATGAATTTTCAGTGAAACGAGTTTAATACTAATTTTCTTCGAAAATTAGTAAAAAACCTTTATTGCCATAGCTGGTAACCCTATTCTAATTTTTTAACCAGATAACCCATGAGATCTTTCTTAGAGTAAGGTTCATCTACTGCGTGAATTTCGTTAAAATCTGGCGACTAAATCAGAAGATATGGTCAAAAAACCAGTTTGTTTCCTCATAATTTTTTCAAAATGGCACCACTGCAACAGTATTACCCGTATTTGAAAATCTTTTGTATCAGACCTGGTCCTAGCTAATTCCAACATGTCCTGTAAATTTCATATTGATCGCATTATCCGATCGTCAGTTCTCGTGAACAGAAATTTTGAGAACTGAAAATGGAGGTAATTTATCCGCACTATCTTTATTTTGCAAATGACATGACATACATGGCATACATGACTGCCGTTCTTGTTTACTGCGGAATTTTGAAATTTTTTATTTGCCTTGGTGGGAAAAATTAAAATTTTATCAATTATTAAATTTAAAATTACGATTTGCACAAGAACGGCAGCCCATCACCAAATTACCGCATTTTTCAGCACACGAAATTTCTGTTCACGACAATTTCTTCGAAAATTAGTTTTCTAGCGGTTCTGATGCGCTAGACTTTTTTGATATTTATAATCAGTATACTCTGGCAAATCATTATGAATAGATTGACACTTGAACAACGCTACCAAATTATCCAGATTTACTTTGGAAGTCAGTCATCAATTCGAGATTTCACACGATTCGTGATTTTTATGGCGCTCATAATCGTTCATCTGAGCAAGCCATGCGTCGAACTGTGGATAAGTTCCATACCACATATTCTTCAAATGATGCAATAACACCAATACGTCAAAAAAATGTGCGTATTGAAGAGAATATTGCAGTTGTAAACGAAAGTGTGGAAGGAGATCCAAATTTATCAATTCGTCGTCGGTAGCAGGTATTGGGGCTCTGTCCGTCCACTACTGGAACAATTTGCGCAAAGATCTTGGACTACAGCCGTTTAAAATCCAGCTGTTGCAGAAATAGAAGACACGAGACCATCATATGCGTCGTTGTTTTGCCGTATGGGCTCTAGAGCATTTGGAGACTGATCCGATGTTTTAGCGCCAAATTTTGTTCAGCGATGAGGCTCATTTTTGGCTTAACGGGTGTGTTAATAAACAAAATTGCCGCGTATGGACTGAAACCAATTCATAGCAGACGATACACATTCCATTGCATCCACCAAAATGCACCGTTTGTTGCGGTTTACACGCTGGTGGTATCATTGGACCTTATTTGCTCAAAAATTAAGCCAGAGCTCGTGTTACGGTCAATGGAGATCATTACCGCACCATGATCAATAACTTTTTGTTTGAAAACATGGATGACATTGATCCGGCCGCAATGAGGTTTCAACAAGGTGGAGCTACATGCTATACGGTGACCGCAACCATCGACTTAATAAAATCAAAATTTGACGATAAAGTGAATTCGAGATATGGACCTGTCAATTTGCCCCCAAGGTCGTGCGATTTGACACCTCTCGATTATTTCCTGTAGAGCCACGTAAAGTCACTGGTTTTTGATAATAAACCAGCAACAATTGATGCTTTGGAGGCCAACATTGTTCGTGTTATTCGTCGGCCAGCATTGCTCGAAAAAAAGGCCCCGAATAGGACGTCCAGAATGCGCTTCGTCAAGAACAGCCGCGGTGGTCATTAGACCGAAATCGGTTTTACTAATTTTCGAAGAAAATTAGTATTAAACTCGTATCGCCAAAAATGCATATTTCTTTATATATATATATATATATATATATATATATATATATATATATATATATATATATATATATATATATATATATATATATATATATATATATATATATATATATATATATATATATATATATATATATATATATATATATATATATATATATATATATATATATATATATATATATATATATATATATATATATATAGAGCGAGAGAGAGAGAGATATATATATATATATAGAGATATATATATATATATGTATATATATATATATATATATATATATATATATATATATATATATATATATATATATATATATATATATATATATATATATATATATAATATATCAGCAATCTCTGGAGTGGCCGATCCGATTGAGCCGAAATTTTCGGAGGACGTAGATGTATATAGAAGGTAGATCCATGACTTGCTGAAATTCAGATATCTTAAACATTTTCGAGGCAGCGAGCGTTTTAGTGAATTTTGTGGTACTCCTATATATCCCAGCAGTGTAAATTTTTGTTATAATAAACAATTGGGAATGAAAACTTATTATGTTTTAAATTTGCCTATGATAAAAAATTGGAAATTTTGAGCCGTGTGTGGGTGCAGCGTGCCTAAAAGTAGGCAAGGATTTTTTTCAAAGTTTGATTTGTCATTACTTCTGACATTTTACAAACAAATTTGCAGAACGTATTAATACTGACCAAGATTTAACACACATGGATTTTCAAGATAGTGCGGGTAACCCTGTAGCTACGGCAGGCTTCTGAAAAAAATCCTTCAAATCATTGACCCTCCTCAAAAATTTTTGATTTTAGACAAAAAAATCAAATCATTGATGAATTTTGACCTTTGTCCATCATCACCAAATTACCTCTTTTTTCAGCACACGAAAGTTTTGTTCACGAGAAGTGACGACCGGATTATCCGATCAGAATGAAATTTACAGGACATGTTGGTATTAACTAGTGATGGGCTCAAAAACGCCAAACAGTTTGGAAAAAACGTTTGGCTGCAAAAAACGAACGAACAGTTATTCCAAATAGCGACAAACTGTTTTTCTAAAACGAAATTTTTTTTCTAAAACGAACAGCATTTCTAAAACGAACCATTTTTCAACAACAAATAGTATTTCTAAAACCAATTATTCCAACTATTCTACAACGAATAGTTTTTCTAAAGCCAATCGTTTTTCTAAAACGAATCGTTTTTTTAAAACGAACTGTTTTTTTCAAACGAATCGTTTTTCGTTTTTCTCAAACGAATCTTTTTTTTCAAACGAACTGTTTTTTTCAAACGAAACGTTTGTCGTTTTTTTTCAAACGAACTGTTTTTCCTAGTCCTAGTCTCGAAGATACAGCAAAATGAAATCCACTGGAGGAACTAAGAGTGCCAAGGAGGGTAAGGTTGAGATCCTATTTGGATCACCAGTTGGCGTCTCCGGGAGGGCTGAGGCCCTCCTCGTGACTGGAGGTCGCCACGAGGGTGTCTCTAACCCTACCGGGGTTGTAAAATTAACGAAACCGCGGGAGGTAAGGTGCCCCTTGGTCTCATGCCCAGCTTTACGGAAGAGGTTGGCTCCCTAGCAGGTGCATCTTTAATAAACAAAAATTTGTTTTTATCATTTTTTAATAAAATTTTCGGCAAACTTCATGCTCCAGTGAGGTGAAGTGGAAATCCGACTGTTTTAGATTAGCCAGAAAAAGTTTGGTATCAGAGATTGCTCAATAAAAGTCATATTGATGACAACCGGATTAGTTGGTCCTATTTTAGTAATTTTTTTACTTTGGACATTTGAACGGATACAGGAGGTGTTTTGGGCATATAATAAAATTAAAAACAAATTAAATTGATTGAATTTGGTCGTTTTCCTTTAGATGGCCCCGAGATTGGAGAAAGACTTGCCAAATAAATGAACGACCATTGGAAAGTTACGGACAAACTGCACAGACTAATGACTCGGTATTCTTTGAAGGTCATCTTGCACCATCACCATTCTAGCTTGGGAACGTTGTGTCTCGAGGGTGGAGGAGGGTATATTAGTCCATTTCATTACATTACTGCAAATCGTATGCATTGTATGTATACATGTACATACTTCAAATAGGTATTTGAAACAGGTATTTTTTTCGTACTCGTACTAGTTATACCTAGTATGTGAAAATTCTAGTACGACCCAACTCTAATTGTCGTACAGCATAAAATTTGTTTCTCTCGTTTTTTTCAAACAGTTTCAAAAAACAGTTGTTTTTGAAAAAAAAAACAGTTCGTTTTCGTTTTTTGGAAAACAACAGAAACGCCCATCACTAGTATTAACTAGGACCAGATCTGATAGAAGTGATTTTGAAATGCGGGCAACCCTGTTGCAGTGGTACCATCTTGAAAAATCACTGAGAAAAAAAAACAGCTTTTTGGCCTATAACTTCCGATTCAGCCATCACATTAAAACCATGATATTTGGTGAAAATTTGACTGAAAAATTAGAAGAGAGTTGCCAGCTATGGTGATTTTTGTCTCCTAAATCTTGCAAATTTTCTCAGTAAAATAAAGCTTTCTTCCCTATAACTTCCGATCCAGTGCAGAAATCAAAACGAAGTTAATGCAGTAAATAGACCTTAATGTGAACCAAATGTCGCAGGAATTTCGTACAAAAATCATGAAAGGGCTGCCAGCTATGACCATTTTTGTAATTTTGTGGAATTTCTTTACTGGGCGATTAAGTCATTGCATTTGCGAATGGGAATGATCCTGCAATAAAAATTAACAACAAATATTAACGCTTTAAAAATTTGAAATGTTGGGTAACCCCAACATTCTTTTCACTCGTATAACTTCCAGCGCAGTAATTCAATCGAAACGAAATTTACTGGTTGGGTTTAACTTAACGTGAAGCAGATTTGGTATATATTTTGCTTTATTTATTTATTTAAATCCATTTTAACAGGCTTCTGCCCAATTACAAAAGTAGAAATATTTAATAAACCCAAAAGAAGTAAATAGAAAAAAATTTACAAATAAATGAAAATATTAGAAATATACATAATAGAACTCATAGCTAATATACAATTTTACATTGAAGAAAGGGCAAAAATTGTAAAAAAAAAACTCAAAAGAAAGTCAAACATTATACGAAGCGATAAGAATTATATCTTTAATTTGCGACTTAAATTGACAGAACGTTAGCGGAAAAGGACCAAGCTGAAGATTGTTATGCTTCCTGGGCATACGCACTAGCGGTGAGTTAAAACAAACTTCAGAACGCGCGAAGGGAAGAGAGAACATTAATTTGGATCTATCTGATTGATTGACGTTACGTAGACACAGCATACAACCAAGATCTGAGAGTATAGGGTAATGGAGTAGCTTGAAAAGTAAACACTCGTCAAGGAACACTCGTCGGGACAATAATGAAGGAATTCGGAATAAGGAAAGACGAACACTATAACCACAGTAAGGGATGCTGAATTTAAATAACAGTGAGCGAGTAAATCTACGCTGAACGTGTTCCACTGCATCACTGAGATATTTATGACGGGGAGACCACACTTGACAACAATACTCTAGGATGCTACAAACAAGTGAAAAAAACACAGATGGAAAGAGGTAGCGATGCTAGTAAACGAAGAAGAGCATCTAAGAATGAAACCGGAAAGACGAGAGGCCTTGGCGGTTACATAGACAATGTGCAGGTCAAATTTGCATTTTTCGAGCACCAGTCGCACAGAGTACAGAGATCGTTTTGGAGTAAGAGGCAGTCCTTGGAAGATTCAATTACTCTGAAAATCTTAAAGTCATCAGCAAACAAGAGGCAGGGAGAAAGGATAAGGGAAGGGAGATCATTTATAAATACTAAGAACAATAATGGACCTAGAATATGACACAGAGTATCCAGCACTAACCATTTTCGTAAATATTGCACCAACAGATGCTTCAAATAACGTACTCATATCCAAAGCATTTGCAATAAAAATAAGAAACCAATTTTTAAATTTTCCGAGTTTTGAACATTTTTCGGATGGCAGCCTCAAACAACGTTTAACCGCTGAAACTTTCGATAAAATCCTCCAATGAGAAAGAAATTCAAAGGGTAAGTTGATTTAAGTATGAGTTTGTTATGGTAAACTTATTGCTGCATCGTTGGGAAAGTGTTGCCAGTACTGAACATTTTTATCATTTGTGTTATAGTTGAGTTTTGTTGCTTTTGATAAGGAATGGTTGATATGATTCTACAAAAATGTGCATAACGTCTTTCCACATTTTTTTGTCACTCAAAGAAAATTTCTTCGAAAATCATTGTTCTAGCGGTTCTGATGCGCTAGACTTTTTAAATAATAATGCCATATATTTATCTTTCAAATAAAAAAATTTTTGGATTAAAATTATGGTTTTTGCGCTATTTTTTACAATTTAAAGTTCTATCAGGCATAAAAAAACACCCCCTATATATATATATATATATATATATATATATATATATATATATATATATATATATATATATATATATATATATATATATGGCGACTTCTCGGCAAAGTGAGTTTAATACTAATTTTCTTCGAAAATTCTAATTACTAATTTTCTTCGAAAATTCGTAAAACCCCGTGCTTAGGTAAGAATTGTCTAGCCATCAGCACAACTTCTGGCTTGGAGCCCCCAGCACGCTCGTGAATTTAATTACATTTATATAACGGGGTCGTTAAAAACGGCAACCAAAACTAGTAGGAAACCTAAAGCTTTAAGTAGTCCGAAGTATACCTGAGACTAAGAGAAACTGAAATATGATATGAACGGTGTTGTGTTTTTGGTTCTGTTTGGATAGGATCGGCACTTCAATCCGAAAGCAGCAATTTTGTTTAGTAAATCCATATTAAATTATCTTTGTTTAAACTGGAGTGGATATTATGCTAATAGACTTTACTCAAATTTAATTATACAAACCTCGAAGGAAGTGTACTTGATAAACCTTATAAAATCAAATTCAAATATTGAAATTCAATATAAAATTAGTCGGGACAATTATATTAAAATACTTATAACCTAGAATGTTAAAAGTGATTAAGAGGTCAAAACTAGATTTGAATTATGTCATTAACGTGAAGAAATAATGATGAATTGTTAAAACTTAATATTGCTGGCCTTCTTATTGGGCAAAAGCCTGGGAAGACTTTCCTTTTCAAGGTCCGCGTCAGGCCTGGCTGCCCAATGACTGGTTAGTTTTTTTATCGTTACTTTCAACATTTTTCTTTTAAAGAAGGGACATTGGCCATTTTGTTTGATTTTTGAATTTTTGCTTCAGTCAGGCCATAGTCAGTGGGTGGAGGACCCCAGACCGTCGGGGGTCAGGGCTCCGCCACCCTGGGGGCCCGGGGCTGTCTGCCTCACCCAGATTCCTATGAAGAGAGAGGTAGAATTTTTCCCCCTTTTTTCCGCTTAGAATTTTTCAATTTCCTGGCTCCGTGCGTCGACACGAGCACTGGGTCTGCTTAGTCAGCCCATGTTGCAGAGCCACGGGTGGTCTCCTTTACGGAACTATGTCCCCTTTTTCCCTTGGCTATTTCTTTATACCAGTTTGTGGCTACTTTACGATGACGGATGAAATTGTAGGTAGCATCCCGTTTTTCTGAGAGCTAATCGACTCCTTGTTTCAAGGACCCATCCCAGCCGCAGCTAGCTAGTAAAGCGGCACCCAAGCATCAGTTGGGGTCGATTAGAGGGTACTCCGCTAGTGCGGACGAAGGACCTTCACGGCCATTTCTAGGATACCCTGTTCTCGGGGCACTTGTAGCATCCAGTAATTTTTTTATTTTTATTTATTCAAAAATTACTGAACCCATCCTTCCGACACACACTGCATGTGCTCGGAGACGCTACAACAATTTCAAATTGAAAAACGAATTCAGTTTGAACAATAATAAGGTACCGTACGTCCCAGGCGACCTTATTATTGTATTCGCACAGCAACGAAATTCCTGACGGGATTTTTTTTTGCTGGGCAATCGCGCATTGCGAGATGCAGCGCTTGATTCGTGACAGTCGGATAAAAACTCGTAGCCGTGGCGGATGGGCGAAGGCGAGTTGCCGGGGTCGTTTGAAATAAAATTTGTCTCTTTGCTGAAGCGGTTTCCGTGGCTCAGATCGCGCGCTTGGGAGTGCATTGTGACTTAAAGGAATCGAGGCGATGCGATGCGAGGTTAAGGATAGTCGTCGGTGAATTTGGGAGAAAGAAACTTGATCTTTGCGGAAACAGACCGACCCGGGCCCATCAATGCTTTAAGTGGTGTGGTGCATCTGGACTCTGATCGGCGTGAATTTTCTGTGTGTTTTCAGTGAGCCCTTCGTGCCCGCTAACTGTGGATACCCGTGCCGCGCTGAGTGCCACCACTAGCATTAGAGAGACTTGACAAGACAAAAGTAAAACCAATGAGGAAACGCAACATAGACGCGTGAAAAATGTGCTGTCGAGCGGTGTTGAAAGAAGATTCGCGCGCCTTGAAGGCTCGGACGCTCAAACTTAGCGCACGCGTTGATCTCCACCCGAAGGAACCATTGTCGTGCTTGCAGCGACAATTTCCAAGCTTTGTTGGCCATTTGTTTATTTTTCGGGTGAATCGCGATAGTTTCATTGCTCGATTGATTTCCTACGACACGGTCTAACAGTACGTTAAAAAATACCGAATTGAGCTACAAGTGCGCGCCGTGATCGACTTAACAAGATGGTTTCATCGAAACCTCGAATCCAGCTATGGTGCGGAATACGTCTATTGTTTGAAGTTTTCACTTGTTCTGCCTGTCATTGAACACCATTCGTCTTCGGGTGTTATATAAGTTGGAAGTGGCGCGTAAAAGGTAGAATTCGTTGGATCGCGTCGCCCACTAAATGACCAACCACTTGTCATGGAGTAATCGTGCCGGCGTAACTTGTGCGTATTAAAAATTTTCCCTTAGCACCCGTGTATCTTCGTTTTTGCATCATAACCCAAACACGTGTACTGTTATTCAAACATACGTTCGAGCAGATTCAGGCAACCAAGTTCCCCAACCCAAACTGTGATTTAAAAATAATTTGCACGATGGTAACCTCTTTAATGTGTAATGGAAATGTCGTAATTTACAACGATTTGCATATGCTATTGTAGTGCTGCGACAATTAAAGTGAGATAAATCAAATCTGAAGAGTGCATATTAGAACACAGTATGTCAGCCATAGCGGCTTTCGCGACGCCTAGTGGAATATGTACCTAATTATATGACAGCGAAAAACTAACAAAAAATGCATTCACTTGCAAGGGTGCGCCAGCATGTTCAGCGGTTTATCAGTGAAATTTATGTTCGATAAAACCTTAAAGTCATACAATTATACTGTTGGAACATTGTATAGTCCCGTGAAAACCAGTTACCCATGTGGTGAATGCTTTGCCAAAAGATATAATTCAGTTTTTGTTTGATGAGAATCGTTTCGTAGTTTTTGTAAAAGCAACTACAACAAACTTGTTTGAGCGAAGGTTGCATACGGACCTATGGGTTTTGTAAATTATGTGAGACATGCATTGGTCTCATTAGAAACATCGTGCTTACTAGAAAAGTCAATACCGCATCTATGGTTGACTTGAAATATTGAACACCCTGGTTGTCGGGTTCTGTTTCGGCTCTCGCTGAAGTGCCTAGGAGGATTTTATTCGGATCAGAGCGCGACAGATTTACTTGTGTGCATGGTGGTGGAATGCGAGCCTTGGGATGCATAAAGTGGGCTCTATGAAGGCGAGATGTAGTAAGGTCTCTCGCACATCGATCGACTGCGATCTGGTACGTACATTATTTTCTTGGTATCTTTTTGGTCATTACTAGCGTCTATTGCTGGCGCGACGCTGGCATGCGTCGGACGATCCTGACGAGTGTGATTTTTGGTGGATATTGTAGCAGCCACTTTGGCGGCCGTGACGTGACGTTCGCTGGTAGCGAAACCTGGAAACTGACGACAGTGCGACTACGCAGTGGCCCCTTTTGAACCAGCTGCACCTGTACTTAGAATTAAGAAGCATAATATTTTATCAAGTACCCAATTATGGCACTGGTGCTTTAAGCGATATGTGCATACGATTTTAATTTGTATTACAATGCGACTTCGTAATTTCGATATGCTTTCAAACGTTAATTTTGAAGAGTACAAATGTTGAATGCTTTGTTAATAGTGAAGAAAAGTATATTCTCTTTTGGAAGCACATTGTACAGTGAATTGAATTGGTTTATTTACCTGTTTGATATACATCCAGTTACAGTTATAACTCATTTGCGATCAGAGAGTACATTCATAGAATTGAAATAGTTTTGAAATGAGAAAACGAGCTACTTGCTCGATGTAAAACAGAAGAAAAGTTAAGTTATAAGTTAATTGATTGATTTGTCTTTCGGTTTTATATTACCATAATGATTTAAGAAAACAAAAAGAGTTGCTTTCACTTTAGTTTTGATATATTTTTGGCAACTTTATTTTTGTTTTCATATTGGTAGGAAGTTTTAGGTATTATATACACATGTATATAAGTAATTCATAAATCTATATTGCTGGTCCAAATTTATATACCGAATGAGTTGGAAATATTATTATATGGTTTTCAAGGGGGATTTGGCGCCAAATTTCGAATCGGAAGGACTGAATATTGGGTCGATATTGTTAGCATAAATTTGTATTCCGCTAAGAGTTTAAAAATCATTTACAATCGGATTTGTAAGCAGTTCGTTTTCCGTAATGAATAAATCAATTATGTTTTGTTAAATCTGAAATTCTGGCCTTCTTATTGGGCGAAAGCCCGAGAAGCTCTCTACTGTTTCAGGGTCCGCGCATGACCTGGCTGGCCAATGATTGATTAAATAGTTTTCGTGATTTTTCGGTATTTTCAGTTCTTTAAAGGGAGGGATACTGGCCAAACAAGTAGTTTCAGTGTTTTCTTGTTAGCTTTTTGAATTTTGAAATATATGGCCAGTATCCGTGGGTGGAGGACCCCAGACCATCGGGGTCAGGGCTCCACTACCATCAGGGGCCTGGGGCTGTCTGCCTCACCCGGGTTCCTTAGAAAAGAGAGGTAGCGCGTTTTCCTTGTCCTTTTATTATATTTTCAATTTTTGGCTCCGTACTTTGTCACGAGCACTGAGTCTGCGTAGTCAGCCCATGTTGCAGAGCCATGGGTGGTTTCATTTACGGAACTATGCCTTTTTTTGTCCTTGGGTATTTTTATATACCAGTTTGCGGCTACGAATTCATGACGGATGAATATTACGTAGCATCCCGTTTCTTTGAGAGCAAACCATACCCATTTTTCATGAACCCACCCCAGCCGCAGCGAGCTAGTAAAGCGACACACCAGCATCCGTCGGGGTTGGTTGAAGGGTGCTCCGCTAATGCGGACCAGGGGCCTTCACGGCCATTTCTAGGGCACCCTGCTCTCGGGGCAATTCTTTTTTTTGTTTTGCCTCTTGAATGGCATTAGCCATTCCACTTTTTGGACCTTAGCACTCTTGGTTCTGGACTTCGGTCTGGTTCTAAGTTGTGCTAAGGCCCTTAGGCTAAGGGGCCCGAAAACTTGTTTTTGGGCAACCCACAAGAGTGAGAAATAGTTATGAGCTTTGACTCATACTCCCCTTAAGACTTTACGTCTTCAATCCTAAAATTTCCATTCTCACTAGCAGGTCTTAGAATCGCCTCCTTTGCGATTCAATGTTACTTCGTTCGAGAGAACAAACCCCTTTTATTAAGACCTGCATTGCTCGCTCTGTCCTTTAGCCGCAAAGATCCTTCCCAATCCTACCCTTTTAAACTCAATCCTGTTAGATTACCTCTTGGGCAGCTTCCTGTTGTGTTGTCTATTGAGCTTTTTGGCTCTGGGTGCAACCTGGAGGATGGCCGCGGATAACAGGTTTTGGTGGTTTACCGCCATTCCTGTCCCGGTCATCCGAAGGGCCCCTGCCCCACTTTATGTTGGGAAGCTGACCCAAACTTTGAGATCCTTGCTGTCTTGACCCAGCTTCGGCTTTTGGCTTGGGTTTGGTTCAAGCTGTAGTGGATTACGTGGGGTTGGCGTGGTGCCACCTACACGTCCCTGCAGCTTGGCCAGACTTGAACCATTTGCTGAGGTTGAGTCAAGCAACAACATAGTTGTTTTTAATCCTTTGCTCCTCTCTTTTCGAGGAATTTCGGATGAGTGAACAGTCCCCCATACAGGGCGATTCCCTTCAGGAATCGACCTAGTTTCATTTTTCCTACATAATCCAATTTCTCGCACTTAAACAAATTTTAACTTTCTACAATTTTTGCACTTAAAAATGTTTAACACTTCATTAAATTTTCCAATAACTAAAAATTTTAACTTTCTTGCGTTTATTACAAAAGCCAGCCAGCCAGCGGACCTGAAACAAGGAAGAGTGGATCGGGTTTAGCTCAATAAGAAGGCCGATCTTTTAAAAATTAAATTTTTGATTCTAATTTTGAAAATTTAAAAATCTTTTTAATTTATCCCTTTACATTTAATGAAGGAAAGTCTTTGGATCACTTCATCCATTAATTAACCCTAGCATCTGGTTTTGCTACTTTCCTACAACTTAATTAGATAGTCACACCACAGGTGTGCACACACTTATATATTTTGAATTCGGCACTTTGGCCTATTAGCTATTAAGTTACTTATTGAAAAGAGTTAGACACTGCACTTGGTTGCTGCTTGAATTTTTGGCAAACCAACTTTAGTTTTAAGCGTATTAATTCGTCAGTCACGTTAGCGTGCAAAACCCAATTCGAATTTTCAGCAGTCATTCGCTGCTGCCCAGGTCACGCATACCACGAAATGTGGACATACATTTCACGAAACATGCCTGGAGCAATGGCTTAGAAACCATACGGATTGCCCGCTGTGCCGTGCACCACTGAGTCTCCCCTTAGGAGCCAAACAGGCCCCCACTGCTGCAGCATCAATGCCACGAGGGGCTCGGCCTAAATCGCAACGGCCGGGAGTAAAAACCCGAGGCATGCGATCCGAAGAAGTGGACATCCGGGACTTCGATCTACAAGCCGAGTCGGGGGCGGAAGGTTCAATTCAGCCACCTGGCCCGTCATCGAAAGCGTCCCCAATATCTGACGTACCTTCAGAAGCCGGCGGAGTGCGCTCTATAGTGCACCAAGAATTAGGCGGACTTCATCAACTAATTTCTGTTCTGCAGAGCGGCAAGCGCGCGATGTTGGAGCGCATGGCCCAATTGAACCTTCCGTCCTGGACTGGGAATGTAGAGTCGCCGAGACTTAACCCTTGCGCGCAATCGTTCGTACCCGTGCAGCGTTCTTACTCACCTCGCACCCCTCGTGGCAACAATGTCCAGTTTCACCACGATAAGGTGGCTAATATCATTGGTGGGTGGGGCCTAAAATTCTCGGGCCGCGAATCTTCTGTGCCAGTTGAAGTTTTTATTTACAGGGTAGCGGCTCTCACAAGAAACACACTGGGCGGAAATTTCAACAATCTATGCCAGCACATTCATCTTCTTTTGACTGGACCTGCCGCTGATTGGTTCTGGAGGTTCCATAGTACAAGACGAGACTTCAGTTGGAGAGATCTGGAGTAGGCCCTGAGCGATCATTTTGCTGATCGCTTCACGGATGCCGACCTGATGGAGCAAATTTGGAGTAGGAAACAGCGTCCGAATGAAACTTTCGACGATTTCAGTGCGGCAGTATATAAATTAGTTGACCGCCTACAGCGCCCCGTTGCAGACGCTGACTTAGCAGACATGCTTAGACGCAACTTGCTGCCCGATATTCGTCGGGGACTGCTTCAAATTCATCTTCCTTCCGTCCGACTGCTCCGTCAGGCCGTCATCCGTGCGGAGAACTTCGAAATGGAGCTCGGAGGTCGACGCCGATCCTCACAATGGAGAAACGCCACTGAAGAATTACGTGAAGAAGACTCGCTGGACCAGTTTGAAAACTCATCTGAAGAGCATGGAGTGGAAGCAGTCGCGGTCCTGCCTACTTGCTGGAATTGTAAGCAAGTGGGACACCGTTTTGATGACTGCTTGGAGGCCAGAACCATCTTCTGTTATGGCTGCGGAAAGGCAGATACTTACAAGCCAAATTGTACTAACTGCCAAGCAAAAAACTCACCGCAGGGAGCGCGGAACAAGATCTCACGCCACCCCCAGAGCAAACAGTCTCCCCCACGCTCCAGCAGGTAGACAGGACCGGTGATTTGTCACCAAATTCCTCTGGCCCAACCACCAATGATACTAGTATTCAGCTGTGTGGGGAATCCACCACTTTATCGATACCACACTTACAGGCTGAGCCTCCTACACCTTTGGCTTTTCTGCCATACCACCTAAGATGGCAGAAATATACGGCGGTCCGAGACCGAATCTTTAGTTCAGAAATTACACGACCGAAACATATTCGTTCCAAACCCAAGCGCCCAACGCTGAGGATGAGAGCATTCTATTCTCGCTTTCGGCATTGGCGCTACCAGCTCAACTGTGCCACTCTGATGGACGTGTCTTCAGGTGACGTCCGTCCATACGCGCAGGTTCTGCTGTTTGACCAGCCAACTGCAGGCTTGATCGACACGGGAGCTTCCGTGAGCGTGATGGCGGCTGACTTGGCAAAGTCCTTCCTTGAGAGGAACGCTTTTCATTGGAAAAGAGCTTCTCTTGGGTTGAAGACTGCAGACGGCACACAACATCAAGCCGTAGGCTGAGTGTCAGCTGACATCACGTTCAGGGGAGTTACCAAGTCCTTGACGCTCTGGATAATTCCTACTCTCAGCCAAAACTTATATCTGGGAGTGGATTTCGTGCGTCAATTCGCCTTAGCAGCAGACCTGTTCACGCCATCCCAACAAGTCAACACCACTAGTAGCCTCGAACAACTCGACGATCACGCCCACCCTCTCACACTGGAGCAACGTCGCAGGCTTACGTCTGTGATTGCTAGCTTTCCGTCGTTCGCCGTAGAGGGCTTAGGAAAAACAGCGCTGATCGAGCACGAAATCGACACTGGCGATCAAAAACCTATAAAACAGAGACACTTCTCTGTTTCGCCAGCTGTCGAAAAACTCTTATATAAAGAGATTGATCGTATGCTCGCGCTGGGCGTGATCGAAGAGTCCAAGAGCGCGTGGTCCTCGCCAGTGACCTTAGTGGTCAAGCCCTCCAGGGTGCGCCTGTGCTTGGATGCGAGAAAGGTTAACGCGGTCACAGTGAAAGACGCCTATCCCTTGCCACTGATAGACGGCATCTTAAGCAGACTCCCTAAGGCCACATTTATTACGAGCCTGGATCTAAAAGATGCCTTCTGGCAGATTCCTTTGGAGGAACGGTCAAGGGAGAAGACGGCTTTCACTGTGCCCGGGCGACCCTTGTATCGCTTTGTCGTGATGCCGTTTGGTTTGTGCAATGCACCCCAAACGATGTCACGACTCATGGACAAAGTGATACCCCCGCATCTTAAGCACCAAGTGTTCGTATACTTGGATGACTTGTTGGTGATAACCGAGGCCTTCGACGAACAACTGAAGGTACTGCACCAGGTCGCATTCCATCTGCGACATGCTGGCCTTACCATCAATGTGGAGAAGAGTAAGTTCCTCTTGCGCGAGGTAAAGTACCTTGGCCACATTGTTGGTAATGGGACGATCCGGACAGACCCCGACAAGGTGAGATCCATTATGGATTTCCCTCTTCCAACGACCACGAAGCAGCTGCGGAGATTTTTGGGAATCTGCGGCTGGTATCGACGCTTCGTCAGGGAATATGCGTCTTTGTCAACACCACTGACAGACATGCTTTCGAAGAGGACTCAATTTGTGTGGACCGACGAGAGGCTAAATGCTTTCAAGCAATTGAAAGTGAGCCTTGCTTTGGCTCCAGTGTTGCACAGCCCCGACTTCAACAAGCCCTTCTCCATCCAATGTGACGCGAGTTAACATGGTGTAGGTGCCGTGCTAGTGCAACGGACGGAAGAAGGAGACGAAGCCCCCGTCGCCTATATGCCCCACAAATTGAGTCCCGCTCAGAGAAACTACACCGTCACTGAGCAAGAATGTCTGGCAGCGGTGTTGGCAATCAAAAAGTTCCGTGCCTACGTGGAAGGTCACGAATTTGAAATCGTGACCGACCATGCTTCCCTAAAATGGCTAATGCACCAACCGGATCTAAATGGTCGCTTAGCCCGGTGGGCCCTTAAACTTCAAGGGTTTAATTTCACCATCACCCATCGAAAGGGAAGCCAAAACGTAGTGCCGGACTCTTTGTTGCACATGTTCTCTGCCGAGGCGTTGACGCCGGCGGAATGCGAGGAGACTCCAATGGAGCTAGATTTGACTTCGCCGCATTTCAAAAGTGCTTCTTATTTGGAGCTAGCGGCGAAAGTCCAGGCAGAACAACACCAACTGCCGGACCTAAAAGTGTTAGACGGGTTCGTATACAAGCGAACCGAATATGCGACCGGAAACGGACTTCAAGACCAGTTGGCTTGGAAGTTGTGGGTGCCGTCAGAAATGACGGCAGAATTAGTGAAGAGAGCTCATGACCCACCCTTGAGCGCGCATGGTGGCGTGGCCAAAACCCTCGGCCGATTACGGCAATGGTTTTACTGGCCACGGATGGCCGCTCAAGTCAGTGAATATGTGGGATCATGCCTCATATGCAAAACCACCAAAGCTCCTTCACACACCCTTCGACCACCAATGACGCTTCAATCCGTACCCGAGCGCATATTCCAACGCTTGTATATAGACATGATAGGCCCCTACCCTAGGTCCAAATCTGGCAACATAGGAGCCCTCGTCATCCTAGATCATCTCTCGCGATTCCCATTCATCGAGCCGCTTCGGAATTTCACTGCGAAAGCAGTCACCGACATCCTGAGGAGGAGGGTATTCCACCTTGTTGGAGTCCCGGAAAGTGTCGTGACTGATAATCGTGTGCAATTTCGTTCTTCTGTATTCCAAACCTTTTTACAAGAATTCAGTATCGAACACACCTTCACCGTCGTATATTCCCCTCAATCTAACGCCTCGGAACGTCTTAACGGATCCATACTGGCAGCAATTCGGTCGTATATTGACCCTGCTCAAAAGGAGTGGGACGCCAAACTATCGGACATAACCGGCGCATTGCGCTCAGCACCTCACGCGACGATAGGGACTTCGCCCTATCAGGCAGTCTTCGGGTAACCAATGGTGACCCACGGCCGCACTAACCATCTGTTGCGGCAACTCCATCTCCTGGATGACCCCGGAATGACTCTGCCACCTCCTGATCACTTGGCACTCCTACGCCAGACCATCCGCGACCTCACCACCAAGGCCCAGTCTCGTAATGCAAAGACCTATAACCTTCGTTCCAGAGTGGTTACATACCAGCCTGGCGAAGTGGTCTACAGGCGCAACTTCCGGCAAAGTGACGCAGCCGCGCACTACAATGCAAAGCTGGACCGGAAGTTCTTATCTAGTAAGGTAATTAAGAAGATCGGCGGTGCTTATTACCAGCTGGCCGATCAAAATGGACGATCAGTGGGCGTCTTTCACGCGAAAGACATCACTAAGTGATAGACCCACTGAGTTCACCAGTTCACGATTAGTTTCCAAATTTTATTTGGGGATCGTCCATTTGCGCCTATTTCAGGTGTCACTCCTGCCCCAATTAGAAAGTATCTAGAGATGTTCACCTCGTTCACCATTTCCTCTACCTAAGCTACTTTCATCATTGACTTAGTATACGTGTTCACGATATTGCCTTAATTAAATTTTCCCCTTTAATTCGCTCACTTGTTCACGCGATATATATAAAGGATTGGATAGTAAACGACATGATCACCTGTTCACGTCATGGTATTTCACATATTACATCCATCCTTCAGCTCTTTCCACGCACTTGTCCTTGTGGAAAGATCTGTGTTGTAGCATCCAGTAATTTTTTTATTTTTATTTATTCAAAAATTATTGGACCCATCCTTCCGACACACACTGTATGTGCTCGGAGACGCTACAACAATTTCAAATTGAAAAACGAATTCAATTTGAACAATAATAAGGTACCGTACGTCCCCGGCGACCTTATTATTGTATTCGCACAGCAACGAAATTCCTAACGGGGTTTTTTTTCTGCTGGGCAATCGCGCATTGCGAGATGCAGCGCTTGATTCGTGACAGTCGGATAAAAACTCGTAGCCGTGGCGGATGGGCGAAGGCGAATTGCCGGGGTCGTTTGAAATAAAATTTGTCTCTTTGCTGAAGCGGTTTCCGTGGCTCAGATCTAGCGCTTGGGAGTGAATTGTGACTTAAAGGAATTGAAGCGATGCGATGCGAGGTTAAGGATAGTCGTCGGTGAATTTGGGACAAAGAAACTTGACCTGTGCGGAAACAGACCGACCCGGGCCCATCAATGCTTTTAGTGGTGTGGTGCATCTGGACTCTGATCGGCGTGAATTCTCTGTGTGTTTTCAGTGAGCCCTTCGTGCCCGCTAACTGTGGATAACCGTGCCGCGCTGAGTGCCACCACTAGCATTAAGACAAAAGTAAAACCAATGAGGAAACGCAACATAGACGGGTGAAAAGTGTGCTGCCGAGCGGTGTTGAAAGAAGATTCGCGCGCCTTGAAGGCTCGGACGCTCAAACTTAGCGCACGCGTTGATCTCCACCCGAAGGAACCATCGTCGTGCTTGCAGCGACAATTTCCAAGCTTTGTCGGCCATTTGGTTTTTTTTTCGGGTGAATCGCGATAGTTTCATTGCTCGATTGATTTCCTACGACACGGTCTAACAGTACGTTAAAAAATACCGAATTGAGCTACAAGTGCGCGCCGTGATCGACTTAACAAGATGGTTTCATCGAAACCTCGAATCCAGCTATGGTGCGGAATACGTCTATTGTTTGAAGTTTTCACTTGTTCTGCCTGTCATTGAACACCATTCGTCTTCGGGTGTTATATATGTAAGTTGGAAGTGGCGCGAAAAAGGTAGAATTCGTTGGATCGCGTCGCCCACTAAATGACCATCCACTTGTCATGGAGTAATCGTGCCGGCGTAACTTGTGCGTATTAAAAATTTTCCCTTAGCACCCGTGTATCTTCGTTTTTGCATCATAACCCAAACACGTGTACTGTTATTCAAACATACGTTCGAGCAGATTCAGGCAACCAAGTTCCCCAACCCAAACTGTGATTTAAAAATAATTTGCACGATGGTAACCTTCTTAATGTGTAATGGAAGTGTCGAAATTTACAACGATTTGCATATGCTATTGTAGTGCTGCGACAATTAAAGTGAGATAAATCAAATCTGAAGAGTGCATATTAGAACACAGTATGTCAGCCATAGCGGCTTTCGCGACGCCTAGTGGAATATGTACCTAATTATATGACAGCGAAAAACTAACAAAAACTGCATTCACTTGCAAGGGTGCGCCAGCATGTTCAGCGGTTTATCAGTGAAATTTATGTTCGATAAAACCTTAAGTCATACAGTTATACTGTTGGATCATTGTATAGTCCCGTGAAAACCAGTTATCCATGTGGTGAATGCTTTGCCAAAAGATATAATTCGGTTTTTGTTTGATGAGAATCGTTTCGTAGTTTTCGTAAAAGCAACTATAACAAACTTGTTTGAGCGAATGTTGCATACGGACCTATGGGTTTTGTAAATTATGTGAGACATGCATTGGTCTCATTAGAAACATCGTGCTTACTAGAAAAGTCAATACCGCATCTATGGTTGACTTGAAATATTGAACACCCTGGTTGTCGGGTTCTGTTTCGGCTCTCGCTGAAGTGTCTAGGAGGATTTTATTCGGATCAGAGCGCGACAGATTTACTTGTGTGCATGGTGGTGGAATACGAGCCTTGGGATGCATAAAGTGGGCTCTATGAAGGCGAGATGTAGTAAGGTCTCTCGCACATCGATCGACTGCGATCTGGTACGTACATTATTTTCTTGGTATCTTTTTGGTCATTACTAGCGTCTATTGCTGACGCGACGCTGGCACGTGTCGGACGATCCTGACCAGTGTGATTTTTGGTGGATATTGTAGCAGCCACTTTGGCGGCCGTGACGTGACATTCGCTGGTAACGAAACCTGGAAACTGACGACAGTGCGACTACGCAGTGGCCCCTTTTGAACCAGTTGCACCTGTACTTAGAATTAAGAAGCATAATATTTTATCAAGTACCCAATTATGGCACTGGTGCTTTAAGCGATATGTGCATACGATTTTAATTTGTATTACAATGCGACTTCGTAATTTCGATATGCTTTCAAACGTAAATTTTGAAGAGTACAAATGTTGAATGCTTGTTAATAGTGAAGAAAAGTATATTCTCTTTTGGAAGCACATTGTACAGTGAATTGAATTGGTTTATTTACCTGTTTGATATACATCCAGTTACAGTTATAACTCATTTGCGATCAGAGAGTGCATTCATAGAATTGAAATAGTTTTGAAATGAGAAAACGAGCTACTTGCTCGATGTAAAACAGAAGAAAAGTTAAGTTATAAGTTAATTGATTGATTTATCTTTCGGTTTTATATTACCATAATGATTTAAGAAAACAAAAAGAGTTGCTTTCACTTTAGTTTTGATATATTTTTGGCCACTTTATTTTTGTTTTCATATTGGTAGGAAGTTTTAGGTATTATATACACATTTATATAAGTAATTCATAAATCTATATTGCTGGTCCAAATTTATATACCGAATGAGTTGGAAATATTATTATATGGTTTTCAAGGGGGATTTGGCGCCAAATTTCGAATCGGAAGGACTGAATATTGGGTCGATATTGTTAGCATAAATTTGTATTTCGCTAAGAGTTTAAAAATCATTTACAATCGGATTTGTAAGCAGTTCATTTTCCGTAATGAATAAATCAATTATGTTTTGTTACATCTGAAATGCTGGCCTTCTTATTGGGTGAAAGCTCGAGAAGTTCTCTTCTGTTTCAGGGTCCGCGCATGGCCATGGGTGGTTTCCTTTACGGAACTATGCCTTTTTTTGTCCTTGGGTATTTTTATATACCAGTTTGCGGCTACGAATTCATGACGGATGAATATTACGTAGCATCCCGTTTCTTTGAGAGCAAACCATCCCCATTTTTCATGAAACCACCCCAGCCGCAGCGAGCTAGCAAAGCGACACACCAGCATCCGTCGGGGTTGGTTGAAGGGTGCTCCGCTAATGCGGACCAGGGGCCTTCACGGCCATTTCTAGGGCACCCTGCTCTCGGGGCAATTCTTTTTTTTGTTTTGCCTCTTGAATGGCATTAGCCATTCCACTTTTTGGACCTTAGCACTCTTGGTTCTGGACTTCGGTCTGGTTCTAAGTTGTGCTAAGGCCCTTAGGCTAAGGGGCCCGAAAACTTGTTTTTGGGCAACCCACAAGAGTGAGAAATAGTTATGAGCTTTGACTCATACTCCCCTTAAGACTTTACGTCTTCAATCCTAAAATTTCCATTCTCACTAGCAGGTCTTAGAATCGCCTCCTTTGCGATTCAATGTTACTTCGTTCGAGAGAACAAACCCCTTTTATTAAGACCTGCATTGCTCACTCTGTCCTTTAGCCGCAAACATCCTTCCCAATCCTATCCTTTTAAACTCAATCCTGTTAGATTACCTCTTGGGCAGCTTCCTGTTGTGTTGTCTATTGAGCTTTTTGGCTCTGGGTGCAACCTGGAGGATGGCCGCGGATAACAGGTTTTGGTGGTTTACCGCCATTCCTGTCCCGGTCATCCGAAGGGCCCCTGCACCACTTTATGTTGGGAAGCTGACCCAAACTTTGAAATCCTTGCTGTCTTGACCCAGCTTCGGCTTTTGGCTTGGGTTTGGTTCAAGCTGTAGTGGATTACGTGGGGTTGGCGTGGTGCCGCCTACACGTCGCTGCAGCTTGGCCAGACTTGAACCATTTGCTGAGGTTGAGTCAAGCAACAACATAGTTGTTTTTGATCCTTTGCTCCTCTCTTTTCGAGGAATTTCGGATGAGTGAACAGTCCCCCATACAGGGCGATTCCCTTCAGGAATCGACCTAGTTTCATTTTTCCTACATAATCCAATTTCTCGCACTTAAACAAATTTTAACTTTCTACAATTTTTGCACTTAAAAATGTTTAACACTTCATTAAATTTTCCAATAACTAAAAATTTTAACTTTCTTGCGTTTATTACAAAAGCCAGCCAGCCAACGGACCTGAAACAAGGAAGAGTGGATCGGGTTTAGCTCAATAAGAAGGCCGATCTTTTGAAAATTAAATTTTTGATTCTAATTTTGAAAATTTAAAAATCTTTTTGAATCTATCCCTTTACATTTAATGAAGGAAAGTCTTTGGATTACTTCATCCATTAATTAACCCTAGCATCTGGTTTTGCTACTTTGCTACAACTTAATTAGTTAGTCACACCACAGGTGTGCACACACTTGTATATTTTGAATTCGGCACTTTGGCCTATTAGCTATTAAGTTACTTATTGAAAAGAGTTAGACACTGCACTTGGTTGCTGCTTGAATTTTTGGCAAACCAACTTTAGTTTTAAGCGTATTAATTCGTCAGTCACGTTAGCGTGCAAAACCCAATTCGAATTTTCATTCTTCGTCAATTTTTTTCACAGACTGAACAATGCCACTGCGGCACAGTAGTGAGGACCTGTCTGGCACCACGGTGGAGGCTCAGTGCTCTATATGCCAGCAGTCATTCGCTGCTGCCCAGGTCACGCATACCACGAAATGTGGACATACATTTCACGAAACATGCCTGGAGCAATGGCTTAGAAACCATACGGATTGCCCGCTGTGCAGTGGACCACTGAGTCTCCTCTTAGGAGCCAGACAGATCCCCACTGCTGCAGTATCAATGCCACGAGGGGCTCGGCCTTAATCGCAACGGCCGGGAGTAAAAACCCGAGGCATGCGATCCGAAGAAGTGGACATCCGGGACTTCGATCTACAAGCCGAGTCGGGGGCGGAAGGTTCAATTCAGCCACCTGGCCCGTCATCGAAAGCGTCCCCAATATCTGACGTAACTTCAGAAGCCGGTGGAGTGCGCTCTATAGTGCACCAAGAATTAGGCGGACTTCAACAACTAATTTCTGATCTGCAGAGCGGCATGCGCGCGATGCTGGAGCGCATGGCCCAATTGAACCTTCCGTCCCGGACTGGGAATGTAGAGTCGCCGAGACTTAACCCTCGCGCGCAATCGTTCGTACCCGTGCAGCGTGGAAGCAGTCGCGGTCTTGCCTACTTGCTGGAATTGTAAGCAAGTGGGACACCGTTTTGATGACTGCTTGGAGGCCAGAACCATCTTCTGTTATGGCTGCGGAAAGGCAGATACTTACAAGCCAAATTGTACTAACTGCCAAGCAAAAAACTCACCGCAGGGAGCGCGGAACAAGATCTCACGCCTCCCCCAGAGCAAACAGTCTCCCCCACGCTCCAGCAGGTAGACAGGACCGGTGATTTGTCACCAAATTCCTCTGGCCCAACCACCAATGATACTAGTATTCAGCTGTGTGGGGAATCCACCACTTTATCGATACCACACTTACAGGCTGAGCCTCCTACACCTTTGGCTTTTCTGCCATACCACCTAAGATGGCAGAAATATACGGCGGTCCGAGACCGAATCTTTAGTTCAGAAATTACACGACCGAAACATATTCGTTCCAAACCCAAGCGCCCAACGCTGAGGATGAGAGCATTCTATTCTCGCTTTCGGCATTGGCGCTACCAGCTCAACTGTGCCACTCTGATGGACGTGTCTTCAGGTGACGTTCGTCCATACGCGCAGGTCCTGCTGTTTGACC
The DNA here is from genome assembly GCA_963978885.1 of Nemotelus pantherinus. NCBI lineage: Eukaryota > Metazoa > Arthropoda > Insecta > Diptera > Stratiomyidae > Nemotelus > Nemotelus pantherinus. The sequence goes on along the minus strand of OZ022264.1, from coordinate 136,087,908 downwards.
AGCCAACTGCAGGCTTGATCGACACGGGAGCTTCCGTGAGCGTGATGGCGGCTGACTTGGCAAAGTCCTTCCTTGAGAGGAACGCTTTTCATTGGAAAAGAGCTTCTCTTGGGTGGAAGACTGCAGACGGCACACAACATCAAGCCGTAGGCTGAGTGTCAGCTGACATCACGTTCAGGGGAGTTACCAAGTCCTTGACGCTCTGGATAATTCCTACTCTCAGCCAAAACTTATATCTGGGAGTGGATTTCGTGCGTCAATTCGCCTTAGCAGCAGACCTGTTCGTGCCATCCCAACAAGTCAACACCACTAGTAGCCTCGAACAACTCGACGATCACGCCCACCCTCTCACACTGGAGCAACGTCGCAGGCTTACGTCTGTGATTGCTAGCTTTCCGTCGTTCGCCGTAGAGGGCTTAGGAAAAACAGCACTGATCGAGCACGAAATCGACACTGGCGATCAAAAACCTATAAAACAGAGACACTTCTCTGTTTCGCCAGCTGTCGAAAAACTCTTATATAAAGAGATTGATCGTATGCTCGCGCTGGGCGTGATCGAAGAGTCCAAGAGCGCGTGGTCCTCGCCAGTGACCTTAGTGGTCAAGCCCTCCAGGGTGCGCCTGTGCTTGGATGCGAGAAAGGTTAACGCGGTCACAGTGAAAGACGCCTATCCCTTGCCACTGATAGACGGCATCTTAAGCAGACTCCCTAAGGCCACATTTATTACGAGCCTGGATCTAAAAGATGCCTTCTGGCAGATTCCTTTGGAGGAACGGTCAAGGGAGAAGACGGCTTTCACTGTGCCCGGGCGACCCTTGTATCACTTTGTCGTGATGCCGTTTGGTTTGTGCAATGCACCCCAAACGATGTCACGACTCATGGACAAAGTGATATCCCCGCATCTTAAGCACCAAGTGTTCGTATACTTGGATGACTTGTTGGTGATAACCGAGGCCTTCGACGAACACCTGAAGGTACTGCACCAGGTCGCATTCCATCTGCAACATGCTGGCCTTACCATCAATGTGGAGAAGAGTAAGTTCCTCTTGCGCGAGGTAAAGTACCTTGGCCACATTGTTGGTAATGGGACGATTCGGACAGACCCCGACAAGGTGAGATCCATTATGGATTTCCCTCTTCCAACGACCACGAAGCAGCTGCGGAGATTTTTGGGATACTGCGGTTGGTATCGACGCTTCGTCAGGGAATATGCGTCTTTGTCAACACCACTGACAGACATGCTTTCGAAGAGGACTCAATTTGTGTGGACCGACGAGAGGCTAAATGCTTTCAAGCAATTGAAAGTGAACCTTGCTTCGGCTCCAGTGTTGCACAGCCCCGACTTCAACAAGCCCTTCTCCATCCAATGTGACGCAAGTCAACATGGTGTAGGTGCCGTGCTAGTGCAACAGACGGAAGAAGGAGACGAAGCCCCCGTCGCCTATATGTCCCACAAATTGAGTCCCGCTCAGAGAAACTACACCGTCACTGAGCAAGAATGTCTGGCAGCGGTGTTGGCAATCAAAAAGTTCCGTGCCTACGTGGAAGGTCACGAATTTGAAATCGTGACCGACCATGCTTCCCTAAAATGGCTAATGCACCAACCGGATCTAAATAGTCGCTTAGCCCGGTGGGCCCTTAAACTTCAAGGGTTTAATTTCACCATCATCCACCGAAAGGGAAGCCAAAACGTAGTGCCGGACTCTTTGTCGCGCATGTTCTCTGCCGAGGCGTTGACGCCGGCGGAATGCGAGGAGACTCCAATGGAGCTAGATTTGACTTCGCCGCATTTCAAAAGTGCTTCTTATTTGGAGCTAGTGGCAAAAGTCCAGGCAGAACAACACCAACTGCCGGACCTAAAAGTGTTAGACGGGTTCGTATACAAGCGAACCGAATATGCGACCGGAAACGGACTTCAAGACCAGTTGGCTTGGAAGTTGTGGGTGCCGTCAGAAATGACGGCAGAATTAGTGAAGAGAGCTCATGACCCACCCTTGAGCGCGCATGGTAGCGTGGCCAAAACCCTCGGCCGATTACGGCAATGGTTTTACTGGCCACGGATGGCCGCTCAAGTCAGTGAATATGTGGGATCATGCCTCATATGCAAAACCACCAAAGCTCCTTCACACACCCTTCGACCACCAATGACGCTTCAGTCCGTACCCGAGCGCATATTCCAACGCTTGTATATAGACATGATAGGCCCCTACCCTAGGTCCAAATCTGGCAACATAGGAGCCCTCGTCATCCTAGATCATCTCTCGCGATTCCCATTCATCGAGCCGCTTCGGAAGTTCACTGCGAAAGCAGTCACCGACATCCTGAGGAGGAGGGTATTCCACCTTGTTGGAGTCCCGGAAAGTGTCGTGACTGATAATCGTGTGCAATTTCGTTCTTCTGTATTCCAAACCTTTTTACAAGAATTCAGTATCAAACACACCTTCACCGTCGTATATTCCCCTCAATCTAACGCCTCGGAACGTCTTAACCGATCCATACTGGCAGCAATTCGGTCGTATATTGACCCTGCTCAAAAGGAGTGGGACGCCAAACTATCGGACATAACCGGCGCATTGCGCTCAGCACCTCACGCGACGATAGGGACTTCGCCCTATCAGGCAGTCTTCGGGTAACCAATGGTGACCCACGGCCGCACTAACCATCTGTTGCGGCAACTCCATCTCCTGGATGACCCCGGAATGACTCTGCCACCTCCTGATCACTTGGCACTCCTACGCCAGACCATCCGCGACCTCACCACCAAGGCCCAGTCTCGTAATGCAAAGACCTATAACCTTCGTTCCAGAGTGGTTACATACCAGCCTGGCGAAGTGGTCTACAGGCGCAACTTCCGGCAAAGTGACGCAGCCGCGCACTACAATGCAAAGCTGGACCGGAAGTTCTTATCTAGTAAGGTAATTAAGAAGATCGGCGGTGCTTATTACCAGCTGGCCGATCAAAATGGACGATCAGTGGGCGTCTTTCACGCGAAAGACATCACTAAGTGATAGACCCACTGAGTTCACCAGTTCACGATTAGTTTCCAAATTTTATTTGGGGATCGTCCATTTGCGCCTATTTCAGGTGTCACTCCTGCCCCAATTAGAAAGTATCTAGAGATGTTCACCTCGTTCACCATTTCCTCTACCTAAGCTACTTTCATCATTGACTTAGTATACGTGTTCACGATATTGCCTTAATTAAATTTTCCCCTTTAATTCGCTCACTTGTTCACGCGATATATATAAAGGATTGGATAGTAAACGACATGATCACCTGTTCACGTCATGGTATTTCACATATTACATCCATCCTTCAGCTCTTTCCACGCACTTGTCCTTGTGGAAAGATCTGTGTTGTAGCATCCAGTAATTTTTTTATTTTTATTTATTCAAAAATTATTGGACCCATCCTTCCGACACACACTGTATGTGGTCGGAGACGCTACAACAATTTCAAATTGAAAAACGAATTCAATTTGAACAATAATAAGGTACCGTACGTCCCCGGCGACCTTATTATTGTATTCGCACAGCAACGAAATTCCTAACGGGGTTTTTTTTCTGCTGGGCAATCGCGCATTGCGAGATGCAGCGCTTGATTCGTGACAGTCGGATAAAAACTCGTAGCCGTGGCGGATGGGCGAAGGCGAGCTGCCGGGGTCGTTTGAAATAAAATTTGTCTCTTTGCTGAAGCGGTTTCCGTGGCTCAGATCTAGCGCTTGGGAGTGAATTGTGACTTAAAGGAATTGAGGCGATGCGATGCGAGGTTAAGGATAGTCGTTGGTGAATTTGGGACTAAGAAACTTGACCTTTGCGGAAACAGACCGACCCGGGCCCATCAATGCTTTTAGTGGTGTGGTGCATCTGGACTCTGATCGGCGTGAATTCTCTGTGTGTTTTCAGTGAGCCCTTCGTGCCCGCTAACTGTGGATAACCGTGCCGCGCTGAGTGCCACCACTAGCATTAAGACAAAAGTAAAACCAATGAGGAAACGCAACATAGACGGGTGAAAAGTGTGCTGCCGAGCGGTGTTGAAAGAAGATTCGCGCGCCTTGAAGGCTCGGACGCTCAAACTTAGCGCACGCGTTGATCTCCACCCGAAGGAACCATCGTCGTGCTTGCAGCGACAATTTCCAAGCTTTGTCGGCCATTTGGTTTTTTTTTCGGGTGAATCGCGATAGTTTCATTGCTCGATTGATTTCCTACGACACGGTCTAACAGTACGTTAAAAAATACCGAATTGAGCTACAAGTGCGCGCCGTGATCGACTTAACAAGATGGTTTCATCGAAACCTCGAATCCAGCTATGGTGCGGAATACGTCTATTGTTTGAAGTTTTCACTTGTTCTGCCTGTCATTGAACACCATTCGTCTTCGGGTGTTATATATGTAAGTTGGAAGTGGCGCGAAAAAGGTAGAATTCGTTGGATCGCGTCGCCCACTAAATGACCATCCACTTGTCATGGAGTAATCGTGCCGGCGTAACTTGTGCGTATTAAAAATTTTCCCTTAGCACCCGTGTATCTTCGTTTTTGCATCATAACCCAAACACGTGTACTGTTATTCAAACATACGTTCGAGCAGATTCAGGCAACCAAGTTCCCCAACCCAAACTGTGATTTAAAAATAATTTGCACGATGGTAACCTTTTTAATGTGTAATGGAAGTGTCGAAATTTACAACGATTTGCATATGCTATTGTAGTGCTGCGACAATTAAAGTGAGATAAATCAAATTTGAAGAGTGCATATTAGAACACAGTATGTCAGCCATAGCGGCTTTCGCGACGCCTAGTGGAATATGTACCTAATTATATGACAGCGAAAAACTAACAAAAACTGCATTCACTTGCAAGGGTGCGCCAGCATGTTCAGCGGTTTATCAGTGAAATTTATGTTCGATAAAACCTTAAGTCATACAGTTATACTGTTGGATCATTGTATAGTCCCGTGAAAACCAGTTATCCATGTGGTGAATGCTTTGCCAAAAGATATAATTCGGTTTTTGTTTGATGAGAATCGTTTCGTAGTTTTCGTAAAAGCAACTATAACAAACTTGTTTGAGCGAATGTTGCATACGGACCTATGGGTTTTGTAAATTATGTGAGACATGCATTGGTCTCATTAGAAACATCGTGCTTACTAGAAAAGTCAATACCGCATCTATGGTTGACTTGAAATATTGAACACCCTGGTTGTCGGGTTCTGTTTCGGCTCTCGCTGAAGTGCCTAGGAGGATTTTATTCGGATCAGAGCGCGACAGATTTACTTGTGTGCATGGTGGTGGAATACGAGCCTTGAAATGCATAAAGTGGGCTCTATGAAGGCGAGATGTAGTAAGGTCTCTCGCACATCGATCGACTGCGATCTGGTACGTACATTATTTTCTTGGTATCTTTTTGGTCATTACTAGCGTCTATTGCTGGCTCTACGCTGGCACGCGTCGGACGATCCTGACGAGTGTGATTTTTGGTGGTTATTGTAGCAGCTACTTTGGCGGCCGTGACGTGACGTTCGCTGGTAACGAAACCTGGAAACTGACGACAGTGCGACTACGCAGTGGCCCCTTTTGAACCAGTTGCACCTGTACTTAGAATTAAGAAGCATAATATTTTATCAAGTACCCAATTATGGCACTGGTGCTTTAAGCGATATGTGCATACGATTTTAATTTGTATTACAATGCGACTTCGTAATTTCGATATGCTTTCAAACGTAAATTTTGAAGAGTACAAATGTTGAATGCTTGTTAATAGTGAAGAAAAGTATATTCTCTTTTGGAAGCACATTGTACAGTGAATTGAATTGGTTTATTTACCTGTTTGATATACATCCAGTTACAGTTATAACTCATTTGCGATCAGAGAGTACATTCATAGAATTGAAATAGTTTTGAAATGAGAAAACGAGCTACTTGCTCGATGTAAAACAGAAGAAAAGTTAAGTTATAAGTTAATTGATTGATTTATCTTTCGGTTTTATATTACCATAATGATTTAAGAAAACAAAAAGAGTTGCTTTCACTTTAGTTTTGATATATTTTTGGCAACTTTATTTTTGTTTTCATATTGGTAGGAAGTTTTACGTATTATATACACATTTATATAAGTAATTCATAAATTTATATTGCTGGTCCAAATTTATATACCGAATGAGTTGGAAATATTATTATAAGGTTTTCAAGGGGGACTTGGCGCCAAATTTCGAATCGGAAGGACTGAATATTGGGTCGATATTGTTAGCATAAATTTGTATTCCGCTAAGAGTTTAAAAATCATTTACAATCGGATTTGTAAGCAGTTCGTTTTCCGTAATGAATAAATCAATTATGTTTTGTTAAATCTGAAATTCTGGCCTTCTTATTGGGCGAAAGCCCGAGAAGTTCTCTTCTGTTTCAGGGTCCGCGCATGGCCTGGCTTGCCAATGATTGATTAAATAGTTTTCGTGATTTTTCGGTATTTTCAGTTCTTTAAAGGGAGGGATACTGGCCAAACAAGTAGTTTCAGTGTTTTCTTGTTAGCTTTTTGAATTTTGAAATATATGGCCAGTATCCGTGGGTGGAGGACCCCAGACCATCGGGGTCAGGGCTCCACTACCATCGGGGGCCTGGGGCTGTCTGCCTCACCCGGGTTCCTTAGAAAAGAGAGGTAGCGCGTTTTCCTTGTCCTTTTATTATATTTTCAATTTTTGGCTCCGTGCTTTGTCACGAGCACTGGGTCTGCGTAGTCAGCCCATGTTGCAGAGCCATGGGTGGTTTCCTTTACGGAACTATGCCCCCTTTTGTCCTTGGGTATTTTTATATACCAGTTTGCGGCTACGAATTCATGACGGATGAATATTACGTAGCATCCCGTTTCTTTGAGAGCAAACCATCCCCATTTTTCATGAACCCACCCCAGCCGCAGCGAGCTAGCAAAGCGACACACCAGCATCCGTCGGGGTTGGTTGAAGGGTGCTCCGCTAATGCAGACGAGGAGCCTTCACGGCCATTTCTAGGGCACCCTGCTCTCGGGGCAATTCTTTTTTTTGTTTTGCCTCTTGAATGGCATTAGCCATTCCACTTTTTGGACCTTAGCACTCTTGGTTCTGGACTTCGGTCTGGTTCTAAGTTGTGCTAAGGCCCTAAGGCTAAGGGGCCCGAAAACTTGTTTTTGGGCAACCCACAAGAGTGAGAAATAGTTATGAGCTTTGACTCATACTCCCCTTAAGACTTTACGTCTTCAATCCTAAAATTTCCATTCTCACTAGCAGGTCTTAGAATCGCCTCCTTTGCGATTCAATGTTACTTCGTTCGAGAGAACAAACCCCTTTTATTAAGACCTGCATTGCTCACTCTGTCCTTTAGCCGCAAACATCCTTCCCAATCCTATCCTTTTAAACTCAATCCTGTTAGATTACCTCTTGGGCAGCTTCCTGTTGTGTTGTCTATTGAGCTTTTTGGCTCTGGGTGCAACCTGGAGGATGGCCGCGGATAACAGGTTTTGGTAGTTTACCGCCATTCCTGTCCCGGTCATCCGAAGGGCTGTTGCGGGACAGCTGTGAACAGCCGCCACCACAACAGAAAAATGTAGCTTGACCTGCTACCCTCGCGTGACTAATGTTGCCGGCTAGTCACCGGTGTCGTGGGTATGAAGGACAGGCCAAGCCCTAGCTGTGTCACGCATAAAAAAAATAAAACGAAAACACAACATAAGGAAAAACCTATCAGAAAAAGAAAAAAAAAGGAGCCCACACATGGCTCCACTGAACCTATAAGCTTGGAATTAGCAAGCCATTGGAGTTCCAAAATTCATTTCAATTAATAAAAAGAACAACGCAAAAATTTATCGCCGTAAAACAAATGTATTCAAAACAAAATAAAATAAACTAAATATGAATGAAATTCACCAAGAAAGAAAAAAAATAAACCAAACAATAATCAAGAATTAGATATTAAGAAATTACAAAATGAAAATTATAATAAATATAAATATAAGTAGCTAGATAAAACTTAACCATCCATCAAATCATACAATAAATGATATAAAAAGATTCAATAAAAAAATATAAAAACAAAATAAACGATCACTTACCATGGAGTCCAGACGACGGTCGACCGTGGTACAGGATCCACTGAAACTGATTTTAATTTCGAATTTTAAATTATAAATTTCAATTTTTATTTAATATTAAATTCCCAAGTTCAGAAAACATGTCTACGGCATTTGTTTTTTTTTTTCAACAAAACTCAACATCATCTGTTTAAAGAATCCTAATATCACGTTCGATCGTAAACGATTATGACCCCATGCGTTCCACGATAATATGTACTGATTATTGTCTGGAATCGTTCCTGTCCAGCAGCGTCCCATATTTGTAGTTTCGTATGTGCCCGTCTATACCACTCTTCGCTCTTCTTATACAGTTCTTTTGATAATAAAAAAAATTCCTCAGATAAACCAGTTCAATAACTTTTCTTCAATTAACCTTCGTAATTCACGAATGGTTGGCTTCAATTATATGCAGTATTTCACAGTTTTAGGAATTCAGACACTTGACTAAAGTTCATTAAACACTCGATTATGCCTCATTTATATCTGTTTTTTTTTTATTTGGTAAATATTCACTGTGCACTCAATTTACTAAGTTTTTCCTCCAACATGAAATCATTTGCATTCAAAACACTTTTTTTTATTGATATTATAGTCTGTGTCTAGCACAACGTTTGGTGTCGACTTGACGACCCCGCCGGTCGAAATCTTCGAAACACGAAACATTTCCAAAGAGATCCACATTTCAAATGCGAGCCCGCTTATCACAAAGTGAAACAATTGAGACTTAACACTGCGCCAGCATAAGGCTCCCTATCCAAGCCTTTTAAACGTTTTTTTTTTATTATTAGTTAACAATTTCACGAAATTATTCCGAATTAAATGCATGTGTTCACTGATTGTTCATTGAGTCCCCTGTTTAATTTCGATTACCAAACGTTATTTTGATTCTCTTTCACTAACACCACCTCGATTTCTTTTAGTCTTCCGTTTTGGATCCATCAAGATTATACTTTGCGTTCGAAAGTGAAATTTCCATCATCCGAAAATCGCAACCAAAATCACGAAACTTTCAACAATAAAAATATGATGCGTACTCCATCAAAATGCCTACGATTGCAGCTTTTTGTCCAAAAAAAACGGTGTCCCAAAATAAAATTTCACACGACCGTGGCTACCGCTGGCTGCTGCGCAAAAAAAAAAACCGTCTCCCCCGGTTCAGAGCTAAAATCCCACTTCCTCTGAAATTCCCACGGCGGCAGCCAGCGCTGCCGCCGCGAATCAAAGCTAAAACCTGACTGCCCCAGCAGCCAGCATTTCCCTTGATCGCTCAGCGATCCGCCACGTACCGGTTCCAACCAGCCGTTATCCGTTATGCACTTGTTGCACAGCACACGCAGCCAACACCCAACATTACAAGTTTCATTGGCCTGATAACGCAGCTGATACAAGTTTTGTTGCAAATCAGCTGCGCTCAGGCCAGTGAACCTAATGCAATGCAATGCACCATTCGAAAATCAAACGCATATACATAGCCTTTTTTCGGATGGCCATGGAATGCATTTGATCATCGAATGCAGCATTGCATACGCAACGTCTGTAGGTGTGTGCGTGCGTGGTGGCGGCAAGGCTGTTCCGTAACAGCGTGGGGACGACCCAGACCCTGAGATCTCATCCGGCCGGGCAAAAGATAAGAAAAAAAAACAAATAGAAGAAAGAAAATAAAAAACAAAAAGTAGAAAAAAAAATGTTATAACTTGATAACAAAACTAACTAATTACTACTCCTTACCTAAATGTCCTTACGTCTTTCCAAAGTCGACCATTCCTTTGGAAAGAGGTAATGACTCCTATAAATAAAAATTAACCTACTTGTAAACCTATTCATTGCATCCTTCCAAAGCTAACAGGTCACTGAAGCCTTGAAAGGAGGCAATGATACCTAACTCTAAACCTTAACGCTATTCATTATGTCATCTCAAAGTCTATGCCCTTTGAGATGAGATAATAATGTAAAAAAAAAACAAAATAAAGAAAATAAATTAAATACTAACCTAAACATTGCATCCTCCCAAAGCCAACGTTGACGTTAAGAGGAGACAATAATACCTAAAATTATATTAATGTAAAAACATATCATTCCATCTCGCCAAAGCTAATAACGGGGTTAAGCTTTGTCGAGAGGCAATAATAGTTGAAAAGAAACCTAATGTTAATCATTATATTTTTGCAAAGTTAACCCATAAACTTTACAAGAAGATAATAATTCCTACAGCTAACTTAGTTCAAAATAAGCTGTCTATTGTGTCTCACCAAAGCTGCCTGATTAGAACAACTTTGGAGAGAGACAATAGCGCACCTAACTTAATCTGACTCCTATAGGTGAAATCATCATCGTGTCTTCCCAAAGAATTACAAGTCCCTTTGAGAAAAGACAATAAGATACACTATACGCTAAACCTAACTAAACTAGAAATAAAATTATAAGGCTAACCTAATAAGACTAAAAAAAACAAAAGCAAAAGATTTAATCGAAACCCGAGGATTGAGATACTCAGGGCCCATGCTGATGATGAAGCAATGGGGCCGTCCCAACATAGTGAGCCTCGATGGAAACAGGCTCAAGTAGAACAAGCTGACAGAACGGTAACGTGGGGTGTGAATGCTGCTAGTGAGAGGAATATGGGCGGCGGCTCGGCTTCGTGCTCTGAAGGTGCTGATATTCGTAGCGTGGAATTTTTCAATTCTATGACTTATCAGAAAAGATTTAAAATAACCGGCATAGACTAAAGCTGATATGAATTATAAAAATAATGGAAAAAAATAAAAAAAATAATGCAATTAAGAGTATAGAACATAAATAAGCGACTGTTAAAACCTACAGAAGTTGAATCCTCAGCAAGAAGAAACAAAAAATCTCCAAATAGGGAACTATAGATAAATATATATGAACTAGATTAGCTCCAGTTTCATTAAAAATCACTAAACCCCAAAACCAAAAAAAAATTTTAATCTTAAATAATAGACTTTTTCTTTAAAAAAAAACTTAATCCACCTGAATTAAAAAAAACTTTCCCACGAATTCAATTGACGTTCATATACATAAACGAAACAATACCTTATAATAAAATTCAGGAAACTTAACTTTCAAAATTCCAAACTAATTTAGTTTAAATCGAACGATCGATAACAGTAACAAAATCAACCTAATTGCTAAATCAAAACTTCAAAATAAAAAAAAACCTTCTCAACCAGTTTTCATAAATCTAATATAAAATATAATAAATGAAACCTTATTTGAAATAAACTTCAAGAAACTTGACCTTCCAAAATCGAGAAAAACCTAAATAAATCAAAGAAACAACTGAACTACTGAGCCGCATACAATAGATAACTTTGAAAAAAAAAAAAAATCAAAATGATCAAACGAATGAATAAAAACCAAAACTGAGAAGAATATTGTTCATAGAATCTAGGTTCAGTGAAACCAAGTTCTCATTGGGCAGTTTAGGATAGGAAGAAAGGTATGAAAATTGGGAATGGAAAATAAAACAAAAAGGATAGAGGAAAGATGCACCATGATTCCGGGTGGAGCAACCCAGAAGATGCCGGAAGGGAACACCCAATTCAAAATAGATGCCATTTAGGCATCGACAGCTATCGCCGGATATGGGGTCCACAAGGCATCAACGGAATCACCCCAACAACCTGACGAGAGTGTAGAGGCGCCACTCAATTCAACAGCTTAGTCATGCTAAGCGACTCGCAGACGAGGATATGAGTGACGGCACAACCCTCATCAGGCCCAGAACCACAGTACAATCTTCCTGTTCAAAACACTTGACAAACACAACAGCTGAATAGGCGCCACTGTTGTGGTAGCGACCGTTCACAAAGAAAGAGAGAAAAATTGAAATTTATGCTAAAAGGAAAGAAAAATTAAGCAATTAAAATCCAATATGAATGATCTGATAAAAATGCCATCTACGGCCAAAGAAACAAAAAAAAAAAATGGCTGAGGCAACCAAGTGCTCCCGGAAACAAGTGTCACCCCAGCCTATCAGGTCATCCATTCGGAGCAAGAGAAGTTAGAACAAAAAATGAAATTCAAACATAAGTGAAAAATAACGAAAAAAAATGAGTCAAATGCAAGTTAAAAATCTAAAAACAATTGTTAGCGCTATTAAAAAAACTCGAAATAGTAACAAAAGTGGAATAAAAACTAAAACCGAAAAAAACGAGACACAATAGTTTGTTTATTTTAAATTAAGTTTAGTTTCAATAATATAATAATTAGTATTAGGTTTAACAACAAACTATTATTGATTGGGCGCCATTTGTTGCGGGACAGCTGTGAACAGCCGCCACCACAACAGAAAAATGTAGCTTGACCTGCTACCCTCGCGTGACTAATGTTGCCGGCTAGTCACCGGTGTCGTGGGTATGAAGGACAGGCCAAGCCCTAGCTGTGTCACGCATAAAAAAAATAAAACGAAAACACAACATAAGGAAAAACCTATCAGAAAAAGAAAAAAAAAGGAGCCCACACATGGCTCCACTGAACCTATAAGCTTGGAATTAGCAAGCCATTGGAGTTCCAAAATTCATTTCAATTAATAAAAAGAACAACGCAAAAATTTATCGCCGTAAAACAAATGTATTCAAAACAAAATAAAATAAACTAAATATGAATGAAATTCACCAAGAAAGAAAAAAAATAAACCAAACAATAATCAAGAATTAGATATTAAGAAATTACAAAATGAAAATTATAATAAATATAAATATAAGTAGCTAGATAAAACTTAACCATCCATCAAATCATACAATAAATGATATAAAAAGATTCAATAAAAAAATATAAAAACAAAATAAACGATCACTTACCATGGAGTCCAGACGACGGTCGACCGTGGTACAGGATCCACTGAAACTGATTTTAATTTCGAATTTTAAATTATAAATTTCAATTTTTATTTAATATTAAATTCCCAAGTTCAGAAAACATGTCTACGGCATTTTTTTTTTTTTTTTCAACAAAACTCAACATCATCTGTTTAAAGAATCCTAATATCACGTTCGATCGTAAACGATTATGACCCCATGCGTTCCACGATAATATGTACTGATTATTGTCTGGAATCGTTCCTGTCCAGCAGCGTCCCATATTTGTAGTTTCGTATGTGCCCGTCTATACCACTCTTCGCTCTTCTTATACAGTTCTTTTGATAATAAAAAAAATTCCTCAGATAAACCAGTTCAATAACTTTTCTTCAATTAACCTTCGTAATTCACGAATGGTTGGCTTCAATTATATGCAGTATTTCACAGTTTTAGGAATTCAGACACTTGACTAAAATTCATTAAACACTCGATTATGCCTCATTTATATCTGTTTTTTTTTTATTTGGTAAATATTCACTGTGCACTCAATTTACTAAGTTTTTCCTCCAACATGAAATCATTTGCATTCAAAACACTTTTTTTTATTGATATTATAGTCTGTGTCTAGCACAACGTTTGGTGTCGACTTGACGACCCCGCCGGTCGAAATCTTCGAAACACGAAACATTTCCAAAGAGATCCACATTTCAAATGCGAGCCCGCTTATCACAAAGTGAAACAATTGAGACTTAACACTGCGCCAGCATAAGGCTCCCTATCCAAGCCTTTTAAAGGTTTTTTTTACTAATGTTCGAAGAACCAAGTATTAAACTCGTTTCGCCGAAAATTCATATTTCTTTATATATATATATATATATATATATCAGCAAAATGATTAAGGGAGATAATCTCTGGAGTGGCCGATTCGATTGAGCTGAAATTTTCGGAGAACGTAGATGTATATAGTAGGTAGGTCCACGACTTTCTCAAATTCAGATATTCTAAACCTTTTGGCGGCGGCGAGCGTTTTAGTGAATTTTGAGGTACTCCTATATATCCAAGCAGTGTAAATTTTTGTTAAAGAAAAGTATTGGGAATGAAAACTTATTATATTTTAAGCTCGTTTATGATAAAGAATTGGAAATTTTGAGCCGCGTGTGGGTGCAGGGTGCCTAAAAGTAGGCAAGGATTTTTTTTCAAATTTTGATTTGTCATTACTTCTAAGAAAAGCAATGGATCGTCGTGAAATTTGCAGAGCGTATTAATGTTGACTAAGATTAAGCACACCTGGATTTTCAAGATAGTGCGGGTAACCCTGTAGCTACGGCAGGCTGCTGAAAAAAAAACCTTCAAATCATTGACCTTCCTGAAAATTTTTTGATTTTTGACAAAAAAATCAGATCACTGATAAATTTTAACCTTTGTCCATCATGTCAAATTGAAATTTTTAAAATTCCGATTTGCACAAGAACGGCAACCCATCACCAAATTACCTCTATTTTTAGCACTCGAAAGTTCTGTTCACGAGAACTGACGACTGGATTATCCGATCATAGTGAAATTTACAGGACATGTTGGTATTAGCTAGGACCAGGTCTGATAGAAGTGATTTTGAAATGCGGGCAACTCTGCGCCAGTGGTGCCATCTTGAAAAATCACTGAGAAAAAAAACAGGTTTTTGGCCTATAACTTCCGATTCAGCCATCAGATTTTGATAAGATTCATCTAATACTTGGATCTTACTCTATGTAACAATTGGTGAAAATTTGGTTGAAAAATTAGAATAGAGTTGCCAACTATGGTGATTTTTGTCTCCTAAATCTAGCAAATTTGCTCAGCAAAATAAAGCTTTTTTCCCTATAACTTCCGGTCCAGTGTAGAAATCAGAACGAAGTTCACGCAGTAAATGGACTTTAATGTGAACCAAATGTCGTAGAAATTTCGTACCAAAATCATGAAACGGTTGCCAGCTATGACAATTTTTGTAATTTTGTTTAATTTCTTTACTGAGCGATTATGTCATTAGATTTGCAAATGGAAGTGATCCTGCAATGAAAATCAACAGCCAATATTAACGCTTTAAAAATTTGAAAAGTTTTGAGGGTGGTAACCCTAAAATTCTTTTCACCCGTATAACTTCCAGCGCAGTGATTCAATCGGAACGAAATTTACTGGTTGGGTTTAACTTAACGTGAAGCAGATTTGGTATGTATTATGCTTTGCTGTTGACACAGGCTAACCAGCATTAGCCATTTCGGTAAATATTACACCAACAGATGCTTCAAACAACGTTCTCATTTGCAAAGCATTTGCAATAAAAATAAGGAATTCTTTTTTAAATTTTTCGAGTTTTGAACATTTTTCGGATGGCAGCCTCAAACAACGTTTAACCGCTGAAACTTTCGATGAAATCCTGCGAAGAGAACGAAATTCAAAGGATACGTGGATTTGAGTATGAGCTTGTTATGGTAAACTTATTGCTGCTTCGTTCGGAAAGTGCTGCTAGCACTGAATTATATGTGTTATAGTTGAGCTTTGTTGCTTTGGATAAGGAATGGTTGATATGATTCTAAAAAAAAAAACAGTGTATTACGTCTTTCCACACTTTTTTGTCACTCAAAGATAATTTCTTCGAAAATTAGTTTTCTAGCGGTTCAGGTGCGCTAGAGTTTTTTTTATTATTAGTTAACAATTTCACGAAATTATTCCGAATTAAATGCATGTGTTCACTGATTGTTCATTGAGTCCCCTGT
This sequence comes from Nemotelus pantherinus, assembly GCA_963978885.1. Classification (NCBI taxonomy): domain Eukaryota; kingdom Metazoa; phylum Arthropoda; class Insecta; order Diptera; family Stratiomyidae; genus Nemotelus; species Nemotelus pantherinus. The sequence goes on along the minus strand of OZ022264.1, from coordinate 136,072,241 downwards.
TTAATTTCGATTACCAAACGTTATTTTGATTCTCTTTCACTAACACCACCTCGATTTCTTTTAGTCTTCCGTTTTGGATCCATCAAGATTATACTTTGCGTTCGAAAGTGAAATTTCCATCATCCGAAAATCGCAACCAAAATCACGAAACTTTCAACAATAAAAATATGATGCGTACTCCATCAAAATGCCTACGATTGCAGCTTTTTGTCCAAAAAAAACGGTGTCCCAAAATAAAATTTCACACGACCGTGGCTACCGCTGGCTGCTGCGCAAAAAAAAAACCGTCTCCCCCGGTTCAGAGCTAAAATCCCACTTCCTCTGAAATTCCCACGGCGGCAGCCAGCGCTGCCGCCGCGAATCAAAGCTAAAACCTGACTGCCCCAGCAGCCAGCATTTCCCTTGATCGCTCAGCGATCCGCCACGTACCGGTTCCAACCAGCCGTTATCCGTTATGCACTTGTTGCACAGCACACGCAGCCAACACCCAACATTACAAGTTTCATTGGCCTGATAACGCAGCTGATACAAGTTTTGTTGCAAATCAGCTGCGCTCAGGCCAGTGAACCTAATGCAATGCAATGCACCATTCGAAAATCAAACGCATATACATAGCCTTTTTTCGGATGGCCATGGAATGCATTTGATCATCGAATGCAGCATTGCATACGCAACGTCTGTAGGTGTGTGCGTGCGTGGTGGCGGCAAGGCTGTTCCGTAACAGGGCCCCTGCCCCATTTTATGTTGGGAAGCTGACCCAAACTTTGAAATCCTTGCTGTCTTGACCCAGCTTCGGCTTTTGGCTTGGGTTTGGTTCAAGCTGTAGTGGATTACGTGGGGTTGGCGTGGTGCCGCCTACACGTCGCTGCAGCTTGGCCAGACTTGAACCATTTGCTGAGGTTGAGTCAAGCAACAACATAGTTGTTTTTGATCCTTTGCTCCTCTCTTTTCGAGGAATTTCGGATGAGTGAACAGTCCCCCATACAGGGCGATTCCCTTCAGGAATCGACCTAGTTTCATTTTTCCTACATAATCAAATTTCTCGCACTTAAACAAATTTTAACTTTCTACAATTTTTGCACTTAAAAATGTTTAACACTTCATTAAATTTTCCAATAACTAAAAATTTTAGCTTTCTTGCGTTTATTACAAAAGCCAGCCAGCCAGCGGACCTGAAACAAGGAAGAGTGGATCGGGTTTAGCTCAATAAGAAGGCCGATCTTTTGAAAATTAAATTTTTGATTCTAATTTTGAAAATTTAAAAATCTTTTTGAATCTATCCCTTTACATTTAATGAAGGAAAGTCTTTGGATTACTTCATCCATTAATTAACCCTAGCATCTGGTTTTGCTACTTTGCTACAACTTAATTAGTTAGTCACATCACAGGTGTGCACACACTTATATATTTTGAATTCGGCACTTTGGCCTATTAGCTATTAAGTTACTTATTGAAAAGAGTTAGACACACACTGTTGTGCACTTGGTTGCTGCTTGAATTTTCGGCAAACCAACTTTAGTTTTAAGCGTATTAATTCGTCAGTCACGTTAGCGTGCAAAACCCAATTCGAATTTTCATTCTTCGTCAATTTTTTTCACAGACTGAACAATGCCACTGTGACACAGTAGTGAGGACCTGTCTGGCACCACGGTGGAGGCTCAGTGCTCCATATGCCAGCAGTCATTCGCTGCTGCCCAGGTCACGCATACCACGAAATGTGGACATACATTTCACGAAACATGCCTGGAGCAATGGCTTAGAAACCATACGGATTGCCCGCTGTGCCGTGGACCACTGAGTCTCCCCTTAGGAGCCAAACAGGCCCCCACTGCTGCAGCATCAATGCCACGAGGGGCTCGGCCTAAATCGCAACGGCCGGGAGTAAAAACCCGAGGCATGCGATCCGAAGAAGTGGACATCCGGGACTTCGATTTACAAGCCGAGTCGGGGGCGGAAGGTTTAATTCAGCCACCTGGCCCGTCATCGAAAGCGTCCCCAATATCTGACGTACCTTCAGAAGCCGGCGGAGTGCGATCTATAGTGCACCAAGAATTAGGCGGACTTCAACAACTAATTTCTGATCTGCAGAGCGGCATGCGCGCGATGCTGGAGCGCATGGCCCAATTGAACCTTCCGTCCCGGACTGGGAATGTAGAGTCGCCGAGACTTAACCCTCGCGCGCAATCGTTCGTACCCATGCAGCGTTCTTACTCACCTCGCACCCCTCGTGGCAACAATGTCCAGTTTCACCACGATAAGGTGGCTAATATCATTGGTGGGTGGGGCCTAAAATTCTCGGGCCGCGAATCTTCTGTGCCAGTTGAAGTTTTTATTTACAGGGTAGCGGTTCTCACAAGAAACACACTGGGCTGAAATTTCAACAATCTATGCCAGCACATTCATCTTCTTTTGACTGGACCTGCCACTGATTGGTTCTGGAGGTTCCATAGTACAAGACGAGACTTCAGTTGGAGAGATCTGGAGTCGGCCCTGAGCGATCATTTCGCTGATCGCTTCACGGATGCCGACCTGATGGAGCGAATTTGGAGTAGGAAACAGCGTCCGAATGAAGCTTTCGACGATTTCAGTGCGGCAATATATAAATTAGTTGACCGCCTACAGCGCCCCGTTGCAGACGCTGACTTAGCAGACATGCTTAGGCGCAACTTGCTGCCCGATATTCGTCGGGGACTGCTTCAAATTCATCTTCCTTCCGTCCGACTGCTCCGTCAGGCCGTCATCCGTGCGGAGAACTTCGAAATGGAGCTCGGAGGTCGACGCCGATCCTCACAATGGAGAAATGCCACTGAAGAATTACGTGAAGAAGACTCGCTGGACCAGTTTGAAAACTCATCTGAAGAGCATGGAGTGGAAGCAGTCGCGGTCCTGCCTACTTGCTGGAATTGTAAGCAAGTGGGACACCGTTTTGATGACTGCTTGGAGGCCAGAACCATCTTCTGTTATGGCTGCGGAAAGGCAGATACTTACAAGCCAAATTGTACTAACTGCCAAGCAAAAAACTCACCACAGGGAGCGCGGAACAAGATCTCACGCCTCCCCCAGTGCAAACAGTCTCCCCCACGCTCCAGCAGGTAGACAGGACCGGTGATTTGTCACCAAATTCCTCTGGCCCAACCACCAATGATACTAGTATTCAGCTGTGTGGGGAATCCACCACCTTATCGATACCACACTTACAGGCTGAGCCTCCTACACCTTTGGCTTTTCTGCCATACCACATAAGATGGCAGAAATATACAGCGGTCCGAGACCGAATCTTCAGTTCAGAAATTACACGACCGAAACATATTCGTTCCAAACCCAAGCGCCCAACGCTGAGGATGAGAGCATTCTATTCTCGCTTTCGGCATTGGCGCTACCAGCTCAACTGTGCCACTCTGATGGACGTGTCTTCAGGTGACGTCCGTCCATACGCGCAGGTTCTGCTGTTTGACCAGCCAACTGCAGGCTTGATCGACACGGGAGCTTCCGTGAGCGTGATGGCGGCTGACTTGGCAAAGTCCTTCCTCGAGAGGAACGCTTTTCATTGGAAAAGAGCTTCTCTCGGGTTGAAGACTGCAGACGGCACACAACATCAAGCCGTAGGCCGAGTGTCAGCTGACATCACGTTCAGGGGAGTTACCAAGTCCTTGACGCTCTGGATAATTCCTACTCTCAGCCAAAACTTATATCTGGGAGTGGATTTCGTGCGTCAATTCGCCTTAGCAGCAGACCTGTTCGCGCCATCCCAACAAGTCAACACCACTAGTAGCCTCGAACAACTCGACGATCACGCCCACCCTCTCACACTGGAGCAACGTCGCAGACTTACGTCTGTGATTGCTAGCTTTCCGTCGTTCGCCGTAGAGGGCTTAGGAAAAACAGCGCTGATCGAGCACGAAATCGACACTGGCGATCAAAAACCTATAAAACAGAGACACTTCTCTGTTTCGCCAGCTGTCGAAAAACTCTTATATAAAGAGATTGATCGTATGCTCGCGCTGGGCGTGATCGAAGAGTCCAAGAGCGCGTGGTCCTCGCCAGTGACCCTAGTGGTCAAACCCTCCAGGGTGCGCCTGTGCTTGGATGCGAGAAAGGTTAACGCGGTCACAGTGAAAGCCACCTATCCCTTGCCACTGATAGACGGCATCTTAAGCAGACTCCCTAAGGCCACATTTATTACGAGCCTGGATCTAAAAGATGCCTTCTGGCAGATTCCTTTGGAGGAACGGTCACGGGAGAAGACGGCTTTCACTGTGCCCGGGCGACCCTTGTATCACTTTGTCGTGATGCCGTTTGGTTTGTGCAATGCACCCCAAACGATGTCACGACTCATGGACAAAGTGATACCCCCGCATCTTAAGCACCAAGTGTTCGTATACTTGGATGACTTGTTGGTGATAACCGAGGCCTTCGACGAACACCTGAAGGTACTGCACCAGGTCGTATTCCATCTGCAACAAGCTGGCCTTACCATCAATGTGGAGAAGAGTAAGTTTCTCTTGCGCGAGGTAAAGTACCTTGGCCACATTGTTGGTAATGGGACGATCCGGGCCGACCCCGACAAGGTGAGATCCATTATGGATTTCCCTCTTCCAACAACCACGAAGCAGCTGCGGAGATTTTTGGGAATCTGCGGCTGGTATCGACGCTTCGTCAGGGAATATGGGTTTTTGTCAACACCACTGACAGACATACTTTCGAAGAGGACTCAATTTGTGTGGACCGACGAGAGGCTAAATGCTTTCAAGCAATTGAAAGTGAGCCTTGCTTCGGCTCCAGTGTTGCACAGCCCCGACTTCAACAAGCCCTTCTCCATCCAATGTGACGCGAGTCAACATGGAGTAGGTGCCGTGCTAGTGCAACGGACGGAAGAAGGAGACGAAGCCCCCGTCGCCTATATGTCCCACAAATGGAATCCCGCTCAGAGAAACTACACCGTCACTGAGCAAGAATGTCTGGCAGCGGTGTTGGCAATCAAAAAGTTCCGTGCCTACGTGGAAGGTCACGAATTTGAAATCGTGACCGACCATGCTTCCCTAAAATGGCTAATGCACCAACCAGATCTAAATGGTCGCTTAGCCCGGTGGGCCCTTAAACTTCAAGGGTTTAATTTTACCATCACCCACCGAAAGGGAAGCCAAAACTTAGTACCGGACTCTTTGTCGCGCATGTTCTCTGCCGAGGCGTTGACGCCGGCGGAATGCGAGGAAACTCCAATGGAGCTAGATTTGACTTCGCCGCATTTCAAAAGTGCTTCTTATTTGGAGCTAGCGGCGAAAGTCCAGGCAGAACAACACCAACTGCCGGACCTAAAAGTGTTAGACGGGTTCGTATACAAGCGAACCGAATATGCGACCGGAAACGGACTTCAAGACCAGTTGGCTTGGAAGTTGTGGGTGCCGTCAGAAATGACGGCAGAATTAGTGAAGAGAGCTCATGACCCACCCTTGAGCGCGCATGGTGGCGTGGCCAAAACCCTCGGCCGATTACGGCAATGGTTTTACTGGCCACGGATGGCCGCTCAAGTCAGTGAATATGTGGGATCATGCCTCATATGCAAAACCACCAAAGCTCCTTCACACACCCTTCGACCACCAATGACGCTTCAGTCCATACCCGAGCGCATATTCCAACGCTTGTATATAGACATTATAGGCCCCTACCCTAGGTCCAAATCTGGCAACATAAGAGCCCTCGTCATCCTAGATCATCTCTCGCGGTTCCCATTCATCGAGCCGCTTCGGAAGTTCACTGCGAAAGCAGTCATCGACATCCTGAGGAGGAGGGTATTCCACCTTGTTGGAGTCCCGGAAAGTGTCGTGACTGATAATCGTGTGCAATTTCGTTCTTCTGTATTCCAAACCTTTTTACAAGAATTCGGTATCGAACACACCTTCACCGCCGTATATTCCCCTCAATCTAACGCCTCGGAACGTCTTAACCGATCCATACTGGCAGCAATTCGGTCGTATATTGACCCTGCTCAAATGGAGTGGGACGCCAAACTATCGGACATAACCGGCGCATTGCGCTCAGCACCTCACGCGACGATAGGGACTTCGCCCTATCAGGCAGTCTTCGGGCAACCAATGGTCACCCACGGCCGCACTAACCATCTGTTGCGGCAGCTCCATCTCCTGGACTGCCACCTCCTGATCACTTGGCACTCCTACGCCAGACCATCCGCGACCTCACCACCAAGGCCCAGTCTTGCAATGCAAAGACCTATAACCTTCGTTCCAGGGTGGTTACATACCAGCCTGGCGAAGTGGTCTACAGGCGCAACTTCCGGCAAAGTGACGCAGCCGCGCACTACAATGCAAAGCTGGACCGGAAGTTCTTACCTAGTAAGGTAATTAAGAAGATCAGCGGTGCTTATTACCAGCTGGCCGATCAAAATGGACGATCAGTGGGCGTCTTTCACGCGAAAGACATCACTAAGTGATAGACCCACTGAGTTCACCAGTTCACGATTAGTTTCCAAATTTTATTTGGAGATCGTCCATTTGCGCCTATTTCAGGTGTCACTCCTGCCCCAATTAGAAAGTATCTAGAAATGTTCACCTCGTTCACCATTTTCTCTACCTAAGCTACTTTCATCATTGACTTAGTATACGCGTTCACGATATTGCCTTAATTAAATTTTCCCCTTTAATTCGCTCACTTGTTCACGCGATATATATAAAGGATTGGATAGTAAACGACATGATCACCTGTCCACGTCATGGTATTTCACATATTACATCCATCCTTCAGCTCTTTCCACGCACTTGTCCTTGTGGAAAGATCTGTGTTGTAGCATCCAGTAATTTTTTTATTTTTATTTATTCAAAAATTATTGGACCCATCCTTCCGACACACACTGTATGTGCTCGGAGACGCTACAACAATTTCAAATTGAAAAACGAATTCAATTTGAACAATAATAAGGTACCGTACGTCCCCGGCGACCTTATTATTGTATTCGCACAGCAACGAAATTCCTAACGGGGTTTTTTTTCTGCTGGGCAATCGCGCATTGCGAGATGCAGCGCTTGATTCGTGACAGTCGGATAAAAACTCGTAGCCGTGGCGGATGGGCGAAGGCGAATTGCCGGGGTCGTTTGAAATAAAATTTGTCTCTTTGCTGAAGCGGTTTCCGTGGCTCAGATCTAGCGCTTGGGAGTGAATTGTGACTTAAAGGAATTGAAGCGATGCGATGCGAGGTTAAGGATAGTCGTCGGTGAATTTGGGACAAAGAAACTTGACCTGTGCGGAAACAGACCGACCCGGGCCCATCAATGCTTTTAGTGGTGTGGTGCATCTGGACTCTGATCGGCGTGAATTTTCTGTGTGTTTTCAGTGAGCCCTTCGTGCCCGCTAACTGTGGATAACCGTGCCGCGCTGAGTGCCACCACTAGCATTAAGACAAAAGTAAAACCAATGAGGAAACGCAACATAGACGGGTGAAAAGTGTGCTGCCGAGCGGTGTTGAAAGAAGATTCGCGCGCCTTGAAGGCTCGGACGCTCAAACTTAGCGCACGCGTTGATCTCCACCCGAAGGAACCATCGTCGTGCTTGCAGCGACAATTTCCAAGCTTTGTCGGCCATTTGGTTTTTTTTTCGGGTGAATCGCGATAGTTTCATTGCTCGATTGATTTCCTACGACACGGTCTAACAGTACGTTAAAAAATACCGAATTGAGCTACAAGTGCGCGCCGTGATCGACTTAACAAGATGGTTTCATCGAAACCTCGAATCCAGCTATGGTGCGGAATACGTCTATTGTTTGAAGTTTTCACTTGTTCTGCCTGTCATTGAACACCATTCGTCTTCGGGTGTTATATATGTAAGTTGGAAGTGGCGCGAAAAAGGTAGAATTCGTTGGATCGCGTCGCCCACTAAATGACCATCCACTTGTCATGGAGTAATCGTGCCGGCGTAACTTGTGCGTATTAAAAATTTTCCCTTAGCACCCGTGTATCTTCGTTTTTGCATCATAACCCAAACACGTGTACTGTTATTCAAACATACGTTCGAGCAGATTCAGGCAACCAAGTTCCCCAACCCAAACTGTGATTTAAAAATAATTTGCACGATGGTAACCTTTTTAATGTGTAATGGAAGTGTCGAAATTTACAACGATTTGCATATGCTATTGTAGTGCTGCGACAATTAAAGTGAGATAAATCAAATTTGAAGAGTGCATATTAGAACACAGTATGTCAGCCATAGCGGCTTTCGCGACGCCTAGTGGAATATGTACCTAATTATATGACAGCGAAAAACTAACAAAAACTGCATTCACTTGCAAGGGTGCGCCAGCATGTTCAGCGGTTTATCAGTGAAATTTATGTTCGATAAAACCTTAAGTCATACAGTTATACTGTTGGATCATTGTATAGTCCCGTGAAAACCAGTTATCCATGTGGTGAATGCTTTGCCAAAAGATATAATTCGGTTTTTGTTTGATGAGAATCGTTTCGTAGTTTTCGTAAAAGCAACTATAACAAACTTGTTTGAGCGAATGTTGCATACGGACCTATGGGTTTTGTAAATTATGTGAGACATGCATTGGTCTCATTAGAAACATCGTGCTTACTAGAAAAGTCAATACCGCATCTATGGTTGACTTGAAATATTGAACACCCTGGTTGTCGGGTTCTGTTTCGGCTCTCGCTGAAGTGCCTAGGAGGATTTTATTCGGATCAGAGCGCGACAGATTTACTTGTGTGCATGGTGGTGGAATACGAGCCTTGGGATGCATAAAGTGGGCTCTATGAAGGCGAGATGTAGTAAGGTCTCTCGCACATCGATCGACTGCGATCTGGTACGTACATTATTTTCTTGGTATCTTTTTGGTCATTACTAGCGTCTATTGCTGACGCGACGCTGGCACGTGTCGGACGATCCTGACCAGTGTGATTTTTGGTGGATATTGAAGCAGCCACTTTGGCGGCCGTGACGTGACATTCGCTGGTAACGAAACCTGGAAACTGACGACAGTGCGACTACGCAGTGGCCCCTTTTGAACCAGTTGCACCTGTACTTAGAATTAAGAAGCATAATATTTTATCAAGTACCCAATTATGGCACTGGTGCTTTAAGCGATATGTGCATACGATTTTAATTTGTATTACAATGCGACTTCGTAATTTCGATATGCTTTCAAACGTAAATTTTGAAGAGTACAAATGTTGAATGCTTGTTAATAGTGAAGAAAAGTATATTCTCTTTTGGAAGCACATTGTACAGTGAATTGAATTGGTTTATTTACCTGTTTGATATACATCCAGTTACAGTTATAACTCATTTGCGATCAGAGAGTGCATTCATAGAATTGAAATAGTTTTGAAATGAGAAAACGAGCTACTTGCTCGATGTAAAACAGAAGAAAAGTTAAGTTATAAGTTAATTGATTGATTTATCTTTCGGTTTTATATTACCATAATGATTTAAGAAAACAAAAAGAGTTGCTTTCACTTTAGTTTTGATATATTTTTGGCCACTTTATTTTTGTTTTCATATTGGTAGGAAGTTTTAGGTATTATATACACATTTATATAAGTAATTCATAAATCTATATTGCTGGTCCAAATTTATATACCGAATGAGTTGGAAATATTATTATATGGTTTTCAAGGGGGATTTGGCGCCAAATTTCGAATCGGAAGGACTGAATATTGGGTCGATATTGTTAGCATAAATTTGTATTTCGCTAAGAGTTTAAAAATCATTTACAATCGGATTTGTAAGCAGTTCATTTTCCGTAATGAATAAATCAATTATGTTTTGTTACATCTGAAATGCTGGCCTTCTTATTGGGCGAAAGCTCGAGAAGTTCTCTTCTGTTTCAGGGTCCGCGCATGGCCATGGGTGGTTTCCTTTACGGAACTATGCCTTTTTTTGTCCTTGGGTATTTTTATATACCAGTTTGCGGCTACGAATTCATGACGGATGAATATTACGTAGCATCCCGTTTCTTTGAGAGCAAACCATCCCCATTTTTCATGAAACCACCCCAGCCGCAGCGAGCTAGCAAAGCGACACACCAGCATCCGTCGGGGTTGGTTGAAGGGTGCTCCGCTAATGCGGACCAGGGGCCTTCACGGCCATTTCTAGGGCACCCTGCTCTCGGGGCAATTCTTTTTTTTGTTTTGCCTCTTGAATGGCATTAGCCATTCCACTTTTTGGACCTTAGCACTCTTGGTTCTGGACTTCGGTCTGGTTCTAAGTTGTGCTAAGGCCCTTAGGCTAAGGGGCCCGAAAACTTGTTTTTGGGCAACCCACAAGAGTGAGAAATAGTTATGAGCTTTGACTCATACTCCCCTTAAGACTTTACGTCTTCAATCCTAAAATTTCCATTCTCACTAGCAGGTCTTAGAATCGCCTCCTTTGCGATTCAATGTTACTTCGTTCGAGAGAACAAACCCCTTTTATTAAGACCTGCATTGCTCACTCTGTCCTTTAGCCGCAAACATCCTTCCCAATCCTATCCTTTTAAACTCAATCCTGTTAGATTACCTCTTGGGCAGCTTCCTGTTGTGTTGTCTATTGAGCTTTTTGGCTCTGGGTGCAACCTGGAGGATGGCCGCGGATAACAGGTTTTGGTGGTTTACCGCCATTCCTGTCCCGGTCATCCGAAGGGCCCCTGCACCACTTTATGTTGGGAAGCTGACCCAAACTTTGAAATCCTTGCTGTCTTGACCCAGCTTCGGCTTTTGGCTTGGGTTTGGTTCAAGCTGTAGTGGATTACGTGGGGTTGGCGTGGTGCCGCCTACACGTCGCTGCAGCTTGGCCAGACTTGAACCATTTGCTGAGGTTGAGTCAAGCAACAACATAGTTGTTTTTGATCCTTTGCTCCTCTCTTTTCGAGGAATTTCGGATGAGTGAACAGTCCCCCATACAGGGCGATTCCCTTCAGGAATCGACCTAGTTTCATTTTTCCTACATAATCCAATTTCTCGCACTTAAACAAATTTTAACTTTCTACAATTTTTGCACTTAAAAATGTTTAACACTTCATTAAATTTTCCAATAACTAAAAATTTTAACTTTCTTGCGTTTATTACAAAAGCCAGCCAGCCAACGGACCTGAAACAAGGAAGAGTGGATCGGGTTTAGCTCAATAAGAAGGCCGATCTTTTGAAAATTAAATTTTTGATTCTAATTTTGAAAATTTAAAAATCTTTTTGAATCTATCCCTTTACATTTAATGAAGGAAAGTCTTTGGATTACTTCATCCATTAATTAACCCTAGCATCTGGTTTTGCTACTTTGCTACAACTTAATTAGTTAGTCACACCACAGGTGTGCACACACTTGTATATTTTGAATTCGGCACTTTGGCCTATTAGCTATTAAGTTACTTATTGAAAAGAGTTAGACACTGCACTTGGTTGCTGCTTGAATTTTTGGCAAACCAACTTTAGTTTTAAGCGTATTAATTCGTCAGTCACGTTAGCGTGCAAAACCCAATTCGAATTTTCATTCTTCGTCAATTTTTTTCACAGACTGAACAATGCCACTGCGGCACAGTAGTGAGGACCTGTCTGGCACCACGGTGGAGGCTCAGTGCTCTATATGCCAGCAGTCATTCGCTGCTGCCCAGGTCACGCATACCACGAAATGTGGACATACATTTCACGAAACATGCCTGGAGCAATGGCTTAGAAACCATACGGATTGCCCGCTGTGCAGTGGACCACTGATTCTCCCCTTAGGAGCCAGACAGATCCCCACTGCTGCAGTATCAATGCCACGAGGGGCTCGGCCTTAATCGCAACGGCCGGGAGTAAAAACCCGAGGCATGCGATCCGAAGAAGTGGACATCCGGGACTTCGATCTACAAGCCGAGTCGGGGGCGGAAGGTTCAATTCAGCCACCTGGCCCGTCATCGAAAGCGTCCCCAATATCTGACGTAACTTCAGAAGCCGGTGGAGTGCGCTCTATAGTGCACCAAGAATTAGGCGGACTTCAACAACTAATTTCTGATCTGCAGAGCGGCATGCGCGCGATGCTGGAGCGCATGGCCCAATTGGACCTTCCGTCCCGGACTGGGAATGTAGAGTCGCCGAGACTTAACCCTCGCGCGCAATCGTTCGTACCCGTGCAGCGTGGAAGCAGTCGCGGTCTTGCCTACTTGCTGGAATTGTAAGCAAGTGGGACACCGTTTTGATGACTGCTTGGAGGCCAGAACCATCTTCTGTTATGGCTGCGGAAAGGCAGATACTTACAAGCCAAATTGTACTAACTGCCAAGCAAAAAACTCACCGCAGGGAGCGCGGAACAAGATCTCACGCCTCCCCCAGAGCAAACAGTCTCCCCCACGCTCCAGCAGGTAGACAGGACCGGTGATTTGTCACCAAATTCCTCTGGCCCAACCACCAATGATACTAGTATTCAGCTGTGTGGGGAATCCACCACTTTATCGATACCACACTTACAGGCTGAGCCTCCTACACCTTTGGCTTTTCTGCCATACCACCTAAGATGGCAGAAATATACGGCGGTCCGAGACCGAATCTTTAGTTCAGAAATTACACGACCGAAACATATTCGTTCCAAACCCAAGCGCCCAACGCTGAGGATGAGAGCATTCTATTCTCGCTTTCGGCATTGGCGCTACCAGCTCAACTGTGCCACTCTGATGGACGTGTCTTCAGGTGACGTCCGTCCATACGCGCAGGTCCTGCTGTTTGACCAGCCAACTGCAGGCTTGATCGACACGGGAGCTTCCGTGAGCGTGATGGCGGCTGACTTGGCAAAGTCCTTCCTCGAGAGGAACGCTTTTCATTGGAAAAGAGCTTCTCTTGGGTGGAAGACTGCAGACGGCACACAACATCAAGCCGTAGGCTGAGTGTCAGCTGACATCACGTTCAGGGGAGTTACCAAGTCCTTGACGCTCTGGATAATTCCTACTCTCAGCCAAAACTTATATCTGGGAGTGGATTTCGTGCGTCAATTCGCCTTAGCAGCAGACCTGTTCGTGCCATCCCAACAAGTCAACACCACTAGTAGCCTCGAACAACTCGACGATCACGCCCACCCTCTCACACTGGAGCAACGTCGCAGGCTTACGTCTGTGATTGCTAGCTTTCCGTCGTTCGCCGTAGAGGGCTTAGGAAAAACAGCACTGATCGAGCACGAAATCGACACTGGCGATCAAAAACCTATAAAACAGAGACACTTCTCTGTTTCGCCAGCTGTCGAAAAACTCTTATATAAAGAGATTGTTCGTATGCTCGCGCTGGGCGTGATCGAAGAGTCCAAGAGCGCGTGGTCCTCGCCAGTGACCTTAGTGGTCAAGCCCTCCAGGGTGCGCCTGTGCTTGGATGCGAGAAAGGTTAACGCGGTCACAGTGAAAGACGCCTATCCCTTGCCACTGATAGACGGCATCTTAAGCAGACTCCCTAAGGCCACATTTATTACGAGCCTGGATCTAAAAGATGCCTTCTGGCAGATTCCTTTGGAGGAACGGTCAAGGGAGAAGACGGCTTTCACTGTGCCCGGGCGACCCTTGTATCACTTTGTCGTGATGCCGTTTGGTTTGTGCAATGCACCCCAAACGATGTCACGACTCATGGACAAAGTGATATCCCCGCATCTTAAGCACCAAGTGTTCGTATACTTGGATGACTTGTTGGTGATAACCGAGGCCTTCGACGAACACCTGAAGGTACTGCACCAGGTCGCATTCCATCTGCAACATGCTGGCCTTACCATCAATGTGGAGAAGAGTAAGTTTCTCTTGCGCGAGGTAAAGTACCTTGGCCACATTGTTGGTAATGGGACGATTCGGACAGACCCCGACAAGGTGAGATCCATTATGGATTTCCCTCTTCCAACGACCACGAAGCAGCTGCGGAGATTTTTGGGATACTGCGGTTGGTATCGACGCTTCGTCAGGGAATATGCGTCTTTGTCAACACCACTGACAGACATGCTTTCGAAGAGGACTCAATTTGTGTGGACCGACGAGAGGCTAAATGCTTTCAAGCAATTGAAAGTGAACCTTGCTTCGGCTCCAGTGTTGCACAGCCCCGACTTCAACAAGCCCTTCTCCATCCAATGTGACGCAAGTCAACATGGTGTAGGTGCCGTGCTAGTGCAACAGACGGAAGAAGGAGACGAAGCCCCCGTCGCCTATATGTCCCACAAATTGAGTCCCGCTCAGAGAAACTACACCGTCACTGAGCAAGAATGTCTGGCAGCGGTGTTGGCAATCAAAAAGTTCCGTGCCTACGTGGAAGGTCACGAATTTGAAATCGTGACCGACCATGCTTCCCTAAAATGGCTAATGCACCAACCGGATCTAAATAGTCGCTGAGCCCGGTGGGCCCTTAAACTTCAAGGGTTTAATTTCACCATCATCCACCGAAAGGGAAGCCAAAACGTAGTGCCGGACTCTTTGTCGCGCATGTTCTCTGCCGAGGCGTTGACGCCGGCGGAATGCGAGGAGACTCCAATGGAGCTAGATTTGACTTCGCCGCATTTCAAAAGTGCTTCTTATTTGGAGCTAGTGGCAAAAGTCCAGGCAGAACAACACCAACTGCCGGACCTTAAAGTGTTAGACGGGTTCGTATACAAGCAAACCGAATATGCGACCGGAAACGGACTTCAAGACCAGTTGGCTTGGAAGTTGTGGGTGCCGTCAGAAATGACGGCAGAATTAGTGAAGAGAGCTCATGACCCACCCTTGAGCGCGCATGGTAGCGTGGCCAAAACCCTCGGCCGATTACGGCAATGGTTTTACTGGCCACGGATGGCCGCTCAAGTCAGTGAATATGTGGGATCATGCCTCATATGCAAAACCACCAAAGCTCCTTCACACACCCTTCGACCACCAATGACGCTTCAGTCCGTACCCGAGCGCATATTCCAACGCTTGTATATAGACATGATAGGCCCCTACCCTAGGTCCAAATCTGGCAACATAGGAGCCCTCGTCATCCTAGATCATCTCTCGCGATTCCCATTCATCGAGCCGCTTCGGAAGTTCACTGCGAAAGCAGTCACCGACATCCTGAGGAGGAGGGTATTCCACCTTGTTGGAGTCCCGGAAAGTGTCGTGACTGATAATCGTGTGCAATTTCGTTCTTCTGTATTCCAAACCTTTTTACAAGAATTCAGTATCAAACACACCTTCACCGTCGTATATTCCCCTCAATCTAACGCCTCGGAACGTCTTAACCGATCCATACTGGCAGCAATTCGGTCGTATATTGACCCTGCTCAAAAGGAGTGGGACGCCAAACTATCGGACATAACCGGCGCATTGCGCTCAGCACCTCACGCGACGATAGGGACTTCGCCCTATCAGGCAGTCTTCGGGTAACCAATGGTGACCCACGGCCGCACTAACCATCTGTTGCGGCAACTCCATCTCCTGGATGACCCCGGAATGACTCTGCCACCTCCTGATCACTTGGCACTCCTACGCCAGACCATCCGCGACCTCACCACCAAGGCCCAGTCTCGTAATGCAAAGACCTATAACCTTCGTTCCAGAGTGGTTACATACCAGCCTGGCGAAGTGGTCTACAGGCGCAACTTCCGGCAAAGTGACGCAGCCGCGCACTACAATGCAAAGCTGGACCGGAAGTTCTTATCTAGTAAGGTAATTAAGAAGATCGGCGGTGCTTATTACCAGCTGGCCGATCAAAATGGACGATCAGTGGGCGTCTTTCACGCGAAAGACATCACTAAGTGATAGACCCACTGAGTTCACCAGTTCACGATTAGTTTCCAAATTTTATTTGGGGATCGTCCATTTGCGCCTATTTCAGGTGTCACTCCTGCCCCAATTAGAAAGTATCTAGAGATGTTCACCTCGTTCACCATTTCCTCTACCTAAGCTACTTTCATCATTGACTTAGTATACGTGTTCACGATATTGCCTTAATTAAATTTTCCCCTTTAATTCGCTCACTTGTTCACGCGATATATATAAAGGATTGGATAGTAAACGACATGATCACCTGTTCACGTCATGGTATTTCACATATTACATCCATCCTTCAGCTCTTTCCACGCACTTGTCCTTGTGGAAAGATCTGTGTTGTAGCATCCAGTAATTTTTTTATTTTTATTTATTCAAAAATTATTGGACCCATCCTTCCGACACACACTGTATGTGGTCGGAGACGCTACAACAATTTCAAATTGAAAAACGAATTCAATTTGAACAATAATAAGGTACCGTACGTCCCCGGCGACCTTATTATTGTATTCGCACAGCAACGAAATTCCTAACGGGGTTTTTTTTCTGCTGGGCAATCGCGCATTGCGAGATGCAGCGCTTGATTCGTGACAGTCGGATAAAAACTCGTAGCCGTGGCGGATGGGCGAAGGCGAGTTGCCGGGGTCGTTTGAAATAAAATTTGTCTCTTTGCTGAAGCGGTTTCCGTGGCTCAGATCTAGCGCTTGGGAGTGAATTGTGACTTAAAGGAATTGAGGCGATGCGATGCGAGGTTAAGGATAGTCGTTGGTGAATTTGGGACTAAGAAACTTGACCTTTGCGGAAACAGACCGACCCGGGCCCATCAATGCTTTTAGTGGTGTGGTGCATCTGGACTCTGATCGGCGTGAATTCTCTGTGTGTTTTCAGTGAGCCCTTCGTGCCCGCTAACTGTGGATAACCGTGCCGCGCTGAGTGCCACCACTAGCATTAAGACAAAAGTAAAACCAATGAGGAAACGCAACATAGACGGGTGAAAAGTGTGCTGCCGAGCGGTGTTGAAAGAAGATTCGCGCGCCTTGAAGGCTCGGACGCTCAAACTTAGCGCACGCGTTGATCTCCACCCGAAGGAACCATCGTCGTGCTTGCAGCGACAATTTCCAAGCTTTGTCGGCCATTTGGTTTTTTTTTCGGGTGAATCGCGATAGTTTCATTGCTCGATTGATTTCCTACGACACGGTCTAACAGTACGTTAAAAAATACCGAATTGAGCTACAAGTGCGCGCCGTGATCGACTTAACAAGATGGTTTCATCGAAACCTCGAATCCAGCTATGGTGCGGAATACGTCTATTGTTTGAAGTTTTCACTTGTTCTGCCTGTCATTGAACACCATTCGTCTTTGGGTGTTATATATGTAAGTTGGAAGTGGCGCGAAAAAGGTAGAATTCGTTGGATCGCGTCGCCCACTAAATGACCATCCACTTGTCATGGAGTAATCGTGCCGGCGTAACTTGTGCGTATTAAAAATTTTCCCTTAGCACCCGTGTATCTTCGTTTTTGCATCATAACCCAAACACGTGTACTGTTATTCAAACATACGTTCGAGCAGATTCAGGCAACCAAGTTCCCCAACCCAAACTGTGATTTAAAAATAATTTGCACGATGGTAACCTTTTTAATGTGTAATGGAAGTGTCGAAATTTACAACGATTTGCATATGCTATTGTAGTGCTGCGACAATTAAAGTGAGATAAATCAAATTTGAAGAGTGCATATTAGAACACAGTATGTCAGCCATAGCGGCTTTCGCGACGCCTAGTGGAATATGTACCTAATTATATGACAGCGAAAAACTAACAAAAACTGCATTCACTTGCAAGGGTGCGCCAGCATGTTCAGCGGTTTATCAGTGAAATTTATGTTCGATAAAACCTTAAGTCATACAGTTATACTGTTGGATCATTGTATAGTCCCGTGAAAACCAGTTATCCATGTGGTGAATGCTTTGCCAAAAGATATAATTCGGTTTTTGTTTGATGAGAATCGTTTCGTAGTTTTCGTAAAAGCAACTATAACAAACTTGTTTGAGCGAATGTTGCATACGGACCTATGGGTTTTGTAAATTATGTGAGACATGCATTGGTCTCATTAGAAACATCGTGCTTACTAGAAAAGTCAATACCGCATCTATGGTTGACTTGAAATATTGAACACCCTGGTTGTCGGGTTCTGTTTCGGCTCTCGCTGAAGTGCCTAGGAGGATTTTATTCGGATCAGAGCGCGACAGATTTACTTGTGTGCATGGTGGTGGAATGCGAGCTTTGGGATGCATAAAGTGGGCTCTATGAAGGCGAGATGTAGTAAGGTCTCTCGCACATCGATCGACTGCGATCTGGTACGTACATTATTTTCTTGGTATCTTTTTGGTCATTACTAGCGTCTATTGCTGACTCTACGCTGGCACGCGTCGGACGATCCTGACGAGTGTGATTTTTGGTGGTTATTGTAGCAGCTACTTTGGCGGCCGTGACGTGACGTTCGCTGGTAACGAAACCTGGAAACTGACGACAGTGCGACTACGCAGTGGCCCCTTTTGAACCAGTTGCACCTGTACTTAGAATTAAGAAGCATAATATTTTATCAAGTACCCAATTATGGCACTGGTGCTTTAAGCGATATGTGCATACGATTTTAATTTGTATTACAATGCGACTTCGTAATTTCGATATGCTTTCAAACGTAAATTTTGAAGAGTACAAATGTTGAATGCTTTGTTAATAGTGAAGAAAAGTATATTCTCTTTTGGAAGCACATTGTACAGTGAATTGAATTGGTTTATTTACCTGTTTGATATACATCCAGTTACAGTTATAACTCATTTGCGATCAGAGAGTACATTCATAGAATTGAAATAGTTTTGAAATGAGAAAACGAGCTACTTGCTCGATGTAAAACAGAAGAAAAGTTAAGTTATAAGTTAATTGATTGATTTGTCTTTCGGTTTTATATTACCATAATGATTTAAGAAAACAAAAAGAGTTGCTTTCACTTTAGTTTTGATATATTTTTGGCAACTTTATTTTTGTTTTCATATTGGTAGGAAGTTTTACGTATTATATACACATTTATATAAGTAATTCATAAATCTATATTGCTGGTCCAAATTTATATACCGAATGAGTTGGAAATATTATTATAAGGTTTTCAAGGGGGACTTGGCGCCAAATTTCGAATCGGAAGGACTGAATATTGGGTCGATATTGTTAGCATAAATTTGTATTCCGCTAAGAGTTTAAAAATCATTTACAATCGGATTTGTAAGCAGTTCGTTTTCCGTAATGAATAAATCAATTATGTTTTGTTAAATCTGAAATTCTGGCCTTCTTATTGGGCGAAAGCCCGAGAAGTTCTCTTCTGTTTCAGGGTCCGCGCATGGCCTGGCTTGCCAATGATTGATTAAATAGTTTTCGTGATTTTTCGGTATTTTCAGTTCTTTAAAGGGAGGGATACTGGCCAAACAAGTAGTTTCAGTGTTTTCTTGTTAGCTTTTTGAATTTTGAAATATATGGCCAGTATCCGTGGGTGGAGGACCCCAGACCATCGGGGTCAGGGCTCCACTACCATCGGGGGCCTGGGGCTGTCTGCCTCACCCGGGTTCCTTAGAAAAGAGAGGTAGCGCGTTTTCCTTGTCCTTTTATTATATTTTCAATTTTTGGCTCCGTGCTTTGTCACGAGCACTGGGTCTGCGTAGTCAGCCCATGTTGCAGAGCCATGGGTGGTTTCCTTTACGGAACTATGCCCCCTTTTGTCCTTGGGTATTTTTATATACCAGTTTGCGGCTACGAATTCATGACGGATGAATATTACGTAGCATCCCGTTTCTTTGAGAGCAAACCATCCCCATTTTTCATGAACCCACCCCAGCCGCAGCGAGCTAGCAAAGCGACACACCAGCATCCGTCGGGGTTGGTTGAAGGGTGCTCCGCTAATGCAGACGAGGAGCCTTCACGGCCATTTCTAGGGCACCCTGCTCTCGGGGCAATTCTTTTTTTGTTTTGCCTCTTGAATGGCATTAGCCATTCCACTTTTTGGACCTTAGCACTCTTGGTTCTGGACTTCGGTCTGGTTCTAAGTTGTGCTAAGGCCCTTAGGCTAAGGGGCCCGAAAACTTGTTTTTGGGCAACCCACAAGAGTGAGAAATAGTTATGAGCTTTGACTCATACTCCCCTTAAGACTTTACGTCTTCAATCCTAAAATTTCCATTCTCACTAGCAGGTCTTAGAATCGCCTCCTTTGCGATTCAATGTTACTTCGTTCGAGAGAACAAACCCCTTTTATTAAGACCTGCATTGCTCACTCTGTCCTTTAGCCGCAAACATCCTTCCCAATCCTATCCTTTTAAACTCAATCCTGTTAGATTACCTCTTGGGCAGCTTCCTGTTGTGTTGTCTATTGAGCTTTTTGGCTCTGGGTGCAACCTGGAGGATGGCCGCGGATAACAGGTTTTGGTAGTTTACCGCCATTCCTGTCCCGGTCATCCGAAGGGCTGTTGCGGGACAGCTGTGAACAGCTGCCACCACAACAGAAAAATGTAGCTTGACCTGCTACCCTCGCGTGACTAATGTTGCCGGCTAGTCACCGGTGTCGTGGGTATGAAGGACAGGCCAAGCCCTAGCTGTGTCACGCATAAAAAAAATAAAACGAAAACACAACATAAGGAAAAACCTATCAGAAAAAGAAAAAAAAAGGAGCCCACACATGGCTCCACTGAACCTATAAGCTTGGAATTAGCAAGCCATTGGAGTTCCAAAATTCATTTCAATTAATAAAAAGAACAACGCAAAAATTTATCGCCGTAAAACAAATGTATTCAAAACAAAATAAAATAAACTAAATATGAATGAAATTCACCAAGAAAGAAAAAAAATAAACCAAACAATAATCAAGAATTAGATATTAAGAAATTACAAAATGAAAATTATAATAAATATAAATATAAGTAGCTAGATAAAACTTAACCATCCATCAAATCATACAATAAATGATATAAAAAGATTCAATAAAAAAATATAAAAACAAAATAAACGATCACTTACCATGGAGTCCAGACGACGGTCGACCGTGGTACAGGATCCACTGAAACTGATTTTAATTTCGAATTTTAAATTATAAATTTCAATTTTTATTTAATATTAAATTCCCAAGTTCAGAAAACATGTCTACGGCATTTTTTTTTTTTTTTCAACAAAACTCAACATCATCTGTTTAAAGAATCCTAATATCACGTTCGATCGTAAACGATTATGACCCCATGCGTTCCACGATAATATGTACTGATTATTGTCTGGGATCGTTCCTGTCCAGCAGCGTCCCATATTTGTAGTTTCGTATGTGCCCGTCTATACCACTCTTCGCTCTTCTTATACAGTTCTTTTGATAATAAAAAAAATTCCTCAGATAAACCAGTTCAATAACTTTTCTTCAATTAACCTTCGTAATTCACGAATGGTTGGCTTCAATTATATGCAGTATTTCACAGTTTTAGGAATTCAGACACTTGACTAAAATTCATTAAACACTCGATTATGCCTCATTTATATCTGTTTTTTTTTTATTTGGTAAATATTCACTGTGCACTCAATTTACTAAGTTTTTCCTCCAACATGAAATCATTTGCATTCAAAACACTTTTTTTTATTGATATTATAGTCTGTGTCTAGCACAACGTTTGGTGTCGACTTGACGACCCCGCCGGTCGAAATCTTCGAAACACGAAACATTTCCAAAGAGATCCACATTTCAAATGCGAGCCCGCTTATCACAAAGTGAAACAATTGAGACTTAACACTGCGCCAGCATAAGGCTCCCTATCCAAGCTTTTTAAACGTTTTTTTTTTATTATTAGTTAACAATTTCACGAAATTATTCCGAATTAAATGCATGTGTTCACTGATTGTTCATTGAGTCCCCTGTTTAATTTCGATTACCAAACGTTATTTTGATTCTCTTTCACTAACACCACCTCGATTTCTTTTAGTCTTCCGTTTTGGATCCATCAAGATTATACTTTGCGTTCGAAAGTGAAATTTCCATCATCCGAAAATCGCAACCAAAATCACGAAACTTTCAACAATAAAAATATGATGCGTACTCCATCAAAATGCCTACGATTGCAGCTTTTTGTCCAAAAAAAACGGTGTCCCAAAATAAAATTTCACACGACCGTGGCTACCGCTGGCTGCTGCGCAAAAAAAAAAACCGTCTCCCCCGGTTCAGAGCTAAAATCCCACTTCCTCTGAAATTTCCACGGCGGCAGCCAGCGCTGCCGCCGCGAATCAAAGCTAAAACCTGACTGCCCCAGCAGCCAGCATTTCCCTTGATCGCTCAGCGATCCGCCACGTACCGGTTCCAACCAGCCGTTATCCGTTATGCACTTGTTGCACAGCACACGCAGCCAACACCCAACATTACAAGTTTCATTGGCCTGATAACGCAGCTGATACAAGTTTTGTTGCAAATCAGCTGCGCTCAGGCCAGTGAACCTAATGCAATGCAATGCACCATTCGAAAATCAAACGCATATACATAGCCTTTTTTCGGATGGCCATGGAATGCATTTGATCATCGAATGCAGCATTGCATACGCAACGTCTGTAGGTGTGTGCGTGCGTGGTGGCGGCAAGGCTGTTCCGTAACAGCGTGGGGACGACCCAGACCCTGAGATCTCATCCGGCCGGGCAAAAGATAAGAAAAAAAAACAAATAGAAGAAAGAAAATAAAAAACAAAAAGTAGAAAAAAAAATGTTATAACTTGATAACAAAACTAACTAATTACTACTCCTTACCTAAATGTCCTTACGTCTTTCCAAAGTCGACCATTCCTTTGGAAAGAGGTAATGACTCCTATAAATAAAAATTAACCTACTTGTAAACCTATTCATTGCATCCTTCCAAAGCTAACAGGTCACTGAAGCCTTGAAAGGAGGCAATGATACCTAACTCTAAACCTTAACGCTATTCATTATGTCATCTCAAAGTCTATGCCCTTTGAGATGAGATAATAATGTAAAAAAAAAACAAAATAAAGAAAATAAATTAAATACTAACCTAAACATTGCATCCTCCCAAAGCCAACGTTGACGTTAAGAGGAGACAATAATACCTAAAATTATATTAATGTAAAAACATATCATTCCATCTCGCCAAAGCTAATAACGGGGTTAAGCTTTGTCGAGAGGCAATAATAGTTGAAAAGAAACCTAATGTTAATCATTATATTTTTGCAAAGTTAACCCATAAACTTTACAAGAAGATAATAATTCCTACAGCTAACTTAGTTCAAAATAAGCTGTCTATTGTGTCTCACCAAAGCTGCCTGATTAGAACAACTTTGGAGAGAGACAATAGCGCACCTAACTTAATCTGACTCCTATAGGTGAAATCATCATTGTGTCTTCCCAAAGAATTACAAGTCCCTTTGAGAAAAGACAATAAGATACACTATACGCTAAACCTAACTAAACTAGAAATAAAATTATAAGGCTAACCTAATAAGACTAAAAAAAACAAAAGCAAAAGATTTAATCGAAACCCGAGGATTGAGATACTCAGGGCCCATGCTGATGATGAAGCAATGGGGCCGTCCCAACATAGTGAGCCTCGATGGAAACAGGCTCAAGTAGAACAAGCTGACAGAACGGTAACGTGGGGTGTGAATGCTGCTAGTGAGAGGAATATGGGCGGCGGCTCGGCTTCGTGCTCTGAAGGTGCTGATATTCGTAGCGTGGAATTTTTCAATTCTATGACTTATCAGAAAAGATTTAAAATAACCGGCATAGACTAAAGCTGATATGAATTATAAAAATAATGGAAAAAAATAAAAAAAATAATGCAATTAAGAGTATAGAACATAAATAAGCGACTGTTAAAACCTACAGAAGTTGAATCCTCAGCAAGAAGAAACAAAAAATCTCCAAATAGGGAACTATAGATAAATATATATGAACTAGATTAGCTCCAGTTTCATTAAAAATCACTAAACCCCAAAACCAAAAAAAAATTTTAATCTTAAATAATAGACTTTTTCTTTAAAAAAAAACTTAATCCACCTGAATTAAAAAAAACTTTCCCACGAATTCAATTGACGTTCATATACATAAACGAAACAATACCTTATAATAAAATTCAGGAAACTTAACTTTCAAAATTCCAAACTAATTTAGTTTAAATCGAACGATCGATAACAGTAACAAAATCAACCTAATTGCTAAATCAAAACTTCAAAATAAAAAAAAACCTTCTCAACCAGTTTTCATAAATCTAATATAAAATATAATAAATGAAAACTTATTTGAAATAAACTTCAAGAAACTTGACCTTCCAAAATCGAGAAAAACCTAAATAAATCAAAGAAACAACTGAACTACTGAGCCGCATACAATAGATAACTTTGAAAAAAAAAAAAAATCAAAATGATCAAACGAATGAATAAAAACCAAAACTGAGAAGAATATTGTTCATAGAATCTAGGTTCAGTGAAACCAAGTTCTCATTGGGCAGTTTAGGATAGGAAGAAAGGTATGAAAATTGGGAATGGAAAATAAAACAAAAAGGATAGAGGAAAGATGCACCATGATTCCGGGTGGAGCAACCCAGAAGATGCCGGAAGGGAACACCCAATTCAAAATAGATGCCATTTAGGCATCGACAGCTATCGCCGGATATGGGGTCCGCAAGGCATCAACGGAATCACCCCAACAACCTGACGAGAGTGTAGAGGCGCCACTCAATTCAACAGCTTAGTCATGCTAAGCGACTCGCAGACGAGGATATGAGTGACGGCACAACCCTCATCAGGCCCAGAACCACAGTACAATCTTCCTGTTCAAAACACTTGACAAACACAACAGCTGAATAGGCGCCACTGTTGTGGTAGCGACCGTTCACAAAGAAAGAGAGAAAAATTGAAATTTATGCTAAAAGGAAAGAAAAATTAAGCAATTAAAATCCAATATGAATGATCTGATAAAAATGCCATCTACGGCCAAAGAAACAAAAAAAAAAAATGGCTGAGGCAACCAAGTGCTCCCGGAAACAAGTGTCACCCCAGCCTATCAGGTCATCCATTCGGAGCAAGAGAAGTTAGAACAAAAAATGAAATTCAAACATAAGTGAAAAATAACGAAAAAAAATGAGTCAAATGCAAGTTAAAAATCTAAAAACAATTGTTAGCGCTATTAAAAAAACTCGAAATAGTAACAAAAGTGGAATAAAAACTAAAACCGAAAAAAACGAGACACAATAGTTTGTTTATTTTAAATTAAGTTTAGTTTCAATAATATAATAATTAGTATTAGGTTTAACAACAAACTATTATTGATTGGGCGCCATTTGTTGCGGGACAGCTGTGAACAGCCGCCACCACAACAGAAAAATGTAGCTTGACCTGCTACCCTCGCGTGACTAATGTTGCCGGCTAGTCACCGGTGTCGTGGGTATGAAGGACAGGCCAAGCCCTAGCTGTGTCACGCATAAAAAAAATAAAACGAAAACACAACATAAGGAAAAACCTATCAGAAAAAGAAAAAAAAAGGAGCCCACACATGGCTCCACTGAACCTATAAGCTTGGAATTAGCAAGCCATTGGAGTTCCAAAATTCATTTCAATTAATAAAAAGAACAACGCAAAAATTTATCGCCGTAAAACAAATGTATTCAAAACAAAATAAAATAAACTAAATATGAATGAAATTCACCAAGAAAGAAAAAAAATAAACCAAACAATAATCAAGAATTAGATATTAAGAAATTACAAAATGAAAATTATAATAAATATAAATATAAGTAGCTAGATAAAACTTAACCATCCATCAAATCATACAATAAATGATATAAAAAGATTCAATAAAAAAATATAAAAACAAAATAAACGATCACTTACCATGGAGTCCAGACGACGGTCGACCGTGGTACAGGATCCACTGAAACTGATTTTAATTTCGAATTTTAAATTATAAATTTCAATTTTTATTTAATATTAAATTCCCAAGTTCAGAAAACATGTCTACGGCATTTTTTTTTTTTTTTTCAACAAAACTCAACATCATCTGTTTAAAGAATCCTAATATCACGTTCGATCGTAAACGATTATGACCCCATGCGTTCCACGATAATATGTACTGATTATTGTCTGGGATCGTTCCTGTCCAGCAGCGTCCCATATTTGTAGTTTCGTATGTGCCCGTCTATACCACTCTTCGCTCTTCTTATACAGTTCTTTTGATAATAAAAAAAATTCCTCAGATAAACCAGTTCAATAACTTTTCTTCAATTAACCTTCGTAATTCACGAATGGTTGGCTTCAATTATATGCAGTATTTCACAGTTTTAGGAATTCAGACACTTGACTAAAATTCATTAAACACTCGATTATGCCTCATTTATATCTGTTTTTTTTTTATTTGGTAAATATTCACTGTGCACTCAATTTACTAAGTTTTTCCTCCAACATGAAATCATTTGCATTCAAAACACTTTTTTTTATTGATATTATAGTCTGTGTCTAGCACAACGTTTGGTGTCGACTTGACGACCCCGCCGGTCGAAATCTTCGAAACACGAAACATTTCCAAAGAGATCCACATTTCAAATGCGAGCCCGCTTATCACAAAGTGAAACAATTGAGACTTAACACTGCGCCAGCATAAGGCTCCCTATCCAAGCTTTTTAAACGTTTTTTTTTTATTATTAGTTAACAATTTCACGAAATTATTCCGAATTAAATGCATGTGTTCACTGATTGTTCATTGAGTCCCCTGTTTAATTTCGATTACCAAACGTTATTTTGATTCTCTTTCACTAACACCACCTCGATTTCTTTTAGTCTTCCGTTTTGGATCCATCAAGATTATACTTTGCGTTCGAAAGTGAAATTTCCATCATCCGAAAATCGCAACCAAAATCACGAAACTTTCAACAATAAAAATATGATGCGTACTCCATCAAAATGCCTACGATTGCAGCTTTTTGTCCAAAAAAAACGGTGTCCCAAAATAAAATTTCACACGACCGTGGCTACCGCTGGCTGCTGCGCAAAAAAAAAACCGTCTCCCCCGGTTCAGAGCTAAAATCCCACTTCCTTTGAAATTCCCACGGCGGCAGCCAGCGCTGCCGCCGCGAATCAAAGCTAAAACCTGACTGCCCCAGCAGCCAGCATTTCCCTTGATCGCTCAGCGATCCGCCACGTACCGGTTCCAACCAGCCGTTATCCGTTATGCAC
Source organism: Nemotelus pantherinus (assembly GCA_963978885.1). Lineage (NCBI taxonomy): Eukaryota > Metazoa > Arthropoda > Insecta > Diptera > Stratiomyidae > Nemotelus > Nemotelus pantherinus. The sequence goes on along the minus strand of OZ022264.1, from coordinate 136,045,300 downwards.
TTGTTGCACAGCACACGCAGCCAACACCCAACATTACAAGTTTCATTGGCCTGATAACGCAGCTGATACAAGTTTTGTTGCAAATCAGCTGCGCTCAGGCCAGTGAACCTAATGCAATGCAATGCACCATTCGAAAATCAAACGCATATACATAGCCTTTTTTCGGATGGCCATGGAATGCATTTGATCATCGAATGCAGCATTGCATACGCAACGTCTGTAGGTGTGTGCGTGCGTGGTGGCGGCAAGGCTGTTCCGTAACAGGGCCCCTGCCCCATTTTATGTTGGGAAGCTGACCCAAACTTTGAAATCCTTGCTGTCTTGACCCAGCTTCGGCTTTTGGCTTGGGTTTGGTTCAAGCTGTAGTGGATTACGTGGGGTTGGCGTGGTGCCGCCTACACGTCGCTGCAGCTTGGCCAGACTTGAACCATTTGCTGAGGTTGAGTCAAGCAACAACATAGTTGTTTTTGATCCTTTGCTCCTCTCTTTTCGAGGAATTTCGGATGAGTGAACAGTCCCCCATACAGGGCGATTCCCTTCAGGAATCGACCTAGTTTCATTTTTCCTACATAATCAAATTTCTCGCACTTAAACAAATTTTAACTTTCTACAATTTTTGCACTTAAAAATGTTTAACACTTCATTAAATTTTCCAATAACTAAAAATTTTAGCTTTCTTGCGTTTATTACAAAAGCCAGCCAGCCAGCGGACCTGAAACAAGGAAGAGTGGATCGGGTTTAGCTCAATAAGAAGGCCGATCTTTTGAAAATTAAATTTTTGATTCTAATTTTGAAAATTTAAAAATCTTTTTGAATCTATCCCTTTACATTTAATGAAGGAAAGTCTTTGGATTACTTCATCCATTAATTAACCCTAGCATCTGGTTTTGCTACTTTGCTACAACTTAATTAGTTAGTCACATCACAGGTGTGCACACACTTATATATTTTGAATTCGGCACTTTGGCCTATTAGCTATTAAGTTACTTATTGAAAAGAGTTAGACACACACTGTTGTGCACTTGGTTGCTGCTTGAATTTTCGGCAAACCAACTTTAGTTTTAAGCGTATTAATTCGTCAGTCACGTTAGCGTGCAAAACCCAATTCGAATTTTCATTCTTCGTCAATTTTTTTCACAGACTGAACAATGCCACTGTGACACAGTAGTGAGGACCTGTCTGGCACCACGGTGGAGGCTCAGTGCTCCATATGCCAGCAGTCATTCGCTGCTGCCCAGGTCACGCATACCACGAAATGTGGACATACATTTCACGAAACATGCCTGGAGCAATGGCTTAGAAACCATACGGATTGCCCGCTGTGCCGTGGACCACTGAGTCTCCCCTTAGGAGCCAAACAGGCCCCCACTGCTGCAGCATCAATGCCACGAGGGGCTCGGCCTAAATCGCAACGGCCGGGAGTAAAAACCCGAGGCATGCGATCCGAAGAAGTGGACATCCGGGACTTCGATTTACAAGCCGAGTCGGGGGCGGAAGGTTTAATTCAGCCACCTGGCCCGTCATCGAAAGCGTCCCCAATATCTGACGTACCTTCAGAAGCCGGCGGAGTGCGATCTATAGTGCACCAAGAATTAGGCGGACTTCAACAACTAATTTCTGATCTGCAGAGCGGCATGCGCGCGATGCTGGAGCGCATGGCCCAATTGAACCTTCCGTCCCGGACTGGGAATGTAGAGTCGCCGAGACTTAACCCTCGCGCGCAATCGTTCGTACCCATGCAGCGTTCTTACTCACCTCGCACCCCTCGTGGCAACAATGTCCAGTTTCACCACGATAAGGTGGCTAATATCATTGGTGGGTGGGGCCTAAAATTCTCGGGCCGCGAATCTTCTGTGCCAGTTGAAGTTTTTATTTACAGGGTAGCGGTTCTCACAAGAAACACACTGGGCTGAAATTTCAACAATCTATGCCAGCACATTCATCTTCTTTTGACTGGACCTGCCACTGATTGGTTCTGGAGGTTCCATAGTACAAGACGAGACTTCAGTTGGAGAGATCTGGAGTCGGCCCTGAGCGATCATTTCGCTGATCGCTTCACGGATGCCGACCTGATGGAGCGAATTTGGAGTAGGAAACAGCGTCCGAATGAAGCTTTCGACGATTTCAGTGCGGCAATATATAAATTAGTTGACCGCCTACAGCGCCCCGTTGCAGACGCTGACTTAGCAGACATGCTTAGGCGCAACTTGCTGCCCGATATTCGTCGGGGACTGCTTCAAATTCATCTTCCTTCCGTCCGACTGCTCCGTCAGGCCGTCATCCGTGCGGAGAACTTCGAAATGGAGCTCGGAGGTCGACGCCGATCCTCACAATGGAGAAAAGCCACTGAAGAATTACGTGAAGAAGACTCGCTGGACCAGTTTGAAAACTCATCTGAAGAGCATGGAGTGGAAGCAGTCGCGGTCCTGCCTACTTGCTGGAATTGTAAGCAAGTGGGACACCGTTTTGATGACTGCTTGGAGGCCAGAACCATCTTCTGTTATGGCTGCGGAAAGGCAGATACTTACAAGCCAAATTGTACTAACTGCCAAGCAAAAAACTCACCACAGGGAGCGCGGAACAAGATCTCACGCCTCCCCCAGTGCAAACAGTCTCCCCCACGCTCCAGCAGGTAGACAGGACCGGTGATTTGTCACCAAATTCCTCTGGCCCAACCACCAATGATACTAGTATTCAGCTGTGTGGGGAATCCACCACCTTATCGATACCACACTTACAGGCTGAGCCTCCTACACCTTTGGCTTTTCTGCCATACCACATAAGATGGCAGAAATATACAGCGGTCCGAGACCGAATCTTCAGTTCAGAAATTACACGACCGAAACATATTCGTTCCAAACCCAAGCGCCCAACGCTGAGGATGAGAGCATTCTATTCTCGCTTTCGGCATTGGCGCTACCAGCTCAACTGTGCCACTCTGATGGACGTGTCTTCAGGTGACGTCCGTCCATACGCGCAGGTTCTGCTGTTTGACCAGCCAACTGCAGGCTTGATCGACACGGGAGCTTCCGTGAGCGTGATGGCGGCTGACTTGGCAAAGTCCTTCCTCGAGAGGAACGCTTTTCATTGGAAAAGAGCTTCTCTCGGGTTGAAGACTGCAGACGGCACACAACATCAAGCCGTAGGCCGAGTGTCAGCTGACATCACGTTCAGGGGAGTTACCAAGTCCTTGACGCTCTGGATAATTCCTACTCTCAGCCAAAACTTATATCTGGGAGTGGATTTCGTGCGTCAATTCGCCTTAGCAGCAGACCTGTTCGCGCCATCCCAACAAGTCAACACCACTAGTAGCCTCGAACAACTCGACGATCACGCCCACCCTCTCACACTGGAGCAACGTCGCAGACTTACGTCTGTGATTGCTAGCTTTCCGTCGTTCGCCGTAGAGGGCTTAGGAAAAACAGCGCTGATCGAGCACGAAATCGACACTGGCGATCAAAAACCTATAAAACAGAGACACTTCTCTGTTTCGCCAGCTGTCGAAAAACTCTTATATAAAGAGATTGATCGTATGCTCGCGCTGGGCGTGATCGAAGAGTCCAAGAGCGCGTGGTCCTCGCCAGTGACCCTAGTGGTCAAACCCTCCAGGGTGCGCCTGTGCTTGGATGCGAGAAAGGTTAACGCGGTCACAGTGAAAGCCACCTATCCCTTGCCACTGATAGACGGCATCTTAAGCAGACTCCCTAAGGCCACATTTATTACGAGCCTGGATCTAAAAGATGCCTTCTGGCAGATTCCTTTGGAGGAACGGTCACGGGAGAAGACGGCTTTCACTGTGCCCGGGCGACCCTTGTATCACTTTGTCGTGATGCCGTTTGGTTTGTGCAATGCACCCCAAACGATGTCACGACTCATGGACAAAGTGATACCCCCGCATCTTAAGCACCAAGTGTTCGTATACTTGGATGACTTGTTGGTGATAACCGAGGCCTTCGACGAACACCTGAAGGTACTGCACCAGGTCGTATTCCATCTGCAACAAGCTGGCCTTACCATCAATGTGGAGAAGAGTAAGTTTCTCTTGCGCGAGGTAAAGTACCTTGGCCACATTGTTGGTAATGGGACGATCCGGGCCGACCCCGACAAGGTGAGATCCATTATGGATTTCCCTCTTCCAACAACCACGAAGCAGCTGCGGAGATTTTTGGGAATCTGCGGCTGGTATCGACGCTTCGTCAGGGAATATGGGTTTTTGTCAACACCACTGACAGACATACTTTCGAAGAGGACTCAATTTGTGTGGACCGACGAGAGGCTAAATGCTTTCAAGCAATTGAAAGTGAGCCTTGCTTCGGCTCCAGTGTTGCACAGCCCCGACTTCAACAAGCCCTTCTCCATCCAATGTGACGCGAGTCAACATGGAGTAGGTGCCGTGCTAGTGCAACGGACGGAAGAAGGAGACGAAGCCCCCGTCGCCTATATGTCCCACAAATGGAATCCCGCTCAGAGAAACTACACCGTCACTGAGCAAGAATGTCTGGCAGCGGTGTTGGCAATCAAAAAGTTCCGTGCCTACGTGGAAGGTCACGAATTTGAAATCGTGACCGACCATGCTTCCCTAAAATGGCTAATGCACCAACCAGATCTAAATGGTCGCTTAGCCCGGTGGGCCCTTAAACTTCAAGGGTTTAATTTTACCATCACCCACCGAAAGGGAAGCCAAAACGTAGTGCCGGACTCTTTGTCGCGCATGTTCTCTGCCGAGGCGTTGACGCCGGCGGAATGCGAGGAAACTCCAATGGAGCTAGATTTGACTTCGCCGCATTTCAAAAGTGCTTCTTATTTGGAGCTAGCGGCGAAAGTCCAGGCAGAACAACACCAACTGCCGGACCTAAAAGTGTTAGACGGGTTCGTATACAAGCGAACCGAATATGCGACCGGAAACGGACTTCAAGACCAGTTGGCTTGGAAGTTGTGGGTGCCGTCAGAAATGACGGCAGAATTAGTGAAGAGAGCTCATGACCCACCCTTGAGCGCGCATGGTGGCGTGGCCAAAACCCTCGGCCGATTACGGCAATGGTTTTACTGGCCACGGATGGCCGCTCAAGTCAGTGAATATGTGGGATCATGCCTCATATGCAAAACCACCAAAGCTCCTTCACACACCCTTCGACCACCAATGACGCTTCAGTCCATACCCGAGCGCATATTCCAACGCTTGTATATAGACATTATAGGCCCCTACCCTAGGTCCAAATCTGGCAACATAAGAGCCCTCGTCATCCTAGATCATCTCTCGCGGTTCCCATTCATCGAGCCGCTTCGGAAGTTCACTGCGAAAGCAGTCATCGACATCCTGAGGAGGAGGGTATTCCACCTTGTTGGAGTCCCGGAAAGTGTCGTGACTGATAATCGTGTGCAATTTCGTTCTTCTGTATTCCAAACCTTTTTACAAGAATTCGGTATCGAACACACCTTCACCGCCGTATATTCCCCTCAATCTAACGCCTCGGAACGTCTTAACCGATCCATACTGGCAGCAATTCGGTCGTATATTGACCCTGCTCAAATGGAGTGGGACGCCAAACTATCGGACATAACCGGCGCATTGCGCTCAGCACCTCACGCGACGATAGGGACTTCGCCCTATCAGGCAGTCTTCGGGCAACCAATGGTCACCCACGGCCGCACTAACCATCTGTTGCGGCAACTCCATCTCCTGGACTGCCACCTCCTGATCACTTGGCACTCCTACGCCAGACCATCCGCGACCTCACCACCAAGGCCCAGTCTTGCAATGCAAAGACCTATAACCTTCGTTCCAGGGTGGTTACATACCAGCCTGGCGAAGTGGTCTACAGGCGCAACTTCCGGCAAAGTGACGCAGCCGCGCACTACAATGCAAAGCTGGACCGGAAGTTCTTACCTAGTAAGGTAATTAAGAAGATCAGCGGTGCTTATTACCAGCTGGCCGATCAAAATGGACGATCAGTGGGCGTCTTTCACGCGAAAGACATCACTAAGTGATAGACCCACTGAGTTCACCAGTTCACGATTAGTTTCCAAATTTTATTTGGAGATCGTCCATTTGCGCCTATTTCAGGTGTCACTCCTGCCCCAATTAGAAAGTATCTAGAGATGTTCACCTCGTTCACCATTTCCTCTACCTAAGCTACTTTCATCATTGACTTAGTATACGCGTTCACGATATTGCCTTAATTAAATTTTCCCCTTTAATTCGCTCACTTGTTCACGCGATATATATAAAGGATTGGATAGTAAACGACATGATCACCTGTCCACGTCATGGTATTTCACATATTACATCCATCCTTCAGCTCTTTCCACGCACTTGTCCTTGTGGAAAGATCTGTGTTGTAGCATCCAGTAATTTTTTTATTTTTATTAATTCAAAAATTATTGGACCCATCCTTCCGACACACACTGTATGTGCTCGGAGACACTACAACAATTTCAAATTGAAAAACGAATTCAATTTGAACAATAATAAGGTACCGTACGTCCCCGGCGACCTTATTATTGTATTCGCACAGCAACGAAATTCCTAACGGGTTTTTTTTTTTGCTGGGCAATCGCGCATTGCGAGATGCAGCGCTTGATTCGTGACAGTCGGATAAAAACTCGTAGCCATGGCGGATGGGCGAAGGCGAGTTGCCGGGGTCGTTTGAAATAAAATTTGTCTCTTTGCTGAAGCGGTTTCCGTGGCTCAGATCGCGCGCTTGGGAGTGCATTGTGACTTAAAGGGATCGAGGCGATGCGATGCGAGGTTAAGGATAGTCGTCGGTGAATTTGGGAGAAAGAAACTTGATCTTTGCGGAAACAGACCGACCCGGGCCCATCAATGCTTTAAGTGGTGTGGTGCATCTGGACTCTGATCGGCGTGAATTTTCTGTGTGTTTTCAGTGAGCCCTTCGTGCCCGCTAACTGTGGATAACCGTGCCGCGCTGAGTGCCACCAAAAGCATTAAGACAAAAGTAAAACCAATTAGGAAACGCAACATAGACGGGTGAAAAGTGTGCTGCCGAGCGGTGTTGAAAGAAGATTCGCGCGCCTTGAAGGCTCGGACGCTCAAACTTAGCGCACGCGTTGATCTCCACCCGATGGAACCATCGTCGTGCTTGCAGCGACAATTTCCAAGCTTTGTCGGCCATTTGTTTTTTTTCGGGTGAATCGCGATAGTTTCATTGCTCGATTGATTTCCTACGATACGGTCTAACAGTACGTTAAAAAATACCAAATTGAGCTACAAGTGCGCGCCGTGATCGACTTAACAAGATGGTTTCATCGAAACCTCGAATCCAGCTATGGTGCGGATGTCGTCTATTGTTTGAAGTTTTCACTTGTTCTGCCTGTCATTGAACACCATTCGTCTTCGGGTGTTATATAAGTTGGAATTGGCGCGTAAAAGGTAGAATTCGTTGGATCACGTCGCCCACTAAATGACCAACCACTTGTCATGGAGTAATCGTGCCGGCGTAACTTGTGCGTATTAAAAATTTTCCCTTAGCACCCGTGTATCTTCGTTTTTGCATCATAACCCAAACACGTGTACTGTTATTCAAACATACGTTCGAGCAGATTCAGGCAACCAAGTTCCGCAACCCAAACTGTGATTTAAAAATAATTTGCACGATGGTAACCTCTTTAATGTGTAATAGAAGTGTCGAAATTTACAACGATTTGCATATGCTATTGTAGTGCTGCGACAATTAAAGTGAGATAAATCAAATCTGAAGAGTGCATATTAGAACACAGTATGTCAGCCATAGCGGTTTTCGCGACGCCTAGTGGAATATGTACCTAATTATATGACAGCGAAAAACTAACAAAAACTGCATTCACTTGCAAGGGTGCGCCAGCATGTTCAGCGGTTTATCAGTGAAATTTATGTTCGATAAAACCTTAAAGTCATACAATTATACTGTTGGATCATTGTATAGTCCCGTGAAAACCAGTTACCCATGTGGTGAATGCTTTGCCAAAAGATATAATTCGGTTTTTGTTTGATGAGAACCGTTTCGTAGTTTTCGTAAAAGCAACTACAACAAACTTATTTGAGCGAATGTTTCATACGGACCTATGGGTTTTTTAAATTATGTGAGACATGCATTGGTCTCATTAGAAACATCGTGCTTACTAGAAAAGTCAATACCGCATCTATGGTTGACTTGAAATATTGAACACCCTGGTTGTTGGGTTCTGTTTCAGCTCTCGCTGAAGTGCCTAGGAGGATTTTATTCGGATCAGAGCGCGACAGATTTACTTGTGTGCATGGTGGTGGAATGCGAGCCTTGGGATGCATAAAGTGGCCTCTATGAAGGCGAGATGTAGTAAGGTCTCTCGCACATAGATCGACTGCGATCTGGTACGTACATTATTTTCTTGGTATCTTTTTGGTCATTACTAGCGTCTATTGCTGACGCGACGCTGGCACGCGTCAGACGATCCTGACGAGTGTGATTTTTTGTGGATATCGTAGCAGCCACTTTGGCGGCCGTGACGTGACGTTCGCAGGTAGCGAAGCCTGGAAACTGACGACAGTGCGACTACGCAGTGGCCCCTTTTGAACCAGCTGCACCTGTACTTAGAATTAAGAAGCATAATATTTTATCAAGTACCCAATTATGGCACTGGTGCTTTAAGCGATATGTGCATACGATTTTAATTTGTATTACAATGCGACTTCGTAATTTCGATATGCTTTCAAACGTAAATTTTGAAGAGTACAAATGTTGAATGCTTGTTAATAGTGAAGAAAAGTATATTCTCTTTTGGAAGCACATTGTACAGTGAATTGAATTGGTTTATTTACCTGTTTGATATACATCCAGTTACAGTTATAACTCATTTGCGATCAGAGAGTACATTCATAGAATTGAAATAGTTTTGAAATGAGAAAACGAGCTACTTGCTCGATGTAAAACAGAAGAAAAGTTAAGTTATAAGTTAATTGATTGATTTGTCTTTCGGTTTTATATTACCATAATGACTATCGGATTTGTAAGCAGTTCGTTTTCCGTAATGAATAAATCAATTATGTTTTGTTAAATCTGAAATTCTGGCCTTCTTATTGGGCGAAAGCCCGAGAAGCTCTCTTCTGTTTCAGGGTCCGCGTATGGCCTGGCTGGCCAATGATTGATTAAATAGTTTTCGTGATTTTTCGGTATTTTCAGTTCTTTAAAGGGAGGGATACTGGCCAAACAAGTAGTTTCAGTGTTTTCTTGTTAGCTTTTTGAATTTTGAAATATATGGCCAGTATCAGTGGGTGGAGGACCCCAGACCATCGGGGTCAGGGCTCCACTACCATCGGGGGCCTGGGGCTGTCTGCCTCACCCGGGTTCCTTAGAAAAGAGAGGTAGCGCGTTTTCCTTGTCCTTTTATTATATTTTCAATTTTTGGCTCCGTGCTTTGTCACGAGCACTGGGTCTGCGTAGTCAGCCCATGTTGCAGAGCTATGGGTGGTTTCCTTTACGGAACTATGCCCCCTTTTGTCCTTGGGTATTTTTATATACCAGTTTGCGGCTACGAATTCATGACGGATGAATATTACGTAGCATCCCGTTTCTTTGAGAGCAAACCATCCCCATTTTTCATGAACCCACCCCAGCCGCAGCGAGCTAGCAAAGCGGCACACCAGCATCCGTCGGGGTTGGTTGAAGGGTGCTCCGCTAATGCGGACGAGGGGCCTTCACGGCCATTTCTAGGGCACCCTGCTCTCGGGGCAATTCTTGTTTTTATTTTGCCTCTTGAATGGCATTAGCCATTCCACTTTTTGGACCTTAGCACTCTTGGTTCTGGACTTCGGTCTGGTTCTAAGTTGTGCTAAGGCCATTCTCCAATCACACCTATACGCTACACACTCCTTTTTTTTAATTTGACTTGCCTCTTGAATGGCAGTAGCCATTCCACCTTTTCTGGTCCTTAGGACTCTTGATTCTGGACTTCGGTCTGGTTCTGAGTTTTGAGGCCTCTTCATTTACACTCTCATTCTTAAAAATCGTAACATAATATATATATATATATATATATATATATATATATATATATATATATATATATATATATATATATATATATTTATATATATATATATATATATATATACATATTTATATATATATATATATATATATATATATATATATATATATATATATATATATATATATATATATATATATATATATATATATATATATATGTATATATGTATATATATATATATATATATATATATATATATATATATATATATATATATATATATATATATATATATATATATATACATACATATATATATATATATATATATATATATATATATATATATATATATATATATATACATATGTATATATATATATATATGTATATATGTATATATATATAAGTAGTAAGGGCGCCACCACTCAATGCTATAAGCATAGGGTGCGGTAGAGATAGCCTGCTCGATGCCACCAGAGTGTGACTCCAGAGTAGCTCCTCCTTCGTTGGTAGCCACCAGAAGAGCTTATGTGTTAGAGGATAGGCGGTGTGGGCGTGAAGGTGCTAGAGCTTTGTGCTTTGTGAGACCTCTGAGAGGTGCTTTACGTGACACCAGGTAAAGCAACCATCTTGCTTTTCTGTGGGAGGTGTTTGATTGCTTGTAAGCTGGTCTGGTCTGTTTCTGTTGGGTTTGATTGCTTGTAAGTTGGTTTGGTCTGTTTCTGTTGGGTTTGATTGCTTGTAAGCTGGTCTGGTCTGTTTCTGTTGGGTTTGATTGTTTGTAAGTTGGTTTGGTCTGTTTCTGTTGGGTTTGATTGCTTGTAAGCTGGTCTGGTCTGTTTCTGTTGGTTACTTTTTGTTCTTGAATGTATGAGCGAAGATAGATCGGGTATGAGAGATGGAGCAATCGCTAGCGATCGTCATACCAGTCGGTGTGTTGTCTGTTCTCGAGATATATTTTTATGACTTCGATGTTGGGGGGGGGGTGCATCATTACGTGCATACGTTTTTTTAGTTTTGATTTGCGAATAATCTTTGATTAATAAATGAAAGAGTTTTACATTTTTGAAATCTAGATTTATTCATACATTTGACGACGGACATAAACACAAACGTTATTTAGATTTGATTTGCGAATAATCTTTTACAAACTAAGTACAAGTCAATGAAAACCCCTAAACTAATCATTATAAATAGAATCCTACTTATTATTTGACAACAATAATTAAAAAAAATAGGTGTTCTTTTCTGTTTTTTCACTACAATAGGAACGTCATAAGGTCCACAGACGTCTTTTCCATTGGTGTAACAGCACTCTGGTGATAACCGTAAATGCTCGGCTTCAATGTCATCAGGTGCAGTAGCGACACTCATAAGTAACGAGCAAAAGTAACACCTCACGAGATCTTTTATGTTGGTGTAAAAAAATCCACTACGTGCAAGTTTTAAAACCTTCCTTTCATCTATACCCAGATTAGCAAAGGTTTTGAATCGGTGATGTTCGTATTTCAATTTCAACATGTTGACTGTTAGCTTCAGTCGTTACAAGACGTCTTTTATATTAATCCAAGAATTGTGATGAGCTGGAAAGCCAAGCCATTTTACAAAAGCTTTATTACCATTTCTTTTTATAATTTTTTCAACAAGGTATGTGTCGGGATATTTTACTGGAGTTAGCTCTGGTTCATAAAATCCTCCTTGAATTAAATTTTTTTCATAATCTTCCAATGTGTACGTACGGGGTTGTGTTTTTCTGACTTCCTTTATTTTAAATATTTCCGTAGACCAGTTAGGGGTGTAACCTTTTTCAAAAATCTGTTTATGCTTACTTATGCGCACATCCTCACCAACCTTAAATTTGGGGTGTGATGTTACCTTAACCTTCCTGTAAACGTCCGAGAGTAATTGTACTTCGTTTGATGTATTAATATCTATTGGGCGCATTTTAATAACTCGGTGTTTTGTTTTGTTGTATCGGGCAACTAGTTTATGTAAGGAATCGAACCAGCGGTAATTTCCATTCATGCTAAAGCTCTTCCACATAATACCCTTTAGAGTTCTGTTGAAGCGCTCTACAATCGATGCTTTCAACGCACTAAATGTTGAATAGTGGTTAATTTCATACTTTTTCATAATATGTTGAAATCTTTTGTTGAAAAATTCCTTCCCGTCATCTGTTTGTAAATTTCTGGGAATACGTCTTTGTTCGAGAATTGTTTCCATTGCCTTCGTCACTTCAATAGCGCTTTTATTTTTGACTGGTAATGCCCAAGCGTACTTGGAAAAAGTGTCAATTATTGTAAGAAGAAATTTGTATCCTCTATTCTCTGATGAGTATGCACTCATATCAACCAAATCCGCCTGCCATAAATCATCAATACCTCTGATAGTGACCCGACGTCGTTTAAAATTTTTACGAGCGGGTCTGTGTAACTCGTTGACAATTTGCCTTCTACTCATAACGATTAAATGTATAAATATAGGCCGTTTACTTGTTTTTATGTTAAAATCTTTGAAAATTTGCAAAAATGACGTACTTTGTTCACCCCTTCACAATGATGGTTGCCGGTCCATCTGGCTGTGGCAAGACGAGTTTTATAGAGGCACTTCTTAGAAATGACTCTATGATACAGCCTCGGGTGAAGAAGGTTATTTGGTGTAATGCTGAAACTCAAGCTGTACCAACAAAAGTAGGTTTTAAAAATATCGAATACTTAAGTACGATTCCAGAAGAGTTTGTGAATAATGCAAATGAGCCGACACTTATTGTTTTGGACGATATGATGTTAAACGCGTTTTCAAAGCAAGTTTGCGAACTGTTCACCAAAGGATCACATCATAGGAATTTTTCGGTGATATTGGTAACACAAAATGTATTTCATCAGGGAAAATTTTGCCGTGACATATCGCTAAATTGCAAGTATCTGGTGTGCTTCAAGAACCCGCGTGACAAAAGTCAATTTCATCACCTGGCTAAACAAATTTATCCTGAAAATAGCAAGGAGCTTGTGAGAATATATAAAGAAATCACTCAGGCGCCACACAGTTATTTATTAATAGACCTGACTCAGAATACAAATGATATATTACGCTTCCGTGCTGATTTATTCAACAAAAACTTTGTAACGTGTTATTGCTCAAAGGATAGCTTAAAGCAAGAGAATGGGGTCACGAATGAAGCGATTAAAGGACAACAAGCATATGTTATACGTGCTTAGACAAGCTCGGCCGGGTTTGAGAAACGCTATACTTAAGAATGCCGACACAGAGGTAATTAAAACACTTTGCGAAATCACCTTGAATACGCTGAATGGAAACCACAGACCTCGTGGAAAGATATATAACCGTCTCTGTAAATATAAAAAGTGTATGCGCAAGTTAGTAGATGCTAAACGGTCAGTTCCGCGACAACGTAAAGTACTAATTCAACAAGGCGGATTTCTACCTGTATTACTAGGCAGTGTACTTTCAGGGGTGATTGGTTCACTAATTGAGAAATATGTATAGGAACAGTAATCTGAATAAAATGCTACTTCTGTCTCCTGAAGTATATGCAAATTTGAAAGACACTATTGAAATTTCTAATAACCAGAGCTTGTTCGATAAAGCAATGAATAAGATATTGAAAAGTGAAAAATTCAGTGATAAAGACAAATGGTATCATTATCGAAACGAACTTATAAAATTTTTAAACACCCGTCGTAGAAGTAAAGGATAGTAGTAAGACAGGCACCACGCCATATAATTTTACTAGCGTAAAGAGTACCACAAAATTGCCAAAGTGCCACCATACGCCCCCCGTGTATTTAGATAGCTGAGTGCCACCACGATCTTGGCTGGAGGCGGGATGGAAGTGCTGACGAGGAGTTGGGCGATGTGTGCTGGTGATGTGAAAGAGTGAGAAAAGCAGATGGAAAACAGCTTTTTTCGAGAGAATGGGCGTTGGGTGCGAGGAGTTGAGTGTATGGTGTTTTCAGACTACGTCATCAGAATTCCGGGCTTTGCATTGCCCTGACTCGGGTTGAATCGTTCGAATGGGGGGGCTACTTCCCGCCTTTTTTCTCTTGAAAAGCTTTACTTGTTGGATGGATGTGAGACTTATTCTCTTGGTAAGTTCCACAAGTCCCACCTCCATTTAGACGGGGAGCTTGTCCACGTGTGTGGAGATTCGCCGGCCGATACGTGAAAAAAAAAAAAAAAAAAAAATACGTATGATCTTTGCCGCCGCCACCGCGGCTGCAGCCGTCATAATCCTCTTCTAGAGGAAATGTCTATGCGATTCCTGCTGCATATGCATACGAGGCGACCGAATTAGTCACAAGCAGAAAAACTCAAGTGTACGTAAACTGTGCCGCCGTCGTCAGTATGTAAACATACATATCCATTTAGCCAGAGACTTGCCGGTCGATACATGAAGAAAAGAAGATAAAACTCATGGTTGTAAGCTAATGATGCATCTTACGTTTCACCTGATCTGGTTTTAAGTGAAGCGCCAGGCACGATGGCGCTATCCGCTATATTGGGTTCATTGTAAATGATGAATGAAAATTCCGGTCGAGATAAGACGGTTAAGATGTCGACGGCCAGATAGCTATTAATTCTTTGATTCTGCTTTGCACATTTTCCCGTAAACCATGAATGAATATACTGATCGAGATAAGACGATTAAGACATCGAGAGCCAGACGGTAATCAATAGCACGTCTTCACGTATGAACGAACGGGTGCAGGTTTTTTACGGACGGTGATGATCTCGCGACTTGCATACGTTTTTTCGTGTTGATTTGTACACAATCTTTGATTAATGAATGAAAGAATTTTATATTTTGAAATCAAGTTTTTTATTCAGGCATGTTACGATATAGTAGTAATAAAACACAAACGTTTTTTACTTATGATTCATGTCATGCAATCTTTTACAGGCTAAATATAGATCAATGAAAACTCCACAACTAATCATTATAAAAAGAATACTTCCTATTATTTTGCAGCAATAGTTAAAAATAGGTGTTTGTTTCTGTTTGTTCACTACAATAGGAATGTCATAAGGTCCACAGACATCTTTTCCGTTGGCGTAGCAGCATTCTGGCGAAAGTCGTAAATGTTCAGTTTCAATGTCATCCGGTGCAGTAGTGGCGCTCATAAGTAACAAACAGAAGTAACATCTCACAAGATCTTTTATGTTGGTGTAAAAAAATCCACTACGTGCAAGTTTTGAGCTTTTCCTTTCATCTACAGACAGATTAGCAAAGGTTTTGAATCGGGCGTGCTCGTACTTCAATTTCAACATGTTGACTGTTAGCTTCAGTCGTTACAAGACGTCTTTTATATTAATCCAAGAATTGTGGCGAGCTGGAAAGCCAAGCCATTTTACAAAAGCTTTACTACCATTTCTTTTTATAATTTTTTCAACAAGGTATGTGTCGGGATATTTTACTGGAGTTAACTCTGGTTCATAAAATCCTCCTTGAATTAAATTTTTTTCATAATCTTCCAATGTGTAGGTACGGGGTTGTGTTTTTCTGACTTCCTTTATTTTAAATATTTCCGTCGACCAGTTAGGGGTGTAGCCTTTTTCAAAAATCTGTTTATGCTTACTTATGCGGACATGATCACCAACCTTAAATTTAGGTTGTGATGTTACCTTAACTTTCCTGTAAACATCTGAGATTAATTGCACTTCGTTTGATGTGTTAACATCTATGGGACGCATTTTAATAACCCGATGTTTTGTTTTGTTGTATCGGGTAACTAGCTTATGTAAGGAATCGACCCATCGGTAGTTTCCATTCATGCTAAAGTTCTTCCACATAATACCCTTTAGAGTTCTGTTGAAGCGCTCTACAATCGATGCTTTCAACGCACTAAATGTTGAATAGTGGTTAATTTCATACTTTTTCATAATATGTTGAAATCTTTTATTGAAAAATTCCTTTCCGTCATCTGTTTGCAGATTTCTGGGAATGCGCCTTTGTTCGAGAATTGTTTCCATTGCCTTCGTCACTTCATTAGCGCTTTTATTTTTGACTGGTAATGCCCAAGCGTACTTGGAAAAAGTGTCAATTATTGTAAGAAGAAATTTGTAGCCTCTATTCTCTGATGAGTATGCACTCATATCAACCAAATCCGCCTGCCATAAATCATCAATACCTCTGATAGTGACCCGACGCCGGTTAAAATTTTTACGAGCAGGTCTGTGTAACTCGTTGACAATTTGCCTTCTACTCATAACGATTAAATGTATAAATATAGGCTGTTTACTTGTTACTAATGTTCGAAGAAGAACATTAGTATTAAAATCACTTTGGCCAAAAATTCATATTTCTATATATATATATATATATCATCAAAAAATTTCAGTGAAAAAATCTCAGGAACGCGCCATCCGATTGAGCTGAAATTTTCAGGACACATTGGTGTATATGCAGAATAGTGCCAGGTCTCACAAAAAGTTAATAATCTTTAACCCTTTGGCACCGGCGGCCATTTTAGTGATATTTTTAATATACCTATTTTTTCGTACGCAAATAATTTTTGCAAAAATAAAGTTGACGAAATAAATTTTGAACGTGTTTTACATGTGAATCGGATAATGTTTTGGAATTTATTAACCCCATGTGTGCGCTGAGTGCATAAAAAGAGAACGGGAAAACTTGAAAATTTTTAAATTGCGATAACTTTTGACAAAGCTATTCAATCATTACCAAATTTTCAGGACATATTGGTATTAGTTAGTTGTAGATTTGTGTAGCTTTAAATGAGCGTGCTGGCAACCCTGTAGCTAGGGCAGGCACTGAAAGTGAAAACCTCCAAATCATCGTCTCTCTTGAAAAAATGTCGTTTCTTAAAAACAAAGCCACTCATATGTAAATTTTGTGCTTTGTTTACATAAACAAACAAAAAAAATTGATATGGTATAACGGGCACGCATGGTAACCCTTGCCCAAGTTACCTATATTTTTAGCATCAAAAACTTCTGTTCACGGAAACTCACGATCCGATGAACAGAATTTATTGAAATTTGCAGAATGTATTGGTCTTATATAGGACCAAGTCTGATAGAAGTGATTTTGAAATGCGGGTGATTCTGTGCCAGTGGTGCCATCTTGAAAAATCACTAAAAAAGGTAACTGCTTTTAGCCCTATTAATTCTGATTGAATCGTTCGATTTTGACGAAATTCACACAATAGCTGGACCTTATTTCAAACCAAGTTTGGTAGAAATTTGGTTGAAAAATTCGGTTGGAGCTGCCAGCTATGATAATTTTGGTGTCTTAAATTTGAAAAAATAAAAATTTGGAAGTGAAAACGTTCAAACCATCGAATATCCTAAAAAATGTCCGTTTCTACAATAAAACCAATCTATATACAAATCTTATGCTTAATCTACACAGTCAAAGTAAAACTTTGGAAATTTCATGTCGGACAAGAACGGTAACCCTTTCTCAGTTAACCTATATTTTTAGCTTCAAAAACTTCTGTTCACGGGAACTCACGAATCAATAATCAGATAGAATTGAAATTTTAAGAATGCATTGGACTTAAGTAGGGCCAGGTCTGATAGAAGCGATTTTGAATTGTAGGCAACTCTGTTCCAGTCGTGCCATCTTGAAAATTTACAAAGAAAAAAAAATGCTTTTTGCCCTATGAAATGTGAATAAGTTACCAATTTTCATGAAATTGACACAGTAGCTGAACTTTACTCTAAACTCTGTTTAATAGAAATTTGGTTGAAAAATTCGATTGGTGCTGCCAGCTATGGTAATTTTTGTGTCTTTGGTTTTGAAAATTCGCCCAGGAAAATAAAACTTTTTGCCCTATAACTTCCAGTGCAGTCATGAAATCAATACGAATTTCATACAATTACTGGAACCTATTATAAACATTATTCAAGCCAAATTTGGTTGAAAAGCCATGATAGGGTTGCCAGCTATTGTTGGTTTTGTGTTTGTTTGCAATATCTTTATTAAGCGGTTTTATCGTAGAATTTTCAATTGGTTATGATATTGTAGTGACAATAAACAGCAAATATTAAGCTTTCGATTATTTGAAAAAACTCGCTGCAGGTAGCCCTAAATTTCTTTATACTCCTATAACTTCAAATGTTATATAACAACGTGAAGCAAATGTGATATATTCTTGGCTTTGATATTGGCGAAAGGCTGCCAGCACGAGTCGGTTGTGCTAATTTTGTATCAATAAATGCTTAAAGTTAGTATTCATACCGGAAACATTTACAATGAAAATAAATAACCGATGTTTCAATTCCCCAAGTTCTGCAAATTTTTCGGATCGCAGCCCCAAACTCCAACTTCAGTTACAGTGCTGCAGGCACTGAGCATTTTCTTCATTGATATTGTATGAGATGCTGCTTTCAAAATTTTGTGAAATAAGCAACTGATAACGAATATAATTAACCCCTGTTTTGCTCTCATAAACGTTGAAATTCATGCCAGTGGTAATATCTGAAACCTTCTACTATAATGCATTCTTGAGACCAAAGTAAAACGTGGCATTTGAAACAATTTGGCCGTAATAAGCAGCGCATGTGGTGGAATATGCACTCAAAACCTGCACAATTCTTCTACTGTTCTTCGAACATTAGTGTTTCTAGCGGTTCAGGTGCGCTAGAGTTTTTTTTATGTTAAAATCTGTGAAAATTTGCAAAAATGACGCACTTTATTCACCCCTTCACAATGATGGTTGCCGGTCCATCTGGATGTGGCAAGACGAGTTTTATAGAGGCACTTCTAAGAAACGACACTATGATACAGCCGCGGGTGAAGAAGGTTATTTGGTGTAATGCTGAAACTCAGGCTATTCCAACAAAAGTAGGGTTTAAAAATATCGAATACTTAAGTACGATGCCGGAAGAGTTTGTGAATAATGCAAATGAGCCAACACTTATTGTTTTGGACGATATGATGTTAAATGCGTTTTCAAGACAAGTTTGCGAACTTTTTACCAAAGGTTCACATCATAGGAATTTTTCGGTTATATTAGTAACACAAAATGTATTTCATCAGGGCAAATTTTGCCGTGACATATCATTGAACTGTAAATATCTGGTGTGCTTCAAGAATCCGCGGGATAAAAGTCAATTTCATCATCTTGCTAAACAAATTTACCCTGAAAATAGCAAGGAGCTTGTGAGAATATATAAAGAAATCACTCAGGCGCCACACAGCTATTTATTAATAGACCTGACTCAGAACACAAATGATATACTACGATTCCGTACTGATTTATTTAACAAAAACTTTGTAACGTGTTATTGCTCGAAGGATAGTTTAAAGCAAGAGAATGGTGTCACGAATGAAGCGATTAAAGGACAACAAGCATATGTTATACGTGCTTAGACGTGCTCGACCGGGTTTGAGAAATGCTATACTTAAGAATGCCGATCCAGAGGTAATTAAAACACTTTGCGAAATCACATTGAATACGTTGAATGGTAACCACAGACCTCGTGGAAAGATATATAACCGTCTCTGTAAATATAAAAAGTGTATGCGCAAGTTAGTAGATGCTAAACGGTCAGTTCCGCGACAACGTAAAGTACTAATTCAACAAGGCGGGTTTCTACCAGTATTACTGGGCAGTGTACTTTCAGGGGTGATTGGTTCACTAATTGAGAAATATGTATAGGAACAGTAATCTGAATAAAATGCTACTTCTGTCTCCTGAAGTATATGCAAATTTGAAAGACACTATTGAAAGTTCTAATAACCAGAGTTTGTTCGATAAGGCTATGAATAAGATATTGAAAAGTGAAAAATTCAGCGATAAAGACAAATGGTATCATTATCGAAACGAACTTATAAAATTTTTAAACACACGTCGTAGAAGTAAAGGATTTCTAGAAAGAAAAACTCAAACGCCTTCTTCGAGCAAGCATGTACACAAAAAACAGAAAAGTTTGCGAGACAACACGACACAAACTAAATATGTTTTTAGAGATGAGAAACCTACGCAAACTACACCTGTACGAGTGGAAAAATTGTTTGAATCATTAGGTGAAATCACACCTCCAAGGAGTGTATTATCGGCTGCAGCAAAGCGTCGTCTATCGGCAAGTGGAATAGCCAAAAGTCTGAAGCCACCATCGAAATTTAGAAAAACTTCAGCTGACAAAGATTATAGGATAATAACTGGTGATGACGGAATAACACAATACACAGTACCTGTTGATATGAGTCCTGATGAAGTAGAAGACGTTCTAGGGGAGATAGACAATCTTGATGATGAGGGGTCCAATGTCTTTAAAATGGAGAAAGAAGGTGAAGAAGATTCTGAAAGTATCACGGATGTGGAAATGCAAGAGCTGCCTAGTTACTCTATATTAAGGCCCTCTCGGTTCGATCCTAATCAATACACGTCTGATCAACCCGTCAGAAAACATCCTGTTCGACAGAGTGAGAGACTGAAAGAAAAAAAAGGGCGTAGCTCGAGTGTACCAGATCTGGCTTGGGAAAGAATTTGAAATGCCTGTAACAGTAACAGATGATGAATTCTACGTATGCCTTTTAAGCAATAGCTCTCTGAGCATTTACCCTGAAAACACATTATCATCTTTTGAGAATATTCTTCCTGCTTCTTGTAAGCTTGGTAGCGGTTGGCGTGTTGGAATAACAGAGATAATGTTGCCAAAACGAAAAAAAGGAGAGACAGTGTCAACCAGCAGTGTTTCTAAGCGTTCTAAATACAGTATCGGAGAAGAAGAAGCTAGTATGATGAAAAGAAGTCGACGATCAACTGCAGCAGAATCCAGCAAACCTGAAGTAACAGAATTAGTTGTAAAAATCATGCCTTTGAAAAAAAATCTTGTTCTCTTAAGATGGAGTGATGCTACTTTGCGGAGACTTTGTTATGAAAAAAACGATATCAATTTTTCAACATTCCTATCGTCATTTTTCTTGGTTATTAAACCTGACTTCTATAACTACTATTTGACATCAATTAAGGAACTGGTATTCAAACATATCGAAAAAGATCGAGATGAAGGAAGTATTCCCGACATCAGTGATTCTAAGAAGATTGGAGGTTTCTGCTTACATGTTTACCAAGGCGAGAAAATCGCCGAAAAAGTTTATTTAAACTCAAACAAAAAGTTTAACACACTTCAGGACTTTATTGATTATATAATTGGACAGATTCCGAGGTCGAAAAGAAATTATGTAGAGCTATTAAGAATGATTGACGAATACATATATCCTGCACATAGCTTAAGACGTGAGTGGGAAAGAAAAGCGGGGATCAAGCCTACCTCGCATACGTTTCATCTAAAAGACTATGGTGTAAAAATTAATGTGGAACTGCCAATACCTTCACCGATTAACATTACGGATTTTGTGTCACTTTTGCTGAGTGGAATAGAGTTTTCAGACGAAGATTTAAAAAAGAAAGCTGAAATTTCCGGTAGAACAGTGTACCAGGTACGAAAACAATTATTTTACAAAATTGGTCAATCAATTCGTCAATCCATAAGTGATGCCGCTAAAGAATCCGGTAGCGATATATTACCTGATGAATGGGCAAAAACCGAATCAGATACAATACTAAACATTCCATACAAAAGGAGTGATGGAACAACGGGTACAACACCAGTGCCGATTGAAGTGTCTAAAACTGAAAATATTGCTGGCCTATTCATTGATGCATTTTTAAAAACACCTGTTGATAAACGCGATCCAGATCTGATAGATGTCTCGATAAAAGAATCTTTCGATAAGTCCATATTTCTTGATAGTCTAAGTCGGTTGGAAAAAAACTTACATGAGCTTGATAAAAGAACACGTCGTGCTACGACATCCAAGACCGTTAGTGATTGTGAAAGCCCCAATTTAATTCACGTTTACACAGACATTATCAAACCTAGAATATTAGCTGATAAATTGGTGCGAAATCTTCGTACGATTCCTTTGCATGATTGCGACAGTATTTTCAGATTCAATCATGTAGAGTACTGTGCTGTGGAAAAAACTTTTTTCGAAAGCATTTCTATTAAAGTCACAGATCAACAAGGTGAACCAGTAGATTTTGAACCAAGTTTTACTCCCACATACATAATGCTTCACTTCAAACGGCGATAGGAAAAACTATAAATATTCACATCCATTGATCTAGGCGTTATAGTGTTAATATTCAATACCGATGTTAACGACATGAACTCGCACTACACACGCTATTATTTGGTCCAGAGTGGTGGAAATTTATCAGATATTGGAGACCTCTATCGAGCCCCAATTATCTATCAGCGCGGTAGAGGTATAGGAAGTTTTTTCAGTGGTTTATTACGTTATCTAAAACCTTTGGCTGCGTCAGGTGTAAAAGCTATAAAACGACAAGCGGCCAGAACCGGTAAGGCTATTATACAGGAGGTTGGGAACAAACCTCTTAAAGAACTCTTAAGAGAACACGGACAAACTGCAGCACAGGAGTTAGCTCAGAAAGGTATAAACAAACTTTTTGATAAGATGGATGGAGCAGGTAATCGAATGGCTATAAAAAGAGCTAACCCGTTCACAACAATTCAATTCAAGTCTTCTCCTAAGCGACGTAAAGCTGGTAAATTGAAAAAAAGTGTAAAAAGAGCGTCACGTAAAAAGATTAAAAGGGTGAAAAGTAAACGAAAAGTTATCAAGAAGCGGGTGTTGGACATATTTGATAAGTAATTAACATGTCCTCCTACAAAGAATGCATGAAATCCGAATTGGACATTTTCTCCACATCACCGATTCAAAGCAACATTTTAAAAACCGAAGAAGTTGCATACAAGCCAATAGCTTCATTGGATAACTCATCTGTACTGGAATTCATCTCTCTCGGCCATGGTGATACGTATCGTGATTTGTCCAGCATATATCTACGGCTCAAAGTGCAGATGGTTAAAATAAAGGATGGCAAAGAGATGTTATTCACAGGGACTGAAGTAATCAAGGGTGCTGATGGAAGAGAAGTCGTAGCTGATCCAATAGGCGTCGCAAATAATTTGATGCATTCGCTTTTTAGACAATGTACAGTGCAGCTGAATGGGAAGAATATAGCTCAAACAGACAACAACTACCAGTACAGGGCATACATTGAAAATCTATTGAATTACGGGAAAGATGCAGCAACAACTCATCTCGAATCGGTTGGATGGTATCTTGACCAGGATGAAATGGAAATGATTGAAGGCTCTGGTCCAAAGTCTGAGAATAAAGGTTATCTTAGTAGATCGGCGCTATTAGAGAAAAGTAATGTCGTCGAGTTAATGGGAAAGATCCATAGCGACATATTTAACCAAGAAAAACTATTGATTAATGGTGTGGATTTGCGCGTCATATTATCTTTAGAGAAACCTGAATTCTACCTGTACTCGAAAGATGATAAATTCTCACCTCGAATTAAAATACTGGAAGCAACAATGTACATGAATCATGTAAGCGTCAATCCCAATATTCTTCTGGCACATGAAACAGTACTGCAACGTTCAAATGCAGTATACCCGTACAAACGCGTCGAAGTGAAAACATACACGTTACCAACAAATACATTCACACTATCGCTGGACAATATAGTGGTTGGTCAATTACCGAACTTGCTCATTTTCGGGATGGTAGACAACGACGCCTATACCGGAAAACGTACTAAAAATCCATATAACTTCAAACACAACAACATCACGAGATTTAATTTGTCAGTTAATGGCGTACAAGTACCAAATCAACCTATAGAATTCGATTATTCAAAAGAAAAACCACTGAGCACCCGGGGGTACTTGAGTCTTTTCAAGGGTACTGGTATCAATTATTTCGATAAAGGCCATCCGATATCCAAACAATTCTTCGACAATGGTTGCTTTTTGCTAGCATTTGACTTGACAGCGGATAATTCATACGAATCAACTTGTGGCAGTTTATTGAATCAGGGTGTTGTGCGAATCGAGGGTAGATTCAAAGAGGCCTTAAAGAATAGTGTGACATGCATTGTATATGCAGAGTACGATACGAATATTGAAATCGATAAAAATCGAAACGTTTACTCGAGTCTATAAAAAAGTATATAAAGAGGTTCAACACTTCTGTATGTATTATTTATCTGTGCCTTGGTTGGAGATAACTACAGTACCATGACTCACTGTCTAGTAAATACCGAGTATTTTTCAGAGGGGCACTTTACCTTCTTTAAAAAAATTGCGTTTGCAGGCTTTATTTCACCAGATAAAGTGTATACAAAGGAGATCGTTTACAAATATCCTACATCAACAGTTAGCACTACAGATCATACTGGTGTGTCTGGAAACCTTGAACTTAAACGCTTGGATGAGGATCTTATAAAAACCCTCGCAAAGTTTTCAACTATTTTCGTACATGGGGAGCCAACAAAGGAATTCCTCCAGAGCTACGTTACACCTCGTACTAGGATCATTAACCTTGAAGCAATCACCTCTAAGGAACAGGAATGAACACGATCGAACTTGATAGTTCACTAAAGCGAAATCATGTTACTAAAAGATTTTTCAAGGGCGTTTTCCCGTGCGATCACTTACCCCGTCATATAAAGAAACCTGCTTGTATTATTGCGAATACAGATCCAGCTCATAAAAGCGGAACACATTGGGTGGC
Source organism: Nemotelus pantherinus (assembly GCA_963978885.1). NCBI lineage: Eukaryota > Metazoa > Arthropoda > Insecta > Diptera > Stratiomyidae > Nemotelus > Nemotelus pantherinus. The sequence goes on along the minus strand of OZ022264.1, from coordinate 136,020,723 downwards.
CTTTTATATTCCTAGAAAAGGTCCTATCGAGTACTTTGACTCTTTCGGTACATATCCTACTAACAAGTACTTCAAAAGATTCCTTCGTCTCAATGGTAAAGTTTTTGCAAATAATAAGCAGAGACTACAGAGTGCATTCTCAACTACATGCGGACAGTATTGCTGTGTTTTTCTTTATTTTCGCTGCAGTGGTAAGAGCTTCAAAAAATTCCTGAACCGATTTTCCTCTACAGATTATAGTTTCAATGATGGTGAAATAATTGATTTATACAGAAAAATTTATGTAAAACCCTCGTCACAAAAGGGGGGGGTATATATTAGCCAGTCATGTAAAAGGTTGCGAGTATAAAAGGGTACGTCGACTAACATTTGAGTCATTCGTTTCATCAGTCGTATTCCTGGAAAATGGCTAGCACAGCAGAAAAAAGTTCGTCATCCACTCGCAAGCGGAACAAGGCAACGCAAACAGCATCAGAGACTACTCCTTTCAAATCTCCGAGCGTCAAGCAAAGGAAAAAGACTTCGACTCAAAAACTATCAAAATCCCTAGCAGATAGTGAAAATGTCTTTCTTAACTACACGTACTATCTGGACGATTGTCATAATTTTAAAGTTACAATCGGCTTCGACCCGCAGACTTTTCATACAAAAATAATCTTCCGTTATAATGGACAACCCCCGCTGGCAATAGATTACAACCAATGGACTTCACTACACACATACCTAAAGCATCTGAAATCTACAACGGAAGAATATCCCGCGAACCAGCTAGGGCTCTTGGAGATATATCAGGTACCTATAGGTAACGAGAGTATAACATTTAAACATGAGGAACTATTCAAACTATTGGCGATGATGGATTTCTTCAACATTGTCATGTATCACAACAATCTGGCCGGAGAAAGCGTGAAGGAATATTTTGATCAATATTGTGCCAGATGCAGGGAGAAGGATAAAATTCAGCTGGATAACGAGGATTTCTTCATACCGCCTCGAACATCGTACGTACATATCAACTATTCAAGACTTTTTTACGAAATACCAATAATTTGTGGTTGTAACTTACTTTTTGCTGTTATGAAATAAAATACAAAAATTAAAACGTAAATGAATGACTTTTTATTTGCAATAATACATACTATTTGTTAGGTAATACAAAAAAAGGTTAACACAGTTTTGAGCAGCACATCTAGGTATTGGAGCTGTCGTGTGAATATTACAGATGGTTTTGAAATTCCGAAGCTCGCTTAATTTTGGAGTTGCGGGTTGAATAATGTTTGCTTTTGGCATATATTTTCTTAGAAACTTCTCCTTCATATTTCCTTTCAAGTATATTGTGCAATCTTTGAACTTTTCCAAGATTTCTGGAAGCTGGTTGTAATTAACGTCACCGTTATCCCATCGTAAGCCATTTATGTTGTGGACATCAAATTCGTGTTGTTTTCGAGCTCGCGTAGATAGTTCTTCGTATGGATAAGGAGGTGTAAAGTGGTAAACTGTTGGCTGTATTGAATCAAAACACAACATGGCAAGCTCTTTAGCAAAATATTGTCCATTATTTCCACAAACGAATTGGACGTCAAAAACAAACTCCGACATGTTGATGAAGCGGGTCAAAATCATACAATGAGAGTATTATTCACACAGCTTTCGGTATTTATTTCTTTTTACTTAAACAGCTAAACATGAAATGTTTCTTGTTTTTCTTTTGTTTGATGCTAGCTTTAACAAAGAGACGTTTTACAGTTTTATAATATTAATAATAGTTTTACGACTTTTTAAATCATATTTCTTAACATTTTAACTAATAACTTAGCATACAGCTTAACTTTCTAATCTTATTTTCTTGAACCCATAAGGGTAAGAAGTATAATTTTCTTTAACAACTCTTTTATCAAATGTGAATCGGAATTTTTTTCTTTCCGGGGAAGAAATAACTATCCCTGGTCTTTTTCGTTTAATTTTTCGTTCGTTCTCTACATAAATCGTATCTGTATCTAGATCTCCAATAACCATTGATCTGAACTTTTCGAAATTAATACGATCAGAATCTTTGAAAGTAATTGTTATACCTTTACATTTAGTTATATATTTGAAACCTTCTTTACATTTAATTTTCAAGCTATAACTTTTTGGACCTGTACTTACAAACTCTGATATAAAGGAGTCCGGACCATAACATTCAATTTCATCTGTCAAACCTCCTAAAAAATCTGAGATTGGAAATGGTATAGAACTTGACTTTTCTTCAGCAAAAATTAAACTATCAGTATCACAATAAAATAAGTTATTTCCAACTTTTTCTAAAGCATCGTAAAGTTTAAGTCTTGCAAAAGCAGTTGTGTAGGCTGCAATTGGTAAATTACTGTGTGGTAATGTATTGAGGTTTTCTTTCACATTCTTCCATGTCAACCACATTGTCTCTTTATCTGCAGGAAATAAAGAACAAACCTCTATTTCAGGAGAGTTAATAAAATCACAAAACTCTTTATAATCGTTAATTACTTTAGTGTATGTGCGGTCTTCCCTTTGTGCAAACTTACCCCAAAAAGAATTTAAACAAATCTTTGCAGTATTGCGCCTTCCAGGGATTTTTATTATATTACTTTTTTCCAAAACAATATCTTCTCTAGCCTGATAACTTCTCACAAATTCATCTTTTTCAGCCTCTGACAAAACTTTACTACCCCACCCGCTAGATTCCTGTTTAATTTTTAAGAAAGTGTTGACATATTCCGTGAATAAACCGCCTGTTTTTGAAATCGGATCGTATTGAGTATACTCATATTTCCAAACCTCAAACACCTGTGTTATTTTATAACCTTTTTCAACAGCAAGCTTGATTTCAGGAATAATCCATGTATCGGTAAATAGTCTTTCTTCAGAATTATGCTTACATTCAAACAAATTATTAAGCTCAGCACACTTTTTACAAAGAGCGAAATAAAGCTTCTTATTAGTTCTGAAAGGTAGAACCGGAAGATGTAAGGTAGTAGGTGCTAAAACCGAACATTTGATAAAGCCATGCATAGAAAGAATATCTGAAATGGGGGGGATGTTGTCATTACGTAAAATATTAGGATGACCTATTGGGTAAGGAGAATATTTATTAATGTATGGATAGAGACTGGTAAAGTCCAAATACCTCATAATTTCACCTTTTGCAGCCATATGATACAGTTTGAAGACCTCAGTACGACCCCCGTAAATTGCATCTCGTGGATTAAGTGGTAGAGAATAATTTGTGATACACACATTTAATGTATTATTTATCTCTTTGTTTTTTTCCAAGTATTTCCTAAAACTACATTCCCAAGTATATTCAAGTTTATATCCAGAGCGTTTAATCACTTCAAGTCTTTTAAGAGTGCTTTCATTCCTCTGTTTCAAGTTTGTAAGATTATAATTTGACCTATCAGAGAGGTGCTCTATTTTAAAACACTTATCGCACCCATGATAGAAACATCCTAGGAATTCATACACGGTATTTGTTTTAGGATCAAATCCATCTACCTGTAACCCGCTTTTTTCTAATTTAACTTCCCCCCTATTTAGGACCGATAAAATTTCGTTTCCTGTTTTCTTACTCATCCAAACAAGCCATTTGTATGCAATTCTGGACTGGTTTCCAGCATTAAAATATCTATTTTTAGGCATTAAACCTAGCGTGTTTTTTGGTAGGAAGTTCTTTCTGAAAACAAGCATACAGGCTGAAGCAATAGTTAAACTCTCCACGAAAGGATTAACACCACTTATGTTGCGAAACTCCTGCATGAATTGCAGACAACCGAGCCGTAATATGTCAACACAATATTTCAACATTTCTTTCCTGTTGTCAAAAATCCCCTTAGCTGAATTTTTATACCATTGTAAAAAATGCTCTCTTTCATCAACCCTCATAGTGTTGTAGCCATACATTTCAGGTTCCGGGTATTTTCCGACGTAATTAATATTAGTCATGGTGTTAAAAAAATAAGGGTAGTACCCTTTCATATAATCGGTAAATCCAAAAACTTGAGGGAATTTGGAAAGAGGAAAGGCCAAGAAATTCAAAGAGTCTATAAAAGATACTTTACCACATTTTAGCTTCATTATCTTCGTCCCGTTCATAATAGGATCAATTTTCATTTTTCTTTTTAATAGCTCCGAGATTAAAAAGTGCCCGTCATAGCCTTGTAAATTGTGTGCAATACAAAACACATTATTCACAAATTTAAAATCTTGCATACAGTAATCGATGAACCTGGATATAACAGAACTGTTTTTGGCACCATATTCAAAAATATGTCGTCTACCACCACAGACTTCACAATGTCTGTTTATGTCAGTGTCTTGAAAACAATTATTGCAAACCTGTTGTGCAACTATCAAGTTAACATCATGCACAAACGAAGTGGAACTGCCTTGAAAAGAAGTATCTTGGGTGCTTTCGCAATCAAAAAATATCAGTAAAAATTTCATATTCTTTCCAGAGTATGGTTTAATATAACATAAGTGATCTTCAGGAACAACTTTCGAACAAAATTGACAGTAATATTCGTTACAAGTGTGATCTTTATCCCGTTTTCTATCGTAAACGATAAATTTGAGACAGAGATTACATATCTTGAATGTTTCACACACACTTTTATCTTCGATTTTATTTGTTAAGTGATTGAGAAAGCACTTTTCACCTCTGAATTCACGATTGCACTCGTAGCATTTTTTTACTTTATCAGTAAACTGACATGGAGGGTATAAAATACAGTATCGGCATTTCATACAACATTTGTGACTTTTTCGATTTGAAATTTTATCGCAAAGCAGACATACATAATCTTTATCGAAAAAACCAGTTACAGATGTAATAACATAAAAGTGCTTTAAAACTTTCGAATAATAGAGGTAAATTTTCTTCACTGAGCTCTTCCCCGGACTAAGTTTAAAAATTACCGAATTTGAATCATTCGCATCATCAAAGACTATTATTTGGTAATATTCCAATGCTTTCTGAAACTTATAGAGATCTTGAAGAATACATCCGTCTTCTTGAAGAGTTACGTTTGCATCTTTACAGAACTTTCCCACTTTTTTATTCAATGCTTGTTCAAAGGATTTGCTGTTTTGTTTAACAGTATGAAATTTTGGCGAGTACATTTCGATTGCATAGCATATACTGCGCGGAAGACAGTCAACCGCATTTTCAATACATACATTTATTACACTTTTTTTTCTACTTAAGAATTCAGATTCCTGCATTGAATTAGCCTTAATTCTACCAGCCGCTTTAGGGAAATTGATAATATCTGCTTTTAATTCCATGATATTATCTGAAAGGAAAGCTGAATTTGACTGATTCACATTTGATATTAACCCCACTATGTAGTGCCCACTTATATCACTAACAGGTCTAAAGGAACACCAAATTGGTTTTATTTCAGGGGTATTTGGAAGTGTGATATTAAAACCTACTTTACTATCTCTAGAGGAATTTGCAACTAACTCTTTAATTACATCATCAAATACCTTCTCTAAACTTTTGAAAGGGTCTTCAGAAGCGCTAGAAAAATCGTTGAATCGAAAAGTCATTTTCACACCCTCAACATTGAATTTTTTGTAAAACTTTCTATTCTTGTGCAATAGCTCGTAAGTAGAGGTCGTACCACCGCCACACTGTACTATTTCACTAGAAGTACTTGGAAAATTATTCAAACCAAGATTTTCAACCGGGGAGTTATTTTCTCCACCATCGCTACTACTTATAAATTCAAACGCTTCCCTCACCACACAGTTCGTGAGAGGTATGTTGAAGTTTATTGAAAATTTTGTTAAAAATTCCAGCAGAGTATACTTCTGCTGTATTGAAAATCTAAAATTTTTATTTTTTAATTCCTTCACGGAATTACTTAAGCTAGAGATAAAAAAATCACATCCTAGAATTGATGCACTATTCAAATAACTTAAAATGTTTTCAAAATACATATTTTTTTTTAAATTCCTCCTTACGCTTGATTAGCCCTAACAAAATTGGCGTAATCGGCCTTATTCTTATCTTACTTTGAGGTTTCCTTTTAGAAATTATTTTTTTTTTAGTGACTACCTCCGATGTTGCTCTAGATTTTACTTTTTTCGGCTCCCCCTCTTTCTTTCCAGCTGTCAATTGATGACTGAGCAACTTGTCCGTGTTGCGGATAAGCTCCTCTAGTAGCCGACACCTCTCTTTAAGAAGCGTTGCTTCAATTGATGTCATCAAAATCCAGCTGCTGATCTTCAATTCCTGCTCTGAAGTGGTTGGTCTTCAAATCCTGCTCTGTGGTTCGATGTGGACTGGCTGGTCTTCAAACCCTGCTCTGGACTGACTGGTGTTCAAATCCCGCTCTGGACTGACTGGTGTTCAAATCCCGCTCTGGGCTGGCTGGTCTTGAATTCCCGCTCTGGGCTGGCTGGTCTTCAATTCCCGCTCTGGGCTGGCTGGTCTTCAATTCCCGCTCGGGGGTGGCTGCTTTTCAAATCCTACTCTGCGGTTGGACCTGATCTGGCTGATCTTCAAACCCTGCTCTGTGGTTCGATGTGGACTGGCTGGTCTTCAAACCCTGCTCTGGACTGACTGGTGTTCAAATACTGCTCTGGGCTGGCTGGTCTTCAATTCCCGCTCGGGGCTGGCTGCTTTTCAAATCCTACTCTGCGGCTGGACCTGATCTGGCTGATCTTCAAACCCTGCTCTGTGGTTCGATGAAGTGTAAATCTTGGCTTTTGATGCTTCGTTTTTATACCATTTTACTAACCCCCTCTTTCAATAAAAAAGATTTGAACATGCCATATTCTTACATTGTAGTGTAATGTAAGAAACGTATTATCTTCTCAGCATGATAAATATGTCAGCTTAGAACTATACGACCCCGAGACACCGAGACTAGTATGACAAGTAATCGAATTTAAATTTTATACTCAGGTGAACATTGCAATGCAATGCAATGTAATGTAAGAAACGTAATACCTTCCAGACATACTAAATAAAACCTTTAAGATCTAAGTATATTCAACATGGCTTGCAACAATGTCTATGATCTCATCTATTTACCATATTATCCTTACATTGTAGTGTAGTGTAAGAATCGCATCATTTTCTCAGCATGATAAATATATCATCTTATTAATGGTAGTATGACAAGTAATCGAATTTAAATTTTATACTCAGGTGAACATTGCAATGCAATGCAATGTAATGTAAGAAACGTAATACCTTCCAGGCATACTAAATAAAACCTTTAAGATCTAAGTATATTCAACATGGCTTGCAACAATGTCTATGATCTCATCTATTTACCATATTATCCTTACATTGTAGTGTAGTGTAAGAATCGCATCATTTTCTCAGCATGATAAATATATCATCTTATTAATGGATTGCAAACGACGGTTAGACTAGTAAGACTAGTGTTCGAATTTAATGCTTAAAGGGATGGTTGTTTTTTGAGAAAAAAGAATTGTAGAAGCGTATATAAAGGGCGCTTGGTTAGGATTTTTCATGAGTTCACCTCTACTAGGAGTCAAGTAAAAATGGTAAGTGCTAAAAATATCATTTTTATCTTAGGTTAAAATTATAAGCTCTTTTTAATGTTTTTAATTTCAGAGTGTATTCGAGCTGCTTAATACGATTGCGGAAGGAAGTCAGGACACCTTAACTTCGGTGATTTCTCTGGAAATTGGGAAGGAGTACAAAATAAAATTTTTCAGGCTTGTTAATACAAAGTTTGGAAATAGAGTAGCAGTTCACCTACACCCGGACAAATTTGTTTTTCTCCCTCCACGATTTTCAGAGAAAATCAAGACGCAACGTCAAATAGAGGAGCTCAACAAAGAACCAGGGCTAATGCTGTTTGAAGGTGTAATTGAATCCAGAGGCGGATTCCTGAAACTTAAATTTACGAAAGAAGTGTAAAAATGTGATCAAAGTCATTTTAAATATTGACAATAAAAATTTTGTATTCGTTTTTTCATGACTATGAATATCTTTTATTACCCTCACTATACTATGTGTCCCATTGCTGTTAAAGCTGGTTTTGTTTCACTTTAGGTGATGCCGGTCAAGGGGTGACCAAACACATTATTGTATTACTACCATATCGTCAAAAGTATTACTACTATATCGTAACATGCCTGAATAAAAAACTTGATTTCAAAATATAAAATTCTTTCATTCATTAATCAAAGATTGTGTACAAATCAACACGAAAAAACGTATGCAAGTCGCGAGATCATCACCGTCCGTAAAAAACCTGCACCCGTTCGTTCATACGTGAAGACGTGCTATTGATTACCGTCTGGCTCTCGATGTCTTAATCGTCTTATCTCGATCAGTATATTCATTCATGGTTTACGGGAAAATGTGCAAAGCAGAATCAAAGAATTAATAGCTATCTGGCCGTCGACATCTTAACCGTCTTATCTCGACCGGAATTTTCATTCATCATTTACAATGAACCCAATATAGCGGATAGCGCCATCGTGCCTGGCGCTTCACTTAAAACCAGATCAGGTGAAACGTAAGATGCATCATTAGCTTACAACCATGAGTTTTATCTTCTTTTCTTCATGTATCGACCGGCAAGTCTCTGGCTAAATGGATATGTATGTTTACATACTGACGACGGCGGCACAGTTTACGTACACTTGAGTTTTTCTGCTTGTGACTAATTCGGTCGCCTCGTATGCATATGCAGCAGGAATCGCATAGACATTTCCTCTAGAAGAGGATTATGACGGCTGCAGCCGCGGTGGCGGCGGCAAAGATCATACGTATTTTTTTTTTTTTTTTTTTTTCACGTATCGGCCGGCGAATCTCCACACACGTGGACAAGCTCCCCGTCTAAATGGAGGTGGGACTTGTGGAACTTACCAAGAGAATAAGTCTCACATCCATCCAACAAGTAAAGCTTTTCAAGAGAAAAAAGGCGGGAAGTAGCCCCCCCATTCGAACGATTCAACCCGAGTCAGGGCAATGCAAAGCGCGGAATTCTGATGACGTAGTCTGAAAACACCATACACTCAACTCCTCGCACCCAACGCCCATTCTCTCGAAAAAAGCTGTTTTCCATCTGCTTTTCTCACTCTTTCACATCACCAGCACACATCGCCCAACTCCTCGTCAGCACTTCCATCCCGCCTCCAGCCAAGATCGTGGTGGCACTCAGCTATCTAAATACACGGGGGGCGTATGGTGGCACTTTGGCGATTTTGTGGTACTCTTTACGCTAGTAAAATTATATGGCGTGGTGCCTGTCTTACTACTAAGGATTTCTAGAAAGAAAAACTCAATTGCCTTCATCGAGTGAGCATGTACGCAAGCAACAGAAAAGCTTGCGAGACAACACGACACAAACTAAATATGTTTTTAGAGATGAGAAACCTACGCAAACTACACCTGTACGAGTGGAAAAATTGTTTGAATCATTAGGTGAAATCACACCTCCAAGGAGTGTATTATCGGCTGCAGCAAAGCGTCGTCTATCGGCAAGTGGAATAGCCAAAAGTCTGAAGCCACCATCGAAATTTAGAAAAACTTCAACTGACAAAGATTATAGGATAATAACTGGAGATGATGGAATAACACAATACACAGTACCTGTTGATATGAGTCCTGATGAAGTAGAAGACGTTCTAGGGGTGATAGACAATCTTGATGATGAGGGGTCCAATGTCTTTAAAATGGAGAAAGAAGGTGAAGAAGATTCTGAAAGTATCGCGGATGTGGAAATGCAAGAGCTGCCTAGTTACTCTATATTAAGGCCCACTCGGTTCGATCCTAATCAATATACGTCTGATCAACCCGTCAGAAAACATCCTGTTCGACAAAGTGAGAGACTAAAAGAGAAAAAAGTGCGCAGTTCAAGTGTACCAGACCTGGCTTGGGAAAGAATTTGAAATGCCTGTAACAGTAACAGATGATGAATTCTACGTATGCCTTTTAAGCAATAGTTCCCTGAGCATTTACCCTGAAAACACATTATCATCTTTTGAGAATATTCTTCCTGCTTCTTGTAAGCTTGGTAGCGGTTGGTGTGTTGGAATGACGGAGATAATGTTGCCAAACCGAAAAAAAGGAGAGACAGTGTCAACCAGCAGTGTTTCTAAGCGTTCTAAATACAGTATCGGAGAAGAAGATGTTAGTATGATGAAAAGAAGTCGACGATCAACTGCAGCAGAATCCAGCAAGCCTGAGGTAACAGAAATAGTTGTAAAAATCATGTCTTTGAAAAAAAATCTTGTTCTCTTAAGATGGAGTGATGCTACTTTACGGAGACTTTGTTATGAAAAAAACGATATCAATTTTTCAACATTCCTATCATCATTTTTCTTGGTTATCAAACCTGACTTCTATAACTACTATTTGACATCAATTAAGGAACTGGTATTCAAACATATCGAAAAAGATCGAGATGAAGGAAGTATTCCCGACGTCAGTGATTCTAAGAAGGTTGGAGGTTTCTGCTTACATGTTTACCAAGGCGAGGAAATCGCCGAAAAAGTTTATTTAAACTCAACCAAAAAGTTTAACACGCTTCAGGACTTTATTGATTATATAATTGGACAGATTCCGAGGTCGAAAAGAAATCATGTAGAGCTATAAAGAATGATTGACGAATACATATATCCTGCACATAGCTTAAGACGAGAGCGGGAAAGAGAAGCGGGGATCAAGCCTACCTCGCATACGTTTCATCTAAAAGACTATGGTGTAAAAATAAATGTGGAACTGCCAATACCTTCACCGATTAACATTACGGATTTTGTGTCACTTTTGCTGAGTGGAATAGAGTTTTCAGACGAAGATTTAAAAAAGAAAGCTGAAATTTCCGGTAGAACAATGTATCAGGTACGAAAAGAATTATTTTACAAAATTGGTCAATCAATTCGTCAATCCATAAGTGATGCGGCTAAAGAATCCGGTACCGATATATTACCTGATGAATGGGCAAAAACTGAATCAGATACAATACTAAACATTCCATACAAAAGGAGTTATGGAACAACGGGTACAACACCAGTACCGATTGAAGTGTCTAAAACTGAAAATATTGCGGGCCTATTCATTGATGCATTTTTAAAAACACCTGTTGATAAACGCGATCCAGAGCTGATTGATGTCTCGATAAAAGAATCTTTCGATAAGTCAATATTTCTTGACAGTCTAAGTCGGTTGGAAAAAAACATGCATGAGCTTGATAAAAGAACGCGTCGTGCTACGGCATCCAAGACCGTTAGTGATTGTGAAAGCCCCAATTTAATTCATGTTTACACAGGCATTATCAAACCTAGAATATTAGCTGATAAATTGGTGCGAAATCTTCGTACGATTCCTTTGCAAGATTGCGACAGTATTTTCAGATTCAATCATGTAGAGTACTGTGCTGTGGAAAAAACTTTTTTCGAAAGCATTTCTATTAAAGTCACAGATCAACAAGGTGAACCAGTAGACTTTGAACCAAGTTTTACTCCCACATATATAATGCTTCACTTCAAACGTCGGTAAGAAAAAGTATAAATATTCACAACCATTGATCTAGGCGTTATAGTGTTAATATTCAATACCGATGTTAACGACATGAACTCGCACTACACACGCTATTATTTGGTCCAGAGTGGTGGAAATTTATCAGATATTGGAGACCTCTATCGAGCTCCAATTATCTATCAGCGCGGTAGAGGTATAGGAAGTTTTTTCAGTGGTTTATTACGTTATCTAAAACCTTTGGCTGCGTCAGGTGTAAAAGCTATAAAACGACAAGCGGTCAAAACCGGTAAGGCTATTATACAGGAGGTTGGGAACAAACCTCTTAAAGAACTCTTAAGAGAACACGGACAAACTGCAGCACAGGAGTTAGCTCAGAAAGGTATAAACAAACTTTTTGATAAGATGGATGGAGGAGGTAATCGAATGGCTATAAAAAGAGCTAACCCGTTCACAACAATTCAATTCAAGTCTTCTCCTAAGCGACGTAAAGCTGGTAAATTGAAAAAAAGCGTAAAAAGAGCGTCACGTAAAAAGATTAAAAGGGTGAAAAGTAAACGAAAAGTTATCAAGAAGCGTGTCTTGGACATATTTGACAAGTAATTAACATGTCCTCCTACAAAGAATGTATGAAATCCGAATTGGACATTTTCTCCACATCACCGATTCAAAGCAACATTTTAAAAACCGAAGAAGTTGCATACAAGCCAATAGCTTCATTGGATAACTCATCTGTACTGGAATTCATCTCTCTCGGCCATGGTGATACGTATCGTGATTTGTCCAGCATATATCTACGGCTCAAAGTGCAGATGGTTAAAATAAAGGATAGAAAAGAGATGTTATTCACAGGGACTGAAGTAATCAAGGGTGCTGATGGAAGAGAAGTCGTAGCTGATCCAATAGGCGTCGCAAATAATTTGATGCATTCGCTTTTTAGACAATGTACAGTGCAGCTGAATGGGAAGAATATAGCTCAAACAGACAACAACTACCAGTACAGGGCATACATTGAAAATCTATTGAATTACGGGAAAGATGCAGCAACAACTCATCTCGAATCGGTTGGATGGTATCTTGACCAGGATGAAATGGAAATGATTGAAGGCTCTGGTCCAAAGTCTGAGAATAAAGGTTATCTTAGTAGATCGGCGCTATTAGAGAAAAGTAATGTCGTCGAGTTAATGGGAAAGATCCATAGCGACATATTTAACCAAGAAAAACTCTTGATTAATGGTGTGGATCTGCGTGTCATATTATCATTAGAGAAACCTGAATTCTACCTGTACTCGAAAGATGATAAATTCTCGCCTCGAATTAAAATACTAGAAGCAACAATGTACATGAATCACGTAAGCGTCAATCCCAATATTCTCCTGGCACATGAAACAGTACTGCAGCGTTCAAATGCAGTATACCCGTACAAACGCGTCGAGGTGAAAACATACACGTTACCAACAAATACATTCACACTATCGCTGGACAATATAGTGGTTGGTCAATTACCGAACTTGCTCATTTTCGGGATGGTAGACAACGACGCCTATACCGGAAAACGTACTAAAAATCCATATAACTTCAAACACAATAACATCACAAGATTTAATTTGTCAGTTAATGGCGTACAAGTACCAAATCAGCCTATAGAATTCGATTATTCAAAAGCAAAACCACTCAGCACCCGGGGGTACTTGAGCCTTTTCAAGGGTACTGGTATCAATTATTTCGATAAAGGCCATCAGATATCCAAACAATTCTTCGACAATAGTTGCTTTTTGCTAGCATTTGACTTAACAGCAGATAATTCATACGAATCAACTTGCGGGAGTTTATTGAATCAAGGTGTTGTGAGAAACGAGGGAAGGTTCAAAGAGGCATTAAAAAATAGTGTGACATGCATTGTATATGCAGAGTATGATACGAATATTGAAATCGATAAAAATCGAAACGTTTACTCGAGTCTATAAAAAGGTATATAAAGAGGTTCAACACTTCTGTATTTATTATTTATCTGTGCCTTGGTTGGAGATAACTACAGTACCATGACTAATTGTCTAGTAAATACCGAGTATTTTTCAGAGGGGCACTTTACCTTCTTTAAAAAAATTGCGTTTGCAGGCTTTATTTCACCAGATAAAGTGTATACAAAGGAGATCGTTTACAAATATCCTACATCAACAGTTAGCACTACAGATCATACTGGTGTGTCTGGAAACCTTGAACTTAAGCGTCTGGATGAGGATCTTATAAAAACCCTTGCAAAGTTTTCAACTATTTTCGTACATGGGGAGCCAACAAAGGAATTCCTCCAGAGCTACGTTACGCCTCGTACTAGGATCATTAACCTTGAAGCAGTCACCTCTAAAGAACAGGAATGAACACGATCGAACTAGGTAGTTCTTTAAAGCGAAATCATGTGACTAAAAGATTTTTCAAGGGCGTTTTTCCATGCGATCACTTACCTAGTCAAATAAAGAAACCTGCTTGTATTATTGCGAATACAGATCCAGCTCATAAAAGTGGAACGCTTTGGGTGGCCTTTTACATTCCTAGAAAAGGACCTATCGAGTACTTTGACTCTTTCGGTAAATATCCTACTAACAAGTACTTCAAAAGATTTCTTCGGCACAATGGTAAAGTTTTCGTAAATAATAAGCAGAGGTTACAGAGTGCGTTCTCAACCTCATGCGGACAGTATTGCGGTGTTTTTCTTTATTTTCGTTGCAGTGGCAAGAGCTTCAAAAACTTTCTGAACCGGTTCTCCTCTACAGATTATAATTTCAATGATGGTGAAATAGTTGGTTTATTCCGGAAAATTTATTTAAAGACCTCTTTGCAAAATGGTGGGGAGTGTTTCAATCAGACCTGCAGACAGGAGGCTGGAGATATAAAAGCAGCGTGATCAAGCCATCGAATCCATAGTTGTGTCTTTTACAATTTAAAAGGATGTAGTCAGTTGTTGAAAAGTCCGCTAATAAACAAACACAAACCCCTAAACGAGCCGGTCGCGTTGTTCAGAAGAAGAAAAAAGTTGTGAAATCCCCCCAAGTCGAACCTTCTAGCAACTTTGAGAACATCATATCAAGCTGCAAGGAGAAGAAGTCAAGAACGAAAACGATTCCCAAATCACAAGTTCCATGCAATGAAGAAGCCTTACTGAACTACACGTACTACCTGGATGGATGCCATAACCGTAGGGTCACACTCGGATTTGACCCACAGACATTTCAGGCGAAGGTAATCTTCCACTACCATGGACGTTTCCCACTGGCAATTGACTACAGTCAATGGATTTCACTCTACAATTACCTCAACAATTTGAAGACTTCAGCAGGAGATGAATATCCGGAAAATCAATTGGGTCTTTTAAAACGGTATCAGATTCCTGTAGGCGATGGCAACATAACACTCAAACATCTGGAGCTATTCAAACTGTTCGACATGATGGAATTTTTTAACATTGTCATGCACCACAACAGCCTAGCCTCGGAATATGTGAAGGAGTATTACGAACAGTACTGTAATAGATGCAAAGAGAAGGACCTATTGAAGCTGAAAAATGAGGACTTTTTTATACCACCTCGTACATCTTATATGCATATTAATTATTCTAGGCTTTTTTATGAAATTCCAATACTGTGTAGCTGTAACCTTATTTTTAATGTAATGAAATAAATTGATGCAATAAGAAAATAACATGTTTTTATTTCAATAATATTTAGTATTCATTAGAAAATACATGTAAAGATTTATACAATTTTGTACTGCACACCTGGTAATTGCATGCGTATCGTGAATATTGCAGAGCGTTTTGAAGTTTCTAAGTTCACTCAACTTGGGAGTTTGCATCTGTATAATGTTGGCTTCCGGTATATATTTCCTTATAAACTTCTCCTTCACAACGCCTTTCAGGTATATGGTACAGTCATTGAACCTTTCTAGAATCTCCGGTAGCAGGCTGTAACTAACAACACCATCACTCCAACGTAATCCGTTTATTTTCTCCACATCAAATTCGTTTTGTTTTTGCGCTCGTACAGACAATTCCTGGTACGGATAAGGAGGTGCAAAGTGGTAAGATACTGGTTGTATTGAGTCAAATGAAACCATGGCAAGTTCTTTCACAAAATATTGTCCATTGTTACCACAAACAAACTGGATATCAAAAACAAACTCAGACATGTTAGCTGAGGGAACGAGTCTTACGAAATAAGAAAACATTTTACATTTCTAGACTATTTATTTATTTTATAACAAAACGTTTGATATAACCGTATGATTTTTATTTTATATTAATTGTACATGCTTGGCATTTACTTACATTTCACAGGACTTTAACTATTTAATTTAATTTTTTTTTGAAGCCATATGGATAAGAAAGGTAGTCCTCAGTTACAATACGCTTATCAAATGTAAACTGTATATATTTCATTTCAACTGTCGAAATTACAATTCCTGGTTGCTTACGTTTAATCTTTTTTTCATTTTTTGTACATATATTGTCGTTTTCATTACTAATTACCATAGACTTTAAACTTTCAAAATGAACACGCTTACTATTTTCAAAATTAAGTGATATTCCCTTACATTTAACAACATATTCAGGTTCTCTAGGTGTCTCAACTTTAAGTCCGTATGTTTTTGGACCTGGACTTACGAATTCTGAAACAAAAGCTTTCTCACCAAATGGTTCAATCTCGTCTGTTAACTCCCCTAGCATACTGGAGATAGTAAACGGGATAGGATTTTCTTTATTATCGACAAATATCAAGCTATCAGTATCACAATAGAGAATTGATTCCCCAACTTTTTCTAACACATTATAAAGTTTAAGTCTTGCAAAGGCTGTTGTGTAAGCTCCGATGGGTAAATTACCATGTTGTAAAGTGTTAAGGTTCTCTTCCACATATTTCCACGTGATCCACATTGCGTTAACGCTAACTGGCAATAAAGAACATATTTCTATACCGGGAGATTGAATAAAGTCGGAAAAATCTTTGAAGTTGTTACAAATTTTGGTATAAGTCCGATCTTCCCTTTGAGCGAATTTACCCCATAATGAATTTAAACAAATTTTAGCTACATTACGTCTACCAGAGTTCTTTTGCATTTGTGCCCTGTCCAAAACAATGTCTTCCTGCATCTTGTAAGACTGTAGGAAATTAGTTTTTCCTCTTCAGAGGAATGCTGTACCCCCCAACCGCTGGCTTCTTGTTTTATTTTTAAGAATGTGTTAACATATTCTGTAAATAACCCGCCAGTTTTTGAATGTGAGTCATACCTCACATGATTATACTTCCAAACTTCAAATACTTTAAGTACTTTGTAACCCTTTTCAACGGCCAATGAAACTTCAGGAATTATCCATGTTCCAAGTAGTGCCCTTTCAGCTTCTGAATGACCACAGCCAAAAACATTATTTGAGTAGGCACACGTTTTACATAATGGAAAATACAATTTTTTATCATTTTTAACCGGTAGTACAGGTAAAAATAAGTGTGTTGGAGGAATAATCATACACTTTATGAAGCCATGCATTGAAAGTATTTGAGAGATGTCAGGGATATTATCATTACGGAAAATTTCAGGGTGTCCGATAGGGTAGGGAGCGTATTTATTAATATACGGGTATAGACTAGTGAAATCTAAATATCTTATAATCTCATTAAGCTTGACTTCGTGATAAAGTTTGAATACCTCGGTTCTCCCTCCAAAAATGGCTGCACGTGGATTAAGTGGCATAGAACAGTACGCCACATATCTATCGACTTCTTGTTTTATATCGGGTTGTTCTTTTAGGAGTTGTTTAAATTCACATTCCCATATATACACAAGTTTATAGCCGAATTTCTTAATTGTCTCCATTCTTCTAAGTGTACTCTCATACCTCTGGTTTAAGGTTTCATATTGATTATAAGGCTTTTTAATAGGCACCTCTTGCACTTTAAAACATTCTTTACAACCGTGGTAGAAACAGCCAAAGAATTCGTAAACAGTATTTGTTACTGGATTGAACCCATCAACTTGTAAACCCCCTTTTTCCAGCTTTAACTCCCCTACATTATTAGAAGAGATAATCAGATCTTTGTTTTTTGAATTTTCCCAAGAAAGCCATTTAGCTGCGATTAGCGAATGGTTTTGACTTTTATAATAACCATGTTTAGGCATAATACCCAGGACATTGCTTTTCAGAAATTTTTTTCTGAAAGTAAGCATACAAGCTGATGCAATTGTCAGCGATTCTACTAAAGGATTAACCCCAGTAATTTCAAGAAATTCTTGCATAAACCGTACACAACCTAGACGTAAAATATTTACATCGTTGATACAGTACATTAATTTTTCCTTTCTATTATCAAACGAACCATGTGAGATAACGTTATACCAATTTAAAAACTGATCCCTCTCTTCGGGCCGCATCATGTTATATCCATAATATTCTGGAGACGGATATTTACCCACATAATCAATATTCTCGAGGGTATTAAACAAGTGGGGGTTACTTTTGCTCGTTACTTATGAGTGTCGCTACTGCACCTGATGACATTGAAGCCGAGCATTTACGGTTATCACCAGAGTGCTGTTACACCAATGGAAAAGACGTCTGTGGACCTTATGACGTTCCTATTGTAGTGAAAAAACAGAAAAGAACACCTATTTTTTTTAATTATTGTTGTCAAATAATAAGTAGGATTCTATTTATAATGATTAGTTTAGGGGTTTTCATTGACTTGTACTTAGTTTGTAAAAGATTATTCGCAAATCAAATCTAAATAACGTTTGTGTTTATGTACGTCGTCAAATGTATGAATAAATCTAGATTTCAAAAATGTAAAACTCTTTCATTTATTAATCAAAGATTATTCGCAAATCAAAACTAAAAAAACGTATGCACGTAATGATGCACCCCCCCCAACATCGAAGTCATAAAAATATATCTCGAGAACAGACAACACACCGACTGGTATGACGATCGCTAGCGATTGCTCCATCTCTCATACCCGATCTATCTTCGCTCATACATTCAAGAACAAAAAGTAACCAACAGAAACAGACCAGACCAGCTTACAAGCAATCAAACACAACAGAAACAGACCAAACCAACTTACAAGCAATCAAACCCAACAGAAACAAACCAGACCAGCTTACAAGCAATCAAACCCAACAGAAACAGACCAAACCAACTTACAAGCAATCAAACCCAACAGAAACAGACCAGACCAGCTTACAAGCAATCAAACACCTCCCACAGAAAAGCAAGATGGTTGCTTTACCTGGTGTCACGTAAAGCACCTCTCAGAGGTCTCACAAAGCACAAAGCTCTAGCACCTTCACGCCCACACCGCCTATCCTCTAACACATAAGCTCTTCTGGTGGCTACCAACGAAGGAGGAGCTACTCTGGTGTCACACTCTGGTGGCATCGAGCAGGCTATCTCTACCGCACCCTATGCTTATAGCATTGAGTGGTGGCGCCCTTACTACTTATATATATATATATATATATATATATACATATATATATATATATATATATATATATATATATATATATATATATATATATATATATATATATATATATATATATATATATATATTGTCACGGTCGGAACCGACAAGTATCGCGCGCGAGCCGAGGTTTTCTTTTAATAACAAAAAGAAAAAAAATATACCCTCTACCAATCTTCGAAGGAAAGGATGGTAGAGGGTAGCTCGGTACCAAGGTGTAATTTATTGCATTGTAAAAACTAGCGTAACTGTTAGGGCCATAGCCGTAGGGCAAAACAATAGAAGAATGATTCCTCGATACAACAGCTACGTACGTAACGAGATCGGAACAGGCCGACAACCACGGAAACGTGACCAACGACCGCGAGAATCAGCAAAGGGAATCGCGGACAGTAGGGGGCAGGCGGACGGGGACGACTTAAGTGGTGCCGACATCGATTCTACCGCGTGAAGCAAATACATAGACGACACTTAGCACATACATAGACGACACTTAGCACATACTTACTGTGGATTTCTACGAGTGAATCCTTAATACCTCGAGACGACCTGTCGCATCTGGGAGACCAACTTCGATTTCACGATCCAAAACGTCCGAAGCGACGGAGAGCAGGATCAATGGGGTTTGGTCGATTCGTGACCGCCATAACGATCAGTCCGGCTTCACCATGAGTCTTCCCTCGCTTGGGAGCAATAACATCGATGTGGTCAATGAATATGATCGCCGGGGCGTTCTTTTCAGCTTCTTCGAAAGCCTTACGCCAATTAGATTCTGATTCGCTGGCTAATTTCGACATGACTTCAGATCCGTTTATCTAAAAGAAGAAGGCATCAGAGAAGAAAAATACACCGGAGCAACAATACAAAACGGCTAAACACATTTGCCATACACGACATCTGAGCACGATTGTATAACAACGACGGCGGATATATGGAAACACGAGTTATCATCATTGACGGCCTCGTCGACTATCAGACGAGTTGGACGAGCGTTCTTTTTCAGCATGGCGATTGCTACAGCATCAGGAATATTAGAAATTATCAAACGCACAACAAGAAATTAACGAAATTATCAAACGTACACCACTCAAGCTACACTTGTCACAAATGTCAGCGGCCATGACCTACGACAACAACAGTGTGGGAAATGACGGTTCGGTCAATATTTGGACTAAAAGGCGGTACAAAAGTAGTACCAAAGTCCAAGACTGGAATAATTTCCAAAGTCACCTGGAGTTCAAATACCCACAACGGGTTGCGAAAAGCCGCTTTAGCGGGAAACGAAAATTGAATCGACAACTGAATCGAAAAATGGAAGAGGGAGTTCTTTTTGATTTTGGACACGGTAAGGAGCAGATTGGTGTGGAAGTGTCCAGGAAATAATATTGGGATTGATATATTTTTCTTTTTGGCTCGTACTGGCGACTGTGGTGTACTGCGACGGAGCAAGAAATATCGTCAAGGAGTGTCAGTTCATTCAAGACGGAAGCGGGAGCGGAAAGAAAAAGAATTCGAAAGGAACCTGTTACTAGACGGATTTCTGATTTTCTCAGCGACGGAAGAGTAATTGATACCGAGTTGAGCGAAGTAATCGACGTATGGTAGTCTTCATCAAACGGAAAGGGCCCCAGCGTGGGATTTTTACCAGTTCAACGCGAGATCCAGTAACTACAAGGCAAATTTTCGCAGGTTAGATAGTTTAAGTTATTCTTTAAGTTCGTTCCAATCGTTAAACCGAATTATCCATCATCATAATGAAAAATGTGTAAATTCAAATAACGCGGAAAAGTTTTGGAAAATAGATAATGTGTTAGTGATAAGTCATGCTACCAGCAGTGGTAGAGCTAATCAACCGTTTGTTCGTAATCAGATAAGTGAATTGAATAAAAGTGTAAATTCAGGAGGAAAAACCTTGGTACCAACTCGTATCCGTAATTTTCTTGGCAGCGTAATCGCGAGGTATTCTTTCGGCGGGATCTTACTTTTACCCGCGAGACCGAGCATCCCGTCGTCACCTTCTCGCTTCGGGACGACAGACGAGTGTTAAATTCCGGCCAAGAAGCGAGTGGCGCCTACCCACCCCATCTCTCTGCGAGCGAAGGCCGCCCGGAATTTGTCTTCGTGGTCTAGACAAGCGACTTAGATCCGTGGAAAACTCGTCGAAAGAATTTGCGGTAACAAATTGGCGCCCAACGTGGGGCCACAAATAACGGTATAACGAGAAATAACGGTTTAGGAAAAATTTTAGCTTCACAGTCCCAAATTGTGGGAAGGTCTCTAAGATCCGAAAAACGTTTGGATATATGCGCCGCGGGGATTGCTTGAATATATTATTAACAGTCCATTATCAATATACTTTGTAAGTTTACTAATCGAGCCTATTTCTATTTGAATGAATTTGAAAATTGACCTATATATATTTCTTGAATTTCGAAGATACCGAAGTATCTATTGTTTTCAGGCTTGAATTTTGCAACAGAGTGAAAGTGTAGGGTGAATGGTAGTGTGAGAAGTGTGTGAAGTGAGAGTAAAACTGAATTTAGGAGCGTGTGTGAGCATTTTCAGGTAGTGGCAGTGGCCATATAGTGAAAAATCAATAAGTGGTCGGTAGAACGTGACGAAGGCCTTTCGTAGAGGAGATATTTAGTTTGGCAGTTACAATCGGGAGCCTATTATAGGAAATAGCATAAATATATTGAACGCTAGGTGGTGTAGAGTAGATTTGTATTATAGGAAAGCGTGATGAAGATTCTAGTCGATCGGCTGAGCAAAGATGAGCTCATATATGAGCTCGCCATCCGTGGATTCCCAGCGGATAATGTGGAGGGCATGCGAAAGACGCTAAGAGCAACTCTCAAGTCAGAATCAGCGCTGGATACCTCATACGTGGAGGCAGCTTACCCGTTCGAGTATGAGACGGATCATGCGGAGCTTGTAGCGAAAGCGGCGGAGATTGAAGAGTTGGTGGCGAAGGTATCGGGAGACAGGATCGCGTCTGAATATCTGAAGATTCGTGTCAAGGTAGAGTTTGCTTTTCGTCGTTTGGGACGTATGCGGGCCACGACGCCAGAACAGATAGAGGGAGTCAAGGAACTCAGGAAACGGTTCATCCTCGCAATGGGGACTTTTGTTTCTAAGACGGAGGAAGAGAGCGATGACGAACAAGATGTTGAGGAGGACATGCCAATCACGGTGGTGCGTCAGGAAACAAGAACAACTAGTCTTGCGGAGGTTGTGAAATGGGGGCTGAAGTTCAGCGGAGATGCGTCAGGGTCCGTGAACGCTTTCTTGGAACGAGTCGAGGAACTACGACTAGCGAGGGGACTCACAAAGCCCCAATTATTCAGAGCGGCTGTTGACTTATTCGACTCCCGTGCGTTGATATGGTTTCGGGCTAACCGAAACTTAGTAGCGTCTTGGGATGAACTAGTGGTCGAACTCAAGGCAGAATTCCTACCCTCCGATTATGAAGACAGGCTGTGGGAAGAAATTCGAAAACGCACGCAGGGAGAGAGTGAATCGATTGGGGTATACGTCGCTATAATGGAGCGCCTGTTTAGTCGTTTGAAGACGGACTGTTCAGAGGTGGAGAAATTACGTATACTACGTCGTAATATAGCGCCTTTTTACCAGCAGCAGTTGAGTTTGAAAACGGTGACCTCGATTGCAGAACTGGTACAAATGGGCCGAACACTGGACGCGACGAGGGCTTCAGTAGCAGCGTTCGTGCCTCCGAGCACACGATCTAGACGTTATCTGGAGCCGGATTTAGCATACGTGGGCACAAGGAACGGGGATACGGTAGCGGCAGTAACAACACAGCATCAGATGCTCTGCTGGAATTGTAAACGTGAAGGGCATATGTCGAGGGACTGTCGGGAACCTCGTCGCTGTTTCGGGTGTGGACGTCCGGGAGTCATGCGCTCTGCTTGTCCTGATTGTCGAAGTATGAGCCAAGGCCAAGGATCGAGGGCTAGGTCAAGCAGAGAAACTTCGGGAAACGACCGACGTGCTCGCTAGGCGGTCGAGCGAGCACAGAACAGAGGCCGCAGCAAGAAGTAGCCCAACCAGTGGTAGAGTACGCGCTGGTGAGAAGTGTTCAGGATAGCCGTCCGCATCTACGAGTGGAGATTGAGGGTATTACCATGGATGGTCTTCTAGATTCGGGAGCAAGTAGGACAATAGTCGGTGGGAAGGGTTGGATTCAATTAGAAGGAACTGGGGCGACTTTGGGTCGAGAGGGAGTTGGAGAAATTCGACTGGCGAATGGGATGACTTGCGCTGTGGCTGGTGAGGCGCAGTTGAAATTTTCTTTGAATAATCGTGAGTATTGGTTGGAGACATTGATAGTGCCATCGATTCCTCACGAAGTGATATTAGGAGTAGATTTCTGGCAGAAGTTCGGCGTGGTATTAGACATGAGGGGTCAGCAGTGGAGTTTCGTCGCGACTGCGGAGCTGAATAGCGGGGGCGCACTGCGCGGACGGTCGCAATTATCGGATGAGGAAACCAAGGTCTTAACGGATATGTTGGAAGAACAGTTCAGATTAATGGGAGACGGTCTGGGCTGCGCGAAATCGGTGGAACACGTAATTAAGACCACGGCATCGCCCATCAAACAAAGATACTATCCGGTATCTCCGGCAGTTCAGAGGCAGATCAATGAAGAGCTGGACGAAATGCTAAGAAATGGAGTGGTCGAAGCATCGTCGAGTCCCTGGTCATCTCCCATACTGCTCGTTCGTAAGAAAGACGGATCGTATCGATTCTGCGTAGACTTTCGCAAGTTAAATGCTGTATCGGAGAAAGATGCATACCCGTTGCCATATATTTCAACCACCTTGGAAAAATTGCGTAACGCCAAGTTTTTGTCGACGCTGGATGTCAAGTCAGCGTACTGGCAAGTGCCGATGGCTGAAGGATCCCGGCAGTACACAGCATTCACCGTGCCCGGTAGGGGATTATTTCATTTCCTGAGAATGCCATTCGGCCTCCATAATTCTGGTGCGACGTGGCAACGCCTTATTGACACCGTTTTGGGTCCGCAACTGGAACCATTTGTATTTACATATCTGGACGATATAATTATAGTGACGGAAACGTTTAGTAGGCACATGGAGGTTCTTCAGGAGGTTTATGTTAGATTAAGAGAAGCGGGTTTACGTGTGTCACGAGAAAAATGCCAGTTTTGCCGAGCGCAGCTCAAATATTTAGGGTACCTGGTGGACAGGGAGGGACTTAGCGTAGATCCCGAGAAAGTTCAGGCTATCAGAGAGTTTCCGCGGCCCACGACGGTGAAGCAGGTTAGACGACTTCTTGGGATGGTGTCGTGGTACCGAAAATTCATCCCGGGTCACGCGACCATGGTGGCTCCTCTCAGTGACCTATTGAAGAAGGGCCGGAAGTTTGTCTGGTCGGAAGAGTGCGAGCAAGCTTTCACGTCCTGCAAAGTGAAACTATCAACAGCGCCAGTCTTAGCATGTCCAGATTTTGACTTGCCGTTCAAGGTGCAGACGGACGCATCAGACGTAGGCATCGGAGCGGTGCTGAGTCAGGCGCACCCAATGGGAGAAAAAGTTGTATGCTACCTGAGCAGGGCGCTGTCGAAGATGGAGAGGAAGTACTCCACGACTGAGAAAGAGTGCTTGGGGGTGCTATGGGCTGTTGAAAAGCTTCGACCATATATCGAGGGGACACGTTTCGTGGTCATAACCGATCATCATTCTTTGGTATGGTTGAATAACCTAAAAGATCCAACGGGGAGATTGGCCAGATGGGCAGTAAGGCTTCAGCAATTCGATTTTGAGGTTATACATCGAAAGGGAAAAGAGCACCTAGTACCGGACGCACTATCTCGAGCGATCGCCCAAGTAGACTGTGTTTTGTCCTCTCAAGAAGCGGAGCCTTGGTATGTAAAGATGAGGGCGGAAGTAAGCGCGAATCCTGACAAGTTCTCAAATTGGAAGGTCGTGGGGAACGGGTTATGGAAACAATGTCCGAGCAGGCGAGGAGTGGCGGGAGTTGATCATGGGTGGAAGAGAGTTGTGCCAAAAGCAGAGAGGGGAACCATACTTCATCGGTGCCACGATGACCCGAAGGCAGGGCACATGGGGATTGCACGAACGGTAGCGCGTGTAGCGCAAAATTTTTATTGGCCTCGCATGCGGTCGGATATCCGGAGTTATGTGCGAAGGTGTAAAGTGTGCCAGGCGTGCAAAATTGAGCGAAAAGCTCCAGTTGGATTGATGTCTACCAGGGCTGGTGAGGCTAAATCTCCCTGGGAGATGGTGTGCGTGGATTTAATAGGGCCACTGCCTAGGTCAACGCGTGGATACACCTATATTCTGACGGTACTGGACTACGTCACGAAATTCTCCGTTTTACTACCGGTAAGAACAGCGTCGGCAGCGGCGGTTTTCCGTCTGCTGGAGGAAAATGTTCTGTTAGTCTACGGGGTACCGAAAATCCTAGTATGTGACAATGGAGTGCAATTTGCAGGCAAGCAGTTTCGGCAGGCGATAGAGAGGTATGGAACGCGGGTGAGCTACACCGCCCTATATCACCCTCAGGCCAATCCGGCGGAGCGTCGGAATCAGGACATCAAGTGCATGTTACGATGTTATGTGTCCGACAACCATCGCTCCTGGGATGTGTACTTGGCGAAAATCGCGTGCGCGCTTCGTACATACCAGCATGAAGTTACAGGGTTCTCCCCGTACTTCCTTAACTTCGGAAGGGAGATGGTTACGTACTGGGAGGAAGGCGAGCCTCCAGATGGTGGGCAGAAAGATTTTTCGCCAACATCAAACGCAGAGACTCTAGAAGCGATCCGGAAGGAAGTGGTGAGAAGGATGGCCAAAGCGGCCAAGTCTAGTAAAGGGCGGTATGACTTGCGTCGTAGGGAGGTGGCGTTTCAGATCGGGGATAAGGTCTGGAAGAAAAATTACGTCTTGTCCGACGCCACTAAAAATTTCGCGGCAAAATTGGCTCCCGCGTTCGTCGGTCCTTATATTATCAGGAAGAAAACGTCGGCATGGACTTTCGATCTGGTTGATTTGATGGGGAAGTCTGCGGGTAACTGGCATTCGAAAGATCTCAAGCCATACATTGCGAACGATAGTGAAACCCAGGGGGCGGTATAGATGAAGTAGCTGTAGAATTAAGGTTTGGTCACAGTCTGTAGATTTCCAATAATATGGATAGAAATTGAGTTAGGGAAACTAAGTTGTGCGTTTTCTTATGGTGGTGGGACTAGTTCGTAAATAGGATAGGGTAGTGGTGATGGGGCTCTAGTGTAAGCATCTTAGTAGATAGAGGTGGTGGTAATAGTTATATATTAGTATAAGCGCGATAGGTTAGTGGGGGTGGTAGCTCGATTTAAAAAAGAAAAAAGAACTTTATGTCGGAGATGAGAGTGGGATTCGCGAAAGAATTTAGGTTTGCAAAAAGTTCGGAATAATGCATGCATTACAATGTAAAATTTTAGGATATGTTGATTGGAAAAAAAATTACCATTTTGTTTCTCGGCGGGGAGTGGGTGGTGATCGTCGTTATTCCACGAGCTTTGTGGTATTCTTGGTTTAGGTTGCAAGGTTGTCTTTTTTTGGCCGATTTGGGTGTCATCAATCCATGGTAGTGGCTGTGTGTGTGGTGTCCTAAAACCGAGTACAAACAGGATTAGTGTCGTGATGTGGAGGGGGGTAACACCCATCACCAAATTCTAGCTACGACATTAAACAGCACATCCATAAATACAAGTAGGCATGGACAAGGACTCACAGGGAAATTTTGCATTTAGAATAGAATATTATCGTCTGTAACTCGATAGTTGAGGCTATTGCTAATAGGACAGTGAGTCGTCGGCGGAGTAATCAAGACCGGTCATTCAATAACAACAATATTTTAGTTTCAAAAGTCCCATCATTGAATATAGATTCAAGTAGGGCGGGGAGGAGCAAGGGTACTATGATACAGCATTATTGGGGGGAGTTAAATAGTATCGCATAGGTCCCAAGTCGCATGTGTAAGGGGGTGAGTGGTATCAATTCACTATTTTGTTGGTACCTCGATTATATGAGTGAGTGTATGAAGGATTTTGTAAGTGCGAATGAACAGGTGAAATAGAAAGTTGTAAAATTCCAGTTAGGGGTAAGCGTTCAATGCGCGCAAGCGAACGAGTTTACGGTTGCCAGGGGAAGGGACGTTGCGTATCACATCTATTCGATGATGTGGATTGCCGAGAATTCCCGCGTAATTCTCTGAGGCGAGGGGAGTGTCACGGTCGGAACCGACAAGTATCGCGCGCGAGCCGAGGTTTTCTTTTAATAACAAAAAGAAAAAAAATATACCCTCTACCAATCTTCGAAGGAAAGGATGGTAGAGGGTAGCTCGGTACCAAGGTGTAATTTATTGCATTTTAAAAACTAGCGTAACTGTTAGGGCCATAGCCGTAGGGCAAAACAATAGAAGAATGATTCCTCGATACAACAGCTACGTACGTAACGAGATCGGAACAGGCCGACAACCACGGAAACGTGACCAACGACCGCGAGAATCAGCAAAGGGAATCGCGGACAGTAGGGGGCAGGCGGACGGGGACGACTTAAGTGGTGCCGACATCGATTCTACCGCGTGAAGCAAATACATAGACGACACTTAGCACATACATAGACGACACTTAGCACATACTTACTGTGGATTTCTACGAGTGAATCCTTAATACCTCGAGACGACCTGTCGCATCTGGGAGACCAACTTCGATTTCACGATCCAAAACGTCCGAAGCGACGGAGAGCAGGATCAATGGGGTTTGGTCGATTCGTGACCGCCATAACGATCAGTCCGGCTTCACCATGAGTCTTCCCTCGCTTGGGAGCAATAACATCGATGTGGTCAATGAATATGATCGCCGGGGCGTTCTTTTCAGCTTCTTCGAAAGCCTTACGCCAATTAGATTCTGATTCGCTGGCTAATTTCGACATGACTTCAGATCCGTTTATCTAAAAGAAGAAGGCATCAGAGAAGAAAAATACACCGGAGCAACAATACAAAACGGCTAAACACATTTGCCATACACGACATCTGAGCACGATTGTATAACAACGACGGCGGATATATGGAAACACGAGTTATCATCATTGACGGCCTCGTCGACTATCAGACGAGTTGGACGAGCGTTCTTTTTCAGCATGGCGATTGCTACAGCATCAGGAATATTAGAAATTATCAAACGCACAACAAGAAATTAACGAAATTATCAAACGTACACCACTCAAGCTACACTTGTCACAAATGTCAGCGGCCATGACCTACGACAACAACAGTGTGGGAAATGACGGTTCGGTCAATATTTGGACTAAAAGGCGGTACAAAAGTAGTACCAAAGTCCAAGACTGGAATAATTTCCAAAGTCACCTGGAGTTCAAATACCCACAACGGGTTGCGAAAAGCCGCTTTAGCGGGAAACGAAAATTGAATCGACAACTGAATCGAAAAATGGAAGAGGGAGTTCTTTTTGATTTTGGACACGGTAAGGAGCAGATTGGTGTGGAAGTGTCCAGGAAATAATATTGGGATTGATATATTTTTCTTTTTGGCTCGTACTGGCGACTGTGGTGTACTGCGACGGAGCAAGAAATATCGTCAAGGAGTGTCAGTTCATTCAAGACGGAAGCGGGAGCGGAAAGAAAAAGAATTCGAAAGGAACCTGTTACTAGACGGATTTCTGATTTTCTCAGCGACGGAAGAGTAATTGATACCGAGTTGAGCGAAGTAATCGACGTATGGTAGTCTTCATCAAACGGAAAGGGCCCCAGCGTGGGATTTTTACCAGTTCAACGCGAGATCCAGTAACTACAAGGCAAATTTTCGCAGGTTAGATAGTTTAAGTTATTCTTTAAGTTCGTTCCAATCGTTAAACCGAATTATCCATCATCATAATGAAAAATGTGTAAATTCAAATAACGCGGAAAAGTTTTGGAAAATAGATAATGTGTTAGTGATAAGTCATGCTACCAGCAGTGGTAGAGCTAATCAACCGTTTGTTCGTAATCAGATAAGTGAATTGAATAAAAGTGTAAATTCAGGAGGAAAAACCTTGGTACCAACTCGTATCCGTAATTTTCTTGGCAGCGTAATCGCGAGGTATTCTTTCGGCGGGATCTTACTTTTACCCGCGAGACCGAGCATCCCGTCGTCACCTTCTCGCTTCGGGACGACAGACGAGTGTTAAATTCCGGCCAAGAAGCGAGTGGCGCCTACCCACCCCATCTCTCTGCGAGCGAAGGCCGCCCGGAATTTGTCTTCGTGGTCTAGACAAGCGACTTAGATCCGTGGAAAACTCGTCGAAAGAATTTGCGGTAACAATATATATATATATATATATATATATATATATATATATATATATATATATATATATTATAATCAAAACTATTGTACTCCCTTTGAATGTTAAGTATTCTCCTTGGATTAGGAAATATACTCCCCTGAAAATTATCAAAATGACAGCAGTGGAGCGTGGTGAATTCTATCCGTGAGAGGGAGTGTAAATTTGACTGAAATGTCATTCGAGCTTCGTCCTGAAATAGTGAAAATTGAATACAAAAGGAAAATACGAGTTCTACAAAGTGAAAGGAAAATACGAGCTCTACAAAGTGAAAGGAAAATGTTTTAGCATGTTTCTGCTACATTTTCAACAAGTCTCACGCAAAATAAATTGTATATATAAAGTCTCTCTAAGGCTTTAAACAGACGACACAAGTTAATGATCATCAACGTAATGCTCATTGACCGCTAACGATCATTTGTTTTGAGCGGGATATACTGCCATTTTAATTACATTCTTCTGTCAGATGTGAGTTGTTGCAAATTTCAAAAATAAATATGAATACTAGTACGAACGAGGCACTGTGTTAAATTTAGGAAATTAGGTTGAAGTGCGATAAGAATGATAAGAAGAGGTATCATCTGTTAAGGAGGCGGATGCGAAGAAATGCGCTAAAAAATAAACTATATGCCATGTTGACTGCATTTGAAATGTGGAAATTGGTAAGTGAAAATTGAGTCAAAAATGCGTATAAATGGTAGCAGCAGCGATAATAGGTTTGTTTGCGTACCTGAATCTATTATAATATATTAAAATAAATTCGCAGAAAGTCATTTTTGTACTTTTGATGCAAGCCAAATTTTGCAGCAAAAAGAAGCCAGCTGCCAAATTTTGTTACCGCTGCAGTTTGCTGAAGTACGCGAACAGACCTAATGTACCCGGTATATGTCTGAAAGACAATTGTTGGAAAAATTGTAACCTTTAATTTATACTGGATGATTAAAAATAGCACATCCCCAGTAAATGTAATGTTTTATATCAGGACAGATGCTCGAAGCTTTGGGAACATGCGGTTGCTAACTACAACGACAGTTTATTTAAACAACATTTTCGAGTTACACGAGACTATTTTGCGAAACTTGTTTTGAAAATGCGAGCACTCAAAAGAGAAGACTCTTGCATGAGACAGTCAACATGTGTAGATAACCGAATGGCCATTGCGTTATACGCATTGTCTTCGTCTTCCGAATATAGGACTGTTGCAACGTTATGTGGAGTGGGACGCACAACTGCTGGCGAATTTGTTCTAGAGTTTTGCAATGCAGTCTACTTGGAATTGAAGGCTGATTATTTTAGTGCGTACCCGGCAACACAGAGGAAAATAGAAGAAATAGTAAACGGCTTCAAAAACATTGGATTTCCGCAGTGCTACGGTGCAATAGGTTTGTTTAAATACGAGTGTAAATATGTCAGTATGAGATTACTTGCAGATGGAAAACATATAGAGGTCTGCCCGCCTAAAGAAGAATCTAACGATTACTACAACTTCAAAGGATGGTATTCTATTATTTTGTTTCCGGTAGCCGATTATAAGTAAGTACTGTATCACAAGGGTTTTATTTTACCTACAAGATTGTGTTTTTCATCCCCAGATACAGATTCACGTACATCAATGTTGGCGCAACTGGACGCAACAATGACATATATATATATATATATATATATATATATATATATATATATATATATATATATATATATATATATATATATATATATATATATATATATATATATATATATATATATTTATATATACATATACATATATATATATATATATATATATATATATATATATATATATATATATATATATATATATATATATATATATATATATATATATATATATATATATATACATATATATATATATAAATATGGTATATATATATATATATATATATATATATATATATATATATATATATATATATATATATATATATATATATGTATATATATTTGTATATATATATAGATATATATATATGTATATATATGAGAATTCATTGTTAAAGCTAATCCACGAAAGAAGTGAACGTTTCAAGGAAAATAGTATCATTATGGACAATGTCCAGATACCCGTGATGCTGCTTTGCGATTCTGCTTTCAAACTTTCGTCAATTGTTATGAAACCATATCCGCGAGAATTGGGTATGAATGAAGAGTAGCGAAAGTTCAATTACAAATTATCAAAATGTAGACGAAAGGTAGAAAATGCTTTTGGGCATTTGAAGGCACGATTCAGAAAAATAGGAAGAGGTATGGACACGAATATTGAAAATGTGCATCGCATCATTGCATTCACGCCAACGCTTGCCAATTCATCAGACATTCAATTGTAAACAAGCGAATTCCGCTTCATCATACGCAAGACGTTGACCAAACTCTGCCATACTATAATCAATTCCCGAACTTCTTCATCAGTCCAAGTTTTCCTTTTGGTGCCTGAAACATAAATCAAGAAACGTCAGTAACTATTTATTGAATTTCTTACCTTTTCCGATCATAATGACCACTTCAATTGATCTATAGTACAAATTCACTTTCAAAATGACTTAAATTTTTCAATTTTAATTATCCCGCAAAAACAATTCCAATTTGATGCTGCTTTCGGAGGCTTATTCCGCAAAATGATCGAGTTTTCCGTATCAATTATTTTCCGCTTTGATAAGCTTTAGAGACGATATACGTTGTCTATGCTGATTTATAGACAAGAAGGGAACCATGATCACAAATCAATAACTTATATTTGTTTATGCTTTTGACAACTGGAAATCATATGAGATTCCAATTTTTCAAATAAATTTCAGACATGTCTCGCAAGATAGTTCCACATGCAGTAAGATTTAATGAGCATTCATCCATAAATGATCATTTGGAGAACGTCATTAATGATGATATTAATGAGCATTAGACATGGCACATGTAATAGGTAATTATCATTAACATCGAAATGTTCATTAACTTGTGTCGTCTGTCCAGGTTCTAAATCTCCTCGCTCTAAATCACTTCGGCTAGTGTGAACGCTTCACCTGATCAACTTGACAGCTCCTGAATCTACCTGAAGTGTGTTCAATATTCTTGCTATAGCAGCTATTAACTGCTATTTTAGTAGCTCTGGCTGTCCAATGTCACGAAATAGCCATCATATATGGCATACCATGTACCGTCTACATTTTCCATTTCCATGGCAAGTCGAATGTCATGCCATCTCCCATGGCCAATGTGAACGAGGGGTTACTATTTAAACACCAGCAAAGAAATGTGAAGTGAAGTGTTGTTCAAAAAATACGCGCTCCTTGCTGCCTGGGTAATTTTTCTGCAGGTAAGTACTTACCATTTACCTTATGGTAAAGTCTGTAATAAAAATTTAGTAGATTTGGGTACTTGACGTGGCCGAAAACGAGTAATTTTAGTGCAATTGTGCGATGCGGACTCAAGTGCTCGCCTTCTGGCCAACGAATCTGACACCTGTGTACTTGACCTAGGCCACTTTTTCCCAGACTTATATGGAAATTTCACCCGAAGCTACTCAGAAAGGTCCCCGAATACATGCTAGATAAAAAAAAGTTTTGGGAATATTGAACATTTTTGTGCAATGTTCCCTATCAACAATTTTTTTTCGTCCTTAAAATACCACTATTGTACTGCCCGACCACTTTCAATCATCGAAAGCGCCATAAAGGCAGTTTTTGACAAACTATGGCAAAAAACCCCTTACTCTCTTACAAAATCGAAATGTTTGTATCACCGCAATAGATTTTGGTTCGTTATGTCCGAAACCATTCTAACCCAAAATTGGCCGATCTCAACTACTTTTGCCCTAAAGACTTTTTTAATATTTGAATATTTAAAAACATAGTACTACTTAGCATAAACCTTGAATCTGCAGCAGATCATTTTATCGCTATGATTTTATCGTTGCGTGTTGCGTGACCAACCGCAGTGAACGAAATCGCGTGGTTACACTGCAACGTGACTAAGTGTCAGTGAAGTAGAAGAATTTTCAGTTGATGTTTGAATTCCACAGCGACATCTCTGTATCCGCCTGTAGCCTTCTCATGAATAATCGGACGCTCCTTCACTTGGGCTATCAGCATCTTTATTGTCACCTCGTTATCCAACACTGCATCTTTAATTGACTGCATTTTGAAATAATTCTTTACAATTTTTTCAATCAATGTGAATACGAGTGTGGAATTCGACGACTCACTTTACCCCTGATATTAACCACGTACCTAATTAGAGCTAGATGAACTCAAAGCTTGGTGGTGCGCGGGCCTTCGTTCGAACCTGGATTCGAATCAGGGATCCCACAAGGAAGAAGTCAGTAATCTACCCAATAGGCTACTCAAGTATTTTAAATTACTATAATCAATTTGCTATTAACTATCTTTCAAATTTACTAATAACTATCTTTTTATTTTACTATTAACCATTCAAGCTATTACCAATAAAATTTGTTTTCGAATTCTCCAAAAAATTAATAATGTAAAATCAAATATATTTACATTTTCGCATACATTTCAAATTGCGCGCGTTTCTCAAGCAATTACAGCTGATTGCAACTCTTCACTGCGACTAAAGTTAAATCCATTTCGACCTGAGCTGCGCTTAGCTGCGACATGTCGACTTAAGCCTGAATTACATTGGATGCAGTGCAGTGCAGTGCAGTGCACTGAAATTTAGAACTCATGTAATTGCATATGGCAATTCACATTAACTGCAGTGCAGTGCAGTGCAGTGCAGTGCAGTGCAGCGGACTCCACTGCATCGTTTAGGCTAATTTCTAAAAACGCTGCAGAATACATCAGCTGACATTCGTTTGAGAGTAGTTGACCGGGCAAAAACCAGTTAAATTGAGGCGGAAATTCCGTTCCAGGCATTAAATTGTAAATGGACGAAAGACAGATGCAGAAAATCTAAATATCAACCCTCAACACATTAATTTGACTTTCATTGTCAGAACACTGCACTGCTTTCAATGTGCTTTGCAATGCGTGCACTGCTTCGGCACTGCGCTGGACTGCAGTTTACTGCACTACACTGCATGGCAATGTAATTCCGCCTTTAGGGTGTGCTCACTGCTATGGAAAACCCATATAATCAACTCAACTGACAGCTTGGCTGCGCTTATTTGCGGTAGTCACCGTCGCAGTGTGCTTCAGCGGTCAACGCCACTCGTACAGCATTCGTTCCCAAGCACATCAGTGTGGAGTGTGCCTGCCAGCACAAGTGTGTCGGCAGTGTCAGTGTGGCGGCACTGTGTCAGTGTGTTGGCACTGTGTCAGTGTTGGAAGCACAGTGCTTGCACACTTATGCCTGAATTACAGTCGACGCAGCGAGCCGCAGCCATCAGTGACCAAGCGCAGCCAACGAAATCGCCTGGTTACACTGCAACGTGACTAAGTGTCAGTGATGTAGAAGAATTTTCAGTTGATGTTTGAATTCCACAGCGACATCTCTGTATCCGCCTGTAGCCTTCTCATGAATAATCGGACGCTCCTTCACTTGGGCTATCAGCATCTTTATTGTCACCTCGTTATCCAACACTGCATCTTTAATTGACTGCATTTTGAAATAATTCTTTACAATTTTTTCAATCAATGTGAATACGAGTGTGGAATTCGACGACTCACTTTACCCCTGATATTAACCACGTACCTAATTAGAGCTAGGTGAACTCAAAACTTGGTTTGCGGGCCTTCGTCCGAACTTGGATTCGAATCAGGGATCCCACAAGCAAGAAGTCAGTAATCTACCAACTAGACTAATAAAGTATTTTAAATTACTATGTTCAATTTGCTATTAATTATCTTTCTAATTTGCTATTAACTATCTTTTTATTTTACTTTTAACTATCTAAGCTATTACCAATAAAAATTGTTTTCGAATTCCTCAAAAATTTAGTAATATAAAATCAACTACATTTACATTTTCGCATACATTTCAAATCCCGCGCGTTTCTCAAGTAATTACAGCTGATTGCAACTCTTCGCTGCGACAAAAGTTGAATCCATTTCGACCTGAGCTGCGCCTGGCTGCGCATAGCTGCGACTTGGTGTGCTCGCTGCTATGGAAAACCCATATAGTCAACTCAACTGACAGCTTGGCTGCGCCTGGCTGCGTCGCAGTGTGCTTCAGCGGTTAAGCGTGGTGTGCGAAGTGTGCTAGCCCAGCAAAGCGTGCTGGTTTTGCCCATCACTAGCTGATACCATAGATATGAGAAGAATGGATACGAAATGGATCGAGAGATAAGGCTCAATTCATAGAGGTATAATATGCAGTGATACCAATTTAGCTACATTGTAGCTAGATTTAGCTACAAAGTTTAGCTATTGGCTATAAATTTAGCTACTAGTTTTTAGATTATAAATAATTAAAATTTTTACTCTGATTGCATTGATTTTCACTAGTTTATTAATATTTAAACCAATCACCAGTGCTTGAAAACAATGTTTTCAAATTTTAAGGTAGTCGCTAATGTTTTGGATAGATAAAAGGTCTGTTCGTATACTTCAGCAAACTGCAGCAGTAACGGAATTTGGCAGCTGGCTTCTTTTTGCTGCGAAATTTGGCTTGCAGCAAGAGTACAAAAACGGCTTTCTGCGAATCTATTTTAATATATTATAATAGATTCACATAAAAAACTACACAATATTACAAATTTTCATATACTATCGATTATGTTAAATATTAATTAATTCGCATTTACAGTTCATCAGGTCGCGTTTTGGAACAAAATCGCCTTCAGGTGTGGTTTTGGAACGAAACTTCATGTTGGAGTCGGGTTTTGGAACAAAACAAAAACAATTATATTTTTTTTAATTTTTTATTTTTGCCTGTAATTTTTGTTTTACAGAAAGTAGGTCCCTACCTTAGAACATAACTTAAAAAACAATTATACAAAAATAAGTTTAAAAACATGGAAAAATGAGCAGCAAAAATATTGTGTTAAAAAATTTTTTTTTGTCAATAATTACTTCCGCATCCCAAATATCGTTCTCTGTAAGATTATTATAATCTATACGACGATAAAAAAACTTGTTGGATTCATCAGTTTCATCCTCCGAATCTATATTTTCTAAAAAATAGAAGCAAAATGACACAACTTCAGTCAACGCACACATTTAATGTGTCGGCGCACGATTTCTAAGAACAAACATGTGAAGTCGCAATCAGTATGGCCAACTTTGAAATATTTCTTATCATTCTAGAAAAAGCCCGCTTAATTTAAAACAAGATTAATAATAAAAATAACCATTTAAAAATATGTGACGAACAGAAGTGTAGACTTTTCTTAAAGTTAGAACATTAGGTCGGTTTTTGGAAAAAATAACAAGAACCGTTTCCGACATTGCTAAGGTTTGAGTCGCTTTTTGGAACCAAACCGTTCAAAATATTAGACGCCATTTTGAAAGAAAAAATCTCTGTTCAGGTCGCGTTTTGGAAATAAGGCTGTTTTTCAAATCACTTTTTAAGGCATTTAGACTGGGTTTGGGATAAAATAAAGTGCACAAATCGATTCCTGAGAAGATTTCCTATAAGAAATGGTGTTTAACTCAGTTTCGTAAAAAATCGCTTGAGTCTCATTTTGCAACTAAAGAACACAAATGGATTATATTTTTACACGAGAAAATTTCCTTCCCGGTGAGTTGTCAAGATTATTTCTGTAAAAACGGCAATTTTTCAGAAACTTCAACATACAAATACACATAGTAACAAAATTGAAGGCACAATATATATAAATGCCAAAATATTATTACAAAAATATACTACAAAATATACTACAATTGTTGTAAATTTATCGAATTGGCATTTTACTCTGTTAGTGCGTAATCTTCTTTATAAATGTACACCTGATTAATACAAAAAAAAGTCGAGTCTATCCCAAAGTTTGCTATTTTGATGTCAACTGTACCACTTGTGAGCTACACAAAATTGAAGGCACACGTGCATCTTACAAGATATTTCGTAGAATTTGATGATGCAATTACTTTTCGTTCTTTATAAATATTGAGTTTTAGGTGAACGTTAGTGACTAGTTGAGTAAAGTGTGCTGTTTCTGAAAAAAAATAAGTATTTGTACATAAATAAATAAAAAAAGCTGAAATGGATAGACGGAGAAAAGAAACCACAGTTGCGGAAAGAAAAATTATTATTAAGCTGGTTTGTGAAGGTAAAACATATAGAGAAGTAGGAAAAATAGTTGGGAGATCATTTTCTTCAGTAAGAACTGTAGTCAGAAATGGAAAAATGACGGAACTTATATTAATAAAACGGGACGCGGACGAAAAAAGTTTCTGTCGGTTAAAGATGAGGAATACATTCGACGGGAAATAGAAAAATGTACAAAGAAGCCGATTAATAATTTGAGGGCTGAAGTTTCTCATATGATCCAAAAACCAATATCCAAGGAAACTATAAGAAGAACATTGCGAAACCATGGTTTAAATGGAAGAATAGCCCGTAAAAAGCCATTTATTTCAGAAGCAAATAGAAAAAAACGATTAAAGTTTGCGAAAACTTCCGTAATTGAGGGTTCGGATTTCTGAAAAAAACATAATATTCAGTGATGAAAGTAAGTTTAACCTATTTGGCTCTGATGGCAGACAAATAGTTTGGAGGAAAGCGAATACCGAGCTAAAGAAAGAAAATTTGTGCGGAACCATAAAACATGGAGGGGGTAGTGTGATGGTTTGGGGCTGCATATCTGCAGGAGGAGTCGGCAACATGGAATTTATTGAGACCACTATGGACAAATTTAAATACCTCGATATCCTGAAAAGGAATTTAAAATCAAGTGCTAATAAATTAGGACTATCGGATGTGTTTTGGTTTCAACAAGATAATTATCCAAAGCACACCGCACATATTGTTAAGATGTAGTTGCTTTAGAATACGCCAACACAATTAAAAACTCCACCTCAGTCCCCAGACCTTCACCCTATTGAGCATTTGTGGTCAGTACTTGAGCAACAAACCCGAAAATTTTCAATTGCAAATAAATCCGAGCTGAACTCAATAATAGCAAGGGAATGGGAAAAATTAGCCCAACCATAACTAAAAAGTTAGCGAAAAGTATGCCTAGAAGACTAGCAGCAGTAATCAAAGCCAACGGATATCCAACTAACTACTAATAATAAATTATTTTATATTTTTCTAGTGATCTTGAAGTTTGTGCCTTGAATTTTTTTGTTAATTTTTTCTTTTGCTACTTAATTCTTTACAAAATTGAATTTAATAAATTTTTTTATTCACTTTTGTATTTTTAGTCTTCAATTTAATAAAAAATAAAAATTTTGTGATTAAGAGTTTTCATATTTATAGCTTGTGCCTTCAGTTTTGTGACTATGTGTATATCGTTCAAACTCAACTCGTTGAAATATAGGTATTTCACTGCCGAAATGCTGCTAATGTCTAATGCGACAAATGATGCACTGGTGTGCATTTACGATATCACTTTCAACGATCGTTTTTACACCAAATCATATCGATCAAATGTATATCTTTCTCTTGTTATCTTAACGATCTTTAAGTTATTAGCCCTCCTTGGTTCAATGCGGAAGTTGAAAGTATTTTGAGTCAACTTTCTACTGTGAAAATCAAACACAGGAATAAACTGAACCTAAAAACTTTGCACTCAAGCCTAACTTTTAAATATGGATTGAAACGGTCGCAAAGTTTTCTTAAGATTTTGAGTTTCCTCAATAAGTATTGACGAAAATTGGCACTTGAGAAGCATATATCAAGCATTAAGATGAGTATTAAAAAATCTAGCGTTTTACCCCAGCTTGAAGAAGATTCTGTTGACATAAATATTTTCAAAATGTCTTTCTGACACCATTAAGAAATATTTCATTTTGCGGTTATCAACGAATGGATAAATCAGGTATTATTCATAGTTCATAGTATTAAATTAATTAACTACTCATTATCCGACGTACATCCAATATTTTTCCATATGAACTGTAAACATTAACTTAATAAATCTGTTTTCCAGAGCACTGAGTTTTATATTGTGGAAGTTAGCCACACTTTTTAGCTACAATGGGAACCATTTAGCTATTTTTAGCTATGTTTTTCCTAAATTCTAGCTACAACGGCTGCAAAAAAGTTGGCAGCACTGATAATATGCCGTTCACACTACACTCTAAATCAGGCGATTTCGATCAGCTGATCGCTTTAGAGCTAAATTAACTTAAATCTACCCATACATTTTTGTATATATACATTTGAATTGTTCTCAGAGCGTTCTGAATTCCATCCGTGAGAGGCACAGTAGATTTGAATAAAATGTCATTCGGATTTCGATCTAAAATAGCAAAAATTGAACAAAAAAGGAAAACGTGAGTTGTACAAAGTGAAAAGAAATTGTTTTTGCATGTTCCTGCACCATTTTCAACAATTTTCACGCAAAAAAAATTATACACATAAATTCGAATGAAATTTATCTCTCTAAATCGCCTCATTCTAAATCACGTCGGGTAGTGTGAACGCTTACCTGATTAACTGACCGATTCTAAATCTACCTGATTTAGAAGTGTAGTGTGATCGGCATATTAATCTCCTCATTCTAAATCACTGTGGGTAGTGAGAACGCTTACCTAATTAACTTGACAGATTCTAAATCTACCTGATTTAAAAGTGTAGTGTGAACGGCAGATTATACCTCTATGAACTGAGCCTAATAGCCCGTCCACACTACACTCTAAATCAGGCGATTTCGATCAGCTGATCGCTTTAGAGCGAAATCAACTTAAATCTACCTGATTACCCATACATTTTTTCCAGCGTCTGACAGAGTTAATCAAGTAGATTTAGAGTTAATCAAGCACAAATCAGGTACTATTGTGAATTTTGTCCCTGGTGAATTTTCTCAGAGCGTGGTGGATTCCATCCATGAGAGCGAGAGTAGATTTGAATGAAATGTCATTAGAATTTCGTCCTAAAATAGCAAAAATTGAACAAAAAAGGAAAATGTGAGTTGTACAAAGTAAAAAGAAAATGTTCTTGCATGTTCCTGCACCATTTTCAACAACTTTCACGCAAAAAAAGATTGTACACATAAATTCGAATGACATTTCTCTCTCTAAATCTCCTCATTCTAAATCACTTCGGGTAGTGTGAACGCTTACCTGATTAACTTGACAGATTCTAAATCTACATGATTTAGAAGTGTAGTGTGAACGGCTTATAATCGAGTACAAATCAGGTACTATTGTGAATTTTTTATATTTTTTTATATTGTGAATTGTTCTCAGAGCGTGCTGAATTCCATCCGTGAGAGGCACAGTAGATTTGAATGATATGTCATTCGAATTTCGTTCTAAAATAGCAAAAATTGAACAAAAAAGGAAAATGTGAGTTGTACAAAGTGAAAAGAAAATATTCTTGCATGTTCGTGCACCATTTTCGACAACTTTCGTCCAAAAAAACTATTTTTTTTGCATGAAATAAAAAACTAATTTTTTTGCATGAAAGTTGTTCAAAATGGTGCAGAAACATGCAAGAGCATTTTCTTTTCATTTTGTACAACTCACATTTTCCTTTTTTGTCCAATTTTTGCTATATTTGAACGAAATTCGAATTGATTTAGAGTGTAGTGTGAACGGCTTATAATAGCCCGTTCACACTACACTCTAAATCAGGCGATTTCGATCAGCTGATCGCTTTAGAGCGAAATCAACTTAAATCTACCTGATTACCCATACATTTTTTCCAGCGTCTGACAGAGTTAATCAAGTAGATTTAGAGTTAATCAAGCACAAATCAGGTACTATTGTGAATTTTGTCCCTGGTGAATTTTTCTCAGAGCGTGGTGGATTCCATCCATGAGAGCGAGAGTAGATTTGAATGAAATGTCATTAGAATTTCGTCCTAAAATAGCAAAAATTGAACAAAAAAGGAAAATGTGAGTTGTACAAAGTAAAAAGAAAATGTTCTTGCATGTTCCTGCACCATTTTCAACAACTTTCACGCAAAAAAAGATTGTACACATAAATTCGAATGACATTTCTCTCTCTAAATCTCCTCATTCTAAATCACTTCGGGTAGTGTGAACGCTTACCTGATTAACTTGACAGATTCTAAATCTACATGATTTAGAAGTGTAGTGTGAACGGCTTATAATCGAGTACAAATCAGGTACTATTGTGAATTTTTTATATTTTTTTATATTGTGAATTGTTCTCAGAGCGTGCTGAATTCCATCCGTGAGAGGCACAGTAGATTTGAATGATATGTCATTCGAATTTCGTTCTAAAATAGCAAAAATTGAACAAAAAAGGAAAATGTGAGTTGTACAAAGTGAAAAG
Organism: Nemotelus pantherinus; assembly: GCA_963978885.1. Classification (NCBI taxonomy): domain Eukaryota; kingdom Metazoa; phylum Arthropoda; class Insecta; order Diptera; family Stratiomyidae; genus Nemotelus; species Nemotelus pantherinus. Next base: position 135,979,008 of record OZ022264.1, on the reverse strand, counting down.
AAAATATTCTTGCATGTTCGTGCACCATTTTCGACAACTTTCGTCCAAAAAAACTATTTTTTTTGCATGAAATAAAAAACTAATTTTTTTGCATGAAAGTTGTTCAAAATGGTGCAGAAACATGCAAGAGCATTTTCTTTTCATTTTGTACAACTCACATTTTCCTTTTTTGTCCAATTTTTGCTATATTTGAACGAAATTCGAATTGATTTAGAGTGTAGTGTGAACGGCTTATAATAGCCCGTTCACACTACACTCTAAATCAGGCGATTTCGATCAGCTGATCGCTTTAGAGCTACATCAACTTAAATCTACCTGATTACCCATACATTTTTTTCGGCGTCTGACAGAGTTAATCAAGTAGATTTAGAGTTAATCAAGTACAAATCAGGTACTATTGTGAGTTTTGTCCCCGGTGAATTTTTCTCAGAGCGTGGTGGATTCCATCCATGAGAGCGAGAGTAGATTTGAATGAAATGTCATTCGAATTTCGTTCTAAAATAGAAAAATTGAACAAAAAAGGAAAATGTGAGTTGTACAAAGTAAAAAGAAAATGTTCTTGCATGCTCCTGCACCATTTTCAACAACTTTCACGCAAAAAAAATTGTACACATAAATTCGAATGACATTTCTCTCTCTAAATCTCCTCATTCTAAATCACTTCGGGTAGTGTGAACGCTTACCTGATTAACTTTGACAGCTTCTAAATCTCCTTGATTTATATGCCGTTCACACTACACTCTAAATCAAGCGATTTCGATCAGCTGATCGCTTTAGAGCTAAATCAACTTAAATCTACCTGATTACCCATACATTTTTTTCGGTGTCTGACAGAGTTAATCAAGTAGATTTAGAGTTAATAGCCCGTTCACACTAGACTCTAAATCAGGCGATTTCGATCAGCTGATCGCTTTAGAGCGAAATCAACTTAAATCTACCTGATTACCCATACATTTTTTGCGGCTTCCGACCGAATTAATCAAGTAGATTTAGAGTTAATCAAGTACAAATCAGGTACTATTGTGAATTTTTCCCGGCTGAATTGTTCTCAGAGCGCGCTGAATTCCATCCGTGAGAGGCACGGTAGATTTGAAGGAAATGTCATTCGAATTTCGGTCTAAAATAAAGAAAACTGAACAAAAACGGAAAATTTGAGTTGTACAAAATGAATAGAGAATGCTCTTGCATGTTTCTGCACCATTTTCAACAACTTTCACGCAAAAAAAATTCTACACTTAAATTCGAATGACATTTCTCTCTCTAAATCTCCTCATTCTAAATCACGTCGGGTAGTGTGAACGCTTACCTGATTAACTTGACAGATTCTAAATCTACCTGATTTAGAAGTGTAGTGTGAACGGCTTATAATCGAGTACAAATCAGGTACTATTGTGAATTTTTTATATTTTTTTATATTGTGAATTGTTCTCAGAGCGTGCTGAATCATGGCCTTCATATAAAAGGCCTATCGCAAAAGCAATTAACCTACAAGATGGCGGACCTAAGCTACTTTTCCCAACCAGTCCACACAGTGATGTTTTTTTATGGTTATAAAGAAATTCACGAGATCCACCTACAGGAGATATGAGGAAACTCATATGTCATGTCAATCACTGTTGTTTTGGGATCTTTCACAAGCAATTTAGATATAAAAAGTCTTTAGCATCAGATCTCAATTCATCGGGACACTTATCCGAAATATCGTTTGTATAGAAGATGATGATTTTGATGATTTTTAAAGTGGAATAAATCCTACCAACCACAAACGGCAATTGTTTACAATTCACATTGCCGAGAGTAGGTGGCAGGTATTCCAAATTGCAAAGTTCTCGCGTATACAGCACAATAAACACATCACTTTCACGACACTTATCCGAAATATCTTTTACGCGACAAACACTGCGAAACCAGTCTCCGGATAATAGGAAAATAGACTCTATTCCCTGATTCAACCGAGTAGCACCATTCACATTACTAATTGTCAGAGAAATGTCAAACAATTGTCATTGTGCAATTCCCAATAAATCTTAATAACGAGAGGACTACACCATTTTAAAAAGTAGCTTAATATCTGTCAGATTGCAAGTCGCGATAGGCCTTTTATATGAAGGCCATGGCTGAATTCCATCCGTGAGAGCCACAGTAGATTTGAATGATATGTCATTCGAATTTCGTTCTAAAATAGCAAAAATTGAACAAAAAAGGAAAATGTGAGTTGTACAAAGTGAAAAGAAAATATTCTTGCATGTTCGTGCACCATTTTCGACAACTTTCGTCCAAAAAAAATTGTACACATAAATTCGAATGACATTTCTCTCTCTAAATCTCCTCATTCTAAATCACTTCGGGTAGTGTGAACGCTTACCTGATTAACTTTGACAGCTTCTAAATCTACTTGATTTAGAGTGTAGTGTGATCGGCTTATAATAAGCCGTTCACACTACACTCTAAATCAAGTAGATTTAGAAGCTGTATAATAAGCCGTTCACACTACACTCTAAATCAAGTAGATTTAGAAGCTGTCAAAGTTAATCAGGTAAGCGATTTAGAAGCTTATAATAAGCCGTTAGAAGCGTAGATTTAGAAGCTTATAATAAGCCGTTCACACTACACTCTAAATCAAGTAGATTTAGAAGCTGTCAAAGTTAATCAGGTAAGCGTTCACACTACCCGACGTGATTTAGAATGAGGAGATTTAGAGAGCGAACTGTCATTCGAAAATGTGTATACATTTTTTTTTGCATGAAAGTTGTTCAAAATGGTGCAGAAACATGCAAGAGCATTTTCTTTTCATTTTGTACAACTCACATTTTCCTTTTTTGTCCAATTTTTGCTATATTTGAACGAAATTCGAATGACATTTCGTTGAAATCTACTCTCCCTCTCACGGATGGAATTAAGCACGCTCTGAGAACAATTCAGCCCGGAAAAATTCACAATAGTACCTGATTTGTACTTGATTAACTCTAAATCTACTTGATTAACTCGGTCGGAAGCCGAAAAAAATGTATGGGTAATCAGGTAGATTTAAGTTGATTTAGCTCTAAAGCGATCAGCTGATCGAAATCGCCTGATTTAGAGCCTAGTGTGAACGTTCTATTAGAGTGTACTGTGAACGGCTTATTATCTCTCGATCTCCATTTCGTATCCATTCTTCTCATATCTATGGTACCTATGGTATCAGCAAATCGATGACAGTTTGAATCCTAAAATGGCTTCGTTACCAACTCCGAGTCAGGTGGGTGTAAAATTTTAATTCATTTGAGAGCATGATGTTTTCACTTGTAGGGAAATTATACTCAAAACTTGTGTGATTAGTAGTACATTGCATACTGTATCTCGTTGAGTTATATGATAATTAGTGTAAATCCATGAATTCAAATTATCTCGAATTTGTGCAGCTACTCAGTTTTACGTTTTTCTAGGTATCTGGCAATCACAATGCTATATACGAAGCGTATTACATCCAGGTAAATTGAAATCAAAAGTTGTTACTGTGAAAAGAAAATCGACGGTTTACCTTCCGTAGATGGATCATAAATTGGGCAATATTGAGGCTGTGGATGCTGCTAAGTTCTTGAAAAAATCAGGATTGAGCGACGTTGTGCTGAGTCGAATATGGGACCTATCGGACCCAAAAGGAACGGGATGTCTCGATAAGGCTGGGTTTTTCGTTGCTTTAAAGCTCATTGCACTTGCGCAAGCCGGAAGTGATGTAAACATGCGCAATATCCTCGTGGCGACGGTAAACCCACCTAAAGTCGTAAGTATATTATGGCCCGAGCCAGAAATTGCAGTTTCAGACATGTTATTTGAGCTTTCAGGGAGAGATTCCTAGAATATCTCCAGAAGTTATTCAATCGCTGTCACCGACCAGTGCTGATTGGTCAATGAAACCTGCCGACAAAATGAGGTATGAACAGCTCTTTGAGTCCCTGCAGCCCGTCAATGGAATGATTGCTGGAAATAAAGTGAAAGGAGTACTTATGGAGTCAAAACTGCCTCTAGAAACTTTAGGCAAGATTTGGGATTTAGCAGATCAGGATAAAGATGGAAATTTGGACCAGCACGAATTTATCGTCGCAATGCACTTAGTATATCAAGCTTTAGATAAACGTGCGGTGCCCGCATCACTACCAATGGAGTTGCAAAAACCCAAAACGTGTGAAATTTCTATCATTGAAACTTCGGCAGATGCAGGGTTCGTTGCTAAATTTCCGATGGATATAGCTCCGCCATCAGTCCCACCGCTGCCAAGTATTATAGCTTCTGCATTTCAACCATCTCGTGCACCATCTAGCATTCCGCTTTTACCAGTATGTCCGAACTTTTCGATTACCAATCCAAGTCCAACAGCTTCTTACGATTGGGTGGTTACTCCTGCAGATCGAGCACGATTCGAATTGCTTTTCCGTGAGAGTGATAAAGACAAGGACGGTTTGGTGTCAGGACTTGAGGTCAAGGATGTATTTCTTCAGTCGGGGATACCGCAGAATTGCTTGGCACATATCTGGTAAGATTTTTCCACTAATATTTTTTTGTCAAAATCGAATTTTTATATATTCCTGTATGCAGCTTGTTGATACAAAGAATTCTGAGAATCGCTATTGATATCGAAAAAACTGAAAACGTGTAAAGGGTGTACAAGGAACTTAATTTGATTCTCCTTCAATCCTGTAACTCTTTGAATCGAAGTCAACTCAACTTTTTTCTTGAGTTGATTTTTTTTATTTTTACATGAAGTTTTTCCGTGCTTAAGTGCTTATTATGTCAAATCGTTCAAAATGCATATGGTCATGTTCTCAATTTAGACCTGGAGTGGTGTCGTTATGCATATCAGAAATGTAAGAGGTCTCATCGTTAATTTGAAACGCAGAATCAATTGTTTCTGAATTCAATTTGTATTTTTGTTTCGACAGTTTGCATAATTTTGTGTAACTGTATAGCCGCTCAAAATTTGATCTTACATTACCTCAGGTACAAGTTCTGGCGGCTGTAATTTAATTCATAAAAAAATTAATAAGAACATGACTTGTTGAATTTACATCAATATCTTACACAGCGAATACTCATCACAAATACTCGACACTGATGGAACAAACTTATTTCCTTCCTGCACTCAATGACGTCTTAACGCGAAAAAAATCTAGGCAGTAGAAAACGTCTTTAAAACCTTTTCGAAAGCTTTAGGCTACATAATTTTTAAATATATTGGGTGTTGCTTGCTTGCTCCGTTTACATCTTCTTAGGCAAGGATGGCGTTAGTTCTTACACCCCAGCCGGTGCTGTGTCCGCAACACTCTGCTCATCGAGGTCAAATTTCGCCAATATAACTGCTGGTCGCACGTAAATTCCTCCGTTTGTTTGCACTGTTACAAACCGTACATGTCCATCCTTTGAACGGTTTATATCGATAATTCTCCCTTAAGGAAAACTCCGAGTCTTATCGTTTTCGTCTATTATGAGAACAATGTCACCCAACCTGCAAATCGCCTGTCGATTCGAACCACTTTGATCTTCGCGTAAGCGTTGGTCGATAACTTAAGATCCAGCGTTGATATTTCTGCAGATTTTGTTGAGATTGATACCATTGCAGCTTTGGTACTTTTGTGTCAGTTGGTATTCCAAGGGGTTTGGTAGGATTTTTATCAGCTAGTAATGCGTGGTTTCGAGTTATTGCTTCCTGGTGTGGCTGATCGAAAGCAACTTAAGTTCGTGGCCCTTTACTTAAGACATTTTGCAAAACTTCTGGGGATGGCTTTCTTGCTGGCTCAAGCATGATTCGCATCGCTGACTTTTTAATTGAATTCGTCGTCGACAATCAAACACATATACATATATATTTATACCCATACATATGTCTAATTTCGTGACACACTTCTTCAGCTCAGCAAATTAACATTTAACCCTAGATTCATAAGCATACATGCGGGGTACACTATTCATGAACATTCGTCTCTCAGACCAACATATTATAGGTATGTTCCCGCACTACAAATAATTGCGATTAATTGCAATGAAGCCGTTTTTTGTACTCCGTTTTAGTACGCTTCATTGCAATTAATTGCAATTAATCGTAGTACAGGAACATACCTTACATTGGTGATTTTTGTTCTATAGAATACAACGTGTAATAAAACACGCTTTAAAGCTTTCAAATTGGTTATTAATCATTAATTTTCTGCAATAAAAATAAACACAATAGTTATTCTGAGTAATCGACACATAATAAACCGCGGTGGTCCATACACATGCATTTTTTTACATTGGGTGCAACAGAACATTGTCATTCGACGTTTTTTTATAATTGCAAAAAGCACCAATTTATTTTCAGATCCACTGAGTTGTGTTTGATCATCGAAAGAAGTTTCACTAGGAACTTTTGCAATTTTCCGTTGTAGACATCCGGTCAAAGTTCACATTTCCCAGCGCTGATGAAACTATACGTCGGACAGCTTCCCCGACAATTCTTTTACAAATAATTGACGAGACATGTGTTTTTTGTTATTATATTTTTATTATTATATTTATTATTATTAATTAAAAAAAATTTATTATTAATTAAAAAATTTTTAATTAAAAAAACATAAATAACATAGAAATTGATTATAGCCATATTCAGCATACAAAAAAAATTAACAAATAGGCCATCTTTGCGTTTTTCTGCTGCAGGACATACTTCCACACATTTGTTCAAATGTGTCCACTGCACCTTTAGTCATATTATAATATTCGATTTTGTCGGGCTTGCTACAAGAAGCAATTGTGCCTTGATCATGCGTGGTAGAAACCAATAAAACATTTCTATTTTCCTTTGGATTATAGGAAACCAACGTGCATTATTGGTCATAGAAAAACATGGAGGAATTGGTGTTTTCTTGATTTCGAGCAACTCTGGTGGAATTTCTCTCCTGTTTTTTCTGATTGCTCCCACAATAGTTAGTTTGTAATTATAACTGACAGCACACACAATTATAGCTGACTCGACAACTCTGAATAAAAGATTCTCACAAGTCCCTGGTAGGTGCAAAGTTATCCTGTGATCTACGTTCATTTCTTGTAGATTTGTCGCCGAAAACGGAGGCAATTCAGTAAAAAATCAAATCTTTCTCGGGACATCACAGATACATTCCGACTCCCGATAAATGTTGCGTCAAACAGTTTCAAAGACCTTAGATGATTATCCTTCTTTATAGCTGATAACAGCAATAAACCTAATAAAAACCGAACCTCTTCTTTGCATGTAGGCGCAACTGGGGCAGTTTGATTTTTGTACTTAGGATTTTTTATTGCTGTTTCTTCATTGGTATGGGTTACAATTTTACTGACAATGTCGTTAGTAATGAAAAGCGCGAAACAGTTAATGGGTTCTGTAACATTCTTCGCCGTATCTGTTGGACCCTGAACAATGCGCACAATGTTTCTTGACTGTGCTCGGGTATTCATAGACTCAGCTGTCGTAGAAGACCACTTGTGATCACTTTTACCTCTCAAATTGCGGGTAGATGGAAAAGTAATACGAGATGCTGCAGGATAAGTAGGGCCTTCCAATGTATCTTCAATCTCAGAATCCAAAGTCAAAATAACATTACTTCGATGCAATTGTACTGGTCTTATCGATTGTTCATCATCAGAATCTGTCGGGCATTCCTCCTCTTATTCAACGTTATCCTCAATGTCACTGAAATCAAAGGTGTTTGGTGTTTCGTTTTCATCATCCGAACAATCATTATTCAAAAGCGCCGCAATGTGCTCAACTAATAGTGACGATGTATGTATCCATCTCAAATTAAATTCAAAATTTGTGTTAAATTATAGTACAAAACAACATAGTTACATTATATATAAAAATTGTCTAGCAACCGAATAATAATAATTAATATTTACCTTGAATAAGAATCAAGTTAACAAAGAAATTAGGACTTCAAATAATCACACCCGTCCGACAATCGCAACACTATTCATAAACATTCGTCTGTGGGACGAAGTACTCACTATAACTCCATTAGCATGAGCCCACTGTGATATACAACGGGGGCAATACTAATTTATTGAACGTTCTAGGAAGGTATATAGAAGTTCATCTTTCTGTTTCTTTCACTTTAAAAGTGACAAGGGTTTATGTGCTTTGCGCAGTCTGCGAGACGAATGTTTATGAATCTAGGGCTAATGAACTGAAGAAACATTCACCATTTCATCATACTCATGCAAGTATACTGAAAGAGGGTTCTGTTGAAAAAAAATATTTGAATCTGCATGCACTTTTTATTCACAACCAACTGCAACGTAGTTCCTACTAACTATGGGCAATATGGGGTTAGGTTGAATTTCCGCTAAGTTAATAATAATTTGAGTATTCCCGAGTAGGGAATGAAGGATCTTTGGATGGGGTCCGAACCACACTCTCATCACAATTTTTTTTTCTTACTTTAACAAAATGAGGGTATTGCAACATTGGGAATGACATAACTGGTTAATTAGTTGTGGTATGATCGTTAGTTTCTCACATGAGTTGACCAACACCCACGAATGAAAGATTAATATATTGCATGCAGTTGAATAATCTCATTTGTCACAACTTGCAATTCAGGCAGTGCCGAACACTGGAATGAGAGCAGACAAGAATTCACAAATCAAACTATTCTTTGTAAAACTATTTGAATTGAATTTTCTGCTATTTCAATCATAACTCTGAATTTAATATGAGTAGAGAGAAAAAGAAATACTAACATGAAATTGGCTAGTGTAATAAAAAATTTAAGAAATTGCAAATATAGGTCAGATAAGAACTGACTATAAGTTAGATAATAAAAATAAAAAATAAAAACTAAAATTAAAGAAAAATATTTACATCAAAAATAGATAAAAATCAGTCTTTTTTTCGTTAGCTTTTAAAATAGGTTTTGAACACACTGCTTCAGCTTCCTTCTAGTAACGAAATACGATAGGTTGTTTTTAAAATTATCAGGCATATCACTATACAACGATATCGCTGAAAGAGTCGGTTCATTAAGGGCTCTAATGGTTCTGACTAGAGGCAATCTATAGGAATTTGCTGATCTTGTTTCCTAGCTATGCATTTCTCTGGCCATTGTCAGAGAAATAGAAGACATATTCTTTCCGTGGACTATTTTCCATACTGTTTTTAGTTTTTGAAATGCTAATAGTTGGAAAAAAGTTATTTTCTCAGTTATCAAAGGTAGTTGATTAGTGGGGGCCCGTAGACTCAGATTGTGAACTGGCTTAATTGCCTTACTTAGAGTTCTGCTCAGGATGGCCAGGTTTGCTGTAGAAGTTTGGCTTTAGATAAGCATAGCATAAATAATAGATGGAATTACAAAAGGATGGTAAATCATGTTTTTTAAAACAATGTTCAAATAGCATCGTCTTCTTAGGAAACTTACAATGGAACAAATCTTGGCTCTGATTTTTCTAATTTGATCCGACCATGACAATTTGTCATCAAATATTATTCCTAAATATTAAGTATTTTCTAGTCTATCAATGGGTTGGTTGTTAATCAAGATGTTTAATGATATGTCTTCTTTATTTTTCAGTTTGAAAATCAAGTAATGCATTTTATCAACATTTATTTTTAATTTATTAGTAACTAGTCAATTGAAATATCTCCCTAAACCATCATTAATCATCCGCTCTAATTCGATAGGGTCTCGATTCGAATTTAATACAAGGGTGTAATCTGCATAAATCACATATTTAGAAGCTAAATCTAGATTATTCAGACTGAACATAAAGCATATAAAGAGCTTGTCCCAAAATAGATCCTTGATGAATGCCTATATTTATCACTCTCCTATCACTAGTTTCATCTTTGAACTGGGTACTTATGGTTCGATATAATTTTTTAGTAATTTTTTATTAGATTGTTTCCCTGTCCTCGAATACCTAGTTCATTTAAAATATGGCCTAAAATGGTGTGGTCAACTGTGCCGAATGCCTTTTTCGGGTCAACAAATATGGCTGAAACATATAAACCCTTGTCCAGTTGGCTGTTAATATAATGTTTCGCATCTATGAGGGCTGCACCTGTATTGCTGCCAGTAATAGCCCGTCCAGACTACGGATACTTAAGTATCCGCATACATAAGTATCCGGAAACATATAATCCCGTCCAGACCGCAGATACAATTGTATGCGGAAACATTTGAAAAAGAATTGCTGTGGACCTAATTTTGCGGATGCATTGATGAATGCATGGGATATGAGAATGAAAATCTGATAAGAAAATTTATTTTTGAAGAATGGCTAAGATACAGTATTGGAAAATGAAACATTTTTGGGCACTGAAATTCTAAAAGTAGGCAATTATCGGTTTTCAATGAAAATTACTATTAGAATCACTTTGCCCGAAATTCAGATGCATATATATATACTAACATATTATGCATATACATATATATACATATATATGTATACACATATATATACATATGTAGGTATACATGACTCCTATTTTCACAAGCATCTATATGCAGGTTAAATAAAATGAAATAATCGATCCCCTGAATTTTGTTTGCTTTTCGAAAAAAAGTGAGATCAATTGATAAATTCAATGATTACTCAGGCTAATTGAAAATGTATGAACATTATCAACCTACAAGAACTTTAACTGTCCACCACTTACTTACTATTTAACCTCTCAAAATGTGACCAGATCAATTAACCAAACTGAAATTCACAGGTTGTATTGCTCTAAAGTAGGGTTTGATTGAAAATTAATAAAGAACTGAAAATGATTACAAGTCTTTAAGTTTAGGTTTTTCCGTATTTTTAATTAGGTGTAGGGCCATAAAATTCAATTAGTATACATGTACACTAATATACTCAGGTATACAGTGGATGAAATTTCCATGGCAGTGTTTCTCGGAACGAAAGTGGCCAAATTACTCAGTAACAACCACCAAAAGTCTCTTAGACCTGCTGCATTTCCAAACCGCCTTGTCCCGTGAATTTCATTTTGGTATGATAATGAGGTCGAGAATTCTCAACACATGTTTTGTGTGCTGAGAAATGGGTCATTTGGTCATTGGCTATTTACCAGGAATGAGGTAAAGATTTTCGTTTACATGCCTGCCCTAGGTTCAGGCTAACCTGCAGAGTCACTAAAAATAACACAGGTAGGTATGTTGTACCTATAACACAATCATTCATCGCTCAATCGAAAAAGCATGAGCAAATGATGCTTGTAGATGCAGTGCAGTCCACTGCACTGCATTGAAATTTAAAACTCATGTGATTCTGTGTAACAACTTGCACTGCATCGTTTAGGCTAATTTATGAAAACACTGCATCGGTTGATATTTGTTTGAAAATATTTGGCTGTGCAACAACTATTTAAATTGAGGCGGGAATTACATTCCAGGCATTAAATTGTAAATGGACGAAAAACAGATACAGAAAATCTAAATATCAAACCTCCACAAATTAATTTGGCATTAATTGTGAGAACACAGCATTGCTTTCAAGTGCATTACAATGCGTGCACTGCATCGCAAAGTGTTTCTCGCTTCCGAATCAATAATCGCTCAATCGAAGAAGTATCCGCATTCATTTTCCAACAGCGCCTACAATTGTATCCGCATACATAAGTATACGGAAACAACGGTCCACACTAGTAATTTTCACATAGTTTTGTATCTGCATACAACAGTGTGAGGTAATTTCAAGTGTGGACCGTTGTTTCCAGATACTTATGTATCCGGATACAATTGTATCCGCTATTGCTCGAAAATGTATCTACAATTAGCGCATACCTTTCATTGATTTTCATGGCAAGGGTAAAATGTATCTGCAAATGTCGCTGCAGTGTGGACCATCTTTTGGCAGATACTTATGTATGCGGATACTTAAGTATCCGTAGTCTGGACGGGCTATAAGGAAACCATATTGATTTTGATCAAAGCCTATCGTGTTGTTAATAAAGTGAACTAGCCTAGAATTGATAGCTTTCTCGAAGATCTTACTGAAGGCGTTTGCTAATGGGTGATAAGAGAGTTTTTTCAAAACATTGGGTTTTATTTTCCAGCTATGGTGATTTTTGTCTCATAAATCTTGCAAATTTGCTCAGCAGAATAAAGCTTTTTTCCCCTATAACTTCCGGTCCAGTGCAGAAATCAAAACGAAATTCATGCAGTAAATAGACCTTAATGTGAGCTAAATGTCGTAGGAATTTCGTACAAAAATCATAGAAGAGCTGCCAGCTATGACCATTTTTGTAATTTTGTGAAATTTCTTTACTGAGCGATTAAGTCATTAGATTTGCAAATGGGAATGATCCTACAATGAAAATTAACAACAAATATTAACGCTTTAAAAATTTGAAAAGTGTTGAGGTTGGTAACCCTAAATTTTTTTTCACCCGTATTACTTCCAGCGCAGTGATTCAATCGAAACGAAATTTACTGGTTGGGTTTAACTTAACGCGAAGCAGATTTGGTATATATTTGGCTCTGTTGCTGACACAGGGTAACCAGCATTAGCCATTTTCATAAATATTGCACCAAAAGATGCTTCAAATTACGTACTCACATGCAAAAAATTTGCGATAAAAATAAGAAACCAATTTTTAAATTTTCCGAGTTTTGAACATTTTTCGGATGGCAGCCTCAAACAACGTTTAACCGCTGAAACTTTCGATGAAATCCTCCGATGAGAACGAAATTCAAAGGATAAGTTGATTTAAGTATGAGCTTGTTAAGGTAAACTTATTGCTGCTTTGTTGGGAAAGTGTTGCCAACACTGAACATTTTCATAATTTGTGTTATAGTTCAGTTTTGTTGCTTTGGATAAGGAATGGTTGATATGATTCTACAAAAAAGTGTAATACGTCTTTCCACATTTTTTTGTCACCCAAAGAATATTTCTTCGAAAATTAGCTTTCGAGCGGTTCTGATGCGCTAGACTTTTTTATATATATGGTAGATTTCATCGATATACTCAAGGTGATCCATGCTATCTTGAAAAGGAGCTCTGTAATGAGTGCCAAGTCTTAGAGGAGTGTTATAAATTATTACTTCGACAATGATCATGTTATACTGTTTTTCGTTCACTATGGTTTTGAAACTGATACTGTTCCTTATGTAAATTACGGTTCCACCTTCAACTGAATCTCGACAATTGAACACTGCAGAGTACCCTGAGATGTTATAAAAAACAGCTTCGTTTTCATAAAGCCAGGTTTCGCTTAAAATAATGATATCAGAATCATTCAAAACTGTAGCTGTAACTTTCAATTCCTGAAATTTTATTTCTAATACTTCTAATATTTGCATAGAATATTTTTAGGGATTGCAGTGGCATATGATTTATGAGGAATAGTTAGTGTTGTGTACAACTAAAAACCGAAACTGACAAATGTCAAACGAACAATGTCGGCCATCTTTTTTTTGCTCACCATTGATAGCAGCGACAACTGACCACCAAGCGGTCAAGACGAACAACAATTGAATAATTAATTATTTTTGAGTTTAAAACCGATCCATACACTAAAGCGATTTACATGAAATGTATGATACATATACGAGAAGAATGATGCAATAAACTAGAGTCTGACTTGGTAAGCCATCTCGAATAGGCGACCAATAAGACGCTTGCAAGGAAATACAGAAATATTTTTATTTTATTTATCCTTGTATAAATTTACTTCTGAGCTAATGCTAAAGGGGCGGCTAAATTCGCCACGCAGAAGCGACGAGTGAATTTAAAAATCGTAGATTTGAACAAGTGAATTTAAAAATCGTAGATTTGAACGAGTGAACCTAAAAATCGTAGATTTGAACGAGTGAACCTAAAAATCGTAGATTTGAAGACGAAAATAAATTCAGTCCTTGCCCTTACCAAGGAACAGAAAGCGAACCATACTGTTCCGTACTTTTCATGGCGATCCTGCCTTCTGAAGAATTTGGTCTACCGAAAGTTGGTGGACCACAACCAAGGATCCATCCAGGAATCCTAAAAGCCAGAAAACAAGAAGCGCTGAGGACGGCAATACCGAAACTTGATACGAAAAGGAAAAAACGCGGCGGCAGCCTTGTCTACCTGAAGAAAAACATTGCAGCCCTAAAGCGCATTGCGACGGACGTCGATAACCCTCCAGTATGGGAAAAACAAACCGAGATCTACCATCGAATTGATGATCTGATGAAGCAAATCAAACACCGCGACACAGAAACAACAAGCAATCCAACAATAACAGAAGATCACCAACCACACACATCAAGATCGAGTACAACACAAAAAACACACTACAACAGACAAATAACGGAAATACAGGAAGAGATAGCAGCGCTGAAACGACGGGCTTTAGACGAGGACAATCCACCACCTTGGGAAATCCAACAGCAAATGTACGACCGGATGGAACAACTGCGAACGCAAATACAACAAACGTTACAATAACTCGATGAACTAAACATTTATTGTAAATCAAAATGAATTAGAACTTATAATAATGTACTACATGAATTTAATACACAGTTCAAAAATTAAAAACACAAAACACATGTTTTCCTACTTAGAAAACTTTTGATATAAGCACTAAGTTCTTTCAATTTTGATAGTTGCACTTTATTGCACTTGTCGACAGAAGCGACACCTATGACCTAATAGTGAAAATAAAATTCAAATTACAATTTAAATGTGTACAAGTGTACAATTATTGCTATTAATTTAAATATTTACAATAAGTACAATTGCCAGAATACAAATAGGAAGTAGGAAGATTTCATATGGTCCTTATAAATGGAAGAAAATATCAACATTCTTACGAAAATAATAGTCAACTTAAAAAAAACCCCGAATAGAACTTACAGAAGAGATTATATTCCAGAAAAATTAGAAATAATAGAAGAAATCCAAAAAGAAGCAATTAACACAGACAGTAGTCAAAAATTACTAGAAACTTTGATAAAAAAATATAAAGAGGCAAAAGAACTACTATTATAAAAATTAGAAAGTTCAGTAGACAGCAAAATGAGTAATTTCAATATTGAATTAACGTTAAAATCCATACCAACCTTTACGGGAAACCCCAAAGAACTAGAAGCTTTTCTAACAATAGTTAGTCTAATCAACGAAAGTATTAATGAAGATGGAAAAAAACAATTTGTTTAATTTTACGAGAAATGTGAAGTTAGGAACAGCAGTTAAAACTCAGCTCTTAACATTAGATATAAAAACATGTGAAGAATTAGAAAAAATTCTCAGGAATAGATTTAAAAACAAAAAAAGTCCACAGAAACTTCATACTCAGTTAGCACAATTAAGTCAACGCGGAACGGTTGAAAAGTTCGGCGAAAAACGCTCATTAATGAACTAAGTGAAATTCAGATTAGTAGCTTAGGTCAGAACCCATCTCCCGCAGAAAAAAGCGCAATACAGAAGTTAAATGACTCATATGCATTAACTATTTTCAAAAATGGGTTAAGTGAACCCCTCAAGCCGACTATTTTTGCGGCTCAACCCAAAACATTTATCGAAGCAATTCAGATAGCAACCGAGTTTGAATCGGGTAACAATATAACAGAAAACGTTATGTACGTGAATAGAAGAAATAATACAAACCAGCAATTGAATTATAACAATAGAAATAAACCAAATAATTATAATAACACTCATAGGAATAATAACTATAGCCAAAGCTATGTTAATAATAACAGAGGTAATAACAGAGATAGCAATCGGAATAATAGGAATAATTTTAGCACAAGTAATAATGTACTAAACCATAACAACAACCAAAGCAACAATTACAGAAATAACTATAGATATGGTTACAATCCCAGATATGAAGAAATAAACCATAGAAATAATTACAATAGCAGATATCATGAAGCAAACAGAAATACATATCAACCCCCCAACACAAATAATAGAAACAACAGGGACACAAACAGGAACTACGGAAGTAACAGACAGAACAGAATAAACATAGTGCAGGGAAACGCAATCGGCCCGGAGGCCAGCAGCAACGAATAATACAAGTTGATCCCGGGATACAGGAAGAAAAAATTTACCCACTAAACACAATTAAAAAACTACGTGACGTTATATTGCGAGACGTCGAAAAAAAATTTGAATCTACTGATAGATACAGGAGCCGATATATCAATATGCAAAATAAATGCAATTTCAGAAAACGGAAATATAGAAGAAGATAAACGATGCAAGTTCTCTGGCATAACAAACCAGGAAATATATTCAATAGGTTTTTTTTCCCCCTAGTGTAGATGGCAAAAAAAAATCTGCATACCAGATCCCCGGGTGACCTATCACCTCGGGGTATGTGAGGTTTGACTCACTAAAAAAAAGGACCATCTACAAGCCTACGAAGTTCCGAGTCGGGACCCGCCTAAGCACTGCTTCGACCCGGTCGTCCTGACTCACCCATCGGTAACTACGGACTTCAGAAACTACCACAGTTCATGGGTCGGCAAGGCAACCCTTCTCCCGCTTTATGCGCAGCACTTTTTCAGCATATGTTGAGACTGCGCGCCAGTTCTCCTCGTTTCGCAGCATTGCTTCCACGATCGTCTCAGGCGTTGCCAGGCCAATCGTGGACTCAACGGTGCGCCTCAAACTTACGAAGCGACTGCACATAAAGAATGTGTGCTGAGCATCATCGAGCTCAGTCACACAGTACCGGCAGTACGGTGTGACCACCTTACCCATTCTGTTCAGGTATTTTCTGAAGTAACCGTGCCCTATCAAGAATTGACAAAGGTAAAAGTTTACCTCTCCGTGGCTCCGGTTAAGCCAAGGCTCAATGAGACCAATTAGCTTAGCCGTCCAGCGTCCTTTAGTACTTAAACTCCAACGATACCACCATCACAGCCTCTTCTGAGACTGTGCGGTAGCTACAGGCGATACGCAGGGCACCCCTGCGCTGGACACTGGCAATGCGCTTCCGGAACTTTTCAGTTCGGAGCGCATCTCCCCAGATTTCGGCTCCATATAGCAAGATGGAATCGGTCGTTACCATCAGCAGCCTCCGTCGCGTCTCACTGGGTCCACCGACGTTGGCCTTTAGCCTACTCAGCGAAGTGACGACTACTAGAGCCCTGTCCAGGGTCACTCCCAGATACCTGACCGACTTGCTGGTCTGGACCTCGACGGAGCCAACTGTCATGGGTATGACAGTTGGTATCCTCCGCTTCGTCAGCATAACAATCTCTGTTTTAGAGATTGCCAGCTGGAGTCCGTGTTCGGGCATCCACCGATCCACCCTCCTCATGACTTGGTTAAGTCTGAGTTGAGCGAATTCCGCAGATCTGGAAGTGATTACCGCCGCGACGTCATCAGCGTAACCTACCAGAAACACATCCGCAGGCATTTCCAGGCGCAGCAGATCATCGTACATGATGTTCCAGAGGTCAGGTCCTAGGATCGACCCCTGTGCCGCACCTGAAGTGACAGGCCTTCTTTTGACTCCTTCGTCGGTGTCGTAGAGCAACCAGCGATCCCTGAGGTAGTCCCGCATCATGGCTAGCAAGTAGTCAGGGATACGGAACGTCTGCTTAAGGGCCCGCAGGATGTCTGTCCACCTCGCCGAGTTAAAGGCATTTTGTACGTCCAGCGTTACCAGCAGGACGACCGGCCTGGCTTGATGGCATGCCTCTTCCGCTCTTGCTACAGCCCCAACAACCTCTGAGATGGCATCGATTGTTGAATGCCCTTTTCGGAAGCCGTGCTGCCTGGCAGAGAGATCACCAGCAGATCTCACTGCTGACAGCAGCCTTGGCTTGAGCAACCCCTCGAGAAGCTTCCCCGCAGTGTCCAGCATGCACAGTGGGCGGTATGCTGATGGATTGCCCAGGTTACCCTTCCGCTTGTCAACAAGTACCAGTCGAGCTACTTTCCACCGCGAAAGGAAGACCCCCGCGACTAGACATGAATTATACAAGTCCAATAATAGACGCGGTTGGCTCTCCGCCACGACTTTAAGCGCCTCGACCGGTACCCCATCAGGACCCGGAGCCATCCGGTTCTTCATCCTGGACACTGCACTGTTCAGCTCCTCGTCCGTAAAGGGAGGAACATCCGCCTGGTTAACGATGATGGGACCGTCAGCCCTTGACGAATGCACCGGGAACAGCGAACCAACGATACGCTCCATGGATAGATATCGCATCCATGAGAGTGCTAGGCCGCATGCAGCCAAGTCTACGAGTGACCAATTTGTAGCCATCTCCCCAGGGGTCTGAGTTGACCTCCTCACAAAGAGCCTGCCATTTGGCACGTTTGCTCCGCGTGATGGCCTTGGTCAGCTCCCTCTTTGCCGCAATGTGAGCAGCAGATAGCTCAGCCGCTCCCGGCCTATTCCTGGCTCGCTGTGCCCTGCGCCTGCACGCCAAAGCGATGCGTCTCAGTTCGGCGATTTCATCGTTCCACCAGTATGCATGTTGCCTCCTACGGAAGGGTTTACTTTTGGGCATTGAAGCCGCACATGCCCTGCGGATCCACCCCATGGTTCTGTCAGCAGCGGCCTCTGCTGCTGCACGGGTCACTGGGGTCCCAGATGCTAGAGGCTCCCCTTCCAAGCTCGAAGCGAGCGATGCGGTCATCGCGTCCCTGTGAAGTTTCGCGGCATTCCGGCCTAGCCACTTACAGGGAGAGCGGCGGTGTCTTTGCCTGTCCTCAGCGATTTGGAAAGTGATGTTATTATGATCACTCGCAGTGTAATCCTCCATCACCCTCCAATCGCTGACGAGTGCCGCTAGTCTCTCCGATGCCATAGTGACATCGGGAATGGATTCACCAAATCCGGGCCTTCTGAATGTTGGCGTTGAACCCGTATTCAGCACCAACAAACCCAACCTCGATGCCATCTCGACTATGCGCCGCCCGCGAGTGTTTTCGGTGGGCATGCCCCACTCCAACGCCCTTGCATTTAAGTCACCCCCTACGATGACGTTGCCGACGATGCCACGGAGAAAGTCCTCCAGTGAGCTAAGCTTGTCTCCGAATTCCTGCATTGAGTCGTTCGGGGACAAATAGCAGCTCACAAAGGTGACCTCTCCGTATGTCACCCACACGTGACCATTTCCTGAGCCGCGGCTGCCGATATGGGCCCTCTGCCCGTCGGCGATCCAAATCGCCGCGTACCCCGTAGCATCTGCCAGCCCAACGGACGAATGCCTCCCCCTATAAGGCTCGCTGATCAGTACCATCTGAGCCTTATGCTCGCAGACTAGCTGCGTGAGGAGGTCGTCTGCAGCTCTACAGCCCTGCAGGTTGCCTTGAAGGACTCTCATATCATTCCCTGCTTTTTCTTGGCATCAAGTGCGTCTTTGAAAACTCGACATGCACTCGATCCCATTAAATGCTTGGCACCATTCGCACCATGCCTCTCAGTGCATAATATACACTGAGCCTGCGCAGAGCAGTCTGCTGCCCGGTGGCCAACCTGTCCACATTTCCAGCAGCTGGCACTCCGGTTCGGGCCCTTGCAGCTACGTCTTGTGTGGTCGTAGCCTAGGCACCGGTAGCAGCGTGTAACCTCAGCCCACCTTCGTACCCGGGCGCTAATCATTCCCACCCGGACTCGACCAGACTTGAGGATTTTGGATGCTGGTGCCTCATCCAGCTCCACCACAGCTCTCCTCTGCTCCCTTGTGTTAGGGGGAATAGAGTGGTTTTCACCTCGCCGGCTCCTTCCTCGCCAGCCTCGCGATTGATGGCCGATGTCACCTCCTCGCTGACTGTGAGGCAATCGAGGTCGAGAAGCTCGATTTTGACTCTAGGGGTCACAAGCTTCACGTCCCCCCGGCCATCTACGGCAGCCCTGATCGAGACCTGCAATTTCGTTCGATCGTTCGTCCGTGCAATTTCCAGAAGAACCCCCCCTTCTGCGGTTTTCCTTATGCGTCGTACTTGTGTACCAGTTTCATCTGGGGAAACATTTTGACGGATGGCCCCCAGGACCTCCGCGTAGGTTTTCCCTGGGGCTGGTTTGACGATTACAGCATCAATTTTCTTTCCCTGCTGTCTCCGCCTATTCTTTCTCTTCTTCTTTGTCTTTGCCACCATTTCTTTGTTTTCGCCCTTTTGGACCCCCTTTTTCTGCACCTTTTCTGGGCCAGCGGGTACCACCGGTAGTTTAGCGACGTTCACCTTCTTCTTTCTGTGGGTGACCGTCACCCACCTCCTTAAATCGGATGCTGGCACCTCTTTCCTGACCCGGATTTCTTGTGTGCCTTCGGGACTAGACTCGGCCACGCGCTTATTCTGCCGTGGCCGATCCAGTCCCGGGATCCCTACAGGAGTGGCTGCCTCAGCAGTCTGGTCTTCCAACACTCGCTGATACTCCAGTTCTGCCTTCTGCCAGTTCGTTCTGCAAGCGAAGATAACTTCAAATGCCTCCTCCAGCTCGAGCATACCGTCCTTAACGTGCTTCGATATGTTTTTCTGCACGTTGGCGGCCTGAAACATTTTTCGAAGGATATGCTGGCACTTCCTCAACATATCGTCCTCAGCCACTCGCTCTCGCTTAATGTACTCCCTCTTGGGAGACGCACGTTCTGGTGCGAGTTATTGTGGTGCCGATTCCTCCACCACTCCCGTCTCAGCACTTTCACGCGTGTGACTCCTCGGAGTCTCCAGAACACTGCTGCTGAGATCAGCATTTTTAGCACCTTGCGCATCTGTTGCGCATACGGAGCTGATCGTTCCCTCGCTTCGCGTTTGAATGTTCGGCAGGGGAGGCGTCCTCTGGACCCTCGGCCTTCTCGCAAACGCAAAACGGTCTATGGCGGCACCTCCTTCGCCCTGCGTCGCCACTGTCGTCTCCACGTTCGGTTGTCCGTCTGTCTTGTCTTGTGTCTTGTCTGACAATTTTTTTGTTTGCGTCATCAATGCTTATGGGTCCCAACTCAGAGCCGCTATCTCCGCCCGGATGTACGGTCGCCTTAATGGCCTCGTGATAATGTATGCAAAGCAGGGAGGCCGACGCGAGGGTTGATCACCAGCCTTCATGGGGCTGGATCTCAGAGCCAGGTCAGCGCTAATCGGGAACAATGTCAACCGAACCTGCACCACCAACTCAACGGTGCGGGCTTCGAACGTACTCTGAGACTTGCCAGGTTTTAACGGGACGGAGACGGCATGACATTAGCCTGGAGCCGTTCGCGCTCAGATTTCACTCCGGCGGTACCGCGCATAAGGCGACTAGGTCCAGAATGCCATAACCGCCAGCCCGGATGCGTATTTCCTAATCGTTGGTCGTGCCTTAAACCATTTATCTAAGCCAGGTCATGCCACAAAAGTCGTTATTGCCATAGCCACAAATTCCAATCGTCAATTAAATCGCAAAAGCCATTAGAAATACCGAGCCGTACCAGTTGTTGAGCCATTTGGCGTTACCCGGGGTGCACCGCGAGGAGGCGGCCCAACATTACACCCCATATTCAATAGGTACGGCTAATCTAGACTTAAGCATTGGCGAAAAACATATACGTTTCCCCTTCCAAATTGTAGAACCTAATTTTCCCATCCTTACGGACGGACTACTAGGAAGAGACTTTCTTGTACAAAAACTTGCAAAAATTGACTACGAAACTTATACGATAACGATTATTGTCGACAATGAAGAGTATACAATGCCGAGCAGTACAAATTGCGAAATACATAAGTTAACGATACCCGCACGGTGTGAATACATATGCCCAGTCGACTTTACCATCGAAGAAGATAGCGTAGTGATTAACAAAGAAATCACACCAGGTATATATATAGGTAGCACAATAATGCCAGCAGAAGGCATCAAACATATAAAGCTACTAAACACTAACGAAGAGGACGTGATAATTCAAAAATTTAAAGTAGAAACAGAACCATTAACTAAATACAAAATGAATAGAAATAACATTTCGACAAATAAAAACAACAGAGGAAAACAAAGATATCAAGAGTTATTGAAATATATTAAACTAAACCACTTGAACTCAAGAGATCAAGAATCAATATTAGAAATTATCCAAAATTACCAGCATATTTTTCACCTAGAAAATGATACTCTTACTGCAAATAACTTTTACAAACAAGATATACACGTCGTATATACACGACGTATATAAAAAACTATAGACTGCCCCATACACATATTGAAGAAATAAATAGACAAGTTAACCAATTACTGCATGATAATATTATCGAAAACTCTACTAGTCCATATAACTCACCACTACTTTTAACACCGAAGAAAAGTGAGTCAGGCCCAACTAAATGGAGACTGGTAGTAGATTTCAGGGCACTTAACAAAAAAATCGTTAATGACAAGTTTCCACTCACAAGGCTAGAAGATGTTTTAGACAGGCTAGGAAGAGGGAAATATTTCTCCACCCTGGACATGACAAGCTCCTTTCACCAGATCGAATTGACAAAGGAATCAAGACCATTAACGGCCTTTTCGACAAATAAAGGACATTACCAGTTCAAGCGATTACCTTTTGGTCTAACAATTTCATCAAACAGCTTTCAACGTATACTAACAGTCGCATTCTTATATGTCGATGACATAATTGTCTTTGGTTGCAGCCTCGTACACCATAATAGCAATTTAGTAAAAATATTTGATAGGCTACAAAAATACAACCTCAAGCTCAACCCTGAGAAATGCAATTTTTTGAGAAGTGAAGTAGTGTATTTGGGACACCTAATCACAAAAGACGGAGTCCGCACACACCCTGCAAAATTTAATACAATTAGAAACTATCCAGTACCATTAAACGCAGACGAAGTTCGAAGATTCGTTGCATTTGCGAGTTACTATCGCCGATTTATTCCAGACTTCGCCAAAATCACAAAATGCCTGAATGATTTGTTAAAAAAGAATACGAAATTCTTATGGACTGAAAAATGTCAATCAACATTTGAAATACTGAAGAATAAACTGATGAATGCACCAATATTACAGTACCCAGATTTCAATAAACCATTTATTGTCACAACTGATGCATCAGACTATGCATTAGGTGCAGTTCTCTCACAAGGCGAATAGGGCACGACCTACCCATTTCTTATGCAAGTAGATCCTTAACAAAACATGAATTAAACAAACCAATAATCGAAAAGAAATTATTGGCAATCCATTGGGCGATAAATTTTTTCAGACCCTATTTATTTGGAAAAAAATTTACAGTCATTACAGACCACAGGCCACTTATATCACTATTTACACAAAGAAACCCATCATCAAAGATGACTCGCATAAGACTATATTTATGCGATTATGATTTCGATATAATATATTGAAAAGGCAAGATGAACGTCAATGCAGATGCATTGTCACGCATCAAATTAAATTCAGACACGTTAAAAGATATGATACCAAAGCAGAGAAATATTACCGAAGAAAAGAAGTTATTGGGGTAATAATAATTACAAGAAATATGATAAAAAACTTAGGATACACTAAAAAAGCACAAACAAGAAGAATAACCAAACCAAACCTAATAGCCAACGAAATCTATATATGGAACAGCGGCTCCCCAGCTGATATAAAAAATTTAACGAAATTAAAATTCGAAATGGGAAAAACCCCAAAAATCATATTTGAAAACAATCAGATCCTAGTTAGATGCAGCGATAATCCATCGGAATTAGTTTCGACATTGGAGAAACTGACATCACAAGCAACTAGAAAAATGTAACGAAAATATACATAGAAGAAAATGATGAAATATATAAAATGATAAATAAGGAAGAATTTAAAAACAAATTTAACCAACTACAGAAGAGTATTCTAATAAACAATAAAGAACCCCTAAGAATAATAATATACAAACCACCGAAACGAATAACCGATAAAATAATACAATTTAAACTAATAAACTACTACCATACAGCACCGATAGGAGGACACTTGGGTGTAAGAAAAACATTACTAAAACTAAAACAAAAATATATATGGAAAGATATGAACAAGATGATAAAGACATTTATTAAAAACTGTGAAACCTGTACGAAAAATAAACAAACAAAACATATAAAAGAGAAACAAACAATAACAGACACACCTAGGAACACATTCGAAACAATTGCTATAGATACAGTAGGGCCACTCAGAATATCCAACAGTTACAGATACATTCTCACAATGCAATGCGAATTGTCAAAATACGTTATTGCATACCCTATTGAAACAAAAGACGCTAAAACTATCACCAAAACACTAGTGGAACAACTAATATTCAAGCATGGTATTTTCAAAATTCTAAAATCAGATAATGGAACTGAATTTGCCAATGAGCTAATGGAAAACATTTGCAATTTATTAAAAATTCAACAAATTTTCTCAACACCGTATCATCACGAAACACTTGGCTCAGTGGAACGTAACCACAGAGTATTAAATGAATATTTACTCAATTTTGCTAACGATTATGAATGGGACAAATGGATACCGTATTACACTTTCGCATATAATACTAGTCCACATATTTATTTTATTATTTTATTTTATTTATTCACCAAACAAGGTACAAAATCAGATATAAAATAACAAATTAAAAATAAAATGGAAAAGTTAAGTCAAGCAAAAAGGAAAAACAAACAAGTTAAATAAGTAACAGACAAATGAAAAGTGTAACAAATAGATTAATAAACAAATAACAATCAATAAATGAAAACATTGACATATAAGCTATGGCTTAAGGTTTAGGGGTATGGATGGCATGCAAAAGTGAGGATTTGAAGGATGATTTGGAAATCGTAGGGGAATATAAATAATTTATGCTGTTGAATATTCTGCAGCATCTATTTATTGGCTCATTTGCTGCATATGTCGTCGAATGTGAATATTCTTTTAGGAATCGATTGGACCTGGTGTTCCTCACAGGGCTATTTATCGAAATTTTACTATTCAGGAATTCTACATTAATAGCGCCTCTAATGACGTCGAATGTGAAGCAGGCCGATATCATCATTCTTCTGGAGGCTAGTGTCGATAGGTTTAAATGACCCAGTCGAAACTCATAAGGGGGTATGCTATTAAAATCATAAGGGTTGTACAGTTCTCTCAAGGCGAAAAGTAAAAATTGTTTTTGTATTGACTCAAGTCTGTCACTGTGGGTTTCAAAAGCGGGATTCCAGCTAATGCAAGAGTATTCGAGAATAGGACGTACAAGTGAAGTGTATAAGGATCTTGTGACCCATAGACTACGGAATTCTTTGGCACGTCTTTTGATGAAACCTAGCTGTTTGTTCGCACGAGAAAGTATTTTATCAAAGTGTAAGGTGAAGCGGAGTTTTTCATCTAAAATAACACCGAGGTCAGCAATGTTATCAACTCGGGCTAGCATATTATTGCCGAGGAAGTACGTATTGTGTGCGACCGTGCATTTCCTGGAAGAACTAATAACTTGGCATTTATTGATATTGAGAGAGAGCTTGTTTATATTGCACCACTGATCAAGTGAATCAAGCTTGGATTGGAGAAAGTGGGCATCCGATTTCGATTCAATAGTGTGATAAAGTTTGAGATCGTCTGCATAGAGTAAATGAGGTATGCCTGCTAGGACGTCAGATAAGTCAGAAATAAATATATTAAAAAGAAGTGGGCCAAGATGGCTACCTTGGGGTACACCAGAGGTAGCACTAACGCTTTTCGATAAAAATCCTTGAAATTTTACACATTGTGTTCGATCGCGAAGGTAGGAGGTCAGCCAGCTGAGTAAAGACCCGGCAATACCGAATTTCTGAAGCTTTCGAATCAAGGTAGAATGGTCAACTCTGTCAAACACCTTACTGAAGTCAGTGTAAACTGCGTCAATTTGGTAACCTTTTTCCATTTTGCATAGAACGTCAGAGATTAGAATTGTCAAATTCGTGGTAGTTGAGCGACCTTTTCTAAAGCCATGCTGTTGCTCGTTCAAACGGGAATCAACAAGCGGAGAAAGTTTATCGTATACCACCTTTTCGAAAAGTTTCGGAATCGAAGACAAAATGGCAATGCCCCTATAATTTCGGATACAGCGTCGATCACCATTTTTGAATATGGGTGTGACATACGAAAGCTTCCAACAGAATGGGAAAATCCCCGACGAAAGTGATCTATTAAAGAAAATATGCAAGGGAGCTATAAGCTGCTCTACACACTTACGAAAGAAGGTCGGAGGAAGAAGATCATGCCCAGGACCTTTGTTGCAGTCGAGATCTAAAATAGCTTTACGTATTTCATCACGGGAAATTTCTAAATGGCTCACAAAAGCTGTTGAAGCTGAATCAGAGGAAGAAAGGTTTGAGTTTGATGGGTCTGGTGCATTAAAAATTTCTTGGAAACTATCAGCGAATAGGTCACATATCTCTTTAGGAGAGGAAGACGTTATATTATTAAGAAACATGGACGTTGGATAGCCAGTAGTTTTTCGCTTCACATTAACAAAATCGAAGAATTTTTTCGGGTCGCGGACTATATTTTCGCCGGTTGTTCTAATGTAAGTGTCATAAGCCTCATGAGGTTAGGTTAGGTTAGGTTGTACTGGCTGGCACGTGGCCACACATAGACCTACTGGTCCGTAGCGATACCAGATATATGGACCTAGAGAAAGGAATTCAGTCCAGGCAGCCATCAAAGGCCCCGGACTTTTTCACGAACTGAAGGATGTCCTTCAGCTTTTGCTCTGCCACGTGCGAGAGATCCACCAGCCAGGGCTCACCGAAGTATCGCAGTCTGGTTCTCCCCAGTGCCGGGCAGTGACACAGGAGATGCTGGACAGTTTCTGAGACCTGCGGCTCTTGACACCTTCTATAGGTGTCGCTCGTTAAGAGTCCCATTTTCATAGCATGTGCTGCTACAAGACAATGACCAGTAATGATACCAACGAGTCGTTTGCAGTCAATCCGCGTTAACTCGAGGAGGTATTTGGTCGATGCGAGATTGTACGACCCCCACATGATTTTGGTTACCTTGCATGTCCGAGTTGCACCCCATCTGCGCGTCGCACCCTGCATCATTTGGGAGTCGATTGAGTACTTAATCGTCTGGATAGGAGTAAGGATGTTAACCGCTCCCAAAAGGGGAAGACTAGCCCCATACTTGGCTAACGCATCCGCCTTCTCATTTCCATCAATGCCCTTATGACCGGGAACCCAGAAGATTCTGACTCTTCTGCTGTTACCCAGTCTGTTCAGGGCCTGAATGCAATCGAATACACACTTCGATTTGTATGTATGAGACATCAGTGCTTTTACCGCCGCCTGACTGTCCGTAAAGATATTTAAAACTTTGCCAGTAGTATCATTGGCGTATATCAGGTCTGCGGCTTTACGTATCGCGAACACCTCCGCCTGGAAAATACTACTGTTATTCGGAAGCCTGAAAGCTGCTTCCATAGCCGCATCTGTAGAATATACTGCAGCCCCCACACCCGCAACTGTCTTCGAGCCGTCAGTGTAGATGCTAAGAGCTGCAGGACACATCTGTCGATTCCATTCCTGCCCATCTCCCACAGTCGCTCGATATCCCCGCTCAAAGCACAGAGTGGGAACCAGGTAGTCAGTGCTTCCTGTGTACCCCCGCTCAATACTGCTGTGGCCAAAGGATCCTGGCTCGAAGTGTCCTGATTTCCTAAGCCTGACAGCAGCTTTTGCAGCAGTGCCTCTGATGAAGAGATCAAGCGGGGGGAGATGGAGTAGGACGTTCAGAGCAGACGAGGGAGTCGAGGCTAAGGCGCCTGTAGTGCAGAGGGCCGCCAACCGCTGAACTCTATTCGCCATGCTAGCAAAGGTACTTTTATTCACTGCTGGCCACCAGACCAAGCAGCCGTAAACAAGGATCGGCCTAGCTATCGCCAAGTAGATCCAGTGCGTTAAAGCAGGGCTTAGACCCCACGTTTTACCCAGCACTCTCTTGCTGGCGTAAATCGAGTTGCTTGCCCGCTTAACTCTTTCCTCTAAATTTGCCTTCCATGTGAGCTTGCTGTCCAAAATAAGACCCAAGTACTTAGTTTGTAGCTTGAGACCTAACCTGGAGCCGCCCAGCATGATGTGGTCTAAATCAGGGATTTTATACATCCTAGTGAAGAGCACAATATCCGTCTTATTGGGGTTAATGCCAAGACCCACGGTATTCGCCCACTCTTCAACCAGCCCAAGAGAGTACCTAATGAGCTGACCAAGGGAGTGTGGAAACCTACCCGAGACTAAAATTGCAATGTCGTCGGCGTATGCCACAACCGTGAGTCCCTTGCTTTCCAACTTTTCCAGAATTGAGTTTGTTACAAGGTTCTACAAGAGAGGAGATAGAACCCCTCCCTGCGGAGTGCCTCTGCAGACTTTTCTTGTAATTTGCGCGCCCGACCACTCCGCTGATATGAGCCTGTGCTTAAGCATGTTGCCTATGAAGCTACAAATAGCGGGGTGAGTGTTGTTTGCGAGAAGGCTCTCCATAATAGCTGTTGTGTGCACATTATTGAAGGCGCCTTCAATATCTAGAAAGGCTCCCAAGGCGTATTCTTTGTAATGGAGTGCCTTTCAATTTTGAGGACTACCCTATGGAGAGCCGTTTCAACAGATTTTCCTTTCATATACGCATTTTGGGCTCTCGATAGAGTTTGAGTACCAAGTCTTTGTTTAATATGAAGATCAAGTACTCTTTCGAAAACTTTAAGGAGGAAGGAAGTCAGGCTAATTGGTCTGTAGTCCTTCGGATACGCATGGTTGACTTTACCTGCCTTGGGTATAAATACAACCTTAGCGGTCCTCCAGGCTGCAGGTACATGGCTTAGCACTAGGCAACCTTTGTAGATTTATATTAGCCAAGAAACAGCAAGCATACCTGTCTTTTGAAGCATGACCGGGAGAATTCCATCCGGACCTGGAGACTTGAAGGGCTTGAAGGTGTCAATTGCCCAGACAAGCCTCTGCCTGGTGATGACTTCGCCAATGCCTTCGATGTCATGCAGATCAGTCGCCTGCCCATAAGTTAAAGGGGTGGAATCATCCAAACAGCCCGGAAAGTGAGTATCTACAAGGATCTTCAGCGTTTCCGAGCTGCTGCTCGTCCACTCTCCATCAGACCTGCATAACAGGCTCGGCGTGACAGGGCGTTTAGCCAGCAAGTTTCTAAGTCTTGCCGTCTCCGAGGTGGATTCAATCCTACCGCAGAGCTCTTTCCAGGAGCTCCATTTGGCTGTCTTTATTTCCGTTTTATAGAGCCTGAGTACGTCCTTGTATTCGTCCCAGCATTCCCTACAGTCAGCTGCCTTGGCTAACTTAAAGAGTTCACGTACCTGTCTTCTGCGACAACCCAGATTTCTGTTCCACCAGGGTGGCTTAGGTTTGCGCTTCGCACATACTTTGGGACAGGATCGTTCAAAAGCTTTTACCAGTTTACCAGTAAGAGTGTTGACCGCACATTCCAGGCCAGTTACAGAGCTTATACTGGGAGGCGGGCCTAAGTCGTTGGTCACTTCCCGTTTGAAGTTCTCCCAGTTTGTTTTCCTGGGGTTGCGAAACGACCGAGAAGCGCGAGTTAGTTTAAGATTCAAGCTGTAACTAATGTAACAGTGGTCAGAAAAAGATGGACTTCCAAGAACCCTCCAATTCTCTACTAATTGTTCATAAGGATCATTGTGAAAAGTTATGTCTAGAACGTTAACACTTTGAGGTCCCCTATAAGTGGGGGTGTTTCCTCGATTTGCCACAACTAGATTATAATTAATAATAAAATTGAGTAAAGACTCACCTCTATCGTTGATATCGCTGCTGCCCCAGACAGTGTGATGCGCGTTGGCATCCGCTCCCACGAGCAGCAACTGGTGCTTTTTGAGCGCCTCCCCGGTGACTTTCTTAACCTCATCCGGCGGAGCAGGTCGATCGTGTGCCATGTAGGCGGATGCTAGGAGCACCTGCTCCTCTTTGTCCCCCTTACACGCCACCACCGTCAAATCGTCTGAGCTGAAATTAGGCAGAAGATAAGCATGAATATCCTTCCTCACCAGCATAGCAGTTCTTATTCTTGCTACTGCGGTGGGGAAGAAAAGATTGAAATCTTGTGACGCCAGTCCCGCAACCCGACCCCCCGCAGAGATCCAAGGTTCCTGAAGCAGCGCCACGTCAAACTTACCTTTGTCGAGTGTCAGCAGTAGTTCGGCCGAGGCCAACTTACTGCGGTGCAGATTGATCTGCAGCAGTTTGAGTGCTGGCCGCGGCATCCTCCTTGACCGGCGCCTCATCTTTCTGGGGATCGGCCGTTGTACCTTGCAGGTCAACGGTGCCCAGATCCCTCTCAATCTCACCAGCCTCCAGGATGTTCTTGTTTCCATCCTGCGGGTGGTGTTTTCTTAGGCGCAGGTAGACACTACCTACACCCCAAGCCATCTTACCAAAGCGCGGGTAGAGCAGATCGTCAGCCTCCTTGTTTATTTGGAGGATGTACACCTGCCCTCCGTCTTAAGCAGCCGGTTCCCTTACATTCAGGATTTTGCAATCCTGTGTTGGAATGTCCGGATTTTGTCTTTGTAACAGCTTTACGGCCACATCTGGTTCCACTACCCGCGGTATTCTTACCTTCGCTCTAGGTAGTGTCGGGATGCTCCCTCTGTCAACAATCGCCAGCTGGGCTCCTTCCCATAGCCCCGGTAAGTCCAGAACTACGGCCGTACACCAGCGCAGCGAGAGCTCATCGTTACACTTAATGATCTTAACACCCTTGAACCAGCCCGCCCCGTCGAACGAAGGCATGGCTAATTCAGGGTGCTTCTCCATTCGGTCAATAATCGCGTTGAGCAGGCCTGACTCTACGATCTTCCACTTCTCAAGCGACAATTGACCCAACGGGTTGCTACGATCTATCAAAGCCACGATGAGGTGCTGTTTAGCCACATCGCTGGCCTTTGTGACCTTCTTCGGCTTCGAGGTAGAGGGTTGTTGGACCCCTTGCCGCCTGGTCTCGTTTTTAGGCCTCTTGGACGCCGGTTTTTCCTCTTCAGCGGACCTCTGCCTTTTGTCAGCCAGCTTCTTTGAGAAGCTCTGCTCCACTTTGTTGTGGAAAACAGAGTCCTCAAGAGCCAGCCCTTCTTTGCCAGCGAAATGCTCGCGGCCTTTTGCCACCGTCGTCCGAGCCCAGCACAGCCGATCCTTCTCCTTCGCAGAGAGGGAAGTGCTGTCGCCGAGCCTGTCAACAATGCGCAACGCCGCTTTGTAGTTCGCCAGCGCTTTCTTGCCCTCTTTGCTCGGCTTGGGCCTGTTCCTCTTCTGGGGACCAGCACCTACGCCTCGCTCAGGCGATTTGAGGAGTTCCGCCTCCGCTTCGGTCGAAACCATGCTCTCCGAGTCCGAGTCTGCTAGTACTCTGGCACCCGAACGCATCAGCTTCGCGCGACTTGAATGGCGGCCAGCGGAGGTGCTAGCTTCCTCAAGCGTTGTTTTTCGAAGTGGGGATCGTTGTAGCTTGGAGCTCCTCCTAAAAGGGTCCGCCATCGATTCCACCACCTCTGCGTTTATAGTAGAACCACTTGTAATTGGATCTGCTACGGTGGCCAAGTGGTCAACCTCCATAGCATTGCAGTTGATGGATGACGACGACCCGGGGCCTGCTCGCTCACCCCTGACGGCCGCCGGTACTGGGTATCCGACTCCCTGCACCGTAACTTTATCTCCTTTAACTTCGTCTATAATTGGTTTTCTGTTCGGGGTCACCTTCCCCTAAGGTCCCTTTAGCAAGGCAGCAACTCATCTGGCTGATGAGCCACTGCCCTGAGCCCCCTCACCGCGGCAAGGTCGGACCGTTGAGGGGGAAAGCCTCATGAGACTTTGCTAAAAATTGCTTAGCAACTTCATTATATTCTTCCTGTATAGCAGGACTAACATCGGTATTTTCTTTAATAAGCTTATAAAGTTTGTTCCTACGATTTCGCATATGCCTAACGTCCCTATTAAGCCATGGCTCAGACAATTTATTCTTTTTTTTTATCTTTGGAACATATCTTTCAACGGCGTCAAATATTTTATTGTAAAAAGAGGAAATGGCTGTCTCGAGGTCTTGTGTTGAAAGAGTAGTCGACCAATCAGTAGTATCAAGAACATGTTTAATGCTTTCATAATCAGCATTACGGAAGTCAAATACAATTGAGTTATTGTAAGTTTTTAAGCAGGTGGAATCTGGAGTGGAAAGTTCGACTGACAATGCTGTATGGTGTATACTGTTGCAAAAAAGATGCTCTGCGTCACTAGTTGGACTAACCACTACTTCGTCATAAGCATTTGTGAAAACAAGATCTAACCAATTACCATTTTGGTTAGGAGTTTGGGAAACCTGCTGCAAATCATTACCATAAAAGGCACTCGCAAGATTGAAATCGTTGGTGTCTACAAGGTTTACGGGGAGACGGTAAGAGTCATTTTCATCAGGAACAAAGCAAAGATTCGGACGATTGAAATCACCCAAAACTATTATTTTATCTTTTTCGCTAAGTGATGTAGCTAATGAAGATATTGTGTCACAAAAATTGCTGTAGATGGATTCGTCAGATCTAAGGGGGATGTAGACAACAGCGATGTAAATTGAGTTGTTATTACTAGAGATCTGAACAATTATACATTGGAAGAAAACATTTGGGGTGGTATCTACAAGCTCACTTGAAAGTGTGTTGCTAACAGCAAGTAAGACAACACCTCCTCGCGACTGACCCGTAGAACAATAATCACGGTCGCTTCTGTAAATAGTCCAACTACTATCAAGAATTTCCTCATTCTTATGAGAGGCATTAAGCCAAGTTTCGGTACACAATAAAATAAAATTTGATACACAATATTTTCCATACGAACTAGTCTATGGAAGATTACCCCAATTGCCTGACGATATTATAGAGCAAAACGAACCAATAAACAATTTAGACAATTTCGCTAATGAACTGAAAATTAGGCTGAAAAGTAAATTTGGCTCGAAACTTAATAGAAAAAGTAAAAATGAAAAGGAAAAATAGATTAGACAATAACACAAACCCAGCAAACTTTGAAGTAGGAGACTTAGTTTTAGTGAAAAATATTATTAGAAAAAAACTACAGAATACATATCACGGACCATATGAAATACTAGAAAAAATGGTGTTAATACTCATATATTAGTAAACGGAAGATGTAAGAAATACCATAACTTATTAAAATTATACACACCTCTAGTTTAAAATCAATACAAAAAAAAAAACAAAGTATACATATTTGAACATGTACAGTAATGCTAAAATATGCGAAGAAAAATGCATATAGTTATTCTAGCAAAAGAAATGTATTCAAATAACAAAAAAAAAAATATATAATAAATTTATGTAAATAAAAAAAAAAACAAATATATTTAAGTAAATGTAAAACAATAGCCAATAGATATAAAACAAAAAAAAACATAGTTATTTTTATCAAAAATAATGTAAAATAACAAATAAGCATATGTATACAGAATTATATTACAATGAATTGAATAACAAAAAAAAAAAAAAAAAAAAAACAAAAACAAAAATATAGATATATATACCAATTGTAAGCTACCAAAAGTTAATCATAAGCTTTTCATGCAAATTATTTTATTAGAACTGTACAAAGATTGTAAAAGTGTTTAGATTACAAAAAAAAAAAATTCCCCATTACAAAAAAAAATTATTTTCCCCAAAGGGAGAGGGTGTTGTGTACGACTAAAAACCGAAACTGACAAATGTCAAACGAACAATGTCGGCCATCTTTTTTTTGCTCACCATTGATAGCAGCGACAACTGATCACCAAGCGGTCAAGACGAACAACAATTAAATAATTAATTATTTTTGAATTTAAAACCGATCCATACACTAAAGCGATTTACATGAAATGTATGATATATATACGAGAAGAATGATGCAATAAACTAAAGTCTGACTTGGTATGCCATCTCGAATAGGCGACCAATAAGACGCTCGCAAGGAAATACAAATATATTTTTATTTTATTTATCCTTGTATAAATTCACTTCTGAGCTAATGCTAAAGGGGTGGCTAAATTCGCCACGCAGAAGCGACGAGTGAATTTAAAAATCGTAGATTTGAACAAGTGAATTTAAAAATCGTAGATTTGAACGAGTGAACCTAAAAATCGTAGATTTGAACGAGTGAACTTAAAAATCGTAGATTTGAAGACGAAAATAAATTCAGTCCTTGCCCTGACCAAGGAACAGAAAGCGAACCATCCTGTTCCGTACTTTTCATTAGTTTTCCTAATTTAAAATTGTACAGCTTTTATAAATTCTGGGAAATTTTTACCATCCGCCATGATTAAGGTTGTTCTGACTCTTCGGGACACAATTCACACATTTATGTGTTTTGGAGGTACGTTGCTGGGTTTTATGGTCGCCAGCGCACTTGGCGCAAACATCATTTGTCTTGATGGGTGTCCGTATTTCTGGCATTTGAAACAACTAAGGTTGAGGTCTTCCTTACAAAAATAGCTGCCAAAGTCTACATTAACATACCTGTTAACTAATTTGAAATACGTATCTCCCGGGTCTTCAATGAATACAAGAGAGAACTGAACTGGTGTGCGCATTCTTCATGTTGTTTCATAACAAGCAAAGCTTTTATACGGCTGGAATTTGGAAGAATGATGGGACATTCGTTTTTAATTCGGCCTCTTAAACGTATGATATCATCATCATCCAAAGTCGGCGACAATTTGTACAAGCGGCTTTCTTTTGGGATCTTTTTATTATTTTTCAAGAGAGTGTATTCGGCATAGTATTCTTGCTGAGCTTCACGGAAAAGTAAATTTGCGGCTTCCCGCAGCTCCTCAGACTTGAGAGCGCCCGTGTGTTTCACTAAGGCTTTTTTAATTGAATTTTTGAATCGAAGAACATAAGCTGTGGTGCGCAACAGCTTGGATAATTTACTAAATCTTGTAAACTCTATAGTATGAGGCGTTTCGGAGTGAAGTGCAAAAAATTTGAATGAAGATTACTTGAACTCAACACTGGTGGCGTCATTTTCACTGATTTTTTTCAGCTTCAGCCAGAACCGTTCGTCCATTGCGATAAACTTAGGCCCTTTAAACCAGCGGCTGTCGTTATTTAAATCCATATTTTCTCTCTCCATATCACAGGAATATCTGCCACGTTTGCTCATGACGGTACCCACCTCCATTTTGCGTTATCTTTCGGATTTAACCAACGCGGCACGCTGCCCAAAGCGGGAGTTTATTTCGGAAATTGATCCAGCATCATAAACAAACAAAGCTCGATAACGATACGTACACGTCTGTATAACGTTCTTTAGTTAATTATCGGTGCACGGTGATATCAGTGGATAGATTTTCCGTCTAGACTGAGGTGCTTTTGCTGCTCTTTCGTGCTGTGCTGGAGATTTTCTCATTCGAGGGTCATTTGGATGGTGCTTCTTGGTTAATTCTTTTCATTGTGAGTGCATTTGTTCCTGAATATTTTTTCATCAGCCGCTAGTTTTCGGTACCTGGAAGCTTTAATCATACACTATCACTTCAAGCACAAAGCTTTTGTTTTTGTGCTCTTAAGTGTGGACACCATCCACTGTCAACCAGGGATTACAACCACTTTAATCTCGGATCTCACACATAGCAGTGTCATCTACCGTCATCTAGTTCATTGAACAAGCTTCATTTTGCCTGTCTCTTGTATTAGTTATTATAACTTTTAACGACGTTCATCATCACACAACATAAATTTCGGTAATTAGCTTAAGCGCATGCTCGTCGTGTGATAAAGAGTTGAAAAAGACGATGTTTTTTTTATATGTGATCGTTGCAAGAAGCCACAACACACACTATGTGCGCAGTTATCAAGAACGGCAGTTGCGGCACTTAAGTCATCCTCACGAAAAGTATTATTTCTGTGCACTCACTGTACTAAGAAAGATCTGAATTGGGAAATGCTTCTTGAGTTGGTGAATAAATTGAAGGATGAGGTAGACGCTCTCAAGTCCGAAATCATTGAGATAAGGTCAAACCAAGCCTCCAGTGTGGAAAATGCGATTACGGAGATGGAGGACCGGCGTCATAGGGCACAAAAAAAATTTTAGCGGTAGTGAATCGACTGCTTGGTTCCACGCAGCTAAACGAAGCTAGTGTGAGAGTTATTCGACTGGGTAAACAAGATTCACAGCGCACTCGTCCAATAAAACTTGTCACTCCAAGCTCCGATATTGCTATGAGCATAATAAAGTCGAGAAACAATAATAGAAATTGCTTGGAAAATAATAAAATATCATTGTCACAGGATAGAACTCTAATGCAGAGAAACCACGATAAAAATCTGCGGGCACAACTAGCAGAAACTCAGAAGTCCGACCCAGGAGCAGTTCTTAAATATCGTAATGGAACTCCCACTATTATTCCTTCTCGGACTGCAAAAAACTAATAAATGATTTACATTTGTATTATCAAAACACTAGGGGACTTTCCACTAAGTTACTTGAATTACGTGATACATTGGCTTCTTCTTGTTACGATATAATTATCATAACTGAAACTTGGTTGAAATCGCAACACTTCTCTGCGGAGTTGGGACTTAATGGCTATACCATTTTTCGCTGTGATCGCAGTGTATTGGCATCATTTAAACAACGAGGGTGCGGGATGCTTATTGCCACGAAAAATAATTTGAAGTGCAGGCAACTAAGATGTATCAACCAAGATATCGAACAACTATTTGTACTGCTTGAATTTCGCTCAATAAAACTGGTTGTCTCTGCAGTATACCACCTGATGCTCCAGCGGAGTTACATAAAAAACACACAGAAGATGCTGCAGCTTTTTCACACTCTTTCCCGAGTGCATATTTTGTTCTGACTGGAGACTTCAACTTGCCGAACGTAGACTGGCAATCAGCCCAATGGATAGCAAATAGTAATTTTGTTAAAAGTAGCTATATAATTGAATGCTTCTCTTTCCTAAACCCTTTTCAAGTGAATTGTATAAAAAACTGTTCCGACAATACACTAGACTTAATTTTTTCAGGACTGAGTAGCATTATTGTTAGAAAGAATGATTGTCCACTGGTTCCTATAGATCCATACCACCCTGCTTTAGATGTTTTTATCGCATTTAATCAGCTCGGTATAGAACGTGCAGAAAAACAAGCAGAATATGTTTATAATTTCAATAAAGCTAAGTTTGAATCCATTAATTGTGCATTGCATAATATCAATTGGTTTTCCGAATTGGATGGTATGGCTATTGAGGATGCAGTTAACTTTTTCTACAATATTATTTACATGATAGTTGATCAATATGTCCCTAACAAAGAAAGTGCAGTAATATGTTTCCAAGTTGGTTTTCATTTGAGTTAAAATCACTTATATCAAGGAAAAAAGCTGCACATCTTCAGTTTAAAACGTCAGGAGCTTTAGCCGATTATATGGTCTTCTCCAAATTAAGATCTGATTGTAAAGCCAAACACACTGCTGATCAAAAACGCTTTATGGCCCAAACGGAGTTTAATATTAATAACAATCCCAAACAATTCTGGCGCTACGTTAATTCTTTTAGAAAAGATAGTTCGATACCTGTCACTATGTCCTTAAATAATCTTCATAGTTCTGATAACAAAGAGATTGCTAATATGTTTGCTAGTTACTTCCAGCAAGTGTATTCTAGTCAATCTAATAATTTTGACCCTCTGCCTTCAAACAGTCCTCTTAGTGTGTCTGATTTTTATATCAACTCGAATGATCTATTAAAAAAGTTATCAACGTTAGACGTTAGAAAAAGCTCTGGGCCTGATAACATTCCACCTCTGTTTTTAAGAAACTGTGCTTTTTCCATATCAATTCCTCTACTTAACATTTTCAATATGTCGCTTCGCACTGGCTTATTCCCTGAATTTTGGAAGTCAAGCTATGTAGTTCCTATTTTCAAATCAGGTGACAAATGTGATGTCAGTAATTACCGTCCTATTTGTATCTTGTCAACCATTCCTAAAGTGTTTGAAAGTTTAGTTTGCGACTTTGTCACTCCTCTGATCAGGCCTCTAATTATATGTAATTAGCATGGTTTCTGTAGTAGAAAATCCACCGCAACTAATCTTATTTCATACCATAACTTTATTTGTAATTCTCTGACATCGTCCGGCCAAGTTCATTCAATTTATACAGATTTTAGTAAAGCATTTGATAAAATTAACTTAACGCTTTTGTTCAAAAAACTGAAAAACATTGGATTCCATGGTTCTATGTGTTAGCAACAGCGTAATAAAAACAGAGTAAGTGTAGTGGTGCTTAGGTCCGAATACGACCAGCAGGACAAACACCTTAGACATGTTGAGTTAGTTTGTTAAAATATCCGTATCAGCATGGACGGATAGGTGAGCTGTAGTTTGTCTAATGTGTGTTCTAGTAGTACGGTAGTTAGAGTAGTGCATTGTCTTAAGTTGCGGAGCTAATGAGGATCTGTGTTGTTCATGGATGGTCGGACGGTGTTTGTCATAGTCCACATGGCCAGCGTGCGAGTGTGTCTCGACGTTCCTCAACGTAGTGAACCGGTGCTTAGCATGTGCGTATATGAATTAGCGAGGATCTGTGTTAGTCATAGAAGGTCGGACGGTGTTAGTCATAGTCCGCATGGCCGGCGTGCGAGTGTGTCTCGACGTCCCTCATCGCGCTGATCCGGTTGATATTATCTGTTTTATATATATATATATATATATATATATATATATATATATATATATATATATATATATATATATATATATATATATATATATATATATATATATATATATATATATCTGTGTGTGTGTAGTTAGCTGCAGCCACTGAGTGTGTGACTCACCAATTACCTTAATATTTTACAGACTAATAGCCGGGTGGGAGTGAGCGAGGAATGCGACTCGTCGTGGGGCACGTTTGATAAATTAGTTTGTGTTTATGTATGTTTAAAAGAATGTTTATGTATGTTTATGTTTAAAGGAAATAAAAATACCCTAGTTAATATATGTATGAATGGCTCTGTAGCTACGTAAGCAATCGGTCATTATTTGTGAAATTTCATGATACATTCTCAAATCCCTTCTTTCTCGCTTCTGGTGTACCTCAGGGCTCACATCTTGGTCCATTATTGTGTTTAATATTTATAAATGATATAAGTTCAGTTTTCCATGACGTTCAGTTTTTATTGTTTGCAGATGACTGTAAAGTTTTTAAAGATATTAACACTCTTTCTGACATCCATTTGCTGGAATCAAATATTGATCGGTTGTATGCATACTGCGTTCATAATAATTTCGAACTAAATATTAGTAAATGTAAATTTATTATTTTCAACAGGACCAGAGTAAGTTTTGGGGGTACTTATACATTTAACGCTGTCCCTATAGAAAAAGTTAATCAAATCAAGCTCGAATATGTATCAGTTCTCTGGAACCCGTATTACATGGTGCACATTGACCAACTAGAAAGAATTCAGCATAAATTTTTACGGTACGTGCTTCCAAACTTCGTTTGAACGGTATTGAAAATATTTATTCTGTGATCATGGAGTTGCTAAACATTACGTCGCTTCAGGCTCGTCGGGCATCCCATGATGTCACATTCTTATTTAATTTAATTAATAGTAATTTGGATTCCCCTTATCTCCTTGGCCTTGTGCGATTTCGGGTTCCCTCCAGGCAAACTAGATCGAACGATATATTCATTGTAGATAACTTTAGGTCAAATTTTTACCAAAATTTTCCTCTTATCAGACTCCAAGTTACGGGCAATATGGTGAGCAATCGGGTTGATTTTTTTAATGATTCTGTAAATACCATTAAACATGAGTTGTGCACATTTTTCCATGGATAAATTAGATATAGGACTGATTTAGTATCGCTCAGTTCTGAATGTTATTACCGTTAGCTTATTAGTTGATATCATTAGCTTTTCTTATTGGATTCTATAACATCCACTAAATTTTTGTTTTTATC
Organism: Nemotelus pantherinus; assembly: GCA_963978885.1. NCBI lineage: Eukaryota > Metazoa > Arthropoda > Insecta > Diptera > Stratiomyidae > Nemotelus > Nemotelus pantherinus. The sequence continues at coordinate 135,939,100 of OZ022264.1, read as the reverse complement.
TATTCTTTTCTTTCATTTTTATTATCATTATTATATTTAAGATAAAACATATGTATGAAATGGATTTTATTTCCGTAAATAAAATAAAAAATAAAATAAAATAAAAATAATACTACTGAAGAATCACTCCAGAAATAGTATGTATTACTACATTGAGTGCATTGCGAGTTGTCTAGTATAGTCTTGCCCCAATTGTGGCGACTGGTAATTCTAATCGCGGAATGGATATATGCTTGAGAGGTACTGTTTTAACTTTCGAAGCAACTAACGATACTTCTACATCACCTGCTGTACCGGCTCTTAAATATACTACCGCTGTATATGCTGTTTCACCAGCATCGACAAATGTATGAAGGCTTGTTTCGTATCCGCATCCGATCCAAGAAACTGATATATACCGCCGTGAAATTTCCAAAGATTTGTAGCGAATATTTTTAATAGATGGTCACCTTAACGCAACTTAGAACCAGACCGAAGTCCAGAACCAAGAAGGCTAAGGTGGGAAGTCGAAGGGCTGTTGCCATTCAAAAGGCAAATTAAAAAAAAAAGAATTGCCCCGAGAACAGGGTACCCTAGAAATGGCCGTGAAGGCCCCAATAAGAAAACCAGAATAATTCGACTTAGCAATTCATGATTTTATTCTCGATTCCCTTCATCTTATTCCAAAGTGTATTAGTCGATTATACTATAATATTAAAAAAGTGAGAAAAAAACTGTGTCAAGTTCCAAATTTGCACTGTAGATTTGAGAAAAAACAAAAGGGCTATTTACTTTACGTAACGCTTATATGGTCATCTTATTAATTCTTTTTTTTTTTGTTTTACTACAAAAGTAAATGCTATAGTTATTCATTTTAATTCCATAATTTCATACCATTAGCTAAAATTATCGACCTGGCAAGGTTGAAAATATTTGATTATAAACTTAGACATTTCATTTGTTGAAACAAATATCCATTACATACTATGTATTTAACTTTAGAGTGAAAGCATAAACTTAGAAATAATAATTGAATTGCAATTCTATGCGACGTTCTTACAATATTTTTGAACCATCGTAAACTTTCTAGCCTCACGCACAAGAAGTTTGATATGAAATGTTAATTGAATTTTGTTTTATTTTCTTTGGTTATTATTCTTGTTTTTTTTTAAAAAAAAAACACTAATTCACATATATTTATCTTGTTTTCTTTGGTTCTTTCTAACTTTCAAGAAACGTTTGTAGATATTTTGGAAAAAACTTCACATCAAACAAAATATGGCATTCTATTGCCTCGATTTAATTTAGCCCAATGACTTTAACTAGAGTTTCAATGTCTTTTCGCCGTTTCATTACATCCAGTAACTGTTTTACGCAGATTTTTAAAGAAACTTAGTAATCTAGTACATACCGAATGGTATCCACATTCAATCCATCAGTTAATATCACCACTAACCTCTTGAATTTGGCAAGAAACGGATTTCAGTGCGTTCATTCGTATCCTTGTTCAAATGCTGCTTTGCGCGGAAATCAATAACATACCAATGCCCTCCTTACAAATAATTCTTTGGATAACGCGCCGACAGAGTTCCTGAAGCGTTGTAACTGCAAATAACGACCTACCGTTTATCACATGCCCACCGTAAACGGAGGCATTATATTATTTGTTCGCTTGAACTTGCACTATCCACCGAGAGCAAACCAGAAATACCTCTGTCGGCACATCTTCAGCACACCGTCACCTAATTCATCAAGATAAGTTTAGTTAGTTGAAAAATCGCTTCATCCACCTCTCGCGGGGTTTTGGTCCTCCCGTAGTTCCCGACGTTCCGTCGTCGTCGTTGTCAATTCTCACCCGGCGCGTTGTTCGTGGCTTGAGCTGTCAGATTAGTGGTGAATTTCTATTTCTCGCGTCTCAATGCGAAAACCCGATTCCGCTTTCGACCCGAAATTCCCGAAACGCCACCATCTTGATGAAATTCTTAACATTCGATTAATTTCCAAGTTCAACGATAATTTAAACTATAGTTGTATAGATTCGATGAGTTTCAATTTCTCTGGTACTGCCTAAACGATATTAGTAAAGGGCGGTCCAAAGTATCTTTTGTTCGTTTTGATATCACATTTTTAGAATGAATGAATCTTTATAAAAAGAAGTTTACAAGATCAATTTCGTTGTTTCGTTTGTAGTAATGGTCAATTGATGGGCTTTGAAGTTTCTAATCCTCACCATACCATGTGCACTTGAAATTAACTGGATTCTTGATGCTTGCTCGTTTCTTTTTCATTCTTTTTTGGAATTTGAATCGTTATCAACAATTTCGACTCTTGATAGTGTATTAGCTGTGACGTCCTCTTTCCACGTCAAATACTCAATTGTGGAATTAAATTCTTCTTGTTTGATCTTCCAGCGTTGTAGCTTCAGATTCGAGAAATATTGCAAGAGTCGATGGTCGGTTTGGACGGTAAATTTCCTATCGTATAGGCTAAGACAAGCAATTCCTGTTCAATGACTGAATACAGAACGTTGTGCTCATACATATTGCGTGATACGAAACAAATCGAATGTTGCGACTGTGAGAAGACTGCTCTCCAAAGGCAAAATTTGTTGTTAGAGTAGACTGCTTTGTAAAATCAGGAAATTTTATTACAGACTCCAGAATTAAAACGGTTTTCAAATAAATTATCGTTTCAGCGTGGTCTTCATCCTGAATATTAGTCTTTGAATTCCTTTAGTGACTGTCAAAGGCTTTGCAAATCTGCGATAATTTTTCGGTAAAATCCAACCAGACCGCACGAAAGACTTAATATACTTGGGAATTTTCTTAATTAAAAAGTTACTGATTGCCTGAATTTTTTTAAAGGGTTTCAAAGAGTAATCAGTTCAAAATGTAAATGGTGTCTTTTTCAATAAGTAGCTTCAGTTTTCATTCAGTACAAACAGTAACGGTACTTGGCTTTTTCGAATAAATCTGCTTAAATTGTTCCATTTCGTCGTGCTGCTTTGCATCGACTTTATGTATTTTGCAGAATTATGTTCAAGAAGTAAAATTTATGAAAAAAGAAAAGTGTAAAAAAAGATAAACAATCGCTGAAAAGGGGAAAGAATTATTTTGTTGTTTAAAGAAGGTCACTCCTACCAAAGTATAGGTTCTAGTCTGTGTGGGTCTTAGCCTTGCGGCAGAGTAGGGCGTCATGGAAAAATTTAAAAAACAGATTCTGTTGAAAACAAACGATGCTGTGACCGTGCGATGGTCCACCGCAACATCTTCCCAAAGCGAAGACTCCATCCAATGTTTCAGTGAATACAACCACCACGAAGCTGGCTCACAGTCCACAAAATGCTGCCACATTTCCAACTTGAGAGCCACTGATATGGAATTCATTCGATTTTGCGTTATTACTAAAAAACGAAAGGGTTATAGATATTTGGTGTTCAATCAATCAGTTTTTGATCATCATTGCTTCCTATTTGATCCATGAGGTACTGCAAATATTTCCTTATGTACGAATTAGTGATATACTGAATTCGAATTTGCCACCAATTGCCAAAGTGCGAGAGGCACTGCATTAGGAAATTTGACGTTTGATGACAGTTTGAGAGTCACTGTGTTTCGTGCCTGATAGTGCCGATTCGCCCTCTGGTGGCAAAAGTCGTAATCTCTTAGCAGGCTGTGGTGCATCAGGTCGAGTTTTACCCACTAGCGCTTTAGAAAATAAGAAATAAATGTGGCACTTAAAATAATAATGGAATAATTGATATCGGCTTCTCCCATATGTGTCTCCCTACCGCCATCGCTAAGCATTCACTTCAAAGGGCAATCCCCTGAGCTTTAGTATTATTATAGAAAAAAAGCATGAATGGAAGGCATTGTGATCGTAACCCGTCGCAATGATTCGCGAAACCCCTGGGTTTCCGCCTGGATCCGAGGGGGGGGGGGGTAATTTCGGGTGGCTGCACTCACCGGAGATGGGGTGGTTCGGGCGCCACTCGCTTCGAACCCCAAAATCACCACTGAAACGTCGCTCTGAAGCGAGAAGTCGGCAACGTTATTCACTTTACCTCCGAGACCGGTAATTTGAAAGGTTGCCCGGTTTCACACAATAGTATCTAAGCTCCTTTTCACACTTTCGAACTCTACGAAAAACAATTTCGAGGATTTACACCACAACTCTCAATTACACTTTTCAAAAATTCCGATTGGAAATTAATAATTCACTTCTCCGTTATATTTCTTTTTGGCTCAATATATCAAATCATTGATCTGACCTAAACATTTAAATATCTTACAAGTCTACTTAGCCTAAGTGTTGTGTACACTTAATTCACACTGACGTTTCGACACTGGTCGAAATGTCAAATATCACATAGATGGCGACTAGAGCGCCCTAAGTGCACGCGGTGGTAAATCCTCGGAACTAGATAATTATTTTTGATTCGCGCAGATTTTTGAATTTGTTATAACTGTAATATTATTGATATAAAAGCTCGAATGGTTAATAATAAAGGACATTCTTTGCTGGTAAGCCAAAGACGAAGCGGCCACCAGATTGGGAAGAGAATAGCTTTTTTCTTTTTCAAAAGCTAAGACTCGCTTGACTTAGCGTAGCGGCGACAGGCTCGCCAAAGCCAAGTCTTAGCGGAGTCAATAAAAGAAGAAAAGGAGACTGTTTTACTTTTGCATAGCGGCGACAGGTTCGCCTGAGCGAAAACAAATAGTTGTCTAAATTTCTTTTTGTACAAAGGGCTAAATTGTAGCCAGATACCAGTGTCCACTATATTACTGACACATTTCATGGCGATCCTCAAACGTACGATCCTGGGAATCAAGATCAAGTCGCTTACGACCCTGTGAGTCACAGTCCTGCATATTTCGAGCGCCTGCTGAATTGGAGCGCGACAAAATTTTGCAATTGGATATTTGCAAATTATTGAAAAGATGATTCTGCAGCCTACATTAATGTGAATCAGAATCCTGCACTTTTCGAGCGCATCAACTCAACAACAATTCGACATGGATAACATTTGCATATATTTTTTCGAACATTTCGAGCGAAGCATATATCGAGTACTGGAACGGCAACGAGTCTTGGACGATCGCGAAAACTATAAAAATTTAGAAAGAAAAATCAATTAAAAATTATAGCTAGAAATTAACAAAACTCCAAAGCCAAGCAATGTTATATTGCAAATAATACACAAAATGGGAATTTTTCAATAAACAATACACAATAAAAGCTTGAAATACTCGAAAATAAAATTAATTTCAAAAAGTATAGAATTCAGTTGTTCAAATCAGAATATATAAAATTATTGTTACATAAAAAAAACATGACACTGAAAACAAATGTATATGATGAAGTCAATTATATAAAACCTAGAATATGTAAAACATACTATCAAACTATATGTTTAAATTAAATTGAAAGAAATGAAATTAAGTTAAATAGATTTCACCAACGAAATAAAATGGTTTTCATAGACAAGAAGAGGAATTCAAACTGATCTGATTAATTGGCAATAAATCACATAAAGTAGAGAAATGAAAAAAAATTTACATGGTCCGTGGTATAACAAACAAGTACGAATGGAAGTAAAATAGATTTTCTTTAAAAGAGTTTCAATAGCGTGATTTTTGAAAAATGTAGCTGAATGCTTTTTCTTTTGAAAAATTTTGAAAATGAGAAGATGAGTAACTTTGATGCTGAGCTTGCATTAGAATGCATACCAGTTTTCAATGGTAGTGCAAAACAATTAGATTCCTTTTTAACCATATTAGGATTGATCAACGAAAACCTCAATAAAGACGGGAAACAAGATTTACTAAATTTCACGAAAAATATCAAATTGGGGTCTAGCGTAAAGACTCAACTTTTGAGTACAAAAATAAGCAGCTATGAAGAATTAGAAAAAATGTTAAGAGGTAGATTCAAGAATAGAAAAAGTCCACAACAAATCCATACACAATTAGCCCATTTATATCAAACTGAAACAGTTGAAAAATACAGTGAGAAGATATTGCAGCTCATTAGCGAATTGAGCGAAATTCAAATTTATAACTTAGAACAGAGTCCATCTGCAGCAGAGAAAGTAGCGATACAGAAATCTAACGATTCTTATGCGCTTACTATTTTCAAAAACGGTTTAGACGAGTCACTTAAGCCCCCAATTTTTGCGGCACAACCGAAAACACTTATGGAAGCGATTCAAATCGCAATGGACTTAGAGTCGAGCTACAATGCGACCAAAAATGTTATGTACATAAATAAAAGTTACAACAGTAATCGGCAATTAAAATACAGTTATAGATGCAGACCAAACAATACAGAAAATGTATATAATAGACGCACAAATGATAATAACTTTACCAATGGTTATAGAAATACGAGGAAAAATTATGAAAACAAGGATATGATTAACAAAAATTATTATAGTAGTTATTATAATAATCTAAAAAGCCTTAACACAAATACTAGAAACCAAAGAAATAGTTACCATACTATGAAGGACTCAACTCAATAATCTCAGCAACTCAATAATCTCATAACAGAGTGTAAAACACATCGAAGTATCAAACACAAATAAAAAAGATGAATTGATCGATAATATTAAAACAGAAACTGAATTATGGAATGAATACCGATCGATTAAAGTCGAAGGTCCAACAAACGAAATATTCAATGATGAAGAAATAATGCAAAGTATTGGCATGAACCATATGAGTTCAGAAGCATTAACAAATATTAAATCAACACAGAAAAATGATACCAATGATAAAAAAGTACTAACACGTACAAGAAAAATAATCAAAAACCAAAAAACTACAGGGCAAGACAAAAATAAAAGTAAATCCGAAAAGCACATAAACAAACCCACAATACAAAACATAAGAAAGCTGATTTATATAACAGCAATTCTACGATAAAGATTAAATACAATATGAAGCATAAGGAAGCTTTTCTTTGCAACAGCGATTCGACCGCTGATATACAAAATTTGATGAAATCAAAATTCAATATAGAGAATATTCCAAGACAGATAATGGAAAATAATAAAATTACAGTTAGATGCAGTGACAATCCATCGAAATTAGTTTTGCCATTGGAGAAGCTGACATCTCAAATAACTGAAAAAAAAGATATCAAATGTGTGTCGAAACAAGAGCCACAAAATTCCTAACACATCTAATATAGAGAAGTACAAAAACATACTCAATAAAATGCAACAAAACATTCAAAAACAAAATGAACCGATGAAAATAATCATCTACAAAACCCCAAAGAGAATAATTGAAAGCATAATTCAATTTAATTACATCAGCGAGCTACAAATCAAGCTGAGAAACAGCATTAGTTTAATGAAAAATATGAAAAAATAAACCAAAGAAAATAATAAAACAAATTCAAAAAATTAAATAAACTTTTATGGTTTAAAGTAATACATTTATTCTTTAACATATCGAATATACTTTTCGAAACCAAAGGATATTCAATCAAATACAGCAAATTATTCATAAATAAAAATGAATTTATAGAAATTTAAACACAAAAAAAAAACAGCAAAAAGAATACCACGAACCATACGAAATAAAATTCAGAGATGGCGTAAATTCAGATATCTTAATAAACAACAAATGTAAAAGATATCACAACAATTTGTTAAAGTTATACAAGCCACAGACAAGAATAATAATGTAATAAACTATAAGCATACAACTACAAATTTCCACAATCAGATAAAAAAAAAACACAAAAAAAAACAGAATAGAATCAAACAATATGTACACTATAAGATAAAATTAAGTTAAAATAAAGAAAATATCAAGAAAAGAAATATATACATATGAAATTGCGAATTAAATAGAAATAAGTCAAAAAAAAATTATATGAAATTGTAATGTGCGAATCAAAAAATTAAAATTCAAAAATTTTCTTTTTACTCAAAAGAAAATTTTTTTTTTCCCAAAGAGAGAGGGTGTTGTGTACACTTAATTCACACTGACGTTTCGACACTGGTCGAAATGTCAAATATCACATAGATGGCGACTAGAGCGCCATAAGTGCACGCGGTGGTAAATCCTCGGCACTAGATAATTATTTTTGATTCGCGCAGATTTTTGAATTTGTTATAACTGTAATATTATTGATATAAAAGCTCGAATGGTTAATAATAAAGGACATTCTTTGCTCGTAAGCCAAAGACGAAACGGCGACCAGATTGGGAAGAGAATAGTTTTTTTCTTTTTCAAAAGCTTTTTCAAAAGCCAACAACACGAGTGAGTAAGTTAAAATAAAGAAAATATCAAGAAAAGAAATATATACATATGAAATTGCGAATTAAATAGAAATAAGTCAAAAAAAAATTATATGAAATTGTAATGTGCGAATCAAAAAATTAAAATTCAAAAATTTTCTTTTTACTCAAAAGAAAATTTTTTTTTTCCCAAAGAGAGAGGGTGTTGTGTACACTTAATTCACACTGACGTTTCGACACTGGTCGAAATGTCAAATATCACATAGATGGCGACTAGAGCGCCATAAGTGCACGCGGTGGTAAATCCTCGGCACTAGATAATTATTTTTGATTCGCGCAGATTTTTGAATTTGTTATAACTGTAATATTATTGATATAAAAGCTCGAATGGTTAATAATAAAGGACATTCTTTGCTCGTAAGCCAAAGACGAAACGGCGACCAGATTGGGAAGAGAATAGTTTTTTTCTTTTTCAAAAGCTTTTTCAAAAGCCAACAACACGAGTGAGCGGAACGAGCCAATAACACCAAATGCCGAGGCATAATGCTAGTAATAAGGTGGAGTATTTTGGGAATTTTCGTATCAATTATTTATACACTTGTCGATTGTCTACTCGACGCAGTTCTGGAACGCATTCTCGGAGCCCGAGGATTTCGCCACAGGTATGTCTCGGTTGTTTATTGCCGTCAGGTCTGCACGTCGGTCGCGAACTTAACCCAAATCTGTCGCGACTGTCGCAAGTTGATGTTGGCATAGGTCAAGGATGTTGATCCGAGATGCCAGAAATGCGTGTTGCTCTGCCGTGCGAGATCATGCGTTAGTCTGCGATGCATGCCCTGGTCTTTGCCTTCATCTTGCGCGTCCATTTCGTGTATTTGTCGGGTGAGTGTAGTTTTAGATAGTTCATATCTATCGCGTTGGAATAGATTGTGATGTTCCACTGTTTTTGACGTCTTGAGTCGATTGTTGTCGTCTTTGTCGCGGTTGATGCCTGGTATCTGTTTCGGAATATCTTCGCGTTCTACCTCATTTATCATAAATCTAGACTACCCTATCGAGATGCTACATAGGATAAACCGACCCTTATTTTCTTTAGTTCGCTGTGTTTTGTTTTATTTTGCTTCATTTTAATTTTTGAGAGTATTTGAGACGAACCTGCCCTTCCGGATGGTTGCATTCGTAGACCATCTACATCGTGCTCCCTACTACAGGACTGTGGAGAATTTTTTTTGTTATTAAATTTAATAGAAAATACGCGAACCGTAACACCCCCCTCGCTTCAGAGAATTTCGTAGAAATTCTCGACCATTTTCTTTTCCGATTTATCGCGACTACAAACTCTAATTTAGATCCCGATACCTGAAATCTGACTCACACGTCCGCTCATCTAGCTCGGTCTCGTCCCGTTCATAAAACATAAGTATCTGTCGGGTACTTGAAGTCTGATTTTATTGCCAGAGAATCACCAGAGAATTTTTTTATAATTTATTGCCAGAGAATTTTTATATATAAATATATTTTTATATATAAATAATTTTTATAATAATATTGCCAGAGAACTCAAGACAGGCAAGGAATTCACGCCCAAATTATGGTATTTTATTTCATTTTTATCCCTATAATAATACGTACGACTAACCCCTCGAACCTTAACTATAAACTAATACTAGGCTTACTTCTAACTAACCCTTCACCATATTTCCTCAACTCTTTTATCAACCCACCACCAAAATTACTTAATAATAGTTTATTTCACTCACTCTAGCCTGCCGTAATTATAGTTCAGTCTCTCCACCACTCATTAATACCTTAGCTACACTTAACAGATTTGAGCGCCTGCTAGTGATACCTATATACACCTATCTATCTCGCGATAAATACGAATTCATATATATCTAAATCACGGCACGTACCGCTTGAAGTCTTTAGCATGCCATGTACCTGCGCTCTTTCCCTTTTCATCGAGTAATTCATACGTCCAAGTCGACGTCTGTTTCGCAACCGTCAAAGGTCCTATGAACGCGGGTGCTAGTTTAGCGGAGAAATACTTGCTTGCGTCGGATTGAACATAGTTTCTCCTCCACACGCAAACTCCTATTTGAAAGATTTCTGCTTGTCGACGGAGATCATAGCGACCTTTAATAGCAGTAGCCGCCTTCTTCATCCTCCTCACCACGTCTACGAATATTCCTTCTGTGTCCGGGCTTTCGTCATCGGCGATAAGTCCTTCCGCGTGTCAGAAGGGCGTTCTACTTTTTCCCTAGGAAGTAGGGAGAAAAACCAGTGACCTCGTGCTTATGCGTACGTAACGCGCACGTGATCTTGGCCAAGTTTTGGTCCCAAGAGCGATGATTGTCTGCAGCGTAACATCTCAGCATGCACTTGATGTTTTGATTTCGCCGCTCTGCCGGGTTAGCTTGAGGATGATGCAAAACGGTGTAACTCACTTGTACGCCGTATTCCTCCACAGCTTTGCTGAATTGTTTACCCCTAAACTGTACTCCATTGTCGCAAACCAGTACTCTCGGTACGCCGAAGAGCAAGAAAACATTTTCTTCTAATAAACGGAAAACCATTGTCGCGGTTCGCACGGGAAGTATAACCGAGAACTTGGTGACATAATTCACCACCGTCAATAAAAGCAGACCATCTCCCATGGATATTTCGCCACCCCGCTCTCCGTCCACGCTTGGCACACTTTACACCTTCTGACATATTCTTTAATGTCAGACCGCATTCGAGGCCAGTAGTGGTTTTGTGAAACACGCGCCAACGTCCGAGCGGCTCCCATATGCCCAGCTTTTGGGTCGTCGTGGCATCGATTTAGGATTTCACCTCTTTCTGTTTTCGGCACTACCCGCTTCCAGGCGGCACCCGTCTCCCCACTCCCCTCTCTATCGGAGGTTTGCTTCCAGAGCATGTCACTCACGACTCTCCAATTCGAATACATTTGCGGGTCATCCCGAACGTGTCCTAACATTTTAGCAAAACACTTATCCGACATTTGAGGAATCGATATGCTGTCTATCTCTACGATTGCCCGTGAAAGTGTGTCAGGGACTAAATGCTCTTTCCCCTTCCGATGAACTACTTCAAACTCAAATTGTGGAAGCCGTACCGCCCATCTCGCTAATCTGTCGGTTGGATTCTTAAGCTTGTTCAGCCAAACCAGCGAGTGATGGTCTGTTATTACTAAGAACCGGGTTCCCTCGATATATGGACGGAATTTTTCGACAGCCCAAAGCACTGCTAAACACTCCCGTTCAGTTGTATAGTATTTTCTCTCCTGTACCGATAGTGCCCTGCTCAAATAACACACGACCTTCTCCCCGGTGGTGTGCGCCTGGCTTAACACAGCTCCTATAACCACATTTGAAGCGTCGGTCTGCACCTTGAAAGGGAGGTCGAAGTCTGGACTAGTGATGGACGTTTCAGTTATTTTCAAAAAAGGAGAACGAACTGTTTTTTTTAAACTGTTTTCTAAAACTGTTTGAATTAACGAGAAGAAACAAATTTTATGCTGTACGACAATTAGAGTTGGGTCGTATTAGGATTTTCACATACTAGGTATAACTAGTACGAGTACGAAAAAATACCTGTTCCAAATACCTGTTTGAAGTATGTACATATGTACATACAATGCTACGATTTGCAGTGATGTAATGAAACGGACTGATATGCCCTCCCCCATCCTCCAGACACAACGTTCCCAAGCTAGAATGGTGATGGCGCAAGATGACCTTCAAAGAATACCGAGTCATTAGTCAGTGCAGCTTGTCCGTAACTTTCCAGTGGTCGTTCATTTATTTGGCAAGTATTTCTCGAATCTAGGGGCCATCTAAAGGAAAACGACCAAATTCAATCAATTTAATTTGTTTTTAGTTTTATTATATGCCCAAAACACCTCCTGGTTCAAATGACCAAAGTAAAAAAAAAATACTAAGATAGGTCCAACTAATCCTGTTGTCATCTATATGACTTTTCATCGAGATAATATACTCTGATACCAAACTTTTCCTGATTAATCTAAAACAGTCGGATTCCCACTTCGCCTCACTGAAGCATGAAGTTTGTCGAAAATTTTATTAAGAAATGGTAAAAAAAAATGTTTCGTTTATTAAACATGCACCCAACCTCTTCCGTAAGGCTGGACATGAGTCCAGGGGCACCTTACCTCCCGCGGTCTCGTAAATTTTACAACCCCGATTGGGTTGGGGACACCCTCGTGGCGACCTGCAGTCACGAGAAGGGCCTTAGCACACCCGGAAACGCCAACTGGTGAACCAAAAAGGATCTCAACCTTTTCATCCTTGGTCCTTTTAGTGCTACTTTTAGTGTTTCCGCCGGATTTCATTTTGCCGTATCTTCGAAACTAGGCCGCCTTTTCCCAGACTTGTATGGAAATTTCGCCCGAAACAACTCAGAAAGGTCCCCGAATTCATGCTCCACCAAAAAAAAAATTTTGAAAAAATTGACGTTTTTGCCCAATTTCCCTATAAAACAATTTTTCGTCCTTAAAATATCACTATTGTACTCCCCGACCACTTTCAATCATCGAAAGCGACGTAAAGTTAGTTTTTGCTAAACTATGGCCACAAAAAACCCTTATTCCCCTGCAAAACCGAAATGTTTGTATCACAGCAATAGGTCTTGACCCGTTATATCTCAAACCAAAATTTTTGCCGATTTTGTCCGATTTCCGTTCCTTTTGCCTTAAAAACTATTTGAAATTTGTATAGAATACTTGCAAGTACGAAAATGCTCGCAAGTAGGAAAATACTGTTTTCCGCAGCTAAACAGTTTTCCACTCTCAAACAGTTCGTTTTAACAAACGAAAAACGGTTCGTTTAAAAAAAAACGAAAAACGATTCGTTTTAAACAAAACGATTTGTTTCATAAAAATGATTCGTTTAAAAAAAACGGTTCGTTTGAGAAAAACGAAAAACGCTTCGTTAAAAAAAAACAGTTTGTTTTAAAAAAACGATTCGTTTGAGAAAAACGATTCGTTTAAAAAAAACAGTTCCTTTTAAAAAAACGATTCGTTTGAGAAAAACGAAAAACAATTCGTTCTAAAAAAAAGAAAAACGATTCGTTTTAGAAAAACGATTGGCTTTAGAAAAACTATTCGTTGTAAAATAGTTGGAATAATTTTGTAGAAAAACGGTTGGTTTTAGAAATGCTGTTCGTTTTCGAAAAAAAATTCGTTTTAGAAAAACTGTTTGTCGCTATTTGTAAAAACTGTTCGTCCGTTTTTTGCACCCAAGCGTTTTTTTTTTCAAACAATTTCGTGTTTTTGAGCCCATCACTAGTCTGGACACGACGGTATAGTCAATATATAGTCAGAGAAAGCCCGCTCGCAGTAACTGGAACACTCGAACTTACGGCCTTTTTTTAAAAGGTCACTTAGTGGCGTTACCATAGTAGCATGATCCGGAATAAACCGTCGGTACCATGATACCATCCCCAGCAGCTGTCTAACTTGCTTCACTGATTTCGGCAGGGGATATTCACTTATTACTTTCACCTTCTCTGGATCGACGAGAAGACCCTCTTCATTCGACACATATCCCAGATATTTCAACTGTGCCTTGCAAAACTGGCACTTTTCTTTCGAGAGTCGTAAACCCTCCTCCCTTAGTCACTAAAAAACCTCCTGGAGGATCTCCATATGTCGTTCAAACAACTCCGTCACAACGATTATGTCGTCGAGGTAGGTAAACACAAAAGGTTCTAGCGCGGGACCGAAAACAGTGTCAATTAGACGCTGCCATGTTGCTCCACAGTTGTGCAGCCCAAAGGGCATTCGAAGAAAATGGAACAGCCCTCTTCCGGGCACTGTGAACGCCGTAAATTGCCGCGAACCCTCTGCCATCGGGACTTGCCAATATGCCGACTTGACATCTAGAGTTGATAAGTACTTGGCGTTTCTTAATTTGTCCAATGTACTCGAAAAATATGAAAGAGGATACGTGTCCTTTTCCGATACTGCGTTGACCTTTCTAAAATCTACGCCAAACTATACGTCCCGTCCTTTTAACCAGTAAGATAGAGGATGACCAAGGACTAGACGAGGGCTCAACCACCCCCATCTGTAACATGTCATCAAGCTACTTATTAATTTGCCGCTGTACCGCAGGCGAGACCAGGTAGTATCGTTGTTTGATCGGGGCTGCCGTTGTCTTGATGCAATGTTCAACAGATTTAGCAGGGCCCAGCCCTTCTCCCATCAACCTGAATTGCTCCTCCAACAATTTTGACAAGGTCTTGGCCTCCTCAGCAGACAAAAGGTCTCAACCCCGTAGTGCCCCTCCAGTAACCAACTACGAAGAAGCAATGGACGTCTATTGTCTACTCTTCATATCGAGTACCACCCCAAAACACTTCCAGAAATCTATCCCTAAGACTACTTCTTGGGGAATCGACGGTACCACCAGAGATTCCCGGTAATGCTCTCGACAGTTCAACGAGAATTTCATTCGTACAGCCCCCGACACCGTGCACATCATGCCATTCGCCAGCCGAACTTCACCGATTCCATTATCGATCAATCTCACTCCTTTCACTTTCAAACGAGACCATCCCCTTTCTTCAATAATAGTCCTGCTCGCTCCCGAATCCAAAAGTCCCACCATGCCGCAATCCTCTATCTCCACCTGCAGGTGCGGACGGCTGTCTTGACTGCCACTAACGAGAGCATAATCCACCTCCGGCTGTTGATTTTCTTGGCGCGGCCTCACCCTGGTGCTCGCTCGACCGCTTAGCGAACACGACGGCCGTTTTCCGAAACTGGAGGATTCGGCCGTGACCGAGTTTCCCGATCACTAGCCCTCGACTGGCAGTTCGGGCATGCCGACTTCATTACTCCCTAACGACCGCATCCAAAACATCGCCGAGGCTCCGGGCATTCCCTCGACACGTGTCCAACTCGCTTGCAATTCCAGCATTAGATTCGCCCTCCATTTGATATAGATGCGACTTGCTCAACGTCTTCTGCTCCCACGTACGCCAAATCCGGCTCCAGACAGCGTCTGGTCTGCGTGGTAGGCGGTACGAATGCTGCTACGGATGCTCTGGTTTCATCTAGGGTGCGACCCATCTTGACCAATTCCGCAATAGAGGTAACCTGCGTAAGAGACAGTTGCTGCTGGTAGAAAGGGGATATATTCCTTCGCAACGTGCGTAGTTTATCCTCCTCTGAACAACTCGTCCTCAGTCGGCTGAAAAAGCGCTCCATAACCGCTACATATACCCCCAATGGACTCGTTTTCGCCTTGAGTGCGTCTTCGGAGTTCGTCCCAAAGCCGGTCCTCATAATCCGAGGGTAAAAATTCCGTCTTGAGCCCTGCAACCAGCTCATCCCAGGACGACACCAAGTTCCGATTAGCCCGAAACCATATTAGGGCCCGCGAGTCGAACAGATCAAAAGCCGCTCTGAACAACTGTGGCTTGGTGAGTCTCCTCGCTTGCCGTAGCTCTTCGACGCGCTCGAAAAACGAATTTACAAAGCCGGAAGGGTCCCCACTAAACTTCAAACCCCATTTCGTCACTTCTGCCAGACTCGGAGCTCTAACCTCCACAGGGATGATCGATGCGCGACTAAGCTCAACAAGTTCCTCTTCGTCTTCGCTCGCCTCTTCGGTTTTGGACACAAGGGTCCCCATCGCCAAGATGAAACGATTCCGCAGCTCCCTCGCACCTTCCTTCTGTTCGGTGGTGACTGCCTGTATGTTTCCCAGGCGACAGAACGCAAACTCAATCTTCACCCTTGTCTTCAGGAAGCACTGAAGCAGCACTCTTTCCCGACACTCTCGCGACCAACTCCTCGATCTCCAACGCCTTGGCTTCCAACTCCGTATAATCGGTCTCATAGCTAAAAGGATGCACTACTTCCACGTACGAGGTATCTAACGTCGCCTCCGCTTCTAGGGTCGCCCTCAGCGTTTTCCGCATGTTTTCCACCGTGTCCGACGGAAAACCACGGATGGCAAGCTCATAAGTCAGCTGGTCCCTATTTAGACGGTCCACCAAAATCTTCATTGTCTTCATGACCCCAAAAAAAAGTATGTTCACCAGGCTAGCAGCTCTTGCAAAAATGGCTCAGATTTTAAAAGGTATATAAGAATATCACTATTCTGATACCCGAATAACCGCAAACCTAATTCGGGCCAAGCACTAACAGAATTCCAAAAGAAAGACGCACCTAGAAAGGAATTTTCACTTCAAACTCCACAGCTACCGAAAATATTCTTTAAAAAAACTGCGGCTCCTTCGCCCCCGCTATACTGTCGGACTCGTCGGACATGCAACTTGTTCCCTCACGAAATTTGCCACGAATAGCCGGACTTTTTTTTTTTAGCTATTACTAGGAACCAATGCACGCTTACGCACTCGTATCACAATTCCTCAACTAAACACACTCACTTTCACTCATTATTTCATCCCAATCATTCCTCACGTAGCACTCTACACATAATTACCAGAATTCAAGTATATAGATATATAATATTCAATGTAACGTATTCAATAGATTATATTTCGTAAGGAAATCCATATAATAAATCCAGTTTCATGTATTAAGTAAATTAGATATACTCAAATAATTAATATGCGCCAAAAAAAGAAATCCAATACCAAAGTAAATATGTTCAATTCAATTTGAAAAATAGGTGCGATAGATTCAATTTCAAAAGTCTGGTTATCAAGATTTCGCGATAAACCAGCAATTTTCACCAAATTTGACCCTAGGTTAGGTTAGTAAAGAGGGCTGCCGGGAAACGCGGCTTGCATTAGGCCACCAGTTTGGGCCCATTTGCCACCCTCCGCTGGCTTTTTAGAGCTGCCAAGTGACCGCTTCGCCAAACTGGATCAGCTGACTCAGCGTGACGGTACCAGCCACCTCTGCTAACCCTTGAAAGTGGTATGCACCAAAAATTTTGAGGCGTTTATTATTTAGGGCCGGACAATCGCAGAGAGTATGCTCAATGGTGTCCTCTTCCATCTCGCACCTCTTGCATAAACTGCTGGATGTCAGTCCCATTTTCTTCGCATGAGATGCGGTAAGGCAATGCCCTGTGAGCAAGCCGACCGTGGCTCTCAAGCAGTTCCTGCTGAGCTTGAGCAGTTTCCTGCTTTTGCTTGGATCAGGTGATGGCCATAATGTCCTGGCCACCCTGCAGTCCAGCCTGTTTTCCCATTCGGACTTTAGTTTGGCCCATATGGCGGCATCAAGTTTGTTTGTGGCGTCCGCGATTGACCGAGGTACAGTGATGCAGGGGCAGTTGCTAGCTCCTGAACCTTTCCTCGCCAATTCATCAGCTTTTTCGTTGCCTATGACCCCACTATGCCCTGGCACCCACATAATCCGGATAGGAATATGCCTTGCCTTTTCATTGAGAGCCACTCTGCAAGCGTTAACAGTTTTTGAAGAACATCTGTAAGACGCAAGAGCGAGAATGGCTGCCCTACTGTCGACGCAAATGGTTATTGGTGTGGTTGATATTCCGCTAATGGACTCAACTGCCATGCGTATAGCATGTAATTCAGACTGAAAGACGGTAGCATGGTCCGACAGTCTACACCACAGGTTAAGGCTCAAATCCGTAGAAAACACGCCCGAGCCAACTCCTGTGTCCGTCTTTGACCCGTCCGTGTAAATCCAGGCGCCCCTATCGGTGGTAGCTTCCTTTTTCTTCCAGTCTGTTCTTGTGGGTATCTTGACCTGGAAATTCCTGCCAAGATGTATTATTTTGCTCATGTGGTCCGTGTCTTCTGCAACGAGTCCAAATCTTTTGCGGCATTCTATAAGAATACCGCTGTGGCCCCACTGATCTGAGTCGTTCCACATGCCAGAACTTTTAGCGCGTATCGCCGCTAAGCTTGCGCTTCTAAAGATGAATCGATCTAGGGGCATGAGTCCCAAAATCATTTCCAAACCAGCCGTTGGGGCGGTTCTTAAAGCGCCCGTAATACATATGCAAACTAATCTTTGCAGTCTTGTTAGCTCCTTGATATTAGTTTTACTCTCCGCTGCTTTCCACCACACGACCGCTCCATACACCAAAATCGGCCTGACTACACATGTGAATATGTAATAGGCCGCCCTAGGTTTAAGACCCCAGGTATTGGAGTAGGCGGACCGGCAAGCGAAAAGTGCTGCGCGGGCCTTACCAATTCTGTGCTTCACGTTAGCCCCCCAGTTCAGTTTCCTGTCTAGTATAAGGCCCAAATATTTAACACTATCAGCAAGCTCCAATGTTATTCCGTTGAGGTTAGGCGTGGCAATAGCCGGTACCCTGTGTTTCTTTGTGAAGAGCATAAGTTCGGTTTTTGTCGGGTTTGCCCTAAGACCGACTTTTCTGGCCCAGATTTGAATATCGTCCAGCGCCGATTGCATAAGGTCCGACAAAGTTTGTGGGAACGCACCCCTCACAAGTACCACAATGTCATCGGCATACGCCACTACCTCAAAGCCACTGGCCCTTAACTTCTCCAGTATTTCGTTGACTGTCAGGATCCAGAAAAGGGGAGATATAATCCCTCCTTGTGGTGTTCCGGTACCGACTGTTCTTTCCGCTTTGGCCTCCAAAAAGGTAGCCTCAATCCGCCTGCTCTTGAGCAAGTCAGATGCCCAGGTCGCCAGGGTTTTATCCACTCCATATCGAGCCAAGGCATCAATGATACTCGCGACAGTGACATTATTGAAGGCCCCCTCAATGTCTAAGAAGGCTGCCAACGTGAATTCCTTCTGCCGTAAGGATTTTTCTATTGTACCGACAACTTTGTGTAATGCCGTATCTACTGATCTGCCCGCTAGATACGCGTGTTGATCAACACAGATTCTCGCGACATCAATCGAGCTTTTGATGTGCAGATCAACAAGCCTCTCTAGTGTTTTGAGCAGAAACGATGTTAAGCTGATTGGTCTAAAGTCCTTCACGTAATGATGATTCAACCTACCAGGTTTCGGAATGAAGACCACTCTAGCTTTTGTCCATTGCTCGGGTACTACCCCGAGGCGGAGGCATGCGGTAAAAATACGCTGCAGAATGGGAATGATGGCCTTATCTGCTTTTTGAAGCATGATAGGTGATATCTCATCAATCCCTGTAGCTTTGTAAGGTCGGAATGTGCCAATAGCCCATTCAATCTTGACCTCGTCCACTACTTCCTTGATCAGCCGCTCAGACGCCCGGTGGGTTCCACGAAGTACGTCACTACGCGGTGTCACGCAGGCTGATTCTGGAAAGTGAGTTTCCAGTAGCAAGTCCAGGCACTCTTTCGGGTCCTCCACCCAATCCCCGTTTTCCCTTCGCAAAAGCGTAGGTACGCCGGGGGTTACGCTTAAAACCTTCCTGATTCTGGCAGCCTCTGTACCTCCTTCAATGTTCTCACAGAATTCCCTCCATGAGTCGCGCTTGGCTTGTCTAATCTTCTTTTTGAAAAGCGACAGCTCTTGCTTGTAACGATTCCAGTCAGCCACGTTTCCGGAACGCCTTGCGGTGTTAAACGCCCTTCGTGTGCGACCTCTAGCCTGTGTGAGTTCGCCATTCCACCACAAGGTAGCGTTCTTCCTTACGGGCTTTTCCGGACACACGTCTTTGAAATCTGACACTAAGATTCCCGTTAATCGGTTCACCTGCTCGTTCAGCCGTCCTGGACTCGTCAGTTCCAGATCGTCTAGTGCTCTGAGGTGTCTATTTGTTTTCCTTGAGTAAACTTCCCATTGTGCTGTTCTCGGGTTCCGTACTTTTTTAGGTGAAATAACAGAACAACCGATATTCCAGCATAGCCACTGGTGGTCCGAGAGCGATGGCAGGTTATAAACCTGCCAGCTGTGGACACTTTTCATTATGCTTGGAGTTGCCAGGGTAATATCAATTACCTCAGCCCTGTTCTTAGTTATAAAAATTCGACCCTAAAGATACGATCTTTCTTCGCTTCGATACGATTTGGGACTTGGCTACTCGATATTTTCACAGGTACCGTTGTTTACCGTGATCACCGTTATAAGCCCCACGTTGGGCGCCAATTTGTTACCGTAACCCGTCGCAATGACTCGCGAAACCCCTGGGTTCCCGCCTGGCTCCGAGGGGGGTAATTTCGGGGGGCTGCACTCACCGGAGATGGGGTGGATCGGGCGCCACTCGCTTCGAACCCCAAAATCACCACTGAAACGTCGCTCTGAAGCGAGAAGTCGGCGTCGTTGTTCACTTTACCTCCGAGACCGGTAATTTGAAAGGTTGCCCGGTTTCACACAATAGTATCTAAGCTACTTTTCGCACTTTCGAACTCTAGGAAAAACAGTTTCGAGGATTTGCACCACAACTCTCAATTACACTTTTCAAAAATTCCGATTGCAATTTAATAATTCACTTCTCCGTTATTTTTCTTTTTGGCTCAATATATAAAATCATTGATCTGAACTAAACATTTAATTATCTTACAAGTCTGCTTAGCCTTAGTGTGCACACTACCTTATTTATTCTGGTGTATCTTCCGCAACTGATCTGCTTTCCAGGTCTTCTCGATGATCGCACCAACCTTAAGATTTACTATCCGTACTTCCTGATATTCCGCAAAATATTTCTTTATCAGGATCTTGTCGTCGCTCGTTTCAAAGTCTCTGCTCCCGTCGACTCCTTGTCCGCGCTTCGCCGCCTTCATAAATTTTTCTTGCCTTCTCGAACACCAAAAATCCACCGATTCGGCTTTTTCTTACACTGCTCCCTCGCTCGGTACCGAATATATGGAAAACAAAAGACAAAGGTTTCTTTTCAGGATACCGAATATTTCCAGCACGTCTATCCACTCACCGTCTATCGCCAAAAAGAGACCCTTTTCCGCCAATCCAGCTCGTAGGAAAACTTTTGGCGGCAGCGGGATTTTCAAATTCCGTTGGGCGTATTCACCTGGGATCAGTTACATTCGCTCTGCGTTAGTACCCAACGGGAAAAGTAATACGTTAACATATTTTCCGTAGGCATTCCGTATAATGCATGGAAGCATTACAGATCCTTACCTGGTTCATTTCTTTTTTACTTTGGATGTCCTAGGCTGGCAACACAAGGGGAACTTTGAGTTTTCAGCTTTATTGTTTTATTCTTGCATTCCCGTCATCTATGGGGAATGCGTATTAAAGCTTGGACCGGTGGCCGATCATATCATCTGCCGATCAGGCCGATGCCTGACCCAGAATCTGTAGATAATGCTTGGTGAGTGGTTGCGACTCCCATTGGAAATTCCATCGGCGTATTATCGCATTAAGTGAGTTAATCGTGAAGCTTAATTTTGTGAAAATTTGAGTGAAAATTTTGACAATGGAGGAATACGGAGAGACTGCTCATTTCTGACGGATAAAATTTCAAGAATTTCAATTTTTGATCGATTTTGTTATTGAAAAGACATTTGCACAACTCAATTTCGAGATTCAAACACCAAATGTCACTTTTTAGCTCGAAAGAATTAACTGTACATACTAAATTGGCGTGAAATGATTGGATACATGTCAATATCATCTGCGTTTTGTAAGCGAAAGCAACTTCCAAGCAATTTATCACGCTAAGAAGTGAGTACAACTCTTGCTTATTTTCGAGCTAAATTTTCACCGAAACAAAATTCACGTGAAATTTTAATCAAAAATTAATAAACACGTTACTAGAGAGAAATTGTGCTGCTGCTTGAACCGGCGGCCAAGCTTGCCCCTCAATGACGCTTAATGAATAGTATCCTATACATTTTAGTTACCTGTGATGATTTGAAATGCTCTGAAATGTTCATATTTTCGCTTTGTATAGCAAACTTCACCTAAGCTTATGTATGCTCGAAAGTGTTTTCCCTTTTCATAGGTAAATGATGGACTTTTTGGAAAACAGCTTTCAAGCGTTACATTTGCATTGCTGAGAGTGTTTGAAACACAAACACAAGATCAAAGAGTGTTTCAAGCACAAACACAAGATTGGAGAGAGACAGTACGTCAAACGGCTCAATTGTCAATGAGAAATTGTCGAGCTTATCGTGCAGCTCAACAACGTGATAATCTTCGTCGTGCAAGAAGAAACACTCTTTTATATCATAAGGTGCTTCAATGAAGCTAATCGATCCAAGTGCAATTCACCCAGCAAAAAAATTAACAGAAAGTAGTGCAAAATTTCAATTCGCATCAAAATAGCAAATTTGACCTTCACATTGCCTATATAAACGCCAAGGCCTCTCGTCTGCCCGGTTTCATTCTTAGATGCTCTTCTTTTACCAGCATCACTACCACTTTCCATCTGTTTTTTTCACGTGTTCGTAGCACCCTAGAGTATTGTTGTCAAGTGTGGTCTCCCCGTCATATATATCTCAATGAGGCCGTATAGCGTAGGTTTACTCGCTCACTGTTGTTTAAATTCAACATCTCTTACTGTGGTTATAGTGATCGTCTTTCATTATTCCAAATTCCTTCATTAGATTCCCGACGAGTGTTCCTTGACGACTGCTTGCTTTTCAAGCTACTCCATTGACCTATGCTCTCCGATCTTGGTTATATGCTTTGTATACGTAACGTCAATCGATCAGATAGATTTCAATTAATGTTTTCTCTTCCCTTCGCGCGATCTAAAGTCTCTTTAAACTCGCCGCTAGTGCGTATCCCCAGGAAGCACAAAGATCTTCAGCTTGGTCCTTTTCTGCTAACGTACTCTCAATTTAAGTTACAAATTAAAGATTTGATTCTTTAAGCTCCTTATAATGCTTGATTTTTTTTTACCGTTTCTGCACTTTCTTCCATGTTAACTTGTGTATTACTTTAATTTGTTGAAGTTTTTGTTGAATATATATATGTATATATATATATATATATATATATATATATATATATATATATACATATATGTATATATACTACTGTGATCAAAAAGTAAGGTGAAATTGTCAGTTAAAACTCCCGGGCATCGTTTTTTCAAGGCAGGTAAATTTTTTTCCCTAGGTTGGTAGGACTGTCTATTACATTTGCCAAGTGTTTGTTTGTCAAAAGGTTTATTTATCTCCGAGTTACACGTGTTGTTGTAAACAACCAAAAGTGAGTTTTTCGATTTTTACAATGGGTGATTTTGTTGAGCAAAGAACTTGCATCAAATTTTGTTTGCGCAACGAATATTCTTGTGCAGGCACGTTGCAAATGTTGCGGAAGGCCTTTGGTGATGAAACTATGGCACAAAAAACCTTTATAAGTGGTGCAACGAGTTCAAAGCGGGCCGAGAACGCGTTGAAGACGAACCGCGCTCTGGACGACCATCAACGTCTACCGTCGAGGATCACGTCCAAAAAATCTAAGAATTGGTACTTGAATATCGTCGATTGACAATAAGAGATCTTGCTGATAGTATTGGAAGATCATTTGGCTCAGTCCAAACCATTTCGAAGGATGTTTTGTGTCTCAAACGCGTCCAGTCTCGATTGGTGCCAAAATCGCTCAATTTTTTGGAAAAAAAAGCGTCGCGTTGATGTGCGTGAAACTTTGGTGTCTAACTATCAGGACCACTTGAAATGCATCATTACTGAAGAAGAGACTTGGATTTACGCATACGACCCTGAAACCACCGACCAATCTAGCGAATATCGTGCAAAAGGTGCAACAAGACCGAAAAGAACACGGTAGAGTCGATCGAAAATCAAGGTCATGTTGACAGTTTTCTTTGATTTTCGTGGTGTGGTGCATTATGAATTCCTTCCGCCGGGCCAAACTGTTAGCAAAGAATATTATTTGAACGTTATGCGTCGTTTGCGTGAAGCTATTCGTCTGAAACGGCCGGAATTATGGGCGAACAGCTCCTGGTTCCTTTCATCACGATAATGCACCATGTCATACTGCATTGGTTCTTCGCGACTTGTTTGCCAAAAACTCGACTCACATCGTTCCGCAACCACCGTATTTGCCTGACTTGGCTCCGTGCGACTTCTGGCTATTCAGCAAACTCAAAAAGCCAATGCGGGGACGCCGTTTTGACACGATCGAGAAGATAAAAACCGAATCGAAGAAGGTCTCGAAGGCTATACTGGAAAAGGACTATTCCGACTGTTTCGAGGACTGGAAAAAGCGTTGGCAAAAGTGCATTTTATCGGACGGGGATTACTTTGAAGGGGATGAAATTGATTTGGAAGAATAAACAAAGAATTTACATTTTATAGACAAATTCACCTTACTTTTTGATCACAGATATATATATATATATATATATATATATATATATATATATATATATATATATATATATATATATATATATATATATATATCTATATATTTATATATATATATATATATATATGTATATATATATATATATATATATATATATATATACATATATGTATATTGTTGTGAATATTAAAATGCAAACACACACAAATGTCATAACAAATTAAAAATATTCACTTTGTGATTTTAGCGCCATTTTAAGAAAGTGGTGAACTCTAAAATTAGATTTGACTTAGCGAAGACTCAAACAAGTACACTTAACGTTAAAAATAACACCGAAAACCAAATCCATACATTTTAGTACATATATTTTTCACTTAGCAATTTAACGAAAATGTTACTATTTAAGATCGGACATGACACAATAAAGTTAGTCTGTCTTGGAACGCCAGCCTTGTTCGGCGACCATACAGACGGATCAATTAAGAATAAAACTATATTTTTTATTAATTGATGGCACTATTGTTTGTAGTCTTGCTACGCGGCGACCAATTTCGCCACGCAAGACTTACAAGCATAGTGACCCACATTATAAAAGCCATTCTTAATATTAAAAGGCATTTTATAATACCACATGGCGATCCTGTAATAAAAGATCCTGCGAACGATAAATTTTGGAACTATACATTATAAGTTACGAATAACTCAGGAAAATATATCTGAACCATTGGAGTCCGACAACACTACGCGCCGTCCATAGTAGTAAAACGATTTTACCAATAGATGTCTAATAACTCACATTTCTGTGAGTCACGGCTCTACATTTTTCGAGCGCCTGCTGAATTGGAGCATAACAAAATTTTGCAATTGGATACTTGCAAATTATGGGAAAGACGAAGACCTACATTCCAGTGAATCGGAGTCCTGCACTTTTCAAGCGCACCAACTCAAGAATCTTGAGCCTGACAGCATTTCGCAATTCAACAAGAACATCTGCATATTTTCTGAAAATTTCGAGCGGTGCAGATTTCGAGTACGGGAAAAACAACGAATCTTGGACGACTACAGAAATTATACATACGAACAATAAAAAATTGAATTTAAATTACAGTTAAAAATATAATAAAACCTTCAAATCAAGCAATATTACATTGCAAATAATATAGAAAATAAAAATTATCATGCGGACAATGTATGAAAACAAAATTTTGCAAAAATAATAAAAACCAGAGGCGAAAGGCTCGAAAATAACATGGATTTCAAGAACATGAAAGTATAAAATGAAGTAAGTCAAATTCAAATATGTAAATTTATTGCAAAAACAAGCAAATGTAAACAAATGCAAATGCAAACTAATTTAGTTAAACTTACAATATGTAAACGTTACAATCAAAGCTGAAATATTTTTTTGAATGTAACAGAATTTAAGAATAAAATAAAATATTTTTAAGTAAAAGAAAGGTAACTTCAAAATAATCCGAATGATTTGTAATCAATTACAGTAGAATAACGAAAAAATGTCCATGGTCTGTGGTATGAAGAACAAGTAAGTGAGGAGATAAAATAAAAAACAAAAATATAGTCGCATTTAAAGAGAAAACATATTTCTAATCAAAATATGAAACAAACGATTTATTTTATTTTGAAAATTTAGAAGATTGACAAGATAACAAAATGAGTAACTTTGATATTGAGTTAGCATTAGAGTGCATACCAATTTTCACTGGCAATTCTAAAGAACTTCAAGCATTCCTAACAATAGTTAATTTAATAAATGGGAACCTCAATGAAGACGGAAAGAACAAATTACTGAAATTTACTAAAAATGTAAAATTAGGAACAGTTGTTAAAACACAACTTTTGTCGTTGGATATAAATAACTACGTGGAACTAGAAAAAGCTCTGATAAATAGATATAAAATAAAGAAAAGCCAACAACAAATTCATACACAGCTATCCCAATTACGCAAGCGTGGAACAGTTGAGAAGTATGGCGATAAACTATCCGAACTCATTAACGAATTAAATGAGATTCAAATTAGTAGCTTGAGTCAGGATCCGTCTCAAGCGGAGAAAAGTGCAATACAGAAGTCAAACGACTCATATGCACTTACTATTTTTAAAAATGGTTTAGACGAATCACTCAAACCTACAATTTTTGCTGCACAGCCCAAAACATTTGCAGAAGCAATTCAAATAGCGGTCGAATCAGAATCAAGCATAAATATAACGGAAAATATTATGCATGTAAATAAAAAAAATAATATGCATCAAAAATTGAATTATAATTATAGCAACTGGCCAAACAATAACAACTGTCAAAGAAACTACTATAGCACATATAGAAACCGTAATAATTATAGTCAGAGACAAGGCAATAGTTATAGAAATAACAACAGAAATAATGGAAACAATTATAATGCCAGAAACAATATAGGAAACCAAAACAATAATTACAGAAATTATT
>OZ022264.1:135899723-135907223 GCA_963978885.1 Nemotelus pantherinus | reverse complement strand
CTGAAAATAGCAATCCGTATTACTTGTCAGCACAAAAACTAAAAAAAAATATTTTGAGGATAAGGTACCTATTTATAGGAATTTCAAAATATTTCAAATCCATATTCCCAGATATTTCAAAGGTTTATTTTAATTACTTTAAAAAATTGTAGGAACCTAAAGTCTTTAAAGTGGGAAAAACCCAACGTGTTTTATTACCCTGACTGAGAATTTGGAAATCCCATGTACATTTTAAATCCCTTCATAGCAACCCTCCTTAAAACAGGCAATTACTGTAAAAAAAAGGTACTTGCAGTTTTATAAATCTAAGTGTGCTTCATTTCTGCGATGTGGTCTTAAACTTTTTGCCTGCAGTATACATATTGTTGTTTTTATGCTGCAGATTCGTCAATATCGGGCTCAGATGCTGTCACGTCTAGCTTGGCCAACTTCACTGCAGGCTTTCGAAAAGTTCCTTTTGGCGTCCGTACCAGAGCGCTGCGGACTTGTCCATCCGTTCCCACGACGATTCTTTCTATTATACCGCGACACCATTTGTTTCGCGGCTGATCTTCATCGCATATAATAACCAGGTCACCTTGCTTGAGCGGCTTTGTTTTCTCGAACCACTTCGTTCTCCTAGTAAGCGTGGGTAAATATTCACGAATCCATTTCTTCCAAAAGTGGTTTTTCAACTGCTGAGCTATCCGCCACTGTTTCCGCATCGTCCACAGCTTCCCATCGAAGCTTTCAGGCGTTTGAGTGGAATTCATAGTGCCCAGGAGAAAGTGGTTAGGCGTAAGCGGTTCTTCTTCAGTGAACGAAACTGGTATATGCGTAAGAGGTCGGCTGTTAACAATATTTTCGGCCTGAATTAATATACTTCGAAGAGTCTCTATACGTGGCGCCTGCTCTTTAAGCGTGGCTTGTAGCAATTTCTTTACGGATTGCACTAAGCGCTCCCAGCATCCACCAGCATGAGGATTTTCGGGACAATTAAATTTCCAGTCTATTCCCTGTTCCGTTAATTTTCGTGCCACTGTATCGTTGTCGATCGCATCAATTGCTTCACCGAGTTCCTTGCTAGCACCTACGAAGTTAGTGCCATTGTCACTCCGGATTCGTATGGGTATACCTCGGCGGTTAACAAAGTTTCGTATGCAAATCAAACACGAGTCAGTCGAAAGGTCCTCGGTTAGCTCCAAATGGACCGCTCGCGTCACAAGGCATGTGAACAGAGCTACCCATCGTTTCTCTTTGCGGCGTCCCACTGAAACAGAAATTGGTCCAAAGTAGTCTAACCCTGTATAACTAAACGGGCGAACAAAAGGCGTCAGACGATTTATAGGTAACTGCCCCATTTGAGGAGCTTTTGGTAGCACTTTACTGTTACGACATACCTGACACTTGCTGACCACTCGTTTAACAAGCGTTCGTAGATCGGTTATCCAAAAATGCTGTCTGACTTCGTTGACTGTCGTTTCTTGATTTTGATGTCGTAGCTTCTCGTGAAAATATTGGACAATCAGTTCAGACAGGCGATGTCGCTTATCCAAAATGACTGGCTGTCTGATTGAAATCGGAACATCGGCTGCATTGATTCTCCCATCAACGCGCAGAAGATTATCGTTCCCTATGCATGGCGTTAATTTACGAAGCTGGCTTGATTTCGCTATTGGTCTTTCTTCAACGAGGTTGAGAACATCTTCCGGGAAAGACTGCATTTAGGCTTGGCAGCATAATATCACTTCGGCACCGTGAAGTTCTTGCAAGCTTAGTTCTCTTGTTTTTAAGGCTTTACTCTTTTTCCGAGAATTGTGAAGAAATCGCTTCACCCAGGCAACGACACGTTTCAGTCTGGAAAGGTTTTAAAATCTGTCCATATCTACTAAAGGACTATTTAACGTAGCTCAGGCGAGTAGTACATGCTTAGGACGCAGCTCTTTCTCAGAATTATTTTGGTTATGTACTTCTATATCGGCTGGCAATTTCTCTTGCCCTAATTTAAGAAATGCAGGTCCTGTTAGCCATTTAGTGGTCGTATTTGACTTTTGAAATTTTGACTTGGTTGCTTCATCTGCAGGGTTTAGTTTCGACGGTACCCAACGCCAGCCTTTCATTTCACTTGCTTCAGATATCTCCGCAATTCTATGTGCTATGCATGGTTTGTAACGACGATAATCCGCTCGCACCCAGCTAATGACCGTTTTGGAGTCACTCCAAAATATGCGTTGGCTTATGTTCAGCTTCTTATGGAACGCAACGACGCTGACCGATAATCTGGTACCCAAAACTGCGGCTTGCAGCTCAAGTCTGAGCACAAGTAACTGCTTGATCGGCGTACATTTCGATTTACCGGCAACGAAAGCGATGACGATTCCCTCCAGTGTAGCTATTCTCAGATAGCTTACGGCAGAAAACGCATCTTCACTGGCATCAACAAAGGTGTGAAGCTGTATTTCCTTCGCCAGCGTGCAGTAAGTTGTATAGCAGCTAGGGATTGCGATTTTTCCACGTCAACTAGAACGGCCCACCATTTTTTCCAAATATCTCTTCTGGTAGTGCTACGTCCCATACGATTCGAAGTCTCCATATTTGTTGTAAAATCACCTTGGCTCCAATGGTTATATTGGCGAGTATTCCAAACGGGTCGAATATTGACATGATGATACGAAGGAATTCTCGTTTCGTGGGTGATCGTATCAACTTCAGAACGTCCTCGTCAACTTTGTTAAATTTGAAGTGGAACTCAAAGGTATCGTTGCTCCTGTTCCACCACATTCCCAGTATTTTATCGGTATTGGCATTCTTTTCAATATTAATTGCGTTAGATTGTTCGACGATCTGCTCCCCTAGAGCAGCAAGTATCTCGTGGCTATTACAAACAAAATTGCGCAATTCGAATCCTCCTGCAGCATGTATTCTTGTCACTTCTCGGGTTATTTCGATGGCTTCACTTATGCTGGTGAAGCTTTTGATGAAGTCATCAACATATTGATCGTTAAGAATGGCTTCCACTGCTTTTGGTTGTTGTTCGACAAAGTCCAAGGCATTTCTGTTCTTAACGAAATGAGCAGCACATGGCGAACACGTGGCACCAAATGTCATAACATTCATCACATAAGTGTCAATTGGCTTCCTGCTATCCCCATTTCTCCAGAGAAATCGCTGTGAATGCCTATCCTCAGGCCTAATCAAAATCTGGTGAAATATCTCGCGTATATCTGCACATACAGCAAACTCACCAATCCGAAACTTGAACAGGATTTCTAGCAAAGGCTCAATTATGTCTGGGCCTGGTAGTAAAAAATTATTTAACGATTTCCCATTTGATTTAGCAGCGACGTTAAATACTAGACGAAATTTGCCGGCTTATTAGCATTTTGCACGGCAAAGTGCGGCAAATACATTGGCTCTCGAATATTAAGCATTACATCATCAGATCGATTTCCAGTTTCGTCATTGCTGGTTCGGTCCGTCGGGCCAAAAATTACCCAACCGAGCTTTGTTTTAACTGCGGCAGGACCATTTTTCGCTAATTGTATGGAACGGCTTGATAGTCCCAGATGAGCATTATCTATACCAATTAATAGACGTGGAGTGGCATTTCGGTATTCCGCAATCGGAAGGCCTTTCAGATGATAATATCGGCTGTGAAGCTTTTCCATGTTAATCGTTTGCTCCGGAAGTTTTATATTTTGAATCGTCTTGGCGTTTTGTATAACGAATCTTCTAGCATTCGGGGCATTGGTGCTTATTTCAAAGCTTACCGATTGGGTCTGCTGACCCTTTAACTGCAGATTCTTAGCTAGATCTGCATCGATTATTGTTGCAGACGAGCCTTCATCTAATAGCGCATAAGTTTGTACACATTTTGCTGGTCCATATAGCTTAACTGGTACGATCCGAAAGAGCAATTGGTTCATTGGCGATCATCGACAATTAAGGATGGGCTGAGGTTCATCAAGGCAATGCGATCCTGCTGCGCGCATATCACTCGACGCTTGCTCCTCATGCAGAAGACATGAGGTTGCTTGCATATCAGGCACGACACACTTTTAGTTTGACTTTCCTTCGCATGCCATACTACACTCTTATTACCTGATCGGTGGGAAGTTTTCCCACTCACCTCTGGCACGGTAATCATGCTGACGATTGTGGCAATCGGGTGCAGCCTGACACTCAAATTCTCCACTGTGTGGTAAGGTTTTATTGATGACGCATATTGGGCCCACTCAATACGCTTCGATATGGGTAACTTGTCTAGAAGTTCGTCCATAAGCATCGGGTTGGCTAAGTGCTGTACACTTTTAGTAGCAGGCAAAAATGCCACCAAGTTCATCACCTTCGTATCGTAGTGAATGATTAAGTCCATAAGGTTTTGCGATATCGGTGGAGATTCTCTGATACCATTTATTTAAGATCTCACTAATTGATCAGGCCGACCAAAACGAAACTCCAATTGTCCAATCGCGTCAGATACATTGTCTCGGTAAATAAGTAGGGATTCTACACACTCTTTGGCTTCACATTTCAAACACTTTCACTTTCTTTCAATATCATGCGGCGACGATTGCAACGGAGCGGAAACGTTCTGTACACCATCACTTATGACGGACGGCACGAAGGGAGATGGCATAGTATTCGTTACTGGAATTTTACACGTGGCTGTGGAGACGACCGACGGCTTCATGATCGTTTCACGCGATGGCGTCACCGAAATAAGAACAGGAGTGTTTATGTCAGTAGGGTCGGTAAAATTTCTCACGGCAGTAGATGTGGGTAACTCAGAGAAAGAACTTGTTTCACTCTCACTTATCTTTTCGGGGATACACTAAGTTTCCGAACCTCTTCCGACATAATTTCAACTTTGCTTGTCAATTCACTTATAAGTGCACGAAAATGTTCTTCCGAAACACCACTTGCTGGTCCTTGTTTCGGTTTCTGCGGCGTTTTCAACTTCGCTGGCATTGTCAGAAGTATTGGCGCACCAAAGCACTACAGAACACAATGACGGCTGTTACTCCGCGTCGGATTGCACCCGTTCAAACAAGGCAGCCTTTGTTCTAATTATATTGTCGCACACACACTACAATGGCGGCATTAGTTGCACACATGCTCAAACAGCTATAGCACTGCTGCGGCGGCGAACAATGAACTTTTTCTGCCTGTTGATCGATCGCATCAATTGCTTCACCGAGTTCCTTGCTAGCACCTACGAAGTTAGTGCCATTGTCACTCCGGATTCGTATGGGTATACCTCGGCGGTTAACAAAGTTTCGTATGCAAATCAAACACGAGTCAGTCGAAAGGTCCTCGGTTAGCTCCAAATGGACCGCTCGCGTCACAAGGCATGTGAACAGAGCTACCCATCGTTTCTCTTTGCGGCGTCCCACTGAAACAGAAATTGGTCCAAAGTAGTCTAACCCTGTATAACTAAACGGGCGAACAAAAGGCGTCAGACGATTTATAGGTAACTGCCCCATTTGAGGAGCTTTTGGTAGCACTTTACTGTTACGACATACCTGACACTTGCTGACCACTCGTTTAACAAGCGTTCGTAGATCGGTTATCCAAAAATGCTGTCTGACTTCGTTGACTGTCGTTTCTTGATTTTGATGTCGTAGCTTCTCGTGAAAATATTGGACAATCAGTTCAGACAGGCGATGTCGCTTATCCAAAATGACTGGCTGTCTGATTGAAATCGGAACATCGGCTGCATTGATTCTCCCATCAACGCGCAGAAGATTATCGTTCCCTATGCATGGCGTTAATTTACGAAGCTGGCTTGATTTCGCTATTGGTCTTTCTTCAACGAGGTTGAGAACATCTTCCGGGAAAGACTGCATTTAGGCTTGGCAGCATAATATCACTTCGGCACCGTGAAGTTCTTGCAAGCTTAGTTCTCTTGTTTTTAAGGCTTTACTCTTTTTCCGAGAATTGTGAAGAAATCGCTTCACCCAGGCAACGACACGTTTCAGTCTGGAAAGGTTTTAAAATCTGTCCATATCTACTAAAGGACTATTTAACGTAGCTCAGGCGAGTAGTACATGCTTAGGACGCAGCTCTTTCTCAGAATTATTTTGGTTATGTACTTCTATATCGGCTGGCAATTTCTCTTGCCCTAATTTAAGAAATGCAGGTCCTGTTAGCCATTTAGTGGTCGTATTTGACTTTTGAAATTTTGACTTGGTTGCTTCATCTGCAGGGTTTAGTTTCGACGGTACCCAACGCCAGCCTTTCATTTCACTTGCTTCAGATATCTCCGCAATTCTATGTGCTATGCATGGTTTGTAACGACGATAATCCGCTCGCACCCAGCTAATGACCGTTTTGGAGTCACTCCAAAATATGCGTTGGCTTATGTTCAGCTTCTTATGGAACGCAACGACGCTGACCGATAATCTGGTACCCAAAACTGCGGCTTGCAGCTCAAGTCTGAGCACAAGTAACTGCTTGATCGGCGTACATTTCGATTTACCGGCAACGAAAGCGATGACGATTCCCTCCAGTGTAGCTATTCTCAGATAGCTTACGGCAGAAAACGCATCTTCACTGGCATCAACAAAGGTGTGAAGCTGTATTTCCTTCGCCAGCGTGCAGTAAGTTGTATAGCAGCTAGGGATTGCGATTTTTCCACGTCAACTAGAACGGCCCACCATTTTTTCCAAATATCTCTTCTGGTAGTGCTACGTCCCATACGATTCGAAGTCTCCATATTTGTTGTAAAATCACCTTGGCTCCAATGGTTATATTGGCGAGTATTCCAAACGGGTCGAATATTGACATGATGATACGAAGGAATTCTCGTTTCGTGGGTGATCGTATCAACTTCAGAACGTCCTCGTCAACTTTGTTAAATTTGAAGTGGAACTCAAAGGTATCGTTGCTCCTGTTCCACCACATTCCCAGTATTTTATCGGTATTGGCATTCTTTTCAATATTAATTGCGTTAGATTGTTCGACGATCTGCTCCCCTAGAGCAGCAAGTATCTCGTGGCTATTACAAACAAAATTGCGCAATTCGAATCCTCCTGCAGCATGTATTCTTGTCACTTCTCGGGTTATTTCGATGGCTTCACTTATGCTGGTGAAGCTTTTGATGAAGTCATCAACATATTGATCGTTAAGAATGGCTTCCACTGCTTTTGGTTGTTGTTCGACAAAGTCCAAGGCATTTCTGTTCTTAACGAAATGAGCAGCACATGGCGAACACGTGGCACCAAATGTCATAACATTCATCACATAAGTGTCAATTGGCTTCCTGCTATCCCCATTTCTCCAGAGAAATCGCTGTGAATGCCTATCCTCAGGCCTAATCAAAATCTGGTGAAATATCTCGCGTATATCTGCACATACAGCAAACTCACCAATCCGAAACTTGAACAGGATTTCTAGCAAAGGCTCAATTATGTCTGGGCCTGGTAGTAAAAAATTATTTAACGATTTCCCATTTGATTTAGCAGCGACGTTAAATACTAGACGAAATTTGCCGGCTTATTAGCATTTTGCACGGCAAAG
>OZ022264.1:135882223-135894723 GCA_963978885.1 Nemotelus pantherinus | reverse complement strand
CCGCACTTTGCCGTGCAAAATGCTAATAAGCCGGCAAATTTCGTCTAGTATTTAACGTCGCTGCTAAATCAAATGGGAAATCGTTAAATAATTTTTTACTACCAGGCCCAGACATAATTGAGCCTTTGCTAGAAATCCTGTTCAAGTTTCGGATTGGTGAGTTTGCTGTATGTGCAGATATACGCGAGATATTTCACCAGATTTTGATTAGGCCTGAGGATAGGCATTCACAGCGATTTCTCTGGAGAAATGGGGATAGCAGGAAGCCAATTGACACTTATGTGATGAATGTTATGACATTTGGTGCCACGTGTTCGCCATGTGCTGCTCATTTCGTTAAGAACAGAAATGCCTTGGACTTTGTCGAACAACAACCAAAAGCAGTGGAAGCCATTCTTAACGATCAATATGTTGATGACTTCATCAAAAGCTTCACCAGCATAAGTGAAGCCATCGAAATAACCCGAGAAGTGACAAGAATACATGCTGCAGGAGGATTCGAATTGCGCAATTTTGTTTGTAATAGCCACGAGATACTTGCTGCTCTAGGGGAGCAGATCGTCGAACAATCTTCAATCTTCAACAATGTTCCGATTTCAATCAGACAGCCAGTCATTTTGGATAAGCGACATCGCCTGTCTGAACTGATTGTCCAATATTTTCACGAGAAGCTACGACATCAAAATCAAGAAACGACAGTCAACGAAGTCAGACAGCATTTTTGGATAACCGATCTACGAACACTTGTTAAACGAGTGGTCAGCAAGTGTCAGGTATGTCGTAACAGTAAAGTGCTACCAAAAGCTCCTCAAATGGGGCAGTTACCTATAAATCGTCTGACGCCTTTTGTTCGCCCGTTTAGTTATACAGGGTTAGACTACTTTGGACCAATTTCTGTTTCAGTGGGACGCCGCAAAGAGAAACGATGGGTAGCTCTGTTCACATGCCTTGTGATGCGAGCGGTCCATTTGGAGCTAACCGAGGACCTTTCGACTGACTCGTGTTTGATTTGCATACGAAACTTTGTTAACCGCCGAGGTATACCCATACGAATCCGGAGTGACAATGGCACTAACTTCGTAGGTGCTAGCAAGGAACTCGGTGAAGCAATTGATGCGATCGACAACGATACAGTGGCACGAAAATTAACGGAACAGGGAATAGACTGGAAATTTAATTGTCCCGAAAATCCTCATGCTGGTGGATGCTGGGAGCGCTTAGTGCAATCCGTAAAGAAATTGCTACAAGCCACGCTTAGAGAGCAGGCGCCACGTATA
Source organism: Nemotelus pantherinus (assembly GCA_963978885.1). Classification (NCBI taxonomy): domain Eukaryota; kingdom Metazoa; phylum Arthropoda; class Insecta; order Diptera; family Stratiomyidae; genus Nemotelus; species Nemotelus pantherinus. The sequence goes on along the minus strand of OZ022264.1, from coordinate 135,893,446 downwards.
GAGACTCTTCGAAGTATATTAATTCAGGCCGAAAATATTGTTAACAGCCGACCTCTTACGCATATACCAGTTTCGTCCACTGAAGAAGAACCGCTTACGCCTAACCACTTTCTCCTGGGCACTATGAATTCCACTCAAACGCCTGAAAGCTTCGATGGGAAGCTGTGGACGATGCGGAAACAGTGGCGGATAGCTCAGCAGTTGAAAAACCACTTTTGGAAGAAATGGATTCGTGAATATTTACCCACGCTTACTAGGAGAACGAAGTGGTTCGAGAAAACAAAGCCGCTCAAGCAAGGTGACCTGGTTATTATATGCGATGAAGATCAGCCGCGAAACAAATGGTGTCGCGGTATAATAGAAAGAATCGTCGTGGGAACGGATGGACAAGTCCGCAGCGCTCTGGTACGGACGCCAAAAGGAACTTTTCGAAAGCCTGCAGTGAAGTTGGCCAAGCTAGACGTGACAGCATCTGAGCCCGATATTGACGAATCTGCAGCATAAAAGCAACAATATGTATACTGCAGGCAAAAAGTTTAAGACCACATCGCAGAAATGAAGCACACTTAGATTTATAAAACTGCAAGTACCTTTTTTTACAGTAATTGCCTGTTTTAAGGAGGGTTGCTATGAAGGGATTTAAAATGTACATGGGATTTCCAAATTCTCAGTCAGGGTAATAAAACACGTTGGGTTTTTCCCACTTTAAAGACTTTAGGTTCCTACAATTTTTTAAAGTAATTAAAATAAACCTTTGAAATATCTGGGAATATGGATTTGAAATATTTTGAAATTCCTATAAATAGGTACCTTATCCTCAAAATATTTTTTTTTTAGTTTTTGTGCTGACAAGTAATACGGATTGCTATTTTCAGCGAATTTTATTCCGTGCACTTGTGATATTTATTAATTGGTAAATTTTGGCAAAATTTCTGTTCAAAATGGGAAAAGCGCGCAGTATTAAGCCGGAAGTTAGAAGTGTGATTGTGGCGCTTCATAGACAAAGAAAGTCAGAAAGAGAGATCGGTAATGATGTAAAAAATTCAAAGACTGCTGTACATAATGCTATCGTTAAATTCAAAGACAATGAAAGTTATTGTGATGCTGTAAGGAGCGGACAACCCAGAGTGAATACAGAAGCAGAGGATAAGACTCTCGTGCTTATGAGCAAAAGGGATGGAAAGTTAACTGCACCGGAAATTCGAGCAGAGTTCAACGCGGGACATTCAAAGTCCATAAGCTTGTCAACTGTAAAAAATCGTCTAAGGGAAGCTGGACTCGTGGGGCGTGTAGCAGCCAGAAAACCTCTGCTTCGAAAGGGTAACAGACAAAAGCGGTTAGAGTGGGCACGAACTCATAGCCAGTGGACAATTGAAGACTGGTCACAGGTGCTTTCGACAGATGAATCAAAGTTTGAAGTCTTTGGCTCCAAACGGAGGGTTTATGTCAGGCGATCTACTGGAGAAAGAATGGCCGCGAACTGTGTAGTACCAACAGTAAAGCATGGAGGTGGTTCTGTTATGGCTGGGTGGTGCTTTTCGCTTGCTGGAGTGGGTGAACTAGTTCGAATTGATGGCACGTTAACTAAAGAGCGTTACAAGGAAATGTTGCAGAACACGGCCATTCCATCAGGTTTGCGGTTAATTGGGCGAAATTTCACCTTTCAACAGAATAATGACCTCAAACACAGTTCTAAATTATGCAGAGGATATTTAGCTGAAATGGAGAATGATGGAATGACCTGGCGCCCACAATCACCTGATTGTAACCCAATTGAATTCTTATGGGAGAAATTAGATAGAAGGGTACGTGAACGCTGTCCGACGTCAGAGCAACACTTGTGGGAGCTTCTTCAAGAAGGGTGGAACAATATCTCCCAAGATACTGTAAGAAAATTAGTTGAAAAGGAGGAAAGTAGAAAAAAAGGGAAGTAGAAAAAGAAAGTAGAAAAAGATTCATATTGTTTATTATAAATTTTGACCTGTAAACTAGAAAAATCAATAAGCTGACATTTGAAAATTACATAAAAAGTAAGTAATCAATTATATTTTATCTAGAAATAAATAAATTCTAATTACCATGAAAACTTTGTTTATTTTCTGGATTCCTAAGTGGTCTTAAACTTTTTGCCTGTAGTGTATATATATATATATATATATATATATATATATATATATATATATATATATACATATATATATATATATATATACACATATATATATATATATATATATATATATATATATATATATATATATATATATATATATATATACATATATATATATATATATATATATATATATATATATATATATATATATATATATATATATATATATATATATATATAAATATGTATATATATATATATATATATATATATATATATATATATATATATATATATTTACATATATATATATATATATATATATATATATATATATATATATATATAGGGTGTTTTGTACTCGGTGGACACTTTTGTAAGGAGGCATTCCTTGATATAATTTGAGCGACAAATCGTTCTACAGGGTGGTCCGGTTTTCAAAATCTGCGGAGTTACAGGGTGGTCAAGAAAAGTTTTTCGGACCTGTACCCTGACTCACTTAATTCGTTATATCTTGAAGACTAATAATCATAACGCAATGTTTTAGCGCTTATTTTCTTTATGGAATCAAATTACCTTTAATTTGATGTAACGTCCTGAATTGCAACTGTTACTGATTTTTAGGTATTTACTTCAAAACGCAAAATTTTGGCATTTTACCCCGAAAATTCGATGTTCAATGTCGTTTTTGTCAGAAAACCTCATTAAAATATGCCATATTAATTTTATAATTTTATAGGCCATATTGTTGGCTGCAAAAGTTGCATACATACTTATAACTTAGATTTTACCATTGAGCAAGTAGTAAGGAAAAATACATATCGCTTAAAAAGTAAATATGCCGTAAAGTGAATATATATAAGATAGATAATTAATAAAGAATTAGGTATACCATATTACCGAGAGTTTTGTTTTAGCTTCTTCCGAGGTCATTGTCTTGCGGTTTGTGCGGTTGTTCTTCCATTGAATGTGGCGGGTCGGAGGTGATTTTCGTTGGCTGCTGAAGTCATCATTAAGTGCTAGAGTGAATGTAATGTTCAATGTTTTGTTCATAAATTGTTTAATGTTCACTTTTTTTTATGTTATTCAATGTTCACTTTTTTTTATGTGTTATTCAAAGTTCACTCTTTTATGTTGGCAAGGTTTTGTGGGTAGGACAATATTGGAGTGGGGATTTGGAGTCATCACATAATCTCAATTTGTTGTTTCTTGGGTTGGTAAAAGTGCAATGTTTGATATTGCTCGCTTGTATAATGTTCCGAGTGATTGTACTGTTACTACTCGTACTAATGAGTCTTTTCCAGGATGGATTTCAGTTATCCTGGCTAACGCCTATCGATATGATGGTAATTTTTCGTCTTTTAATAGGCACAAGTCACCGATTTTGATGTTTATTTCTTTGTTTATCCATTTTGGTCTTCGTTGTAGTCTGTTTAAATATTCTCTTTGCCACCTTTTCCAAAAGTCTTGTGTTAGTTTTTTTGTTAATTGCCATCTGTTTAAACAAGTGTCAAAGCCGCATAAAACTAAAACAACATGCGATTCCTTTCGCAGTTCGTTTGAGACTGACTTCAATACATTTATTATATCATTGGGTGTAGATGTCGTTACAAAGTGTGGTTGCTATGATTTGACAGCTCGGTCAATCCTGCATTGAAATCGTCCTCGATTTCGGCGGCATCGTCAGCGTCGGTGTCGTCTATATCCAGTTCGGGATAATGTCCACACCATGCTTTCATCCTGTCCGCAGAATATACCGAGCAGAATTTTCGCATTGTTAGCTGTAGTCCAGGGATGTCTTCTATCAAATAACGCTCATTGCCAAGGTCCTTTGTAACCATATAAGGGCCTCGATACTTCGGCTCAAGCTTCCTGGATTCCCCAGTGGCACTAGCTTCATTTTCGATAACAACTAGCTCGCCGGGCATGTATTTTCGCGGCTCTATGTGATTCCTGTCAAACCGGGCTTTCCACTTTTCTCGCTCTCGAGCGATGTTTTCTAGTACTACTCGTGTTACATCATTAGGGGGTTCTTCAGAGCCCTTCATGTCGGATTGTATGGCGGCGACTAAGTGGTTCTGAACGACGTGATTGGGTTTGTAGTTGAAGACAATTTCATTTGGCGAGAACCCGGTGGTTGTGTTTTTTTGTGAATTTACTATCCATTGAAATTTTCCGAGTAATGAATCCCAGTCTTTAGCATCTGACGTTGTTGTACGTAGATAATTCAATATGATGTTGTTGGCACGCTCCACTTGTCCATTTGCGCGAGGTGTCCGTACAGCTGTTTTCACATGATAAATATTGTTCTCGTTACAATATGACTCAAACATTCTTGAAGTGAAGGCTGTTCCACGATCTGATACTAGACGTTTTGGCATACCAAAGTACGAGGATATTTCGTTGAGAACTTGCAAAACAGGCACAGTCTTCGTGTTTTTGACGGCTTTGATAATTAAAAACTTAGAAAATGCATCCGAAACTGCTATAATATGTGTATTTCCTTTTCGTGAGCGTTTAAATGGTCCGAGGTGATCGATATGTGCCAGAGCAAAAGGTATTGGCTCTGGTTCATCATAATGCATACGACCTTCCGGTTTTCCTCCTTTCGCCTTGTTGAAACAGCAGGTCTCGCAAGAGGCTATAAATTCTCTAGCGTATTTCCTCATTCTCGGAAACCAAAATACTTCTTGTAGTCGCTTCAGTGTTTTTTCTAGGGCAAAGTGGCCCATGTCGTCGTGACAATACTTAAGGACTCTCCATCTGACCGCTTGCGGCACAACAAACTTGCTTGTTGAATTTATTTTTCGGTATAAGCGGTGATTCTTCAATTCGTACTCTTTCTTGATTTGGGTCTCATTTGGTGACTTCTTCTGGTCGGAGAGGACTTCTATTATTTCTTTTAGTCGAAGGTCTTGTAGTTGCATTGTTAGTACCCAATCTTGTATCTCCATTTGAACTTTGAAGACGAGACCAGCTTCTTCTACTTCTTTCGGTGGTTGATCTGGTGAGCGACTTAAAGCGTCTACATGCGCTAAACGGCTGCCTTGACGGTGTATCGTTTCGAAATCATACTCCAATAGTTTCATCCACCATCTTGCAACTTTAGATTTCAATTCCTTCGTTTCCTTTATTTTGGCTATCGCAGAACAGTCAGTCACCACGCGGAAATGCTTGCCCAGAAGGTATATACGGAATCTTTCTAACAATTCTACAACTGCCAAAACCTCTAATTCGTAACTGTGATAGCGAGACTCAGTATCACTACAATGTCGGCTAAAGTAGAAGACTGGTTGAAAGTTCTTCCCATCAAGCGACGGCAAAAGTACACCTGCAAGTCCAATACTACTTGCATCTGTGTGCACTTCATGCGCAGCTGAGGAATCGTATAATGCTAGCAATGGGGTGTTACATAGGCTGTCGATGAGTTTTTGAAACGCTATTTGATGCCGACTATCCCATACGAAATTATTTGCTTCGGATTTATGCAACAGATTGGTAAGAGGTTTTGAAATCAACGAGTAGTTTGGGACGAATTTCCGAAAAAAAACCTGTTAAGCCTAAAAATCTGCGTACTTCTGTGACATTAGTCGGTCTGCTAAAATTCTTAATAGCACTTATTTTATTTTCGCCTGGCTTAATGCCATTCTCACTAATGGTATGTCCCAAATACTCTATTTCCGTCATCAAAAACTTGCATTTATCATCACGTAGAGTCAAGTTGTACTTACGAAATAGATTCAGGGTTTGTTTAAGGCTATCGATTCCCTCATCAATCGTTTTACTCGGAAGAATCACATCATCAAGATACACCAATATTTTCTTCTTGCCCATTTCTTGAACGATTTTGTTCATTGCTTGCTGAAAGCATGCGGGGGCATTAACTAAGCCGAATGGCATGCGGTTGTACTCGTAGTGCCCCTCTGTTGTCACAAACGCTGTGAATTTCTTCGCAGTTTCTTCAACCCCAATTTGATGATACCCCATTCGCAGGTCGAGAGATGTGAAAAACTTTGCACCGGCTAATTGGGCAAACTGCTCCTCCATTATTGGCATTGGGAAAGGCATCTTTATCGTGATTTTATTGAGCATTCGATAATCGACGCAAAGCCGATGTTCACCATTCTTTTTGTCTACGAGCACCACTGGAGATGCGTAAGGCGAGTCAGACGGTCGTATAATTTCATTCTGCAGGAGCTCTCTAATGATATCAGCAACTACCGCTCTTTTCGCAAATGGGATTCTGAAGGGTTTTAAGTTTACCGGTTCGTTCGAGGTAAGCCGTATATTCAATTTCGTTAACGTGCACTTACCCAGTTGCGCGATGTTTCTGGCGAAGCAACCTCGATTTTCCCATAACATCTGGTGTAATTTGCTTTTGTCATTGGAACTAACAGTCGCGTCGACTTTAATATCTTCATTGGGTTCCATACGGATATCTTCTCCTTCGATGATTACTCTGTTTCCCCGTCGGCATAAAACGTCTCGTCCAATTAACAGCTTTTCCGGCACTTGCTTGTCTTCCACTATTAGCAACGGAGTTTGAAAAACGCTCCCATCCATTTCGATTTTCGCGTTAACCGTTTCGGTGCACATATATTCACTCCCAGCAAATCCCTTTAAGGTTATGGCACATGGGATTAGCCCACTAAGTTCGTTTGAGTAGCTTTTCCGAACTAAGCTGTATGGACTACCTGAGTCTATAAATGCGCGGGCCGATTCACCATTGACACGGATCATTTTGGTGAGATAGCTATTATCGTTTTCAAGTTCAATTTTATTCACTCTTGCGTTTGTCTCTTTTTTCTGGCGATAGCAGTCGGCACTTTTGTGCGTTGTCTTTTGACAGTGTACACATCGATCTCTCTTCGACGGATCTGGGCATTTACTCGAGATATGCCCCATTTTGCGGCAATTAAAACACTTTATTTCGTCTTGTTTTATTTTCTCACTTATTGTTTTTATTTTCTGCACTAATGGTTCTGTCTTGATGGTGTTATATTCACAATGGGTTTTAATGTCACTTAATAACTGATTACATTTTATGTACTTCTTTGAAATCGCTTTGCGCAAGTCATTATCGTTTATGCCCGCGATGATGTGATGTGCAATATCTGCTTCAGACATGTCTGCCCGTTTACCGATGGCGACCATTTTATAAAAATATTCCATTTTAATGGCCATTTTAATATGCGCGTTTGCCTCACTCACTTCACATGGAAAGTCTTCTAAAAATCGCATTTTGAACGCCTGCCACGTTTGGTGTATGATTTGAGTATCAGACCACAATTTGGCTGGACCGTACAGCCTCGTTGGTATTGCAAACAGAACTACACTATCCGACCAGCCGTAAGCATTCTTCAACTGTTCTACGCGATTAACAAATTGTTTTGCCGTTAACGACGTGTCACTTGTTGGGTCGAACTCCGGCAGCAAACTTATCACTTCTGGCGGATTGTCGTAGCACTCGTGTGTGTTCAAAGGTGACGACTCAATTACGTTGTCTGCACTCGGATTTGCACTTGCTGATTGCGTTTGCATTATTAACATACACTGCTGTAACATATTTTTCAAATCGTCAATTTGTCCTTGAAGCACTTGAATCTCTTCACTCTGTTCTATTTCACTTTCAATCTCTTCACTCCCTAAAATCTCCACTAGTCGTTGCACTAACACGGCTTTTGTTCCCTGTGTGTCCCCATTCCGTTTCCAAAGCTCCTCTTTCAGTTTTCCTACCGGCAAACTATTCACTTTTCTTTTTCCCATTGTTTTTCAACGACTGCTAACGACGCAGCTTACGCACACGTTCACAAGCACTACACACACGACAGACTAGTAGCAACAAGAACGTAGCTGCTCCTGGCTGTACTGCGTCAAGCAAAAACAAAAAACAACAGCGTAGATGCTTGGACTGAAAAACGTTTGATGCTAGGTGCAATTATGCAAAACGAGAACCCAAAACGGCAGACAAAACAACAAACCGCGTCGTTATTGTTTCTCCGCGTCACGAATCTTGCATTCACTATCGTTTCACCAATGCACCAGGGCAATTTATCCCACTTCTGAATATGTCAAAGCCGCATAAAACTAAAACAACATGCGATTCCTTTCGCAGTTCGTTTGAGACTGACTTCAATACATTTATTATATCATTGGGTGTAGATGTCGTTACAAAGTGTGGTTGCTATGATTTGACACAAGCTTCAATCCGGATTAGCACAGTGGACAATTCCTCGTACGTTAAGGGTGTGCTTCCTACAATGCGGCGTAAGTGGGATTTGATAGACTTGACACCAGCTTCCCAAAGTCCCCCGAAATGTGGCGATGCCGGAGGGTTGAAGTGCTATTGAATACCATCATTGGTGAAGACTTTCGCAGCGTACCGGTTAATTTCTTCTATCTTCTTTATCACAGCATTTGCTCCTACAAAATTCGTCCCACAATCCGAGAAAAAATGTGTGCTAGATCCGCGTCTTCCCATAAATCGACGAACCGCAGCTAAGAATGCCTGGGTTGAAAGGTCACTGACGACTTCAATGTGTATAGCTTTGGTGGTTAAGCAGATGAATATCGCGACGTAGCCCTTAGATATTTTGCATCCTCTGCCTTGCCTGTCTTTTATATCGAAAGGGCCGCAGAAATCGATACCCGTATGGGTGAGTGGTCGAGAAATGTTCACTCTAGCCGTTGGCAAGCTCCCCATAAGCTGAGTTGAACCTTTTGCTTTGGTCCGAAAGCAGCGAATGCATCGATGTATGAAGTGCTTAATGCCATTTCTTCCGTCGATGACCCAGAATCTTTTTCGAAGTGTGTTCAACATGAGCTGTGTTTGTCCATGTAATGTTGCCGTATGGGTTTGGTGTAGTAATAGCTGAGTAAATTTTCCATTCTTTGGTATGATTATAGGATGTTTTTCATCAAAATGTACCCTTGCGTTGTGTAGGCGTCCTCCTACTCGCAGTATGCCATGACCATCAATAAATGGGTTCAAATTTAATAGTTTGCTCTTCTTGTCAATTCTTTTGCCAGTCTGTAAGCAGCACATTTCATGTGAAAATTCTTTCCTTTGAGCATATTTTATCCAGAAATCAAAAGAATGTTTTAGTTCTATTGTAGTTAAATATGGTTCATTTTTTCCTTGTTTTGTTTTCATTCGAAGAAAGCGAAAGCAATATGAAGTAATCCTAATCAATTTATGTAATGAAGAATATTTTTCAATTAATTGATCAAGCAGAGTTCTCACGACTAATACAACACTAACTGTTTTTTGGGTTTTCCTTTCCAAGTCGATTACATGTACACCCTTTATTTTAGCCCATGCATCAGAACACTCCTTCAACCAGTTGGGACCATACCACCACAACTCATTGTTGACTAGATCTTTTGGTTTGATTCCCCTTGATGCTAAGTCGGCTGGATTTTCTTTGGAGGGAACGTGACGCCATGATATGCCACCAGTTGATTCGATGATGTATGAGGTGCCATTTACAACAAATGATTTCCAGCGTGTCGGGTGTCCTTTGATCCAGGCTAAAACTATTTCAGAATCAGTCCATAACCATGTAGGTATTTTTTCTGATTTCAAAGACCGTTTCACTTCTTTTAAGACCCGTGCTAATAAAACAGCTCCACATAATTCCAGACGTGGAATAGTAGTTGGTTTTGTTGGAGCAACCTTAGTTTTCGCCATAATGAGATAGGAGCTAGTTCCTGCTTGCGAACGCGTCACCAAATAGAGTACTGACGCATATGCTCGTTGTGAAGCATCACAAAACCCGTGGATTTCTATGTTGGTTTCTGGTTTATACGCTACCCACCTCGGTATTTTTATTTTTTCTATTTCGTTCAATTGCATTTGGAAAGTAGTCCATTCGGTATTCGTCGCATCAGATAAGGGTTCGTCCCAGTCTTGTCCATGTAGCCATAAGGTTTGAAGTAGAATTTTAGCTAGTATAAGAATAGGTGCTAACCAGCCTAGTGGGTCATAGAGTCTTGCTATTTCTGATAGTACCATTCTTTTCGTAAATGGCTCTTGTAATGTTTCTGATTTGACCTTATATGTAAAGTAATCGTTCGAAGGGTACCATATTATCCGTTAGTTGAAGTTCTTTTGAGTCCTAATCTCTGGGTTGCAGATTCAGTAATTAGTGATGTCTGCGATCCCTGGTCCAGCAAAGCACGGAGCACTACGGGTCCGTTTGTTGCTTCAATCGTCACTAATGCAGTAGCAAGTAATACCTCTTTCCTATTGTTTGCTTTTATCGATTTGATATCCATATTAGCAGAAAGCGAAGTCAATGGTCTAGGTTCAAAGGAAGGAGCATTCAAAGATTGACGATTTAATGCATGCTGGGTAGAAGTTGATGGTTGAGAGTGAAATGCTGTCGACGTCGAGGGTCGATTTTGTGTCTGTGAAGACGAAGTTATGGGCTGTTGGACATGTGAATTTGAGTCATATTTGTGTAGCAAGGTATGGTGTGCTCTTTTGCACTTCAAACATCTGGATTTGCTGGGACAATTCCCAACTAAGTGTCCTTTAACTAAACGACTAACACACAATCCATTTTTCTTTACTACATTGAATTTTTCTGTATGGTTGTATCGCAAAAACGTAGGACATTGCCTAACATGATGACGGTCTCTACATAAGATGCAATGTGGAAAGAATTCACTTTGTGCGACGTGTACATTTTGAGAAACACGTAATGGTTTGCTCCTTTCAGTCCCAGCCACCTCCAAAGCTCTAAATCTCTGATGCAAAAATTCTTTCAAATGCTGAAATGGAGATTTCTCCGGCTCACTTGTTCTTTGTAGTTCCCATATTTGCCGAGTTTCAGATGGTAATCGCTGCGTGGTCAAATGGATTAGGATAGCTTCCCACAGATTTTCCACTTTCAAGCTTTCTATGGCTTGAATAATTTCGGTGATTTTATCCATGAGCATCTTGATCGATGACGCCGATTCTTATGCGTTGTTGACGGTAAGCAACCTTTTAAATTGTGTGTTCAGAAGCACTTGCTTGTTATCATATCGTTTCATTAATGTGTCCCAAGCCACTTCGTAGTTGGCTTCCGTAGTAGAGTAGTGCCGCAATAACTGTTCAGCAT
>OZ022264.1:135629723-135877223 GCA_963978885.1 Nemotelus pantherinus | reverse complement strand
CGGTTAATGGAGAGTACTACCGAAACAAAATGTTGCCGATCTACGGGAAGTGCCTGAACAACCAGTGCCAATAACCAAGAGGAATGTCTCCCATTTTAATGCAAGATGGAGCTCGCTGTCATACCGCGAAAGCCAGTATATCGAAGGCGAAAGAGTAGTTTCCAACGGTTTGGACGGATTGGCCAGGCAACTCACCCGATCTTAATCCCATTGAAAATTTATGGGCAACATTAAAAGAAGCAGTGTTTAACGCACCTATACCAACCAATCGTCAATATCTAGTTGAATGAATACGAAGTGAGTGGGCCCAACTAAGCAACGACCACATTTTCAAACTTTACAATAGTTTCCAAAGGCGGATTATTCAATGCCACGAAATGGAAGGGCGTCACACCTAATATTAAAGTTGTGAATTATAATACTTAATATATAAGCTTAATATATAAATTAAAAACAATAAAGTGATTTTTATATTTTTCGAGCTTTTTAATAAAATAAGTGATACCCTACTTTTTGTCCACCCTGTATATATATATATATATATATATATATATATATATATATATATATATATATATATATATTTATATATATATATATATATATATATATATATATATATATATATATATATATATATATATATATATATATATATATATATATATATATATATATATATATATATATATATATATATATATATATATATATATATATATATATATATATATATATATATATATATATATATATATATATATATATATATATATATATATATATATATATATATATATATATATATATATATATATATATATATATATATATATATATATATATATATATATATATATATATATACAGTGGTGGACAGCTAAATAGAACATTTGCATTTCTATCAATAAAAGGGCATTTTTTCAGTTTTTAATGAAACAACTGATTTTGGACTTATCACATTCACGCCGGCGCGGTCCACCGGTGGCCCGCGCTAAACTGTCTCATCTGGCGGCGCGTACCACCGGTGGCCCGCACTAGATTGTCTCATCGGGCGGCGCGTACCACCGGTGGCCCGCACTAAATTGTCTCATTGGGCGGCGCGTATCACCGGTGGTACGCATTCGATTGTGCATATTAGACGCTGAAAACTAAAATAATGAAAATTTAACGTATTTTCATTCAAAACATTTATTTTTAATTGCAATTATAATTAATAACGTATCATAAACATAAGTTTTATTCAATAACATAAACATAATAATGCAGTATTATAAATATAACTCAAATTCGGTAAAAATAACGTTCAATATTATTTTCTTTATAATTTCATTTTTTATTGTTTTGTGTGTAATTTGTTAAAACATTTCAAGCAAAGTGCTGGCTGACCCTTGCAATGCCCACAATACGTCTTAACTCTTGTTGTTTTGTTAGTGGCATAATCTCTGCCCTTTTTCTTGGACAAATTTTTATAGCATTCCTTGCAGCGTTTACGGGACTCTCTTGCAGATCCCTCATATGATTGAAGAACATGTTTATTTGACGGTATATGACAGTATATTTGTTCTTTTGCCAAAAGGTGATCAATAATCACTTCCCTAAATTGTAATATATTCATATTTTTAGTGCCCCATCTTTTATGAATATACCAGGCATTCACGAGGGAAGTTCCGCATATTAATTGTAATATTACTTTTCGGTACCATTTAATGGTTTTTCGTAAACAACTGTAATACCCCGATGGTCTGATAAATCAACACCTTTTTTTGCAATATTATAATCAAACACAGCATCGGGCTTTACTTTGCCATTTGTTCCTTGTACAAATTTACACCGGTGATTCTTTGAGGTAGTTAACATGCATACTGGTCTTTTGTCAGTCCATTTCAGAAATTTTACACCGCTACGATTTTCGAAACTTATCATTTCACCACGTTTTTATTTTGTTTTTGCCTGCGGTGGTAGAAATTTTTTGTTTATTTTTACAGTACCACACATAAATGTATTGGTCTCTAAAAGTTCTTCGCCCAAAGGGACACTTGTATAATAACTATCAATAAATAGTACGCGGCCCTCAAATAATAAGCCATTTAGTAATCTCATTACTACATCATGAGAATGTGATTTTTCAATGATCGTTTCATTTTTCCCGGCATAAATTTCGAAATTATAAGTGTAGCCTTCAGGCAAACACAATTTGTATAATTTTACGCCGTACTTATGTCGCTTGCCTGGGATGTACTGACGAAAACCTAGGCGTCCTCTCCACGGAACCATACTTTCATCGATAACGATATTTTTTCCAGGATTTATAGAACTCTTGAAGGTATCCACGATTGCGTCACTAATGTTACGAATTTTGTACAACCGATCTTCAGTTCTGGCTGGAGTATTGTCTGAAAAATGTAAAAACTTAAGAATAGATAAAAAACGATCACGTCGCATTGCATTTTTTATGCGTGCGTTCGCATACATGTCGTTGTTAGACCAATACAATCTAATTTCTGGTAATTGCACTACACCCAAAATAAGCAATATGCCAATAAAAGTATTCATTTCATCTCTTGTAACAGACTGCCAGGCCTGTTGGTGCATTCTACTGCTAGATGTAGAATTATTTATGCATTGTATAGCATATTTATTTGTTTCTTCAACTATCAAATCTAGTATGTGATCCGTGAAGAATAGTTTGTATAAATCAAAAGGGTCATTACAGTCAGTGTTTTCATTTAAAAATTCCTCTTCTTCCGAATACTCATTTATGACTGAAGTTCTTTCTTTTACTTCTTGCCATTCCTCATCGTTATCCTCGTTCTCTGATTTAGACATCAAATCTTCTTCTTCCGTGGAACATTCGTTCACTTCACTGTTTATATTAACAAAATCCTCATCTGAACAGGAAGAGAGTATCCGTAATCTTGATGCCTTTCTCCTGCTTCTATTTATAGATTCATCAGAATCACTTATTTCCATGTTCATGTTACCTATATTTTATCCGGGCAAAAATTAAAAAAAAAACATTCAACCACCTTTCTAGTTATACTTACTGGTAGAAATCTGTGGTCAGGATGAAAAAACGGCACGAATTACACAACTTGCACAATAAGCATTCACTTTACTACTGAGTAAACATACAACGCGTATGCAGGTTTGTACAGGAAAAAATCGCTTGCCGCCAGATGAAGCGCGGCATTAATTTGAGCTCCGCCTCACAGCAAAACAAATGACAATCGGCCCCGGCGTGAACGTATTACATATTATTTATTGAAACTATAAAAGCTTATTTAAAATGTGAAATGATGACTGTATTTGTTTGTAAGTAAAAATATATAAACACACTAATTAAAATACGCGTGGCCACATAAATAGTCCATAAATTTGCATTGCAGTAAAGTTATGAAAAAAATATTTTTAAGCAACTGTATAAATTAATATTTTGTTGGAAATCCTTTGTTCTTAAGCACAGCTGAGCATCGCCTTTGTAGACCCTCCACTGAAGTTTGACAGCGTTCGTTAGGAATAGATCTCCAGGCGATCTGAATTTGGTTCCACAATTCAGCAGCATTTTTAGGTTTCACCCTGTTTATGTGAGTTTCGACATCATTCCACAGGTTCTCGATCGGATTTAGATCAGGAGACTGGGCGGGCCATTGTAGAACGGGGACATTTTTATCACTAAGGTAACCCTTCACAAGACGAGAAGTGTGCTTAGGATCATTGTCTTGCATAAAACGCCATATCAGTGGCATATTTTCGTCTGCAAAGGGGATCATGTGGTCCTCAAGAATTCGTTTGT
The DNA here is from genome assembly GCA_963978885.1 of Nemotelus pantherinus. Classification (NCBI taxonomy): domain Eukaryota; kingdom Metazoa; phylum Arthropoda; class Insecta; order Diptera; family Stratiomyidae; genus Nemotelus; species Nemotelus pantherinus. Next base: position 135,873,427 of record OZ022264.1, on the reverse strand, counting down.
AGACGTGTTGATCCATTGTCGTGTCTATCTTGATTATTGGTCCCACCCCATGCCAGGAAAAAGCAGCCCACACCATCACATTTCCGCCACCATGTATAACAATTTTCTGTGTGTATTTGAGATTGTGTTGTTGGTTAGGTGGACGCCAAACATATCTTTCCCCATCTGATCCGAACCTGCAAAACTTGGATTCATCACTCCACAGCACATTTTTCCAGAAACTTATCGCGTTGTTTAGATGATCCTTTGCAAACGATTTCCTCATTTTTAAGTTCTTCTTTGTCACAAGTGGTTTTTTTTTGAGCGATGCATCCTCTGAGATTTTTTTCTTGCAGACGCCTTCTAATTGTTCTATCTGACACATAAATATTGCTATCACTCAGAACACTGCTTTTTATCGCTTTGGAGCTCGAAAAGGGATCGGCGACACTTGCTCTGTATATAACATTGTCCTCTTTTTTTTTGTTTTTCTTGGCCTTTTAGCTCTCGGAACGTTTTTGGCACTGCCATAGAGCTCCTTATGACGTAAAGCATTGTAAACTACCATCCGCGAACACTCCAGCTGCTTGGATATTTCCGTAATTGTTGAACCTCTGTCTTTCATGTTGCAGATGATCTCACGCTTTTATTCGGAGCAATGTGGCCCTCTTCCCATCTTCACAAATATTTCTTTATATTTAACTTTTTCAAAAAGTAGTATTAACTGTTCTTACTTTCAAATAAATTTGTTATTATTCAAGAAAATTCACTTCGACTCACTAACACCAAGCGTGTACAATTTAGGTGACCAGATAAAAACATTTCCTTTTACACTGAAATACGCAATGCAATGGGAAGATGCATTGCGTATTTTATGACGATGCTCAAAACTAGTTCTCAGATATGTGAGCATGCGATAAAAAATGTAAACATTCGATTCCTCGCTGCATGTTTCCAGGAAATTTAAATTGAACAGCCTGCGAGGATAGTGTTCTATTTAGGTGTCCACCACTGTATATATATATATATATATATATATATATATATATATATATATATATATATATATTTATATATATATATATATATATATATATATATATATATATATATATATATATATTTATGTATATATATAAATATATGGATATATATATATATATATATATATATATATATATATATATATATATATATATTTATATATATATATGGGGCATTTCACGTGAAGCGGACAACGAAAAAAAATCGATGTTCTGGATTTCGTTCATATTGTGCATAATGGTACTTCTAGAAGATATGAATGTGGATGCACAAGTTTTTGTTTCTATGAGGTTTAGTTGCCGAGTTATGGGCTTCTGAATAATTGACGAAATTGATAAAAAGTTTTTTTGGAAGCGGATTCTGAGATTCAAAACAAACTCTAAAAAACATTAAACATAATGATTGGTATAGAAAATTAGCTGTTCTTTTTAATTTTGAAATTAGATTTGAAAAATAAATTTTTTTTCCTGTGTGAAACCGGAAGTAGACGCTTTAACTCGTAATTTGAATAGTTTGGACCAGGTTAATTTTGTTTATTTTTATAGCAAAATAAAGCTTGAAGTATACTTATTTTATCATAAAAATTTTAGAATGGGATGGCCAGTAGTTTAGGAGGTAGGTGAATTTCAATACATAAAAGTCGCATGGAGCGTGGAAGCGAGAGCTTGATTATGATAGCTAGTGAGTGTGAAAGCAAAATATTTGTATTAAAACTATTATATATAACTTGTATCACTTACATATAGAATATAAAATATTAAAAAATGATAATGCTGATTTACTTAGTGAAAAAAAGGGTACTTGTGTATAGACAAATGAATTTATTTCACAATTTTTACAATTTTACTCTCGTTTCTTAAACTAGTTCTTTTTTTTTTATTAACTAGAGGTGTTTCTACGATCAGTTTTTTCCAGCAGATTCGACATAATTTATTTTCTGCTAATATTTTTGGAATTTTTCTTAGGTCTTTAGCCTTCCGATGAAACTTCAAATCGAATGGATTGAAACATCGATAGCCGATTGGAGACATAATACACATAATTAAGACTCTTTAACTTATCAACGAAAGTAATAGTCATTGCAAGCGTTGAACAGTAACTCGAAAAATAACGGAAAATTTGAATTGGCTTGGTGTCAAATATATTAGTTATGCGTCATATATTTTAATTAGGTTTTTATGGGAAAATAAAACCTTTTTCAAATAAGAGATGGCGCTACTAATCACATTTCAAATCAATTTTTGTTTTCGAGCCAACTAGCTGCCCTAAGCAAGCTCTCGGTACCACGCCCCATGCGACTTTTATGTATTGAAATTCACCTACCTCCTAAACTACTGGCCATCCCATTCTAAAACTTTTATGATAAAATAAGTATACTTCAATCTTTATTTTTTTATAAAAATAAACAAAATTAACCTGGTCCAAACTATTCAAATTACGAGTTAAAGTGTCTACTTCCGGTTTCACACAGGAAAAAAACATTATTTTTCAAATCTAATTTCAAAATTAAAAAGAACAGCTAATTTTCTATAACAATAATTATGTTTAATGTTTTTTAGAGTTTGTTTTGAATCTCAGAATCCGCTTCCAAAAAAACCTTTTATCAATTTTGTCAATTATTCAGAAGCCCATAACTCGGCAACTTAACCTCATAGAAACAAAAACTTGTGCATCCATATTCATATCTTCTAGAAGTACCATTATGCACAATATGAACGAAATCCAGAACCTCGATTTTTTTTCGTTGTCCGCTTCACGTGAAATGCCCCATATATATTTATATTATATATATATATATATATATATATATATATATATATATATATATATATATATATACATGTATATATATATATACATATATATATATATACATGTATAAATATATAGATATATATATATACATATATTTATAAATTTATATATATATATATATATATATATATATATATATATATATATATATATATATATATATATATATATATATATATATATATATATATGGATATATATACACAGTGCGCGAAATAATTATAACATACAAACTATCACTAGGTGTTTCTGAGAAAATGAATCGTCTCACACTATTTGTGATGACGGCATATCATTTTCGGAAGCAAACGCAATGTAACGGCAATTGAGGCTACTTGTTAATTTTTCGTTGTAGTTAGCTGGTGTTTAATTTTCTTCAGAAGCCCAAATTACTAGTGCGAAATAAATATAGCGGACAGTTGCACGTGAAGTATGTTTTCTACGTGTAAAATTGATAATTCGTCTGGATTTATAAGACTAGTTAGTTCACCAAGGTGTACGCAGCCTACTAATGAAAATTAGCATTTACACGTGCAGTTTTTAATTCGCAATTTTTAAAATTACAGTTCGAATCAATAAAAATGCCAAAGGAGACAACATTTACTGCTGAAGAGAGGTCTAAAATTTTAGCTTACAGGAATTGCGGGCCAACAATCAGAAGAATAGCTAAAAAGTTGAACAGGGACAAAAGTACGGTGAATAACTTCTTGAAAAACCCCGAAAATTACGCCAAAATCAAGAGATCAGGTCGTCCGTCCCAAGTCAGTGAGAGATCTTAAAGAGAGATAAAACGGCTGGCTGTTCAGAAAACGCTAAGTCCCTCACAAATAAGGTTTCAATTGAATCTTCTCATCACTACGCGAAGGGTCCAGCAGATTTTGAAGAATAATGAAAATGTTAAATATGGAAAACGCTTGCAAATACCAAGGCTTCTGCCACGTCATAAATCTGCGCGTTTAGAATTTGCTGAACGGTATAAATTTTGGACAAATGAATGGGATTCTGTCATATTTAGTGATGAAAAAACATTCAATTTAGACGGGCCTGATGGCTGCCATAGATATTGGAGAGATGTCCGTAAAGAACGGGAAACGTCTCATAGAAGGAACTTTCAAGGAGGTTCCCTCATGATATGGGCTGCATTCGGCTCTCGGGGAAAGTCTGAACTTTGTTTTATTTCACATAAAATGAACTCAGCTTAGTATGTTGAAATCTTGGACGACGTGCTTATCACTTTTGCAGAGGATTTGTGGAGAGACGACTGGCTGTTTCAGCAAGACAACGCACCTATACACTCTGCGACGTTCACGGAACTTTTTTTTAAGTCCCGGAACATACCGCTATTAAAGTGGCCTGCTATAAGCCCTGATTTGAACCCCATGGAAAATCTATGGGGTATCTTATCACAACAAGTCTATTCACAAGGTCGTCAGTTTGACACCATTTTAGAGCTAAAAACGGCCATTATATTTTATTTTATTTTATTAATTCACCAAACAAGGTACAAAATCTTATATAAAATAACAAAATAAAAATAAAATGGAAAAGTAAAGTGAAGTAAAAAGTAAAAACAAACAAGTTAAATAAGTAACAAACAAATGAAAAAAGTAACAAAAAGATTAATAAATAACAATCAATTAATAAAAACATTGACATATAAGCTATGGCTTAAGGTTTAGGGGTATGGATGGCATGCAAAAGAGAGGATTTGAAGGATGATTTGGAAATCGTAGGGGAATATAAGTGACTTATGCTGTTGAATATTCTGCAGCATCTATTTATAGGCTCATTTGCTGCATATGTCGTCGAATGTGAATATTCTTTTAGGAAACGATTGGACCTGGTGTTCCTCACAGGGATATTTATCGAAATTTTACTATTCAGGAATTCTACATTAATAGTGCCTCTAATGACGTCGAATGTGAAGCAGGCCGATATCATTATTCTTCTGGAGGCTAGTGTCGATAGGTTTAAATGACCCAGTCGAAACTCATAAGGGGGTAAGCTATTAAAATCATAAGGGTTGTACAGTTCTCTCAAGGCGAAAAGTAGAAATTGTTTTTGTATTGACTCGAGTCTGTCACTGTAGGTTCCAAAAGCGGGATTCCAGCTAATGCAAGCGTATTCGAGAATAGGACGTACAAGTGAAGTGTATAAGGATCTTGTGACCCACAGACTACGGAATTCTTTGGCACGTCTTTTGATGAAACCTAGCTGTTTGTTCGCACGAGAAAGCATTTTATCAAAGTGTAAGGTGAAGCGGAGTTTTTCATCTAAGATAATTCCGAGTTCAGCAATGTTATCAACTCGGGTTAGCATATTCTTGCCGAGAAAGTACGTATTGTGTGTGACCGTGCATTTCCTGGAAAAACTAATAACTTGGCATTTGCTGATATTGAGAGAGAGCCTGTTTATATTGCACCACTGATCAAGTGAATTAAGCTTGGATTGGAGAAAGGGGGCATCCGATTTCGATTCAATAGTCTGATAAAGTTTGAGATCGTCTGCATAGAGTAAATGAGGTATGCCTGCTAGGACGTCAGATAAGTCAGAAATAAATATATTAAAAAGAAGTGGGCCAAGATGGCTACCTTGGGGTACACCAGAGGTAGCACTAACGTTTTTCGATAAAAATCCTTGAAATTTTACACATTGTGTGCGATCGCGAAGGTAGGAGGTCAGCCAGCTGAGTAAAGACCCGGCAATACCAAATTTCTGAAGCTTTAGAATCAAGGTAGAATGGTCAACTCTGTCAAACGCCTTACTGAAGTCAGTGTAGACTGCGTCAATTTGGTATCCTTTTTCCATTTTGCATAGAACGTCAGAGATTAGAATTGTCAAATTCGTGGTAGTTGAGCGACCTTTTCTAAAGCCATGTTGTTCAAACGGGAATCAACAAGCGGAGAAAGTTTATCGTATACCACCTTTTCGAAAAGTTTCGGAATCGAAGACAAAATGGCAATGCCCCTATAATTTCGGATACAGCGTCGATCACCATTTTTTCAATATGGGTGTGACATACGAAAGCTTCCAACAGAATGGGAAAATTTCCGACGAAAGTGATCTATTAAAGAAAATATGCAAGGGATCTATAAGCTGCTCTACACACTTGCGCAAGAAGATCGGAGGAAGAAAATCAGGCCCAGGGCCTTTGTTGCAAAATAGCTTTACGTATTTCCAAAAGTTGATCTAAAATAGCTTTACGTATTTCATAACGGGAAATTTCTAAATGGTTCACAAAAGCTGTCGAAGCTGAATCAGCGGAAGAAAGGTGTGAGTTTGATGGGTCTGGTGCATTGAAAATTTCTTGGAAACTATCAGCAAATAGGTCACATATCTCTTTAGGAGAGGAAGACGTTATATTATTAAGAAACATGGACGATGGATAACCAGTAGTTTTTCGCTTCACATTAACAAAATCAAAGAATTTTTTCGGGTCGCGGACTATATTTTCGCCGGTTGTTCTAATGTAAGTGTCATAAGCCTCATGAGACTTTGCTAAAAATTGCTTAGCAACTTCATTATATTCTTCCTGAATAGCAGGAATAACATCGGTATTTTCTTTAATAAGCTTATAAAGTTTGTTCCTACGATTTCGCATATGCCTAAGGTCCCTATCAAGCCATGGCTCAGACAATTTATTCTTTTTTTTTATCTTTGGAACATATCTTTCAACGGCGTCAAATATTTTGTTGTAAAAAGAGGAAATGGCTGTCTCGAGATTTTGTGTTGAAAGAGTAGTCGACCAATCAGTAGTATCAAGAACATGTTTAATGCTTTCATAATCAGCATTACGGAAGTCAAATACAATTGAGTTGTTGTAAGTTTTCAAGCAAGTGGAATCTGGAGTGGAAAGTTCGACTGACAGTGCTGTATGGTGTAAACTATTGCAAAAAAGATGCTCTGCGTCACTAGTTGGACTAACCACTACTTCGTCATAAGCATTTGTGAAAACAAGATCTAACCAATTACCATTTTGGTTAGGAGTTTGGGAAACATATATAAATATATATATATAAAGGAATGGAATCAAATTGGAACATATGTTCTTCAATCCCTTGTTAATCCCATGCCCCGTCGTTTATGCAAAGTGATACAAAATAAGGGAAGCCCTATAGATTATTAAGATTTCTTTTGGTGTTAATTATGTTTTTTTAATTTTTGAAATAAAATACTTATAAACATTTTTATGTGATTTGTCCGTTATAATTATTTCGTTCATGAATTTGAAATCTTGTATCTGCCTGGCTACAAAAAAATTAAATAGTTGAAAATACAATCCGCTGTTGCTTTGTTATCATTGCATGAAACATAAAACTAAATTTTAATTTTTTGAATCAGTATATAGCAAATAATTTTTTCGATATTCTCTTTGTCCGATATAATTATTTCGCGCACTATATATATATATATATATATATATATATATATATATATATATATATATATATATATATATATGTATATATATATATATATATATATATATATATATATATATATATATATATATATATATATATGTATATATATATATATATATATATATATATATATATATATATGTATATATGTATATATGTATGTATATATATATATATATATATATGTATATATATATATATACATATATAAATACTGTTTATACCGCGACCAATGCCTTTATTGACCGCCGGAGAAGTATGATGCTTCACCACACTTCCTTCGTTCCGAGTGGTGCACCCGCAACGATCGCCCAACTGTCGACTTCGAGTGTTGCACCCGAGTCTTAGCGTTAACCTTCCTTCGAATGTTACACCCGAAAGATGATGTTGCCGTGAATCAAATAGTGCTAGCGATTCGCCAGACTATTTACGCCTCGAGTCGTACACCCGAAACTACCTTCATACAATAAACTTCGAGTGATGCACCCGAGTCTAATTACCTGATTCTACTTGGGACTATTATTAATATCAAACACTCCAACAACTACTAAATGCACTTTAATGTCGGTTGATAAAAACAAACACTGATCAAGACTGAGACTAGTTATTTTATTTTCGATTGATTTCTTATATACTAAACATTTTATGACCTAACTGTTATTTATAAATGTAAAAATTGAAATATTAATTTAGGTTCCTGGTCACGCCGTTGTCGTTTCGAGCGCGGTATTAATGAATGCGCGCGAAAAATTTGAAGTTCATCTGAACAAATACAAATGCCTCGTCGGCACTTGTGTACATGTACAGAGCTCGAATCGTAGATATGAGCTCGAGTCGCATATTGTAAACATGTGATGGATCATGACATTCCGACCGAGACGATAGCTATGCGTATCAGATTACGTGCAAAGCTATCGCGACGGGAGGAATGCCATGCTCGCACTTATGCTGGCGCGGTCGTTTTATTGTGGACAATGTAACGATACATTGCCGCCACAGTACTCCCCCCGCAGTGGGTTTGACCACGATACTGTCACTATACGTTGAAACGTACGGGTGGTCGAACTCTGCGTCCTGTGCGGGTTGTTGTGTATGCCGTGGAATCGTTGTTATCTGTTCCCATTGTGGTAACTGATTCCGACAGTAAAAATGCGGGCTTCAATCTGTCAATGGAGATGGAGGCTGGGCGGCCATTGATGTCCACCTTGAAATATTTTTCCTTCCTGTTTAGAACAGGGAACGGACCGTCGTAAGGTGGCGTTAGGGATGGTTTCACCTTGTCGTTCCGTACAAAGACGTGAGTGCTGGTGCGTAAATCTTTGTGTACGAAGGTTGAGTTTGGTGCGTGGTACGCTGTGTCCTGTGGTCGCAATTTCGCCATGCGTGACCTTAGATCGCGCAGGAAGTCGGTGTCGTTCGTGCCTGGTGGTGATGAGTCGAAGTATTCTTCGGGAAGTCGTAAGCTGGTGCCATATACCATGTCAGCGAACGTGGCATTGATGTTTTCCTTCAATGCAGTGCGCAGGCCTAATAGGACGAGTGGGAGAGCTTTCGTCCATTCAAGCCTGTCATGGCAGCGGATGGCGGCTTTGACTGTTCGGTGCCATCGCTTGATGATGCCGTTGGCAACAGGATGGTATGGTGTTGTCCGCAGGTGGTTTATCCCCAGAATCCGTGTCAGCTCAGCAAAGATTTGGCTGTCGAACTTGCGTCCCAGGTCGGTAGTGATCCGTGCTGGTACTCCGAAGCGGCTAATCCATGCATTGACTAGCGCCTCGGCGACTGATGTTGCGGTGATGTTCTGGAGTGGGACAGCTTCAGGCCAACGCGTGAACCTGTCGATGATGGTCAAGCAGTATCGGTATCCCTCATTTGGTGATAGTGGTCCGATGAGGTCGACGTTGATGTGCTCGAACCTGGCATCTGGAAGCGTGTAGCGTTGAAGTGTGGACTTCACGTGGCGTCCGACTTTGTTTCGTTGGCAAGCGATAGAACTTCGGACGAAGTTGTTTATGTCGACGTTCATGGCTGGCCAGAAAAAACGGTCAGTGATGAGTCTCCTCGTTGCGCGGATGCCGGGATGCGCAAGGCCATGGATCATGTGCATGATCGTTCTCCTGAACTGTTGCGGTGCATATGGTCAAACCTTGTTGTTCATGACGATGCAGTGTAGCGGTGCATTTGAGCCAGTCAACTCCTGTTGCGTTTGATTTTCAACCAAGTGCTGAAGTTCCTGATCGTGTTGTTGAGCTGAAGCGAGAGAAAAGAAGTCGATGGTGTTGATAGCACTTACCCGAGACAAATAATCCGCGATGGTGTTATCCCGACCCGGAATGTGGCGGATGTCAACCGTGAACTGGGAGATAAAGTCCAGTTGACGTTGTTGCCTCGGTTATGCTTTCTCCTGCCGTTGTTGGAAAGCAAATTGTAATCGCGGATATGCCTTCTAGAAGAGGTGTCAATCCCTGCGATGTTATCGTTTGTCCCAAAAAGCGTACTTCGGATTTGCCGATCTGGCATTTGTCTGTGTTGATTGTGAGGGCGTACTTCCGGAGTCAATCGAATGTTTGTGGGAGTTGTTGTCTATGTGTTCGTTCGTTCGTTTATGTTCGTCGTCTGCGGGCTGCTAGGCGTTGTGGGCAGTGCTCGCAGATTCGTCCTTCGTTGGGTCTTTCCTCGGTGTTTTGTTATCCGCCATCGTGGTGTTTAAACCGATGGGCTGGCTGATGGCGAGTGTCTCTTCATCGGCTACTCATAACCTGCTGCTCCTTAAACTAAATGGTTTTGGTGTTTTTGGTCCCCTCCTCTCCTGGTTTTCCTCATATCTTCATAGTCGTCCCTGCAGAGTTACTTTTAATGGTTCCTTTTCTTCTCCTATTTTTCCCACATCCGGAGTTCCTCAAGGTTCTATTCTTGGCCCCTTACTTTTTATCTTGTTTGTCAACGACCTTCCTTCTGTAATCAATTCTCCTTGCCTTTTATATGCGGATGATTTAAAATTATACAGAGCAATCAGGTCCGCGAACGATTTTCACCAGTTGCAAGCTGATTTGTTTGCTCTTAATCTCTGGTGTCAAGACAACTTTTTGCCTCTGAACATTTCGAAGTGCCACCAGATGTCTTTCGCATATAAAAATACTCCACATGTGTTCTCTTATTCTTTGTCTGGTATTTCCCTGTCAGTTGTCCAGCATTTTAGAGACCTGGGTGTGGTGTTTGATTCGAAATTAAGATTTGATATTCACGTTATGAATATGACGTCCAGGGCCTCTAGGATTGCTGGATTTGTTTTGCGTTCTTCCTACATGTTTACCAACATTTCCTCCTGTATTCATTTATATGTCTCCTTAGTACGCAGTATTCTAGAATACGGCTGCCAAATCTGGTCTCCGCGCTTTCAGTATTTATCTGACGCCATTGAATCTGTTCAGCGCAGGTTCACTCGCTCACTTCTTTTTAAATTTAATATCCCCTATTGTCCCTACTCCTCTCGTCTTTCCCTCCTTCGTATGTCCTCGTTGCAATCACGGAGGTTGTTCCTCGATGAGTGTTTCCTCTTCAAACTCTGCCAAGGCATTTTTTTGACAGATCTCGGTTCACAGATAACCAGACGTGTATCCAGCCGTCCAAGTCGTTCTTCTGAAGTTTTCTCTGTTCCTTTTGCACGTACGGAAGTCTACTTCCATTCGCCTTTGCTGCGCCTACCCAGAACGCACAATGCCCTTAAGCTTGGTCCTCTCCCTCAATCTTTTTTACAATTCAAGCATGTATTAAAAATGTTACCTTGAATTGCTACTTACCTTAGTCCTAATTTTAGTTTTTAGTTTTCTAATTATAGTTTTTAGTTTTCTAATTTTAGTTCTCTAATTTTTAATTATTTTTGTTATTTCTTTTCCTTTTTCATATTTCTTTTTTTGTTATTTTTGCTTTCTTGTTGCTGTAATTGGAATTATATCTGTAGCGCAAGGGATTAATAAATAAATAAATAAATATATATATTTATATATATATATATATATATATATATATATATATATATATATATATATATATATATATATATATATATATTTATATATATATATATATATATATATATATATATATATATATATATACACATATATATATATATATATATATATATATATATATATATATATATATATATATATTTATATATATAGAAATATGAATTTTTGGCCCAAGTGATTTCATTACTAATGTTCTTTTTCGAACATTGTTGCCACTGACAATGCGCTGTCGAGCTGTCGTCAGTGCAGCATACATTTGTTAGGGATTTTTCCTTTTAATTGCCCGGCGTGCCTTATCCCCGTCGACTAGCTCAGTCTATCGTGGGTTTGGCGGGCGTAAAAAATCAATGACCTCATTTCGTGAACTGCTCACAAAGTTTACTTTCATGAAAACTACACCGTACAGCCAGTGAACTCAGCCACGATCTAGTGCCATCGAACTTCCCTACAAGAAACAAAAGGATCGAGGCGCTGTACACATCATAAATGCTTGCCATCTTGGCCAAGCGAAGGATATTTAAGCGACTTTCACCCGAGTGGTTCCTTTTGTTTCACCTCAAGCTGAGAGTAAGAGCCGTTTCACACGAGACACTCGGTGTCCGGCCACTGAATCCTCAGCCACTGTTTTTGTATAGAAAAGTGGCCCGGACACTGTGGCTCTGTGTGTATGCTCTCATTTATTTCTATGCCCCGACAGTGGCTAGAGACACAGTGGCCGGACACCGAGTGTCTCGTGTGAAACGGGCCTAAATTATACACAGTGAATAGAGGCGTCCTTCTGTCCAATACTGTACAACACGAGGTAGCACGAGAACGGGCGCCAATGTTGCACTGACGACCGCTCGACCGTAATGAAATAATGGAAAAACAAATTAAACTACGAAAAGAGAGAAAAAAGTATTAATTAAACTGAAATTCAACATGAATAATCTGATGTACTGCCAACTACAATCAAAGAGAAAAAAAAGCGTCTGAGGCAATCAAGTGCTCCCGGGAACAAATGTCACCCCAGCCCATCAGATTATTCATACAGAGCAAGAAATGAAAACCAAAATTAATTAAACAAAACAAAATATACTAATGCATAAATTCCGAAAGAAAATAAAAATATTAACAAAATCTAGATGGTAAGCCATTTGTTGCCACTATATAAAAACTACACTAAAACAAAACATCTACAAGCCAAAACAATTTTGCCTAAATATTTCGGCGCCATTTCTTGCGAAACCCGAATGCAATCGAGCTGCCATCAGTGCAGCATATATTTATTTAAAGATCTTCCTTCTTTTGCCCGGTCGTGCCTTTTCCCAGCCGACTAGCTCAGCATGGCGTGGGTTTGCGGGCGGAAGAATCTTTACGTGCTATGGCACGCAGCCGAAACAACATGTACAACATTTTATACATCACCATAAACAACTACAAAAACTGAAGAGAAAGGAAAAGAAAAGTTTCCGTAAGAATCATTATAATATCATTATTCATTCATTATATACACTCTACTCTGAAAATTAATAAAGAAGCAAAAGAAACAATAATGCAAAGGAATTTTCTGAACAAAAATTTCAGAAGAAAAAAAAACAATCAAAGCATAAGAGAGCATTCAGACAAATAATATTCAAAAGAAAATGAAACCAAATAACACAAAATAATAATAATAATAATGAGTATGTGTGGGTTAAATTATACCCAACCCCGGCCGGAACTGTTTTACAACTTTCATTAGAAATTTTTGATTGCAGAAAGAAAATAGAATATCTCAAACTTATAATTAGTTTACAAAGCCCACACCAAAAGCATAATAATTAATAATGAGCATATTTAAGAATCGAACCAAAATTCTACTGCAATATAGATAATTCACTATCCGTTATCGGAATTACTATTTGTTTCTCGACCACGCGGTGAAATATAGTATAGGTGTTGGTCCTATTCATTGGATCAAAGAAACCATGACCAAGGAGATTTATCGTGATGTTTTGAACGACGTAAAGTTATCCTACGCTGAGGAAGAAATGCCTCTAAAGTGAACTTTTCAGCAGAACAACGATCCTAAGCATTCTTCAAAGTTGGTGAAACAGTGGTTTGAGAATAAGTGACAGTTCTGACTTGGCCGGCACAATCTCCTGACAAAAATTCTATAGAGAATCTTTGGTTTGAACTCAAAAAGAGGAAAAAAATTCGAATAAAACCCAATTCTTGGAGGAAGTTCAGAAAGCATGGTTCAGTATACCAAAGTCCACTTGCCAGGGTCTTGTGGCATCCATGAATAATTTTGTTCATTAGTTTTGTATTTTTTTTAAAAGTTGACTTGTTTATGTAGCGTTCTTATTCTTTCAGCCAGCTGTATGAAGCATAAATAAATTTATTTTTATAGCATGTTATGTAATGGCAATATGAACTTTGTAATAATAAATTCTGTGAATAAATATATATATATATATATATATATATATATATATATATATATATATATATATATATATATATATATATATATATATATATATATATATGTATATATATACATATATATATATATATACATATATATATATATATATATATATATATATATATATATATATATATATATATATATATATATATATATATATGTATATATATACATATATATACATATATACATATATATATATATATATATATATATATATATATATATATACATATATACATATATATATATATATATATATATATATATATATATATATATATATATATATATATAAGTTAACACCACGTTTCCCAAAACGTAAAAATAGCAACACGCGCCGAGCAATCAATGCATCGAAGAGCAATTTCGATGCGACCAGGTAGACGCTGCATCAGCAGAATAATCGCATAAATTTAGGTATCGATACTAGAATTAAGTTCAGTTGTGGTTTGTACATTAGCGAATTGATCAAATAAAGCTCAAAGAGCACTTTTTTTATATAAACGTAAAACTCGTGTTTTAACTGGCGCCCGAGCAGGGACCACTCTTCGCGACACCGCAAACGAAAGTCGAAAAGTAAAAGTGCACAGTAGTGCCCGCGCAAGGAGCTGGTCAATCTATTAGCCTACCCTAAGATTGTGAAATCACTTCCTGAGGCTGGGACAGTGAGCCAGATATCCTTCGGTAAACGGGAAAATTATAAAGTACCGTCGCGCGTTTGTAACGACGAAATAACGCGAATATTTGTGCAGCCGTGGTGTGTTTGTTGGGAACGAGGCCCCCTAGTAGCCGGAAATTGGCAAACGGACATTGTGGATTGCAACAGCCGCCCTCAAAGCGAAGCAGTGGTCGTAGCAGCAACCCTAGGATAATTTTTAAAAGCGAACATATGAATTCGTCAGGAATCTGGGAAGTAGCAGGAATGAAACTAGTAGCATTTTTGTAAGTTTAGATAATTAAGAATTAAAATTGTATATTTGCAAAGAAAGAATTATTATCGAAAACAAATTAATTTCAGCTAAACAAACAAAAATAAATAATTATCATCGAAAACAAATTAATTTGAGCTAAACAAACAAAAAGGAAATAACTATTATCGAAAACCAATTAATTTGAGCTAAACAAACGAAGAAAAAATTATTGAAAAAGTTAATGTTAAGTGATCATACAAATTACACTATTGAATAACTAATTTGAATATGAAAAACAAACCAAATCGAAATTATTAAATATATCAAACGAATTTTCAATATTTCTATTTGCAACATTATATTTAAGCTTGTTTCCTTTTACTTTTTTTGTGGTTTTAGTGCGTCAATAAAGAAATTTTAGTGATTTTAAAAGTGATTCTGTGTACTTGCGCGTTGTGAAAGTGATCTTTTTGCTTTGCCGCACCTCTGACGCGAATTCCTCAGTTTTATCGTGATTTATTCTAAGCTATAATGGCCAATCCGAATAATTTAATTAGGCCCGCTCGCCTTAACAGAGACGAACTTCCACCAGTGATCGAAGAAGGTGGACCAATGCACGCGAATGTTCCGAACCCGCAGATTAATGAGAATCTCGGTGGTCTCATTACACGACTTGTTTCGGAAACCCTGCAGATCCAAGGAAGGCAAATCTTCGATTCTTTCATGAATCCCGCCTCCGATACAAACTTGGATCACGATATCCCCATAAATGCAGGACCCGAAAGTTATCTATCCGATATGGATAAGATCCCAGACGTCGTCAAAAGTCTACGCACATTTTCCGGTGATCCTAGTGAGTTTTCTTCCTGGAGGAAAAGTGTGGAAAGAATCCTAACCATCTACCAACATCTCCAGGGTACACCAAAGTACTTCGGAATTCTTTCCGTGATTCGGAACAAGATTGTAGGACAGGCGGACATCGCCCTAGAGTTCTACAACACACTTCTGAATCGGCCAAGAATTTCAAAGTGTCTCACTCTACACTACGCGGATAAACGCGATCTTGGTACTCTCGAGTATCAAATGACGACACTCGTGCAAGGAAATCATACGATTCATGACTTCTACCATATCGTCTACCACCATTTGTCCCTAATCGTTAATAAATTATCTTCCATGGATATGGGACCGGAATCCATGAGGAACATGACCCAATGCTATAGAGACAAAGCATTGGACACATTTGTGCGTGGCCTCAAGGGCGATCTTCCACGGCTTCTTAGCATTAGAGAACCGGTGGATCTGCCACAGGCATTACATCTCTGCCTGAAGCTACAAAACGTTGATTATAGGGCTCAACATGCCCTAAGTTCACAAAACCCAGTAAAAAGAGACTACTCACATACACAACCCCCACTACCTCCGAAACGAACTAATTTGCACCACCCACATATACAAAATTATACGCAAGAAAGGTAGATCAATCCATTCACTCAAGAGCTGTGAACTATCAAAATCGACCTCAAAAACAACATCCAAATTTCGGGCAGAAACGCCCAAACTCCCAAATGGTACACGTACCAAACAAACAACAAAGAGTATTTCATTTAGGAGAAAGCAACGAAGATTGTAACGAAACTTATGACTACGGACAGTACGAACAGTTCGAACAGAAATATAACTATGACGAGATGAATTGCTACGAAGAACCTCCGGTAGAATATGACAACGAGACAATAGAAACGACTGAAAAGAACTCGGAAAATGTCCAAGACGAGGTCAATTTTTTAGACTGCTGAGCTCTTCGCTTCCTTACATGGAGTATGCGGCGAAGAGCGGTGAAATTCTAAAATTCCTTATTGACACCGGTTCGAATAAAAACTACATTCACCCTATAAAGAACGAAAAATCCTTTAATATTAACTCCGTTGGTGGATCAGTCAATATCACACACCACTCTTTCATCAACTTATTTGAACCTTATTGTGAAAAACTAAAGTTTTACCTCCTTCCTTCAATAAAGACTTTTGCAGGAATAATTAGGAATGATAGTTTGAAGGAACTTCAAGCAATCATTCATACTGACAACAATTTTATGACCATCAAAGGAAGAATCCAAATTTCGCTTAAACAGCTCATATCACAGACTGTAAATCATTTAACCCTAAGAACTAATCACATGACGGACTCTCAAATTAAAACCCTTAAACAGATCTTGGGTAAATACCCAAACTTAGCCTCAGAGCCAAATAGAAGTTTAACCTACATTACCACCGTCCAGTGTGAAATTCGTACAACAACGAATGACCCAGTTTACTCCAAGTTCTACGGATACCCAATGGCACTGAAAGACGAAATGGAAAAATAAATCAAACAATTATTAAAAGACAATATCATACGTCCCTCAAAGTCACCCTACAATGCACCTGTGTGGATTATACAGAAGAAGCAAGATGCACCAGGAAAAAAAAGTATATATATAATTCGTTTCAAGATGAGATCTGACGATACAATCGAACGATACACGGCGCGATTGGTAGTAAAGGGATGCGCATAGAAATCGGGAATAAAATTAATTTTTTCAAATATCAATTTTTCAAATCCGCCGGAAACCCGGTGGATTTCAACTGAAAGTAGCACTAAAAGTGCTAAGGAGGAAAAGGTTGAGATATTTTTTGGCTCGCCAGTTGGTTTCTCCGGCTGTGCTGAGGCCCTACTCGTGACTCCAGGTCGCCACGAGGGTGTCTCCAACCCTACCGGGTGTGCAAAATTTACGTGACCGCGGGAGGTAAGGTGCCTCTGGACTCATGTCCAGCCTTACCGAAGAGGTTGGCCGGCCGCTAGTGGATGCATGTTTAATAGGCGAACAATTTTTTTTATCATTTCTTAATAACATTTTCGACAAACTTCATGCTTCAGTAAGGCGAAGTGGAAAACTGACTGTGTTAGCTTAGCCAAGAAAAGTTTGGTATAAAAGTAATATTTGGTAAAAGTCATATAGATGGCAACAGGGCTAGTTGGTTCCATCTTTGCAAATTTTGTGACTTAATTTAAATAATTTACTCATAAAGGTTATTGATTTGTGATCATGGTTCCCTTCTTGTCTATAAATCAGCATGGACCACGTTTATCGTCTCAAAAGCTTTTAGACAAGAAGGGAACCATGATCACAAATCAATAACCTTTATGAGTAAATTATGTCGATGGATATAAGTCGAAGATATTAAAATTTGTCACAACTAGGTGAGGCTAGTAATGAGGGCTGCCGGGAATGCGGCCTGCATTAGGCCACCAGTTTGGGCCCATTTGCCACCTTACCAAAGAGTTTGGCCGGCCGCTAGTGGATGCATGTTTAATAGGCGAACAATTTTTTTTATCATTTCTTAATAACATTTTCGACAAACTTCATGCTTCAGTAAGGCGAAGTGGAAAACTGACTGTTTTAGATTAGCCAAGAAAAGTTTGGTATAAAAGTAATATTTGGTAAAAGTCATATAGATGGCAACAGGGCTAGTTGGTCCCATCTTGGCAAATTTTGTGACTTAATTTACATAATTTACTCATAAAGGTTATTGATTTGTGATCATGGTTCCCTTCTTGTCTATAAATCAGCATGGACAACGTTTATCGTCTCAAAAGCTTTTAGACAAGAAGGGAACCATGATCTCAAATCAATAACCTTTATGAGTAAATTATGTCGATGGATATAAGTCGAAGATGTTAAAATTTGTCACAACTAGGTGAGGTTAGTAATGAGGGCTGCCGGGAATGCGGCCTGCATTAGGCCACCAGTTTGGGCCCATTTGCCACCTTACCAAAGAGGTTGGCCGGCCCCTAGTGGATGCAGGTTTAATAGGCGAACAATTTTTTTTATCATTTCTTAAAAACATTTTCGACAAACTTCATGCTTCAGTAAGGCGAAGTGGAAAACCAACTGTTTTAGATTAGCCAAGAAAAGTTTGGTATAAAAGTAATATTTAGTAAAAGTCATATAGATGGCAACAGGGCTAGTTGGTCCCATCTTTGCAAATTTTGTGACTCAATTTACATAATTCACTCATAAAGGTTATTGATTTGTGATCCTGGTTCCCTTCTTGTCTATAAATCAGCATGGACAACGTTTATCGTCTCAAAAGCTTTTAGACAAGAAGGGAACCATGATCACAAATCAATAACCTTTATGAGTAAATTATGTCGATGGATATAAGTCGAAGATGTTAAAATTTGTCACAACTAGGTGAGGTTAGTAATGAGGGTTGCCGGGAATGCGACCTGCATTAGGCCACCAGTTTGGGCCCATTTGCCACCCTCCGCTGGCTTTTTAGAGCTGCCAAGTGGATCAGCTGACTCAGCGTGACGGTACTGGCCACCTCTCCTAACCCTTGAAAGTGGTAAGAACCAAAAATCTTGAGGCGTTTATTATTTAGGGCCGGACAATCACAGAGAGTATGCTCGATGGTGTCCTCTTCCATCTCGCACCTCTTGCATAAATTGCTGGATGTCAGTCCCATTCTGTTCGCATGAGATGCAGTAAGACAGTGCCCTGTGAGCAAGCCGACCGTGGCTCTCAAGCAGTTTCTGCTGAGCTTGAGCAGTTTCCTGCTTTTGCTTGGATCAGGTGATGGTTATAATGTCCT
The DNA here is from genome assembly GCA_963978885.1 of Nemotelus pantherinus. Taxonomy (NCBI): domain Eukaryota; kingdom Metazoa; phylum Arthropoda; class Insecta; order Diptera; family Stratiomyidae; genus Nemotelus; species Nemotelus pantherinus. The sequence goes on along the minus strand of OZ022264.1, from coordinate 135,854,125 downwards.
GGCCACCCTGCAGTCCATCCTGTTTTCCCATTCGGACTTTAGTTTGGCCCATATGGCGGCATCAAAATTATTTGTGGCGTCAGCAATTGACCGTGGTACAGTGATGTAGGGACTATTACTAGCTCATCAACCTTTCCTCGCCAATCAATCGGCTTTTTCGTTGCCTATGTCCCCACTATGCCCTGGCACCCACATAATCCGGATAGGAATATGCCTTGCCTTTTCATTGAGAGCCACTCTGCAAGCGTTAATCGTTTTTGAAAACATCTGTAAGACGCAAGAGCGAGAATGGCTGCCCTACTGTCGACGCAAATCGTCATTGATCTGGTTAATATTCCGCTAATGGACTCAACTGCCATGCGTATAGCATGCAATTCAGACTGAAAGACGGTCGCATGGTCCGACAGTCTACACCACAGGTTAAGGCTTAAATCCGTAGAAAACACGCCCGAGCCAACTCCTGTGTCCGTCTTTGACCCGTCCGTGTAAATTCAAACGCCTCCATCGGTGGTAGCTTCCTTTTTCTTCCAGTCTGTTCTTGTGGGTATCTTGACCTGGAAATTCCTGCCAAGATGTATTATTTGGCTCATGTGGTCCGTGTCTTCTGCAAAGAGCCCAAATCTTTTGCGGCATTATCTAAGAATACCGCTGTGGCCCCTCTGATCTGATTTGTTCCACATGCCGGAACTTTTTTTAGCGCGTATCGCCGCTGAGCTTGCGCTTCTAAAGATGAGTTGATCTAGGGGCATGAGTCCCAAAATCATTTCCAACCCAGCTGTTGGGGCGGTTCTTAAAGCGCCCGTAATACATATGCAAACTAATCTTTGCAGTCTTGTTAGCTCCTTGATATTGGTTTTACTCTCCGCTGCCTTCCACCACACGATCGCTCCATACACCAAAATCGGCCTCACTACACATGTGAATATGTAATAGGCCGCCCTAGGTTTAAGACCCCAGGTATTAGAGTAGACAGACCGGCACGCAAAAAGTGCTGCGCGAGCCTTACCAATTCTGTGCTTCACGTTAGCCCCCTTGAAGCTTGAGTAGCCTAGTGGGTAAAGCATTAGCTTCTTGCATGTGGGGTCCCTAGTTCGAATCCAGGTTCGGACGAGGGTCCGCGCACCAAGCTTTGAGTTCACCTAGCTCTGATTAGGTACCTGATTTAAATCAGGGGTAAAGTGAATCGTGGAAGTAATCACTGCACACTCGTATCCAGAATGAATGAAAAAATCTCTACCAGCTTCAACCCCTAGACCCGTACGAGGGTTGTCGTGGAATAACGTTAGCCCCACAGTTCAGTTTCCTGTCTAGTATAAGGCCCAAATATTTAACACTATCAGCAAGTTCCAATGTTATTCCGTTGAGGTTAGGCGTGGCAATAGCCGGTACCCTGTGTCTCCTTGTGAAGAGTACAAGTTCGGTTTTTGTCGGGTTTGCCCTAAGACCGACTTTTCTGGCCCAGATTTGAATATGGTCCAGCGCCGATTGCATAAGGTCCGACAAAGTTTGTGGGAACGCACCCCTCACAAGTACCACAATGTCATCGGCATACGCCACTACCTCAAAGCCACTGGCCCTTAACTTCTCCAGTATTTCGTTGACTGTCAGGATCCAGAAAAGGGGAGATATAATCCCTCCTTGTGGTGTTCCGGTACCGACTGTTCTTTCCGCTTTGGCCTCCAGAAAGGTAGCCTCAATCCGCCTGCCATTGAGCAAGTCAGATGCCCAGGTCGCCAGAGTTTTATCCACTCCATATCGAACCAAGGCATCGATGATACTCGCAACAGTGACATTATTGAAGGCCCCCTCAATGTCTTAGAAGGCTGCCAACGTGAATTCCTTTTGCCGTAAGGATTTTTCTATTGTACCGACAAATGTGTGTAGTGCCGTATCTACTGATCTGCTCGCTAGATACACGTGTTGATCGACACAGAGTCTCGCGACATCAATCGAGCTCTTGATGTGCAGATCAACAAGCCTCTCTAGTGTTTTGAGCAGAAACGATGTTAAGCTGATTGGTCTAAAGTCCTTCACGTAATGATGATTCAACCTACCAGGTTTCGGAATGAAGACTACCCTAGCTTTTGTCCATTTCTCGGGTACTACCCCGAGGCGGAAGCATGCGGTAAAAATACGCTGCAGAATGGGAATGATGGTGTTATCTGCTTTTTGAAGCATGATGGGTGATATCTCATCAATCCCTGTAGCTTTGTAAGGTCGGAATGTGCCAGTAGCCCATTCAGTCTTGACCTCATCTACTACTTGCTTGTTCAGCCGCTCAGACGTCCGGTGGGTTCCTCGAAGTATGTCACTACGCGGTGCCGCGCAAGCTGATTCTGGGAAGTGAGTTTCCAGTAGCATGTCCAGGCATTCTTTCGGGTCTTCCACCCAATCCCCGTTTTCCCTTCGCAAAAGCGTAGATACGCCGGGGGTTACGCTTAGGACCTTCGTAATTCTGGCAGTCTGTGTACACCCTTCAATGTTCTCACAGAATTCCCTCCGTGAGTCGCGCTTGGCTCGTCTTATCTTCTTTTTGAAAAGCGACAGCTCTTGCTTGTAACGATCCCAGTCAGCCACGTTTCCGGAACGCCTTGCGTTGTTAAACACCCTTTGTGTGCGACCTCTAGCATCTGTGAGTTCGCCATTCCACCATAAGGTAGCGTTCTTCCTTACGGGCTTTTCCGAACGTACGTCTTTGAAATCTGACACTAAGATTCCCGTTAATCGTTTCACCTGCTCGTTAAGTCGTCCTGGACTCGTCAGATCCAGATCGTCTATTGCCCTGAGGTGTCTATTTGTTTTCCTTGAGTAAACTTCCCATTGTGCTGTTCTCGGGTTCCATACTTTTTTAGTTGAGATAACAGAACAACCGATATTCCAGCATAGCCACTGGTGGTCCGAGAGCGATGGCAGGTTAGAAACCTGCCAGCTATGGACACTTTCCATTGTGCTTGGAGTTGCCAGGGTAATATCAATTATCTTAGCCATGTTCCTAGTAACAAATGTAGGTTTGTTACCTATGTTGAGGATGTTGAGGCTGGTTGACGTTAGAAATTCTATCAAACACCTGCCTCTCTCGTTTATGCTGGAGCTTCCCCATATTTCGTGGTGAGCATTTGCGTCACAGCCGATAACAGCATCCGTTGTCATAGCCGCTACTGCCAATCTTCTCAGTCCGGGCGTGATGGGATCCATGTCGTATGGTAGATAGACCGCCGACAACAGGCACCGCTTCGTGCCGCTACCAGCGATCCCCCACTCCACACACACTGTGGTTGTATCCCCATCACAAAGCTGCGGAATCAAGATTGCTTTCACCTCTTTTTTGGCGACAATACAAGTCCTTGTCTTGTCCCTTCCTTTTAGCTGGAACACACTGAGGCTGGCGCTGAATCCGCAAACCACAGTCTTTTACAGAAGCGGCTCTTGTATCAGCGCGATGTCAGCGTGCCCCCGACTAAGATACCGAAGCAGATTGGCTGTCGCCGCTCTACTGTGGTGCAGATTTGCTTGGACCACCCACACTTCGGCTTCCCTCAGTCACCTTCTCCGCTCCAACTTTCATGGTAATCCTCTTCAGGCCGAAGTGAATCAACCCCCTGTTGGCCCGTACTTGATCCGCGGACTCCCGATCAATTCCCAGCACAAGCAGCAACTTTGCTGCACCAGTTAAATCAGGCGCCGCCGATTGGTTAGTTAGTTTAACAGCCTGGAATAATCTCCAGCCTGAAACTTTCAGATCGGGGCTCTGTCTTATTAACAGAGACAGAGCCTCCGAAGCTTTCGAGTGGGGCACCGCCACCTTCGCTGTAATTAGCTTAGGCACGGATGTCTCCTCCACCACGCCCAAACCTAGATGGTCTACAGAAATTTTCAGGACGGTAGACCGAAACCTTCCGTCGAGAAGACGTCACTACAGGCACCGCAATGTGGCCGCGAACAATGTTGCGGCCTTCGAAGCGAGGTGACCCTTCTTCCGTCGACATGGCAAACTTGAGGAGTTATTCGGTGATCCGTTTAAGAATCACCTTGGCCACGTCATCATCGAGTCTCCATTGCAGGGGTTCCTGCTTGTCAACACCCGCCAGCCTAACGTGACTAGCCGCTACGTCCCTAAAAAAATGAACTGCCGTCTCCTGTCGTGGCCTCTTCGTCGATTTACCTCTCGGTGAGGTTATCTCCTCTGAGCGTTGGCGTTTACTCGCGGCCGCTGCAGTAGGTTTCACATGGGCACCCTCGTGTTTTCCTTTGGATTTCAGCGTCACCGTACTCCTGGCCGCTCGTTTTGCCTCTCTCCTTCTGAAGCGTTGGGCATTCCGCTTCCTCCTTTTGTTGGGATCAGCTGCCGCCACCTTCACAGTGGACTGCAGATCCTCGGACGCACCACCTCCAGTCCTGGTTACAGATCTGCCGAGTGGCTTAGCCGCCGCTCCTTCCCGGTGACCTGCGAGCCTTTCAGCTTGCCGCCTCCGTTCTTGGTCACAGCTCTGCTAGAAGCCGACTCAACCGCCGCTTCCGTTGAACTGGCCAGTGATTCTCCAGACCCGCCGCCAGACTGCTGACTAACTGCTCTGCTGAGGGGTACCACTACGTCCATCGGACTCACAGTAGATCCCGAAGCGGGTTCCCCATCTAGCTTCAGCGCCCGCAATCTTTTGATCGCCTGACCCTGAGCCGTTTCGCCTCCCGACGTTGGTGATCGTGTCACCTTCGAACTCCTTTTGAAGGGGTCATATTCTAGTGACTTCCTTCCTTCCAGTAGTACTGGCGGGAAGTTTGATTTTTTTTTGAGTCTCTATGTTGATCCATATGTATAATTTAGATGGTTTCAGGTTTGGGTTTCGCGTTCTGGGACCACAGCCGAGGCAATCGCCAGCATTTTGTCTCCCGCTACACCCCGCCCCCATAGGAACAACGTATTGCTCCGACCGTCCTTCCCTCTCTTCGGATCGCGAGGCAGACTCCCCCACGACCATCCGAGGGTTCCGTAGGCTTTCACAGTACGCTGAACCTGCGAACCTTGCTGCTGAGGCAACCAAGGTGTCTCCACTTGTCTAACAGTTCCCTACTCTGTAGACCGCGGTTCGCCAGGCTCCAGAACCGAGCAAAGTGAAGTGTTGGATCCAGAACCCCGCAGGTGGACGTTCACCTCAGTCACCAGCCTAGACCTGTCCCCAGGCCTCCGTTTCACCCCTGCGGAGAGAAACAAGGGCACCCCTCTGCCGGTTACGGGCGAGGCCTCCGTTTACACAACCCATACAGCTGGCTGGTGTACGGGCGTGCGGCAGAACCAAATTTTTTACGGGAGAGGGACCTCTCACCAACCTTACTTAGAAGGGACTAGCCTGATCCAATTAGCCAATCCTCCCTTCCGGGGGGATTGTTACCAGCGGCCACCGCGAGGAGGTTATAGATCACACTTTCACCAGTCCGAACAGTTGCGGCACGTGTATATTTACGTATACTACATGTTCTTCCCCATATTCGGCTGCCGACCGACCGCCTTGTCACAACTAACGTAAATAAAAATTAATGATTTCCAACTGCAGGTTGTCACATCAGTGAAGCTTGCACTGTGAGCTAGTGTCTGATGAGAATCAATGCATACTTTGAAAACCACTTTGTCAAAAGAAAAAAAATTCAATAAAATTTTCAATTTTAATCATCCCGCAAAAACAATTCCACTTTGATTCTGCTTTCAGAGGCTTATTCCGCAAAACTATCAAGTTTCCCGCATCAATAATTCTCTGCTTTGATAAGCTTTAGAGACGATATACGTTGCCTATGCTGATTTATAGACAAGAAGGGAACCATGATCACAAATCAATAACCTTTATAACTATAACTAGCTTTGCGGATGACGTTGCCATTCTATGTACTGATTCAGATCCGTTTATGGCATTCGCAAAACTGCAAGCCCATATCTCACTTCTTGAAGAATGGCTAGCAAAATGGAGAATTAGAATGAACGAAACCAAATGCATCCACGTTGCCTTCACATTGCTAAAACTGAGTTGTCCTCAAGTATATCTAAACAAGGTACATATACCTCAAAGTTACGAAGTGAAGTATTACAAATCTGGGGAGTAGCTCGCCTACCAAACATCAACATCATCCACAGAACCCAATCAAGAATACTTTGATCTGTCACCGGAGACCCGTGGTACTTCCGCAACTCTAATCTCCACAAAGACCTGCGAATCGAGACGATTGTCGATGAAATTAAAACCGCAATGGAAATGATATTGCAACTCTCGCTTATCACCCCCAAAAGCTGGCAAAAACATGCTAACACATCGTAAATTTCAGCGATTGAAAAGAACTGACCTGTTAGATCTTCCATCTCTAACGTAGAAAAAAAAAACAACTTGCGTAGCCACTGTCTTTGGTTTTCATACTCTTTTGCGTTACAAACATTGTAATTCTAGAACACTAACTTTGCTCCTTGCTCTCTGGCTAAGTCAAAAACTTGCGTCCAAAATGTATAAGTCCTCAACTTGTTGAGAATTCGGCTAGAACGCTGCAAGCATAAAATATTTCAAATTTATGCATCTTTATTTCAAAGTGTACCACGATTACGTAGTGAAAAATGTAAAACAACTCTTATTCATTGTGTGCAATCTCATCAACATTACCTGGTGATTTGTCTTCCGTCTTATTCAGCTTAATTCCTGTCTCTGCTTCCTCCTTCTTTTGCGGCTTATTATCAGTCTTGGGATTCGCTATGGTTTCTGGTGATATCAATATGTCCGGTACAATTACTACTTCTTCAGCGTCCGCTTCAGGTAACTCGGTTTCATCGGCCTGCGATTCTACTTCCTGGTGAATTTTCAACTGATCGCTTGACTCATAGCCATTCACAAACGATTCGCCACACAATTCACAGTCAAACATTTTATCGCAATGGATTCGCATGTGCACTTTCAAATGATAGGCTAGACTAAACCTATATGGAAACGATATACTTTAGATATGTCTAAATACTGTTTACTAACTTACTTTTTTTCGCAAATCTCACACGCATGATCTCTATTTTTCCCATCTTTCGCATGGGTTAACTTATGTTTTTGTAGTTCTTTAAGATGATGAAACTTTGCCTCACACTGATCACACCAAAATGCATAACCAGACTTTGGCCTGTGCATGTTAACTACGTGGCTGTTCATATCCTTTTTCAGAAAGAACCGTTCATCACAATGCGAGCACGGATACGATATTTTGTGGCGCTGCATGTCATAGTTGTAATGACCGATTTTGCTGAGCTTTTCTCGCACTACAAGCACTCATAACGTTTCACATTGTCGTGGAAACGCATATGTTTCACGAGTTCCCTTTTAGTTGGATAGCCTAGAACATTATACAATACAAGCGGATGCACTGAATAAATAGCCTATCAAAATACATTCGTTACAAAAGTTACATCTGAATGTTTTTAAGTTTGGATTCAGGCCTTGATGCTGAATCAAGTGGACGGCCAGTTGTTTCCTAACGCCAAACAATCGATTACACATATGACACTTGTGCTTCTTTGCGTGCTCCCGTTTATTTAATTTAAGCCGTGCTTTAGTTTTGTATGCTTTAGGACAAATCTCGCATTTGTACTTTTTAAAGGAACGGACATGAGAAGACATATGGGACGCAAGTTGCCTTTGGCTGCAAAATTGCCGGGAGCAGTGCTCGCATTTGAAGACTTCCGACGAAATAGCACATTTCTCCCCTTTTTTTGAATGAGTATAGGAATGCGCTTTGAATACGCTCTCGTTACTGAACCTCGCCTTGCTTATTGTACACTCCAACGGCCGGTTTTTTGCGCTGTGAATCCTCATGTGGCGATTATAGCTGATCATCATGCTAAAGCCCTGGCTGCAAATTTCACATTTAATTTCAGATCTGGAAAATAAATTCGGTTTCTTACGTTAGATACGATCTTGAGAATTCGCTTTTTGACAGCGCAGATGTCAGCGACGAAAACAACGGCGCTGACGGCTGGATCTCCAAACACTGCACGAAAACTCAGCGAACCTGGTGGCTTATACCTGAACCTTCTGTTTTGGTGATGCCCTAATGGTTCAGAATCACGTGGAAATGGAAGCCTGGAAAAAACCGCTCTAGCGGTACAGCGAAAAAATTTTTGAAAGGAAAAAGGGGTCTTTTTGTCTGGGGATTGGGACTGAGTAGAAAGCACTGATAAAGTGATCGACTAAAAGTGTGAGTTGTATCTTGGAAAAGTGTTATTTGTATATTTGAAAAGTGTGATTTGTATCTTTGAAAAGTGAATTAAAAGGGGGGAAAGAAAATAAGGCGGCTCTGTCTAATTAAATTTAAAGAGTGGAGCCGAAAGCGACGAATAAACCCAAAAGGACAAATTGACCAACCCAACGAGGCACATATTCTGTGGTGGAAGGTGCATTCCCTGTCGAGCCAAAGAAACCGATGATAAAAAGAAAAACAATCGATTTACTTCGAACATTCCATAAAACTGTGGCGAGCAGCGACTTCCGTTAGCAGATTTGTTCTTCACGGCCTCATGGTGTGCGTGATAGAAAGGCGGCACAAAAAAATATTCACTCAGCCCAAGGAATTCGATAAGCAGATAGAAGTTATTACAACAATTCCGGAGCAAGGAGCAGCTAAGTACTGGATTTGAATTACTTTTTTGGATCACATCAATTGTCCTAGCATGTAAGATTTGTAAACTAACTGAAACTTCTAGTACGAAGGTAGCAATTTAATAAAGTTATTAAAAAAAACATCACTGCTCTAGCGATGACTGGGCATAACACTAGCTATTCTGAAAAGAAGAATAAATTGTGTGCCACAAAGAACAATGGAATTAATTGAAATCGGCTTTTCCTATATGTGTCTCCCTACCGCCATAGCTAAGCATTCACTCCAAAGTATAATCTCCTGAACTTTGTCATTATCATAAAAAAGCACAAGGTTGCACATGGGAAGATCTAAGAACTATTCGGATTGGATATTCAGATAATTAAAAATATAGAAAGGAAAAATTTAACGAAAAATAATTGGGAATCTTATTTAAAAAAAAATTTTAATTGATATATTATGTGTAAAATAACAAACCCTCAAAAGTGGCATAAAAAAAATTTCAACGTTGATAGCGTTTCCTGAGAAATCATGTTTTTGGATTTATGTACCTTTTTTCAGGAATGATATGCAAAATGTTAATGGGTCTTATTCCACTGTTTTTAAGTAAATCGATATCATTCAGCCTGTCCGTTATAAGAAAAACTGAGCTGCGACATAATTAGGTTAGTTCAAAGTTGAAAAAAAAACTTCATAAATAATTCAAATATTTTTTTTAAATCATTGTTGTTTAAAAAACGAGATAAATATTGAACTGGAGCTGAGAAAAATTTCCATGAACATAGATCGTTTTATATTGGATTTGAGGTGACCAGCCGCCCCCTTAAATAAGATAAGCTTTTCAACGATACAATGTAAATAAGAGGTTTAGGTTACATTAAGATTAGACTGATAGACACTGAAGAAGGTGAAATTGAAATATATTCAGCTTCTAAGGTAAAATTATTAAATTTATGTTATTTGTCATTATTAAAGTTTGCCGTGCACATAGTACTGACTTTGCATGTGTGGAAAGTTATCTTTGTCAGAAAAATAATCATACAACCTACATTTTAACCCATCAGGGCTCTATGTGACACGCATCAGTCCGGAAAGTTGACAATTGAGCAGTTTGCTTTGGCTATGTTTTTCGTAGAGCAGAAAAAAAAAGGTATTGAACCACCAGAAGTTCTAGCTCCAAATATGATCCCACCAAGCCTACGAAGGTCGACAGGTGCTGAGTTACCTGTTGTAGAACAAGTAAAATGTGCAATACTTTTATAATTACTACTGTATTTTATTTTGTTAGGAGTCAATACCAAAGTATTCCAACCCAGAGTTAGAAATGATTTCAATAGAAACAGACGAATTGGCTCGTGAGCGGCGTCAGCTCGAAACAGATATTGCTCAGAAAGAAGCCGATATACGAATTAAGTCAGGAGAAGTTCGTAGTTTGCAGGTGAGGAAAAAGTTAAATAAACTACTTGAACATCTCCAGTCCCATTATAAAAATACTTATTATTACATGACTTTTGTTTTAGAGTGAACTAGACACTTTGGTGGCGACTTTAAAACAACTAGAAAATCAAAAAGGGGAAGCACAAAAGCGACTAGATGATCTAAAAAATCAGGTATCTTGATTTTAATAAATTTTAATAAATAAGTTTTAATAAAATTTTAATAGTGTATATCTTACAAAAAGCAACCGTATTATTCCTAAATATTCCGCATTGATGTATGTTTGACTTTCAAACTATTTTTGTTTTTTATGTTTGGGAATATGTTTTATGCCACTTGGGGTTATTATGTCCTTCATTGACCTTTTTTTGATCTAACTAGAAAATAGAGGTAAACGATGTTTTTGCAAGTATTAATATTCAGATAGAAGAAACCCGAGCACAGGTTGGTGAACATTTTAGTTTAATTTGCTATTGTTTTGTCTAAGTTTGGTGTTGTTCTTCTTTGTGTATATTATTCATAAAAATTTCATTCAATGCAAAATGTTGTTAAAATTTCATTAATGAAATGTTTGCGTTTGCTACAGGTGAATATAATAAGAGAACAAAGCCAAAAACAGGAGGCTACTATCAACGAACAAGAAGAGGAATTAAACTCGAGGAAATCAGAACTACAAAAACTGAAAGACGAGGAGTCTGCTTTAGAAAAAGAATATGATGCTAACTGTCGCGAATTAGATAATTTGACCAAACAGTTACAAGATACACAACTACAAATAAGCCAGGTAAAATAGAGCGTTAATTATATGTAAATGAGTAAAAGGCGAGTATAAAACCGTTGATCTACGTTTATGATATTTTTCACTCGTGATATTTATCGAAAAAATTGGCTAGATTTAAAGTCGCATTCAATTGAATTTCATTTTGTATTTTGAAATAGTCAATGCAAATTTTAGGTTAAAGCCATGGTAAGTCAGCTTTTGGAAGAGCAACGCCAAATGAATGACGCCTTACTTCTTTGTAAGGCGGCAATTGAAGCCAACGATGCTTGTTTAATATCTGATTACTCATTGAAAATCGAGCCTGATTTGATGGAAGTAAAACAAACACTGAAAAACCAGACAGAACAACCAAAGGCAGAGCCAGTTAAAGATGATGATAATTTTGATTCAAGCGATGTCTACGTGATGCAATCGCATCAAGGTTCTAATGTGTTCGGGACAGATCCTTTCACAAATTTGAATGGCAACAGTAAATCCAAATTCGAGGAAAGCTTCGCAAATGCATCAATTTCCGGATTCGATGATGCTTTTGGTTCTTCGAGTTTCGCTGCAAGTCACACTAAATATCCATTTGCATCAAATGCTGCAGACCCTTTCGGTGACAAGACGGCTAAGTCAATAGCACCTGAGGTTTTAATTTGATTGTAATAAGTGCCAATTCATGTTTAATTTTATGTTTCGCCTTCAGCCTTGTAAAGATGATTTTGGGAGCGATCCTTTTGCTATTTTGCATGCGCCAACATCTATTAGCCAAGCTTTGAGCCCAAGTATTAATCATGGGTCTGGTCCACCGCCGAGACCTGAGTCACCAAGCCCTGCCCTACCACCAAAGAAGTCAAAACAGCCCCCACCGCGCCCGGCCCCTCCACGTCCAGTCCAGGTCAGTATGAAATATAATGCAATATTCGTAAAGGTTTAAAATGAATGTCCTATTTAGGGTCCCATACGATCGTCTCCAGTGGTGGCCGACAGTTTCAGCTCGTCAGGTTTTGCTGATTTTGCAGAGTTTGACAAGGTAAGCAAGCGAGCAAATTAGTTTAGTCTGTCGTTAGTTTGGACTAAAGCAAAACAATTCGGCTTGAAAACAGAGCAAATGCAAATAAATGGTAAATAAATAAGAGTGAAAATAATATAGTCTTTGAAATAGAGTATTTTATGTTCCACTACCGCCCTACTAATAAATTTCATACTTCGTTAATAAAATGCCAAGCTAGCATATATTTGATCAAAAAAATATTTATCAGGTTTTCAACATTTGAAATAAAATAAAAACGATGCTACATACAAAAAGAGTCAGATTTTTTACTTCGTTTGATTGATTGTTATTTCATAACACTTCATAGCACAATAACGATCTCTTAAGTGCTTTTTGCAATAGCTAAACAATTCAGTTCAATATACTTATTGCACTAATTGTTTGCCTACAAGATAATTATTTCAAATCGTTAGTCCCTTAATAAATTTTATTGAACCCATCTCCTAATTTTTTGTTGGCCTCACTTTTTCCACCATTTTGTTTGAAGGTTACAATGACTTTTTCAGGGGTTATTACATTACCGTTCTGAAATTAGAACCACTTTGTCCTTAAGGAAATTGTGCACATACTATTTATCATAATTTTACTGCAAACCTGACATTTTTATAGCTGCCAAGCATGAGAGGCTTAGCTCAGTATGTTATGAGGCTCTGAAACATTCTCAAAAATCTTTTATAGAAGATGTCATTTTAAACCAACTTACGGGATACAAAAAATTGAGAATATGATGAAATTCATATTTTCAATGTAAAATTTAAACTATGGTCATTAGTATTTATCACCCGCGAAGGAAAAAAAGTTAAAAATACATAACAAAACATTTGCTCGAATTGATGCTCTGAATATTCGTTGTTTCCATTCATATTGGAGCAAAAAAACAACTAACAAAATTTAAATATTTTCGAAAATAATCGTTGCTTCACCCGACATACTCAAATAGTTAAATGACTGTATATATTTTTTTTATCTTTCAATGTAAAATTACAGAAACACTTAATATGTAGTGTCTACGCAAGCGAAAGAAAAACTAACATTGAATATTTTTAATATTTTCAGTGAACACAACTAAACATACTTAAGATAACCAATATATGCGTGACATCGTTATCGAAAAAACGTCGTAATGTGAACGCTTTTAAATATTAACTTTACATGCGGGGTGCTGAAAATGCGATTTCCATGTTTTAAGAAGCTAATTTTGTTCATATATCTTAATAATAATCCAAAACCGCTAAAATGTTTTTGCCCCACACCCATCTTTTTAATGCTTCTACTTTCGTTGACCTTTCCTTTCTACCTTTGATTTAGTAGTTATAAGAAAATTATTTTTTCCATAGCTCGTTATGTTGTTGATAAGACGTTTCAATGAATTCTCCATCAAATTCTTGGTAGTGTTTATTTCCAATTTACTAATGAAGTTTAAACTTGGTATTAATAAAGAAGTAGACTCCACAAGCTAATCAGAACTATATAGTTACAGTTATACGGATATCAACTCAATTTTATTCAAAAGTATAAAGTCACTAAGTAATGAAGATTAGTTAGGAATATATAAGTATAGATTTTGCGAATCGAAAACTGTTTCTATCTTAAATTTAATGTTTTACTTCATTTTTCCGAAATGCTTTTACTCATGGTATCTATACTTTACTTCATTATAAAATTTATGCATTTAATTTATTTTATCTTTATGGAATGCCAAACATTGGTGTTTTGAAAAATAGCAACAAAATGTTTAATGAGCCGTCACTTTAAATCAATAGATCCTATCTCCTAATATTCGATGGCCTCACATTTGTCATCATTCTGTTTAAGGGGTTACCCCCACTTGTAACTTTGAAGCTTTTCGTTTTTTTTTGTTGCATTTTTTTTTAAGTATAACTATCTAAGAATACGTCCTTCAAATTTCAAGTCGATCCAAACATAATTAACCGAGATATGAGCGTTGAAAGAGAAGAAACTGTTGCTTATACAACCGCTACTTATACTTATAAACGCGTTTTTCTCGAAATGACATCTTTGAAGTCGGTGACCAAAATTACTCGAAAGCTACTGAACCGATCTTTTTGAAACTTAGCAGGCTTATTCAATACATAAAAATGTTGTGTTTGATCGTTCGATTTTTTTTTAAATAATAAATGGCCGTTTTATAGCCAAAAGACGACCATTTTTTAAGTGAAAATCGAAATATTAACTTTGACTGTCCGCCATTTTGTGAAAAATGGATATTGTTTTAAATCCTTCGATCAAACACTAGTTTATACTGTTATTTAACTAAGTCCATCGCTATTTTTTGTTTTGTCAAAATAAATTCATGAAAATGACCCATTTTATTGCGCTAGAAGTGGGGGTAACCCCTTAAAGGATGCAATAACTGTTTAAAGGGTATTGGGTGCATATTATTTTTCATAATTTTACTTCAAAGCTCACATTTTAATGGCTGCCAAGTCTCTCATGCTTAGCTCAATATGAGGTAATGAAACATTCAAATAAAACTTGCACAGCAGGTGCCATTTTAGACCAACTTGCGGGATCGCTTAGACCAACTTACTATTGCACTTGGTGCCACGCATCGCTTGGTCACACTAAGATTGGAATAACACAGGCAGTATCAAACGCAACATACGCAGTTTCTCGTAGTATTATATGCTGTAAATTCCATTTCAAGAACTTAATACAGTTAACTTAAATTAAGTTTAGTTTTTCATTATCACAAAATGCCATTCCATGTTTTGACTGCATGCTTTGGTTCTATTTGAGGAATATTTAAATAATATTGATTTCACTGATTTTTTAGTTTCAGTTGTTTTAGTTTATTTTCATATTTTCTTGGTTCTTTAGCTGTCAAGTATAATGCCACCGTTAAATCCAATACCTTCAATCCGAATAAATAAGAATGAACGAATTTCTCGCCATTTAACTCGGACAGCGAATAAAGATAACGCAAATCAAGCACAAACTACTGTGAAAGATTTTTCTGAAGATCCATTTAAAGATTATCACTACGAAGATCCGTTCGACATCGACGATCCATTTGGTGAAGATTATGAAGAACAAAGCTCCGAAGGTCAGTATAGTAATCAACAATGGGTTTTAATTTATTGATACTTAGTAATATAGTATTTATTTTTTATGTCTACTTAATTCAGCTAAATATATACAGCGTTTTGTTATAGAACAAAATTATCCCAATAACAAATTTACCTCACATCGCCTTGGCTATTTTCCCTAAATTTGAAATTAAATTTTCGAAAATGAACCGCATATTCTACGGCGATATAAAAACGGCAGTAACGTTTATTGTAATCATGTTTAAAGTGTTTAAAATATACATAAATAAATTCTAATGATGTGAAAACTTCGAACATGCTAGCACGCGAGGAAACCCACATTATTGTAGTTAACTTCGGTGAAATGAATAGTGAGGCTCCATATATTGACGAAAGCTCTCTTACATTACCCGAAGACAATGAGATGCCGGATGATCTTCGCTTCAACTTACTTCTAGAAAAGATTCTGGTTAAAGATGCCCTTATACGCTTCGCTTAAAAAAGCGAAACATTGAACTTTCTAACACTGGCTATATTTAATCGTAACTGTTGCCCAAAGACGCCAATGGTAATTAAAACACATTCACCTAATCAAAAACATTTAATTTTATATCTGCTCTTTGAACGCACAACGAACGGACGTTTGTACAACGAGCTGCATATATTTCGACAGTTCGGTACATTCCCAAGGGCCCGGAAAACGGGAAAATTGATATATTACTGATCGTCACCTTCAACTGGAAGAATGCACAACTTTTGAATAGCTCGTGTCAATCTGACGTTGGCTCAGTCCGGGTGTGATTGGATCCCTGCCGTATGGTAGATAGACTGCCGAAAGCAGGCGCCGCTGTGTGTTGCTACCAGCGATCCTCCTATCCCCATCACAAAGCAGCGGAATCAAGATTGCATTCACCTCCTTTTTGGCGATAATACAAGTCCTTGTCTTGTCCCTATCTGTTAGCTGGAATACACTGAGACTCGCATCGAATCCACAAACCGCATTCTTATACAAAAGCGGCTTCTGTATCAGCGCGATGTCAGCGTACCCCCGACTGAGGTGACGCTGTATTATGGTGCAGATTTGCTCGGACCAGCCGGACTGTAGCTTCCCTCAGTCGCCTTCTCCAACCTTCATCGTGATCCTTTTCAGCCCGAAGTGAATCAACTCTCTGTTGGTCCATACTTGATCCGCGGACTCCCGATCGATTTCCAGCACAAGCACCAACTTTGCTGCACCAGTTTAATTGGGCTCTGCCGCTTGGTTGCTCAGTTTGACAACATGGAATAATCTTCAGCCTGAAACTTTCAGATCAGAGTTCTGTCTCTTCAACAAAGACATAGCCTCTGAAGCGTTCGAGTGGGGCACCGCAACCTTAGCAGTTATTAACTTGGGCACGGATGTCTCCTCCACCACTTCCAAACCTGGATGGTGTTCGAAAATGTTACTGCAAGTCACCGCAATGTGGCCGCGAACAATATTTTACCCTTCAAAGTGAGATGACCCTGCTTCCGTCGATATGACGAACTTGAGGAGTTATTCGGTGATTTGTTTAAGAATCACCTTGGCCACACCATCCTCGAGTCTCCATTCCAGGAGCTTCTGTTTGTCGACGACAGCCAGCTTAAGTTGACTAGCCGCTACGTCCCTAAATGACCGAGCTGCTGTCTCCTGTCGTGACCTCTTCGTTGACTTGGCTCTCGGCGAGATTTGCTCCTCTGAGCGTTGGCGCGAACTGGCAGCCGTAGCAGCTGGTTTCACTTGGGTATCCTCGGGTTTCTCTTTGGATTCCAGCATCACCGTGCTCATGGCTGCTCGTTTTGCCTCTCCTCCTGAAGCGTTGGGCATTTTGCTTCCTCCCTTTGGTGGGATCTGATCTCACTATCAGCTATTTTCAATGGACTGAAGATCATTGGAGCCACCACTTCCTGTCCCGGTTACAGCTCTGCTAAGTAGCGTGATCCGCTTCCTCTCTGGTAATCTGCGAGCCTTTTAGCTTGCCGCCTCGGTTCTTGGTCGCAGCTCTGCTAGAAGCCGACTCAACAGCCGCTTCCGTTGGACTGACGAGGAATTCATTAGACCTGCCGCGACTATAGCTGCTCTGCTGAAAGGTACCGCTACATCCAACGGACTCACAGTAGCTCCCGGAACTGGTTCTCCATCCAACTTCAAGGCCCGCAATCTCTCGATCGTCTCATCCTGTGCTGTTTCGCCTCCCATCGTTGGTGATCGCATTACCTTTGAACTCCTTTGAAAGGGGTCCTGCTCTATTGACTTCTCCCCAGTAATATTGGCGGGAAGCTATTTTCGCCTTTTGTTTTATCCATAGATATAATAGGTTTGGGTTTCGCGTTCTTGGACCACAGTCGAGGCAATCACCATCGTTCGCCTCCCGCTGGGAACAACATATTGCTCCGACCATCCTTCCCTCTCTAGGGATCGCGAGGCAACTTCCCTATGACCTTCCGAGGATTCCGTAGGCTTTCACAGTACGCTGGACCTGCGAATCTTGCTGCCGAGGCAACCAAGGTGTCTCCCCTAGTCTAACAGTTCGCTACTCTGTAGACCGCGGTTCGCTAGGTTCCAGAGCCAGCCAATGTGAAGATTTGTAACCAGTTCACCCGCAGGTGAACTTTCACCTAAGAGTACGGAGCGACGAGAGCGTCGAGTCGAGCATGGCGTCGAGTCAAGCATGAAACAGCTCATTGAATTGCGTTCATGTAGACGCGACGAGACGCAAAATTGTAAACGAAATTTTACAGTGACAGTCGAAATAATGAGTTCTTCAGTGTCGGGTGAAGAGTTTTTCTCACCACAATACACCAAATTGAAATCAATATACTGCCGATAAATATAAATCAAAAGATTATTCTGATCACTCTTAAAAATTTAATTGACGGTGTGCAATTCTGCACCGTTCAATCATAAAAAATGTACCCAAATTTTCGAATTACCAAAGAAAAACCTATTAACGCAATTCGTCTACTTACTGTATGTCATCGAAATACATTTTGCAACAACAACATACATTACCGCTCCGAGCAGTTGAGCAACGAAATCGGTTCGATAAGCCGCAAAGATTTGGCGGTCGTATGCACTATACCATCTTTGTGCATCACTTAGTTTGGCCGAGTAAAAACCAAGGTGCTTGATATTTTTGCTGCTGAGCAGCCCCGATAGCAGTATCGGATGCTCGGCGTTTGAGTCCGGGAAGGACAATAGAGTAGTTTCATCCGATTCTCTTACCATATAGCCATCAGAGAACTAAGTTGATCATTACTCACATTCATAATACAAACCTGCACATAGACCCTCAAGCGCTATTGCCGTTGATGCGGCAGAATTACTGGCCCATCAAAGGAAAAACTGTGAGGAATTCCTCACCTAATATTTATTTTATGATTTTGCCCATAAATAGATATATCAAACGTCGGCTTTGAAACATGAACTATTTTTATTATGCAACAAATGACTGACTAGTGTCACGACCTACGAAAAGTGATAACTAGATTTCACCGTTCGCACCGCATACTTTGTGGTGAACTTGAGAGTTCCCCACTCACCTAATATTTATTTTATGGGCAAAAGCATAAAATAAATATTAGGTGAGGAATTCCTCACATTGGTGACCCCGAAACCTGAACATGACGGAAAATGGAGAATTCGTTGACGCGACGGATGGCAACCAAGAAGCGGAGCCCGAGCAACCTCGGGATGTGGCAGGAGTCAGAGCGATTTCACTCACGCTACCGCCATTTTGGCCAACCAAAGTTCGCAGTTGGTTCAGCAGAGTTGAAGCGAAATTCCGATCGTACCATGTCAACACGGATGCAGCGCAACTTGATAGAGTTATAGGAGAACTGGACGCCGCGGCATTAGACCAGGTAACAGACATTTTGAATGATCCTCCAGCACAGGGCAAATATAATGCATCGACTACTGTCCGCGTACGAACTGTCGGAACACGAATTGACGCGTAAGCTCGTTTGTGAACTAAAGCTAGGGGCCAACGTCCTTCGCAATTACCACGTCGGGGTCACCAATGTGAGGAATTCCTAACCTAATATTTATTTTATGCTTTTGCCCATAAATAGATATATCAAACGTCGGCTTTGAAACATGAACTATTTTTATTATGCAAAAAATGACTGACTAGTGTCACGACCTACAAAAAGTGATAACTAGATTTCATCGTTCGCACCGCATACTTTGTGGTGAACTTGAGAGTTCCCCACATAATCATCACCAGATCAATAGTTCAAAACTGCGTTCGCTGTGCCAGATTCAAGCGAAAGCTTTTAAACCAGCTCATGGGAAACCTGCCGCCTCTCAGAGTCCAAGAAGCTAAAGTATTCTATAATACTGGCATCGATTTTTGTGGGCCTTTTTGGATCCATTTCAATGCAAGAGGACCATATTTTGTTGCTTTGCGACGAAGGCTGTTGGAGCAGCAAAGGTAAGCGTTCAGTTGTTGCTGCATCTCAGCTGGCTGAGAAAGAAAGCGACCATAGGAATTGACCATCCCCAAAAATCTCCTTAGGTCTTTAATCGACTTGGGGATTTTAGCTGAAGAGATTGCCTCAACCCGATCTGGGGTGGACTTAATGCCTTTCGACGAAACCTTCATGACCTAAGAGTTTAACTGATGGTCGAAGGAAATTGTATTTTTCCAAGTTAATTATGAGACCATGGTCCGCAAAACGTTTGAAAATGTATTCTAAATGAACAAAGTGGTCCTCTTCGGAAGTGGGAGCTACCAAAATGTCATCGAAGTATATGAAACAGAACTTCAGCCCGTGCCGCACTTCGTGGATAAACCGTTGGAACAATTGTACCGCATTGCATAGTCCGAAAGTCATTCGGGTGAACTCAAACAGCCCGAAAGGGGCGCAGATGGTATTCTTAGGGATATCGTTCGGCTCGACTGGAATTTGATGGTAGGCCTTAGTCAGGTCTATTGTGTAGAAGATAGTTTTGTCATGTAGTTCATGACAGAAGTCTTAGATAACGGAGATCGGATATCTATCCGGGACGATTATGGCGTTAAGACGTCATAATCACAGCAAGGACGCCATTTCCCATTAGCTTTATGGCATATCCAGCTGCAGCAGGAAATCGAATTCTTTCTTCGTCGCCGCGAGTTTATCATGTGCTAGTCAACGTGGGTTGACACTATTGGAGGGCCTGTGTTCAAGATGTGATGTGTAACCTTGTGTTTACAGGGTTGTGAGAACCGTGTGTTGACCGTGATGGCTTCGTATTTTTTGAGAAAGACCTGTATCCGCGGATCAGAGGATTGATCAACCAAAACACTAAGTTTCGGAAGATTGTACGAAGTGTACGTGCCTTTAGTAGGTAGCGAAATTATAGTATCCATAAAGATTGCGTTTGTCGTGTCTACCTTTGCCAGCCCATAGTGGCAGAAGAAATCTGCGCTTAAAATGGGTCTAGAGACATCGGCACCCCATGAGAACTCACGACGAAGTCCTAGTTCCAGTTTAATCACCTTTCCTTCATAGGTGTTTATGGTCGACTGATTTGCCGCGGCAAGTCGAATACCAGAGGGTGTAAGTCTTAAGCGGTTGTAGGTGCAGGAAGCACTGAAATATCTGCGCCAGTGTCAACAAGGTAGTGACGACGGCTGGGAGATAAGTCGCATTGTTCCACAGTCTGAAGATAACGGCCACTTAGTTTTTTGGTGCGGTTAAACCAGCCTTTTAAGCGCATGGAGGGACTTATTTATGTGCGTTGTTGCCAAATTTTCTATGAAAGAAGCATATTTCATGTTGTCTCGTTTATTTACGGTTACGCGATTGCGAGCGAGATCTTCCGTGAGACCCGGAGCGTGGTCGTGTTTGCAACTGTTCATGAAACAATATAGTGAGGGCGGCGCACTGCTTCGTTAGCTCCGCCATCTCTGCCTGCTGGTGGGAAACGGCGACTTAATTTACCTGAGGTTGTACTATTTTGTGAACCGTTTCCACCAACTTGTCCAGGCTGGCTTCCGGAGAGCAGGCCTAAATAGCCTGAGTTTGTTCAGGAAGCCGTTGTAGCCAGATAGCTCAGATCAGGTCATCCCCAACTATCAAGCCCCCGAATCGCTTCATATTTCGAAGCAACTAGGGAGGCGGTCGATCACCTAGTATAAGATTCCTCAAGGGGTGCTTAAATTTTGTAGAATCGCTGGCTGATAGCCGTGATGTCGGCTTCATCTTGAGGCTCTAGTACGGTGTCTCCGAGTCCGGGCTCGCAAGAGCGGAGGAGCTGAAGATGATCAGATACATGATCATCTTCAGCTCCTCCGAGCCCAACGAAAAGACCTTATAGTGAAACTTCGTTAGCGTTACTCCTGTCGCAAACTGGCTCTCCAGCTGGTAAAACCACAAAGCTGGCTCTTGCTGCCAAAACGTGCGGGGTTTAACCAAAGCCGCATTAAGTTGTGGGCAGGACGACGCGCCAGAGTTCTCAATGGCTACCGCTTGGTCAAACTACATCTTTGCGAACTTTACGCGACGGAACCAACGGAAACGCGGCGGAGGGATAAGGTGGCTGAGAAGTTTATATGTGATTTGACATTATGATGATTCACACAATTTTAAATATTGTTGTATTTTACCCTTAAAACACCTTTTGTGGATTCGATATTCTCCACATTCGTGAAATAAAACAGTTTTCTACACCACTAATTATACTTTTATTTACACAAACGATTCTAAACACTCAATCGCGTACACTTTACTGATCGCACTATTACAATTTCGCATCACAATTTCACACAATTGATATTTATACTCCATTATCTGGTGTGGTGATTTTTTTTACATGTGTCTAGGCTATTCTGGATTTGTGTAGACGGTTCTTGATCTGGCTTGTTTTTGGTTCTCGAAGATTAGCGATCCGGCTTCTAGAGGGCTATCGTGTATTTTACGTTTTATCTATTGATTGTTTTCGTTCTTTGAATTCATGTATCAGACAGATATTTCTCGACGTTTGTGGCTATTTCTGTCGCTGATACAACAATATAAGCTTTGTTTGGCGTGCATGCAGCACTACCCCTTCCTTAGACCTGTTCGTCCCGAACAGATTCGTCGTCAGCCATTGCAAGGGGCAAGTCGGTCTAGGTGCAAAACCTGCATTTTCGACCGATGTTTTCGATGTTGCTGCATCCGTTAGACAACATCGTTGAGCCGTTTAATGATGCGGTATGGTCCTTCCCATTTTGGTTGCAGCCTAGCCGCTGGCGGGGGTTGTAGAGCCAGACTAACTCATTTTCTTGAAATCCGGCTGAGTTTGCCTTCAGGTCATACCGCGTTTTCTTCCGGTCCGTGTTTAGGTTTATGTGGCCCCTAACTGCTACGTGAATGGAGTCTAGCCGTTGCTGCAGCTCCAAAACGTACTCTGTTGTTGTCGTCGGATCTTCTGGTGGTATTCCAAATTTAACATCAGCCGGAAGTCTAATATTTCGTCCAAATACGATACGTGACGGCGATTCTCCAGTTGCAGTATGCATCGCTGTTCGGTAAGCCATTAAGAAGAATGGGATATGACGATCCCAATCACGCTGATGGTCTTCTACCATTTTGGCCAAGTGCTCAATCAAGGTTTTGTTGAACCTTTCGACCATTCCATCGGACTGTTGGTGAAGTGGACTGGCTCTCGTATTCTTTATGCCCAAGGTACCACAAAACTCAGTACACACTTGGGATTCGAAAATTTAACATTAATCGATATGTAGCTCGTTTGGGACTTCGTACCTACTTCCCAGTAATCACGATTTGCTCCGCCACTGTAGATGCTTCCTGATTTGGAATAGCATAGACTTCTGTCCATTTAGTAAAATAGTCGGATACTGCCAGCACGTAGCGATTTCCTTGCTGTGACACCGGAAACAGTCCTGCTACATCGATGGGAATCCTTTCAAAAGGGGCTCCAACGTTATAGATCTTCAGCTCACCCCCAGGCTTTCTCCTGGGTCCTTTCACAGATGCAGAGACTGCACATTTCCTACACCCGTCCTGCACATCTTCCCGCGCATGTACCCAATAAAATCATTCTCTTACTTTATTAAGTGTTTTGTTTATGCCCACCTCCTGATGTTCCCTCGTGTATTTCCTGCAAAATTAATTTAATTTTGCTCCGAGGAAGTGCAACCTGCATGCGATGCGCTGACCCATCCGCAGTTTCCCATTTTCTTTTTAGTAGGCCTCCATCAAGATGCAAGGAGTTCAATTGTGCCCATTAGCTCTTTAACGTATGACTTCGACTTGATATGCTTTGCCATTCAGGCCGATGTTCAGACTCCTTCCAGGCTATGATATCCCTTAGATCTTCATCCGCCAGGCGCTCGTCCAATAGTTCCGACTGCGACCATCCTCTTGCTGGTGAAACAGATATCCACTTTACATCGGCATCGACTGCCTTTTCTTCTAACCGATGACAATGCTTGCATTCCGGCTTACATGGACGTCTGAAGCGAGCATCAGCATTTCCGTGCATGGTACCTTTTCGATGGACTATGTTAAAGTTGTATGTTTGCAACCTTTCAATCCAACATGCTACTTGTCCTTCGGGGCTCTTAAAGTTGAGCAACCATCTCAGAGCGGCGTGATTGGTCCTCAATACGAAGCTTTGGCCGTACAGGTATTTATGGAAATGTTTGGTGGTCTTAACTATTGCCAACAGCTCTCTTCGGGTGACACAATAGTTTCGCTATGGGTTGGATAGCACCCAGCTAAAGTAAGCAATCACCCGTTCCTGACCATCAATTTGCTGTGATAAAACCGCACCTATACTTGTATTACTTGCATCAGTGTCCACGATGAAAGTTTTTTGCGGTTTTCATCGGTGCTTCACATAGCTCTTGTTTAAGCTTGTCAAATGCTGCTTGGCACTGGTGGCCGCAGTTAAACGGCTGATTTTTCTCCGTCAGCTGGTGCAAATTTTGGCGATGGTAGCGAAATCCTGCATGAACCGGCGATAGTTCAGAAAACTTCGCAATTGAGGCTTACCTTTAGACACCGGCCAATTTTTAACGGCTTCAATTTTTGTATTGTCGATTTTTATTCCTCCAGTAGAAACCACATGACCAAGGTTTTTCACTTCACTACAGAAAAGGTTACACTTTTTGGGACTTAGTTTCAAGTTAACCGCTTGGGATTCTGACTGACTGTCGAATACGTCCTCCAGGTTTTTTAGGTGTTCTTTGAACTTTCTGCCGATAACAATGATGTCATCCAGGTACACCAAACTGTCTTCCAACTTAGTCCAAGCAATACACGCTCCATGAGTCGTTCAAAGGTCGCAAGAGCATTACAGAGTCGAAACGGCATTACAACAAATTGCCAGAGCCCAGTTCCTACGGAAAAGGCTGTCTTTTCACGGTCACTTCTCTTGATTTCAACCTGCCAGTATCCGCTCTTCAAATCCAACGTTGAAAACCACCTTGCACTGGCTAGAGTATCCATAATGTCATCCATTCTTGGCATGGTGTAGCTATCCTTTTTCGTTACATCATTCAATTGTCGATAATCAACACAGACCCGTGTACTTCCATCCTTCTTTTTAACTAAGACTACTGGCGACGTCCAAGGGCTATTCGTAGGCTCTATGATCCCTTGTTCTTGCATGTCCTGTATCATGTCGGCGACCTCAGCTTGTTTGGCTAGTGGTAAGCGGCGGGGAGCCTGCCAAATCGGTGATGCGTTTCGTGTTTCGTGTATCGATGTTCTTCCGTAATCGTCATCTCGAGTCGAGTGGATATCAGCATAACGTTCAATTAGCTAGACTCCTTGTTGGTACTGTTCGTCGCTTAATTCCGAGGACCGAGGACTCTTTGCTAGCTCATCTATCTTGCTGTTGGGTATCTTTTTGTGCTCAGATTGTATTTCTGCCGTATCCAAAGAAGTGATTGAAGAAACTGGTTGGCAGTCGACGATTACTTCTCCTTTCTTAAGCTTTTTCTCTTGCTCCACTAAATTCAGCACCCTTACAGGAACATAATTCCCCTCCGTGATTGTGATTAGGCTTTTTGCCACCATAAGGCTGCTGACAGCTGGGTTTTGCGTTGGCTACACGATGAAGAATTGGTGGCCCCCAGGATCACCATCCAATGTGGTCCAGATGATGTTTTCCGACTACTTTGGTACTTTGGTGTTTTCGCAGACAACGATTCTCAGTCGGTCGTTTTCATTCCTGTTACCTACGTTTTTCCGCTTGATCACCCTTTCTCGTAAATCCAGGCTGAAACTATCGAGAGCCTAGAAAGTCCATCCCAAGTATACATTCGTCGGTTATATCTGCCACCAGGAACCGAGTTATTTCTCCGTGAACTGGTGCAGATTCGCCTTTTGCTGTACGAATAGGGATTACAAATAAGGCAAGTTTTTAATAAACAGATTGTATTATGTGCCATCATTTCAAAACAACACCAATAAGTAAGTTCAAAACCGCATAATATGTTACTGCGTAGTTACTAATTTATATAATTGATAAAAAAAAACAATAATTACAACAACAAATCGCAACTCTTAAAATTTGAGATGCATAATAAAGAAACCTACAAAAAAACTCTGCCAAAGTTGATTTGTTTTTTTAGGAAGTATGACTCGATACTTGTTGGTGGGACGGTCAATAAATATTAGTACGCCTGCTCCAAATTATGTCCACGAGTGCCTCCACTTTAGAAAAAATTCATTTCTTTTGCAATGGTTTTAATTAGACCAGTTTCTTGCGGCATTTCACGATTAATTATTTTCATACTTTCGCAGCTCTTCTTGTAGCGTCAATTGACGTTTACCCTGTCCTGATTCAATATGGGTATCTACTGGATTCTCCTCATTTCTTTGGCTACCAAGCAAAGGGCTCAACATCTGGATCATTGAAGTAATTGTTTTTAAATATTTGCGTTGCTTTGGATTCAAACATAGAGATTATATTCCATTTGTTAAATTTTCGCTGGCACAATGTGGATTCTAGAGATAGCTTAGCATACCAGATAGCTCGGTATACTGACGCGCTTTTATTCGGTTCAATATTACGATAATCATAGCGTTGGCAAGAATGGACCGTTTTTCTCCTAATTGCCTTAATAAAAATCTTGACGAAGTTTTAGCAGTGCATAAATTTGCATCTCTGCGGCTTAAGGCCTCCGCAGTCAACTTTAAAGCGAGTAAAACTTCAATAATTTTCTGAGTCGAATCAAAGTCAGTTGCTTCTTATCGATCTGGATATTGCAGGTCTACTAATGCCTTCTGTAAAACTATCTTACGAACTTTCTTTATGCATGCGCTGATGTCATAATCCTTTGTCAGATCTAGCGTATCTTGCAGGCGACCGGGTTCAAAGTAGAAAGTTGATTCAGGACCGTCCAAATCTTCGTGGTCATCGTCCAGACTATCAGCTGTTTCATCAACTGTTTAATCTGGAATGGACCTCCAATTATAGAGAACATCGCAAACTGCCAAGTGAATGCTATGCGCCAAACAAATATGTTGCTGTGTATCAAATAGTCTGCCTACTTTTCAAATTTCGTTTGACCCATCAGTTACGATGGTAACAATGTATTTTCCTAGAGAGGCAGCAAACTCAGCAAGACTGTCATTGACATCACTACCCGCACCAAGCTCCAGTAAGAATTTACTGAGTCGATGCTAATATTTAAATAGCACCTATTTGCAGTCGAGGTCCACTCACCAAACGTCAAACTGAACCGTTCACCTGAGATTCTAGCCTGTTTTATCTCACTTTTTATTATTTCCTTTATCCTGCTTCCATAGCCCACGACCTTATTTTTGATTGTTGTTGAGGATTTCGGTAAAACTGTGTACGCAGTCGCTAGTATTAATTTCCTCAAATCATTCGAAGTAACGAATACACTAAATGCGAAACAGCCCATACTTGTAAAGGTCATTTCATTGTGATCATGGTTCCCTTCTTGTCTATAAATCAGCATAGACAACGTATATCGTCTCTAAAGCTTATCAAAGCAGAGAATATTGATACGGGAAACTCGATCTTTTTGCGGAATAAGCGTCCGAAGCCGAATCAAATTGGAATGGTTTTTTGCGGAATGATTAAAGTTGAACAAATTTTTATTGACATTGAAACTTTTATTTGACAAAGTGGTTTCGAAAGTATGCACTGATTCTCATCAGACACCAGCACACAGTGCATACTTGACTGATGTGACCACTTGCAGTTGGAAATCATTAACTTATATTTACGCTAGTTGTGACAAATTTTAACATCTCCGATTTATATCCATCTATATAATTTACTTGTAAAGGTCATTTAATTGTGATCAGCGTTGTCTATGCTGATTTATAGGGAAGAACGGAACCATGATCAAAATTAAATAACCTTCTTTTCATTGCCTATGTTGCGGATGAAGTGGATCGCGTTGCGTGATTGATTTCAACGATTTACGCACTAGTCAGCACCTCTCAATATGATCCACTCAAACTCCCCTATTTTCTTCCCACGACCAACGTTTTCACGTGTCTTCGCAATCTTTCGATCGGCACAAAACTTCTTTATCGCGCGTTCTCATCAATTCCATTCCGAATTATAAATCAGGCCTCCACTTGATTTATATACAACAAGTATTTCAGATTCGATGTGATTCAAATCGTTGACATGGATTTTACTTCAAACGGGATCTCTGGTAGTCAACGCAATAAGATCACTAGAATCAAATTGGAGTCGACATATTTTGTAGTTTTGAAACTCAATTAAAATGCCCATGACACATGTCACTTTCTTATTTTTTCCTCTGATTTGAAATCACGACATATGTATGTACTTCGAACGGCATAGGGACTGTTGCATTTGGCGATGGGCATGCAAAATCAGTATCTTGCCCCGGAAAAAAATAACGTTAAAAGGTCTTCCCTTGGCGACCGCTCGAATATGACCTTTTTCTGATTTGGGACGTGACCGTGTACAAAATTCACTTTTACCTACTGCAAGGACCGTGAAAAAGAAAAGAAAAAATCTCAACTCAGATTCGACGACGACGATGACGGACTCGCTCAACCACGGCCACGATCTCCTCGAGACTCTTGATCGAGACCCTCCAGGCCAGGCTTGGAACTCGACTCGAAAGCAAGTTTCGATTACGGTACCTTGTTTTCGATTCGAATCCTAAGTCAGTCCATGTGCTTAGATCGGATCCCAAGTCAGGCCATGTGCATAGATCGGATTAACTGTAACTTGTTATTTTTCATGATCGAGACAACAAGTTACAGTTAGTCCGATCGAAAAATGTGTTTTTTGAGGCGCGTTACAGTGCGCGTCGAAATAATCCGTTCAGAAATTTCAGATGAAATTTTTGGATGCTACAACACAGGTCTTTCCTCAAGGGCAAGTGCGTGGAAAGAGCTGAAGGATGGATGTAGTCTATGAACGACAATGACGTGAATTTTTACTATCCAATCCTTTATGAAAAAAACGTGAATGAATGCAATTAGTTAAGGGGTGTTATATTAATAATCTTCACAAGTCGAGAGTTCTGCTTAGACTGACTTTATTTCCAAATCTCAATACTTACTTTCTAACTTACACTAATACTTATAAATAACTTACCTAGAAGAGAGAGAAAGTTACAATAATACACCACGTCTGCTCTTAAGTTTTTAATGTATTTGTCCATTTTGGATTCGTTTAGTTACATTGTTCATGTTTTTTTTTATTTGTTTCATCATCAGCATTTGGTTCATCAGCATTTATATTGTTTTGAGATTGTAATGCATCGTCAATGGAAAGTTCGTGCGCTTTTATTTCTTCAGGCTCATTGCTAACTGGTGTTCCTAATGCAGATTCACTTTGCTTAAACTGAAATCTGGACATATGCGCTTTTGGGGTGCTCATTAAGTTCTTATTTGAAGGCTTCGATTTGTTATCAGGCGGAACATCGGTGAAAGACTCACTTTTATTTATATATCTATCACCACTAATTTTCAATAAGTGCTAACGATTTCTTCTATAATTTGTATTGCTACTGTTCTCTTTGATTAAATAAGAGTTAGGTTGTTCGCATTTGTCAACGACTCTGCCTTGGGTCCAATTTTTAACTTGGGGATGTTTTTTGAACAAAACTTCCTCGTTTACATTGATAGTGGGTAGTCTTTTTGCATGCTTAATGTAGTACATTTTCATTTTGTCTTTCTTGATTTGTAAGTTATTTTTATGCCCTGTTTCATTTATGACTTCGGGTTTTAGGTTTTGCAACCTGACTGGTAATTTTGTTCTCAGATTCCGAGACATGAGGAGCTTAGCTGGAGAATCGAAATTGCTTTTAGGAGTATTTCGATATTGAAGTAGACCTATGTATGGATCTGTTCCAGACTCTTGGCATTTAGATAGAATGTTTTTTATTGTTTTCACAGTACTTTCAACTAACCCATTAGATTTTGGATAATATGGACAAGTTGTTACACTTACAATGTCCCACTCATTCAAAAAAAATTTGAATTCTTTTGAGTTGAAAGAGGAGGTCCGTTATCGGAAATTAAAATTTTAGGTATTCCATGCCTTGCAAAAATCGATTTCAAATGAGTTACCACATTGTTAGCGGTTAGATTTTTGTGTAATTTTGCACTTTCTACATATTTAAAAAAATAGTCAACAACTTATAGGTAGGTATCATTTCGCCATTTCAACTCTTCGAAGTCAACTCCTAATTTCTCACACGACAAAGAAGAAATTGAGTGTGGTGTCAATGGCATCTTTGGATTTGCAGGTCTAAGTGTTTTGCAGAACATGCAACTTTGCACAACATTTTTAATATCATTTGTCATGCATGGCCAGTATACAATGTCTCTTGCTAAATTCAAACATCGGTTGATTCCCAGATGTCCTTCATGAATTTATTTTAAAATATCTGCTCGCATTCTCGTGGGAATGACAAGACTTTTATTTTTAAAGATGAGATCGTCAACAACTGTTAACTCCTCTCTGATGCTAAAATAAGGTTGGGCTAGGCGCTTAGTATTGCTTACCGTATCAGGCCACCCTTTCAAACAATATTCTTTAACTAAAGCTTCATCTTCTTGAGTTAATGTTCTGATCTCCTGCAGCCTTTTGTCGGTCACAGAAATCTGCGAAACAACTGAATTCACATGAAGGCTTATCTCTCTATCGATATTTTGAAAATTTAAATCATGTTGGTTACACGCCCTAGATAAAGTATCTGCAATGTAAAGATGTTTACCAGGAACGTAAATAACTTTGATATTGTACATCTGTAGTTTCAAAAGAATCCGTTGAAGACGCAAAGATACTGAGTTTAGAGGTTTGCGAAAAATTGGAATCAATGGTTTGTGATCTGTTTCCACAGTCACGAATTGACCGTATCTATGAAATTCATTGCAACCAAAGTAGATAGCCAAAAGTTCCTTTTCTATTTGAGAATAATTTCTTTGTGTTTCAGTTAGGGTGGAAGATGCATACGCAATCGGGCGGTTTTCATGCATTAATACTGCATCCATGGCGTCATATGATGAATCTACAGACAAAGTAATAGGTTTGTTTGGATCGAAATGACAGTACAGGAGTAGTGCTTATGAGTTCTTTTATATTATTAAACCCTTTCTCGTGTTCAGGGAACCATCTCCACAATGTCTCCTTTTTCAATAGATTTCTTAAGTGAAAAGTCTCTGCAAAAATATTTTTCATGAATGGGCCTAAATAATTCACCATGCCATGTGTTTGCATGTTGTTGATGGCATCAATTTTTGACGGATCGGAAGAAACTCCATCGCAGGAAAATATGTGACCTAAATATTTAATTTTTTTAGACCGAATTCACATTTTGATTTATTAAATTTCAGACCTACTAGCCTTGCTCTTTCAAGTACAAGTCTTAGTGTCTTATCATGTTCTTTTTTTACCGAAAATGATAAAATCATCTATAAATATTTCAAGTCCTTCAATATCACCGAATAATTTATTCATCACATACTGAAACTCTTTTGAAGCTGTTTTTATGCCACACGGCAGCCTCAAAAATCTATACCTTCCGAAAGGAGTATTAAAAGTGCACAGAAATGAGCTTTCATCATCGAGTTCAAACATCCAAAACCCCGAATCCGCATCAAGTTTGCTGAAATATTTTGCTTGAGATAGTTGCGTTCGTATATATTCTATGTCCGGCATCACATCTTTTGAGCTAACAATAGCTTCATTCAAGTTTTGTGGGTCTAAACAAACTCTCAAACTGTTGTTACTTTTTTCTACTAATACAACTGAACTTGCCCATTCCGTGGGCTCATTAACTTTTTTTATCACTTCTAATTTTTCCATTCGATTCAATTCTTGTTTGTATTTATCTGAAAATTTGAATAGTACTTTTCGCGGTGGGTCTATTTTAGGCTTAATATTTTCTTGTATTTGAATAAGAACTTTATCTGTTAATCGCCCTAAACCTTCAAAAATGTCTGTGTATTCAAGTAGTATATTTTCATAGTGACTTCCATTAATATTGACTTGACAACTTTTTGAATTAGATTTAAGTTTTTACATGCTTGAAACCCTAAAATTGCCATATTACCTGTATTGACTACGAAAAAATTGATCATAACTTTATTTTCATTTAATTTGCAACGGATGCATATAATTCCTATTTTCAACTCTTCTCCACTATATGATATTAGCTTCATGTTTGTAATTTGTATATAATTTTTACTTATACCTAGTTTCTTAAGGCAGTATTCTGGTCTAGAGACTTGATTTTTATGTGATTTTACGGACGCAATAAAATAAAACAATAAACATTTTTAGTTTCCTTTTTTTTCTCAGTTATTTATTAACATATAAAGAGTATGAAAATGTATTCAGCAAACAAAAAAATTCAAAATTGATATAGTTACAGGCCAGCAAAGTAGGGAGTAAAAAAAAAAATTGGCTCCTGGTTGACATGATTCCAATTCTCCTGATCATCTGAAACATAAATTTTTGATGAATGCTTTAAAAAGAATGATGTAGATTTCGTCTGACGTAGGCAATTTGAAAAAAAAAACTTTTTTCGCAAAATGGCGTCCATGTAAAAAAAAATCATTTTTTTGACTCATTTTCTCAACTTTGGGAATTTTTTAAAAAGAGTAAAAGCAAAATTTTCAAAAACCCCTACGTCCGACCAAACCTGTAAGTGTCGAGAGGGTATGTGCAAAATTTGAAGTAAATCGGTTTATTAGAACTTGAGATACCATGTCAACCGTATCCAAAAAAGTAGTTTCGAGAAAAACGCGTTTGAAGTTTGGACTCTCATTTCGGGCGGTGTAAGTCGTTTAATGATATGTTATACTTACAGTTTTTTAATCGGAGATCCCTTCCTCATACAATGTTCCCCCTTCTATTTCAAACGCAAAATTTCCTGAAGCTCTTTCAGCCATACCAGCAATTCGAACCTCTTTAGAAGCTTCAGAGGCTCGGAGCTCGGAGCGGGTTATTCGTTGCTGATCCCGTTTCTTGGCGAACGCATGACTTTCAGGTCCGATTTTTATGTTCATGGTTTCCATAATTTTTAAAAGTGGTAAAAAACCTTCATTAAAAATACAAACAGCTATGTTGTTCGCTATTTCAATGGTGTGGCTTCCAGCGTGTATATGTTTAGGTGAAAAAGTCCAGATTAGTGAATTCAATGATTCATTATTATTCTGGGTTTCTGAACCTAAACATCTGGTCAGCAAGTTTTCCGAAGACTAATCCTCGTATAATGGCTTTATTACCTCCAATACTTCTTCACTCAATGGTGGATTCTCATGAACAAAGTCTTTTAGAATACCCTCAAAAACAGCTTTTTGCCATTTACACCAGCTGGATTCTCCAGGTGGACAATACTGGTGCTGTGGATTTTCATCAGTGGAACTTTTGTGGTAATAAGTAGCCCACACTTCTTTCTTCATATTTTCAACAGACTCAGGGTTTCGGCGAATAGCTAAACCATAGTATAAAGTCAATTCATTTATTACTTTGTCCGTTAATTTTACAGGGCCTTTACCACAAATACCAGAATTGTTTTTTTTAACTTTTCGTAGCCTAGAACCCATCCTTTTCTGCACATATCCAACACACTCTTTCTTTATCACTACAGGATCACTATCATATGGGTCTATGTTGAGAATGCCTTTGAATGTTTTCGAGTCACCGTCTCCGACGTATTTTGCATATTTGACTCCATGCTTTTCAACTGACCGTTTGAACATTTCAATTACAGCGTCGACTTCCATTTTTCCGGAACTTCCTTTATGATTTATTGTGGAAGAACTCTTATGTTCTTCATACCAATCATTGTAAGCCTCAATATCTGTATTTTTTTTTGTTTCCACAAATTACACTCTTGACAAAAGCTGAATATAACAACCGTATTAATTACTTTCTTGCTGTATTTCCCGATAAGTGTCGTAACTCCAAACAGTGAGCTGAAACCTCGTTTCTTCCACGTACCATCACCAGAGACAGTCAAATGTGTAGGGCCAGCCTCAGGTTCAGAGGCTTTCGTTAGCTCTTTTTCTTCCTCAGCAGCTTTTGAAATTATGATATCATAAACTGCACGTGCAGCGGTCTGCAAATTTTCCAGACAACTGTAGTACGTACTAATAGATATTTCTTGGCAAATATCCATCATGGTGCAAATATATTAATGCCTTCTCTTCCTACACCTAAAAGTCTCATTGTTACGACGATTCTCCGATTAATTTCATAAGCTTTATTGGTGAAAGGTGATGAATTGATGTATTGTGAAGCATCACAAATGCATTGCAATGCAATTTTAAATCCCAACCCACGAGGAGTATTTCGAGAAAATTTAATGTTTTCCTTGCATATAGCACCAACAACTACCGCAGACAAAGCCGTAAAAACCGAAAAAAATTCTAAAACACAATATCCGTAGGTATTTTCTATTTTAATTTCAATGTCTTTCGAACTTTTTAGTTTCACTGCTGAAGCACTCATAAAACTTGCACCTTGCTCCATAGAATAGCGATTACTTGGGATTTTTCTTTTTCTCTTCCTATCAGGACGCAAATTAGACCCTTTTACACTTTTTCTGTCCATTTTACACTAAAAATTCAAAATTAACACTGAAAAAACTACACAGTGAACGACGATTGAAACTAAACCAAACTGAACACCAAACATCAAAATAAAAATAACAAAATACGTTACACTGACCTTCCGGGAACTCCTTTTTCAGGTATATATTGGCTTGACGATTAAACTAACTAATGTATATTGTAAAAAAACATACATTAGAATGACTTTCCAGGCACTCCTTTTTCAGGTACATATCGGCGAAAAAACAGTTCATATGAAGTAGCTTTCATCCAGGTAATCGGATAATACCTACCGTCTACTAATGATTTGCTCCGGCAGCATCGGTTTAGTCGGCATGTCGGAAAAATCACTGTAACTCCGAAAATAATTCGAATTTCGAAAAATCCTCTTAATGAGTTATTCTTAAAGGTCTAAACTTTGAAAATATGCAAAAAAAACGATTTCTTCAAATTTCTAGACCAGAATACCCCCTTAAACTGTGTAACCGGAATTATGTTCGCTTCTGCACCAGTGTCAAGAATTAATAGTGAGTGTTGTGGTCCAGCAGTCACTCAATTTCTTATCAGTATTGATAGTGCCGATAAAGAGCTCATCTGACGAGTTATATTTTTGAATTGTGACTTTTTTACATGTACACGGGTAGAGCGACAAACACTAGCAAAATTATTACTTTTCTTACATTTATTGCAGGTTTTTCCTGTATTTTACTTTACTTTTCCTTTACTTTTTCATTTACTTTGTGTTTGAAGCCACATTTACCACATTCAATTGTATTGGTATTACAAGTATTATGTTGCTCGTTCGCAAAACTTTTGCCCCTTGACGAGCGCAGCGAATAATGCTTACAGTTATTGATTTTATGTTTATTGCTTGTTGTGCTAGTGATATTCTGCGAAGATGATTTATGTACAGCCGCTATTGTATTAGAATATTGATGTGTGTCAGTATCTAATACTTTGATTTGGTTACTAGTTTGTTCTAGTATAAAAGCAATTTCAGTAGCCTTAGTGAGGGTAATGTTCCCTTCCTGCAACAAACGATCCCGAATTTTATTGTTGGCTTGGTTGAGACCACAAATGAAAATGTCTTTGACTATGTCAAATTGCAAACCACCTAATTCACATGAAGAATTTAAGTTTTTGAGTTCCGTTATGAACTCCGTTATTGTTTCATGTGAAAGCTGTTTTCTTGAAAAGAATTTATGGCGTTCCATTGCCAAGTTCTTCTTTGGAGAACAATATGCCTCAAACTTATCAATAATTCTATCATATTTTACCTTATCGAATTCCTCACCAAAGTAGTAGGAAATAGGAAGAGCCGCTGGCCCAAGTAAATGAAGAAATACTGCCACCTTCTTTGAATCGGGTTCCGCTTAGCCTGTCGCTCTTAAATATATCCTAAATTGTTGCTTCCAATTTTTCCAATAGTCTACTAGATTAGTCTGTTGACTCAAATCCAACGGTGTGATTCCTGGGAATGTCGTTTGATACTCCATAGTGATATTACTCGCTTCTCGAACGTTCTGTTTCACTTATTGTCACTAGATACGTTTTACCGAATTACTGGATTGTTTTACCCACGTTTAACCGACGTTTTACCGGCTGCGCCATGTTAATAATCTTCACAAGTCGACAGTTCTGGTTAGACTGACTTTATTTCCAAATCTCAACACTTTCTAACTTTCACTAATACTTATAAATAACTTACTTAGGAGAGAGAGAAAGTTACAATAATACAACAAGGGGAACATCGTGAACAATTGTGTACTAGATTAATTGTGGAAGTATCTTCGGAAGAGGAAATAGTGAACTTTGTCGATACTTCTACATTGGGGCAGGAGTGACACCTAAAATAGGCGCAAATGGACGATCTCCAAATAAAATTTGGTATCAGATCGTGAACGGGTGAACTTAGTGGGCTTATCACTTAGTGATGTCTTTCGCATGAAAGACGCCCAATGATCGTCTATTTTGGTCAGCTAGCTGGTAATAAGCACCGCCGATCTTCTTGATTACCTTACTAGTTAAAAACTTCCGGTCCAGCTTTGAATTGTAGTGCGCAGCTGCATCACTTTGCCGGAAGTTAAGTCTGAAGACCATTTCGCCAGTTTGATATAGACCAGCCGGGAACGAAAATTATAGGCCTTGGCATTGCTAGACTGGGCTTTGGTGGTGAGGTCGCGGATGGTTTGTCGTAGGAGTGCGAGGTGGTAAGGCGTTTTCGGGGTCCTCCAGGAGATGGAGTTGCCGCAGAAGAGCGTAAGTGTGGCCATGGGTGAGAATGGGTTGTCCGAAAACTGCTTGGTAAGGCGAAGTCCCTATGGTTGCGTGTGGGGCTGAGCGTAGTACGCACAGGATCCACATAGTGCGCAGGATCCACATAGGACCGGATCGCTGCTAGGACGT
Organism: Nemotelus pantherinus; assembly: GCA_963978885.1. Taxonomy (NCBI): domain Eukaryota; kingdom Metazoa; phylum Arthropoda; class Insecta; order Diptera; family Stratiomyidae; genus Nemotelus; species Nemotelus pantherinus. Next base: position 135,817,758 of record OZ022264.1, on the reverse strand, counting down.
TCGGAGGTGTTGGCCTGAGGGGAATACACGGCGGTTAACGTGTGTTCGATACCGAATTCCTGTAGAAAAGATGTGAATAGCGAGGACCGAAATTGTACGCCGTTGTCAGACACAATGGTTTCTGGGACGCCGACAAGGTGGAATACTTTCTTCCGTAAGATGTCCACTACTGCCTCCGCAGTGAATTTTCGAAGCGGCTCAATGAATGGGAACCACGAAAGGTGGTCGAGAACGATGAGAGCTCCAATGTTATCAGACTTGGACTTCGGGTAGGGGCCGATAATTTCAATATACAAGCGCTGGAATATGCGCTCGGGAACGGACTGAAGCGTCATTGGTGGTCGAAGGGTGTGTGAAGGAGCTTTGGTGGTTTTCCAGGTGATGCAGGATCCAACATACGCTTTAACTTTAAACCATTGCCGTAATCGGCCGAGGGTTTTGGCTACGCCACCATGCGCACTCAAGGGTGGATCATGCGCTCTCTTCACTAGTTTTGCCGTCATCTCGACGGAACCCAAAACTTCCAGGCCAATTCTTCCTGCAGTCCGTTTCCGGTCGCATACTCAGTACGCTTGTATATGTACCCATCTACTAGTTTTAGGTCCGGCAGTTGGTGTTGTTCTGCCTGGACTTTTGCCGCTAGCTCCATATAAGAAGCGCTCTTGAAATGCGGCGAAGTCAGGTCTAGTTACATGGGAGTCTCATCGCACTCCGCCGCCGTCAAAGCCTCGGCAGAGAACATGCGTGACAAGGAGTCCGGCACTAAGTTTTGGCTTCCCTTTCGGTGGACGATGGTAAAGTTAAACCCTTGAAGTATAAGGGCCCACCGGTCTAAGCGACCATTTAGATCTGGTTGGTGCATTAGCAATTTTAGGGAAGCATGGTCGGTCACGATTTCGAATTCATTACCTTCCACGGAGGCACAGAAGTACTTGATTGCCAGCACCGATGCCAGACATTCTTGCTCAGTGACGGTGTAATTTCGCTGAGCGGGAATCAGCTTGTGTGACATGTAGGCAATGAGGGCTTCAGCTCCGTCTTCTGTGCGTTGCACCAGTACGGCAACTACTCCATGTTGACTTGCGTCACATTGGATGGAGAAGGGCTTGTTGTAATCGGGGCTGTGCAACACTGGGGCTGAAGCAAAGCTGAGTTTCACTTGCCTGAAAGCATTTAGCCTCTCATCGGTCCACACAAACTGACTCCGCTTAGAAAGCATGTATGTCAGTGGTGTCGACAAAGACGTATATTCCCTGACGAAGCGCCGATACCAGCCGCAGATCCCCAAAAATCTCCGCAGCTGCTTTGTGGTCGTCGGAAGAGTAAAATCCATAATGGATTTCACCTTGTCGGGGTTCGTCTGAATCGTGCCCTTACCAACAATGTGGCCAAGGTACTTGACTTCTCGCAACAGGAACACTGTTTTCCACATTGATAGTAACTCCAGCTTGTCGCAGATGGAACGCGACCTGATGAAGAACCTACAGGTGGACGTCAAACTGTTCGGTTATTACCAGTAGCTCGTCGAGGTACACGAATAACTGGTGCTTTAGTTGGGGCGGAATGGCCTTGTCCATCAGTCGTGACGTCGTTTGAGGAGCATTACACAGCCCAACCAGTATCACGACAAAATGGTAAAGGGGTCGCCCGGGCACAGTGAAGGCTGTCTTCTCCCTCGACTTCTCATCTAAAAGGATCTGCCAGAAGGCATCCTTTAGATCAAGGCTGGAGATGTAATTTGTCTTTGGAAGTCGGTTGAGAATACTGTCGATGAGCGGCAAAGGATAGGCATCCTTCACTGTGACCGAGTTGATCTTCCGGGCATCCAGGCATAAGCGCACCTTCGAGGGCTTGACCACCAACGTTACCGGTGAAGACCATGCACTCTTCGACTCTTCGATTACGCCTAAAGCATATCGCACACTATTCCGACACGACACGTCACAACACGACACGACAAAAATCTGTGAGAATAAATTGTATGTAATTGTATGAACGCCCGCACACTTGACCAACACGTCACGACACGACAGGACAGCCAAAAATTTTTGTCGTTTGGGATGTTCGAATTTAATCCAATCCGACAAATGATGTACGTCGTTGTAGCGGGTCGTGTCGGTTAAGTGTGCGGCCTTTCATATAGCTTCATAGATTTTATGATAAGCATCAGTTGTCGTTCGGCAGTTTAATATTTAAAAAAAAATTACGAATTGGAAATGGATGAAGTAAATTTTTTTGGTCAGAAAATAGATAGAGCTGTATGAAATAAGTTCAAAAAATTACAATAAATCACAAAAGAAGGAAAATATATGAGAAGAATTTGCTGAGAAAATTTCAATTTTAATTTTTTGAAATGCTTCACATTACACACTTTCCATTGTATTGATCATAATGCATTTTCTGAACAATTCATGATAAGCATCAGTTGTCGTTAGGCAGTTTGATATTAAATAAAAACTACTGGGTGGCGCAAAAGTTTCTGTCCTTAGTATTTCCTGTACAACATTTAACACAATTGAACCAACATAATATATAAATAGCATGAATTATGCCCTCTTTCGTTTTCAACACAGTCTGAAATTTGTTTTCTGAAACTTTCACATAAAGTTGACTATTTACCATTGTTATCAATTCGATCCGCTGAAGAAATCCAAAGTTTTTCAGGTTTTATAAAAGTTCGATACATTAATCCTCTTTGAATTTTCGTACCTGTTTTTACCGACTCTAAAACAACAACAGTCATTATTTTGGTATCATCACTGAATTAATTAAGGTTATGTAGGTTTAAGAAAAATAGAAGAGGGTTTCAAAATTTGGATAGCTTTTTCCCATTAATTTATTCGGGTTGATTTTTCATATCAAAGAGCAGAAACTTTTGCGCCAGTCTGTAGAAATAATTGTATGAAATAAGCTCAAAAAGTTACGAAAATAACCAAAAGAAGACAAATAGATGGGAAGAAATTATAATTAATCTCAGTTTTATAATTTTTTTAATTTTTAACAATTCACATTTTCCATTGCATGAAACATAATGCATTTTCTGAATACTTTTCACAAACTGATGTGTCGGCCGGTTCGGTATAGTGTGCGTTGGTCTACCGACTGTCGTACGACATTTTTCTATGTTGTGTCGTGTCGTGACGGAATAGTGTGCGACGGGCTTAACGCTAGCATCCTCTCAATTTCCTGGTATAGGAGCTTTTCAACCGCTGGTGACACAGAGAAGTGTCTCTCTTTGCTGGGTTTCTGGTCACTAGTGTCGATCTAATGACGGATGAGCGTCGTTTTCCCCAAACTCTCATCAGCAAATGAAGGAAAGCAAGCGATCGCAGTCTTAAAGTCTGCGATACTGCTCCTGTGTGAGAGGGTGGGCGCAATCGTCGAGTGCGGTGAGGCTGTTGATGGTGTCGACCTGTGGTGGTGGCGCAAACAGGTCTGTGGCCAGGGCGAATAGATGGACGAAATCCACTCCCACATAAAGTTTTTGACTGAGAGTGGGGATGATCCACAGCGTCAACGTCTTGGCGAGCCCACGGAACATGATGTCAGCTGATACTCCGCCTACGGCTTGATGATGAGTCCCTTCAGCTGTCTTCAACCCAAGAGAAGCTCTTTTCCAAGGAACCGCGTTTCTCTCGAGGAATGAGCGAGCCAGATCGGCCGCCATCACGCTCACGTTGGCCCCCGTGTCGATCAAGCCCGATGTCAATTGACCGAACAACAGAACCTGTGCGTAGGGTCGGACGTCCCCATGAGGCACATCCAACAAAGTGGCACAATCCAGCTGGTAACGCCAACGTCGAAATTGAGCGTGATAACGCCTCATTCGCAACGTTGAGCGTTTTGGCACGTGGCGAGTTTTCGTATTGACATTAATTTCGGTAGCAAAAATTCGGTTTCGAACCGCCGTGTATTTCTTTAACCGCAGGTGGTAGGGTAAAAATGCCAACAGTGAGGGACGGAACGAATCAGATGAATGTATAAGTAATTCAGGTAGTTGTAGAGATACACCAAGGGGTGATAAGGACAGATCAGGTGATGGCAACACGCCAGGATGTCCAGAATCAGGGGGGTTGCCTTGGTGAATGTTGGGTCGACTTCTCATCTAAAAGGTCGACCCGTAGCAAAAGACACGCCTCTCTTCCAGGCAGTCGTCAAACTTGTGTCCAACCTTCCTACAATTCCAACAGGTAGGCAGGACCGTCGCGGTGCAAATTTCCGTTTCCCGGAGACCATCCTCCAACTGGTCTTGGGGCTCCTCTTCCAAGGCTTCCTGAAAATGTCTCCTAGGCGCAGACCGGCGGCGGCCTCTGAGCTCCAGCTCGAAGCTCTCCACTCGATGAACGGCCTGGCAGAGCATCCGGACAGAAGGCAAATGGATTAGCAGCAGATCGCGGTGAATCTCCGGGCCTGAGAGTTTTCGACCTTGCCCCGCCCGTCGAGAGGACTTGTCCCGCGTCGAGGGGGAGCCTCAGTGCTCCACGGCACAAAGGACAGTCAGAATTGCTCTGTAGCCACTGTTCCAAGCAGCTCTTGCGGAACCGATGGTCACACTTTGTGGTATGTGTTGTTTGAGAACTGGTGAACTGCTGCTGACAAATGGAGCACTGAGACTCCACCTCCACACTCGCCAAGTCCTCGCTACTGTGTCGCTGCGTCATTTTTGGCAAAAATGAAATATTTATTTTCCTGAGAAAAATCGATTATAATAGCTAATGTGTACGCTCGCGTGACTAACAGAATCAATACTCTTATAATCTATAGGTGGGTTGCTAAGAATTCAATTGTAGCAAACCCCGAAATATTAATATAGTACTGTTGCACACTTAGTAGTGTGACTAACTCTTAGAGAAAAAGTTATTTCTAAAATTGATATTGCACGAACTTTCTAAAAAGAATTCTAATCATTAATGACAAATAAAGCTAGTGCAACCCATTACCAAGTGGCGAACAATTTTTTTTACAAATTTCAATGAAGTTAGGCCTTCTTTTTGGGCTAGACCCAATCATAACTTCCCCTGTCAGGTCCGCTGGCTGGCTGGTTGGTTGGTTGATGAACGATGAAATTTTACCTTACGAAATTTAACAAATTTAAGTTGGATACAAAATATTCTACTTTACGAAATTTAATAAAGTTAAGTTGGATACAAAATTCAATAAAAAGTTGATAAGGGTCGCTTCCCAAAAGGGAAACGCCAATTACGGAGGTCTGTCCGCCTCCTGCGAAATCGCACAAAAGAGAGGAGTAGGGAAAACAAATCAACTATGTTCTTGTTTGGCTCAGATCCAGCCATTAGTCTAAGTCTGGCCAAGCTGCAGGGACGTGTAGGTAGCGCACGCCAACCCCACGTAATCCACCACAGGTTGAACCAAACCCGAGCCAAAAGCCGAACCTGAGTCAAACAGTAAATAGAAAATATGGTTTGGGATAGCTTCTCGCCATAAAGTGGGGCAGGGGCCCTTCAGATGACCTGGACAGGAATGGCGGTAAGCCACCAATTCCTGTAGTCCGAGGCCAACCTCAGGGTTGCTCCCAGAGCCAAAAACCTCGAAGAAAAAACAAACAGAAAGGGACAAATTACAAGAAAATTGAATCTAAAGGGATTGGATTGGGGAAGGATATTTGCGGCTATTAGGGAAGAGTGAGCTGTGCATGTCTTGTTAAAAGGGATTGTTCTATCGAACGAAACAGAATTGAATCGCAAGGGAGGCGATTCTAAGACATGCAAGTGAGAATGGAAATTGTTGAGGTAAAGACGTAAAGTCTGAGGGGAGTATGAGTCGAAACTCATAAACTATTTTCTCACTTGGGTGGGGTTACCCAAAAACAAGTTTCGGGCCCCACATTGGGCGCCATTTGTAGCGAATATAGAAATTGAGAGGAGGCCTTAGTACAACTCAGAACAAGACCGAAGTCCAGAACCAAGAGTACTAAGGTCGAAAGTGGAATGGATGGAAAAAAAAAGAATTGCCAGCTCGCTGCGAATGGGGTGTTCTTGAAAAATGGAGTTGGTTTGCTCTCAAAAAAACGGTATGCTACGTGTAATTCATCCGTCATTGCAGGGTAGCCGCAAACTGGTATAATAAATATACTCAAAAAGAGAAGGGGGGCTTGGTTCCGTAAAGGAAACCACCTGTGGCTCTGCAACATGGGCTGACTAACCAGACCCAGTGTACGTGTCGACGCAGGGAGCCACAAAGCTGAAAAATTTTATGTGGGAAAGGGGAAGAAATACTGCCTTTCTTTTCGCAGGAACCCGGGTGAGGCAGACAGCCCCGGGCCCTCCATAATGGTGGAGCCCTGACCTCCGATGGTCTGGGGTCCTCCACCCACTGACATTGCCCTTTATATTTATTTATTTATTTATTTATTAATGTCTAAATCAACAGAACAAATCCAATTATAGATTAGACATAACAAAAAAGAAAACAATTATATATATATATATATATATATATATATATATATATATATATATATATATATATATATATATATATATATATATATATATATACAAAGAAAAAGAAAAATTAAAATTAAGTTAAATTCAGAAAGGAAAAGTAATTAAAAGCAAAATCGACCAAAAACAAGATAAAACAAAAGATTAAATTCTGACATATTTCATGTATCTGATAGAACGTTATTCTTTAAAATATTTTTAAACACTGCTAATGTTCGAGGCAGAGGACCAAGGTTAAGGTTATTATGCTGACGAGGCAAACGCAAAAGGGGAGAAAAGAAATAGGTGTCAGTACGGGCAAATGTAACGTTAAATTTAAAAAATGTTCTATTAGGACGGCCAGAATCTCTAACAGAAAGGTGAATGCTGGGGTCCACCAATATACAGCCGTTGAAAAGTTTAAAGAGGAGGCACTCGTCGAGGAACACTCTTCGTGACTCAAGGGAAGGAATTTGAAGGATGGAAAGGCGCATACTGTAATCGCAATACGGAATACTGAACTTGTAGAACAATGAGCGGGTGAATCTGCGTTGCACGGATTCAACCGCAGCAATCAAGTAACCGTAATGTGGACACCAAATTTGGCAACAGTATTCAAGAACACTACGAACGAAGGAAAAAAACAGATATAGAGGAGTGGAAAGATTAACAAAACGTTTAGAGGATCTAAGGATGAAGCCGGAAAAACGAGAAGCCTTGGCAGTGACGTGTAAAATATGCAAATCGAACTTCAACTTGGAATCGAAGATCACGCCTAGGTCCTTGAAACTAGCAACAACATTGAGAGGGGAGCCGAGGACAGAGTAGGAGAAGAGAAGAGGGGATGTTTTGTGGGTGAAAGACATTTGATGACACTTCGAAACATTCAAAGTGAGAGAATTCGCTGCGCACCAGGTAGCCAAAGTATCCAAATCTTTCTGCAATAAGGAACAGTCACTAGCGGATTCTATCACTCTGAAAATTTTGAGATCATCAGCGTACAAAAGACAGGGTGAATTAAAGAGGGAAGGAAGATCGTTAACAAACAAAAGGAACAATAAAGGACCAAGAATGGATCCTTGCGGAACTCCTGAGGTAGGAAAAAAGGGTGTAGAAGAGCAAGAGTTAACAATCACAACACAAGAACGATCACAAACGTAGGAGGAGAACCAAGAAAAGAGGGCACCAGAGACACCAAACCCTGCTAACTTTGACAGAAGAACAACATGGTTCACAGAATCGAAAGCCTTGGCAAAGTCTGTATATAGGACATCTACTTGCTTTTGCTTATCAATTGCGGAAGCAACGGTGTTTGTAAAAGACAATAAGTTTGTAACCGTTGACTTACCTTTAACGAATCCATGTTGTTCACTGGCCAGCAAGGGCTGAATAAAAGGGTACACTCTATTGTAAACTACTCTTTCGAGAAGCTTACTAAAACATGGCAGAAGGGATATAGGACGGTAATTGGGGATGGAAGAAGTATCGCCAGCTTTATGAATGGGGAATATGTTGGCGGATTTCCAAAGGGCAGGAAAGGTACCGGTGGAGATGCTAATGTTGAAAATTATTGACAGAGGAACACACAAAGAGGAAGACAGTGATTTGGTAAAAAAATTTGGAATGCCGTCAGCACCGACGCTAGCACTTCCATCGAGGGACAACATTAATGATTCGACTTCCAAAGGATTAGTTAAAGCAGTGGAAAGGGTACGATCAGGCGTGGGAAAAATTGTTGAAGGCGAAAAACTACTGAGATGGGAGGTAAAGGAAGAAAAAAATTGAGCAAAGAGCTCGCAGGAATGCTGAGGTGAGGACGCAGACTTATCATGAAGATACATGGGAGAAGGAATGCCGGAGGAGGTTTTAAGGGATTTTATATAAGACCAAAAAGGCTTAGGATTGTCGGAAGTAATAGAAGTTTCGTCATTGGCTGCTTTTTTAGCTGCAGCCCGTAACCTTTGAAAATTCAAAAGGTCATTAAGAGAGCCAGACCTTTTGTATTTACTACGCGCCGCATCTTTGGCTCTAAGAGCAACCGCAACATCGACTGTGAACCATGGAGGATCGGAACTTCTTTTACAGCGGAAGGAAGGAGTATAGCAGGAAATCAGGTTGGACAAGAGGGAATAAAATTTTTCAAGAGCATCATCCACACTTAGCCCTCTGAAAAAATTATACCAGTTAGTAGCATTGATTTCGTTGGACAAAGCGGAATAGTTAGCTTTTTTAAAATTAAAACGAAGAGTGGAAACAGATTTGACTTTAGACGAACGGTTAAGTGTTAATTCCATAAAAAGAGGAGGATGATGAGGATCAGGTTGCACATACGGAGACAGAGAAGGACTCAAGCAAAAGGAAGAAGGGTGAATATTAGTTAGAACGAAGTCCAGAATCCTGTTGTTAGTATTCGGTACGTTGTTAAATTGGGAAATGGAGCAAAGGGACATAAAGGAAGAAATAGCGAGAGAAATATTGCTAGAAGACAAAATATGTGAGAAAGTATCATCCCAAACAAGCGACGGCATATTAAAGTCACCACATAAAAGTAAGGAAGCAGAAGGGAAGCGGCTATTAAGGTAGGACGAGAGTTCCGCAAAGAAACATTCATATACCAGTACGGGGCTACTACAAGGAATGTAGATAGAGGAAACAAGCAGCACTACAGATGGTGAAGGAGAAATACGGACAATAACACATTCGACCGGGACGGAGGGAATGAAGTCACTGCAGAGCGTTCCATTCAGAGATTTGTGAATAGCAATTAAAACACCACCTCCTAGTGAAATATTACACGCAGATCGATTCCGATCTCTACGAAAAACAGTGTGAAGTGGAAAGATTTCATTGCTGTATATATCCCCAGACAACCAGGTCTCTGTAAGACAGACAATGTCATCAGACGCGATTACCGAGGAGATTTTTATATAATTAACCTTGGTCCTTAGACCACGAACATTTTGGTAGTAAATTTTAAGAGGTCGGTTCAAGCTCTGCTTGTTGATGAGTTTAGTTTCGAAAGCTCCGCGATGAATTGGTGCGAAAGTTTTTCCGAGGTCTTGGAATGAACTCCTTAACTAAGGTGCCATTAGGCCAGAAATTGATTTGGATAGCCTTTTCCGAGCCAGGAGGCAAAGTAATTCGAAACGAAACGATGGTTTGGGTGTCCAGATTGTCCTTAGTCAATTTCGCGCACGTAAGAAGCGAAGGAACGTGGCCCAGCCTTGCCAAAATATACGACTTAACGTCTTCAGCCGTTGTAGAGTATGCGAGCCGTGATACAAATATTTGTAATGGTGGACGCACAACTGTTAATAGAGGAGCGGCACGGGGAAGATCAGTCGCCGGAACCGGTGTGATGGCCGATGGCTGACTCGCGCTCTTCTTAGCACTTGCGGATTCAGCTGGTGAGCAGACCACAATATCGTTAGTAGGCACGGTCGGAGACTTTACACGACTCTCAGGCTGCATACATTCCTGTGTGTTGAACACGGCAGAAGAAGGCACTAATAGTTGCGATGCCTGCAGCTGAGGCAGCAACTGAGACTTCGAAGCAGTGGGTTGAGCCCGCGAACGGGTACGCATAGCTGTCGGGGAACCAGGTGGGCTCGGTAAAACACAGTCACTATTCAGCCCTCCGGATGAAGATGTTGAAGGCTGCTCAACGTTGGCAATACGGACCAGCAGATCAACCTCCTTACTGGTGGAATGAAAATCGTCCGATAATTTTGCGAGAGATCTCGCTAGCATATCGATGGCTGACTTAGCGGAACGAAGACGCGAAGCATAAGAAGCCATAGAGTGCTTTCTGCATTTCGCGCAGAACCAGTACACCCCCGAGTCTCGATTAGAAATCACGTCAGTGCACTTTCCCGGCAGCGAAACACATTTCGAATGAAACGTCAACGAACAAAAGCCAGCACACGTCACCATGGGGGAAGTATCCTTCTTGTCCAAGCAGCAAGCAGCATCACAGAGTGCCATAATGATCAATTAGTTGTAAATGTATTTACCACACAAGAATGAAAAGTGACAATATTTCACACGCGCTATACGCGAAGGGTTAAGGATAAATAGATAAATTGACCAAAAGTAGAAATTGTCTAAAAGTAGAATTTGTCCAAAAGTTTCAATTGTCCGAAAGCAGTAGATGAATTGAAGCTTCGATAAAGTTAAAGAAAGCAGAAGTTCACAAAGCACAAGCTATGATCAAGCACTCGCACTTTCCGGATGATATATATATATGAAATGTCGAAAATTTAAAGCTTCGATAAAGTTAAAAAAAGCACAAGATCAAAATTAGCACGGACTATGACACTTTCCGGATTATAAGTATGAAATGTCGAAAATGTACAAAGTCACTAAGAGAAAAAGCACATACGAACTCCACGCGGTAAAGTTAGTGACAGCAAGCAAAGCTTAAGGCAACAAGCGGTAAAAATGCGAAAGCAAAGATCACGTCGTAAGAAAACGAAGAACAGCACCTTCTATCGCACCAAAACACTAGACGGCGACGCTTAGAAGAACTACAAGAAGCTTTCAAAACGATGAGTTGTGGTAAAAACGACAAGCGGAACAGATCAAATAAAAGTAAACACGGAGCTCGCGACGAGCAGCAGTGTTCGGATGAAAGTTCAAACGAGTTTTTTTTATATCAAAACGACAAATGAAATATGAAAGGAAATTGGCCAGTGTCCCTCCCATGAAAGAATCTGAAAATCCAAAAGAAACTCCAAAATCCAAAACCAAGCATCGGCCAGCCAGGCCATACGCGAACCCTGAAAGAGAGAGAGAGTCTTCCTGGGTTTCGGCCCAATAAGAAAGCCAGGTTTCAATTTTAACAAATCATTGTTCTTTAATACCGTTTCAAGGAAAAAAACAAAAAAAGGAACATCAAATTACTCCAAAGATTTAGTTTACGTATATAATTTCAATTTCATCTTCCTTCATCTACTTAAATTCCGCCTACCAAATCAATATTTATTTATTACATATGGCGATTGTACTTATACTGAACGATTTTTTTTTCGTTTGATTTTTTTGTTAACACTCATAGTTTTTTTTTTCTTTTAGTAATATTAGTCTAAGAGTTTCAAAGAAAATCACTAATAAAAACAAAAGAAAACAATTTGATTAAATTTCCAATTAGAAACAATAATTAAAGGACATGATTTCAAACTGAATCAATGCCATCTAATCTAGGATCTTCTTATTCTTATATATTTCATTATTATTTACTTTTTTCCCCTGCTGAAGTCGGTGCCTAAGTCTCAAGTATTTCACATATGGCGATATAAACAGTTTTATTTAGTTGGCTATGGTGCCAGAAGTCAACTCAGCAACTTCTGTGCGATAAGATGTATACGTATACATAGTATCTATGTGTAACAAGGAAAATATGCCAGAGACATAGCCTATTCTTTTCTCCACTTTTTATTTCTTTTATCTTTTGTTTTATAAAACAAAGAAAAACTTATATTTCTTTCACACAAAAAAAAATCAGTGAGAATATTCTTACGAACTCTAATAAACAATGGAAGAAGATGTAAATTGTGTGCATCTTAAAGTTTATGCGGATTACCGGAAAATTATGGATAACACCAACGTATAACAGTGCCAGAATCCAAATTAGTATTTTTGGAACAACGAAAAGAACCCAAGATCTCTATTAGGTTATTTTTATTTAACCACGCGAAAAAAAATTTTAAAGTACCAATTCACCTGAAAAATGCTTTTCAATTTTGTCACTGGTATCGTGAATTTCAAAATAACATCTCTGTTCAAAATAACATTGCAACTTTATATATACATTATATACAAGCCTGGAAACTTCCGATTCAGTCCTGTTATTGGGAAGTGAGTTCTGATCTAAACTTTTGTAGTCACTGAAGGGCAACATGCTGGTCCCAGTTTATGGCAGACCTCTTACACACCGCAGATATCAGCATTATGATGTTTCACAGCCAACTGGTAGGAAAAATGCTCCCCCGGGCATTTAAGATTTGTTTTATTAAATTACTACTTTCAACACCGCCGCTACTCCCACTAGCAGTTACGCCTGCCAAATGTGTTGAAATTTGATGAATAGTGCTTGGCGGAGCTTGCAGGTGAGTATTTACATTTGCCAGAGCTGTCGACAAAGACTTTCCGATGTCAGCATCTAAATCAATTATTAAAGCGTCGCATCAGTTTTCATGACTGGCAACATAAAATCAACTTCGTGCGTTCGAACTCTTTCCAAGTTGATTAAGGCACGATAAGTAAATACGGGATATTCGAATTTGTACTGACGTTAAGTAATATGGTGCCGCACGCTACAAAACCATTCCACCATCACTACCTTCGTTTGAAGGAAATTCGACTGCCGGCCCAGAAATTATCACAGTTAATGCAAAATACACGAAATAGATGTAGGTCGTCGCTACACTTTTGTAGTATTTTATATTGCGCTACTGCTGCTCGTGACATACGTCTGACAAAGAAAAGAAAAGCCGCACAGAATATCCGTCGCACGAAGCAACACCACTTTTCCAAACAAAACAAAAGCGAGAAAATTCGCGTTATTCAACGTGTCATTGGCGAGGACAACGACAGGCTTCTCTTCACCATTCGTAGCCACGTCCGGGCGCTGGATCTGTACTCTTTTTTCGATCTTGATCTTACTGACAAATTTGCCGTTCTTATTGCTGTCGATGCGCAATTACGACCTTCGCACTGAGTTTCGTGGTGCCCTGATCGAATCGCAGGCACGTGGTGGTATGCGTTGCGGGTTTCTAGGAACTCTAGATGGATGTTCCAGTTGCGACACAACAAGACATATTCTAACTGAATCGTCGGACACTAAAATTTGAACACTCCACAAGTTCTTTTCATTGCTTATGATGCGAATGAAGTGGATCGCGTTGCGTGATTGATTTCAATGATTCACGCACTAGTTAGCACCTTTCTCAATATGATCCACTCAAACTCCCCTTTTTTCTTCTCAGGAACAACGTTTTCACGTGCCTCCGCAATCTTTTGACCGGCACAAAACTTCTCTACCGCGCGCTCTCACCAATTCCATTCCAAATTATAAATCAGGCAATATCGAGTAATTGCACTCCTTTTGATTTATGCACAACAAGTATTTCAGATTCGATGTGGTTCAAATCGTTGACATGGATTTTCACTTCAAACAGGATCTCTGGTAGTTAATGCAATAAGATCACTAGAATCAAATTGGAGTCTATATATTTTGTAGTTTTGAGACTTAATTAAAATGCCAATGACACATTTCACTTTCTTATTTTTTCCTCTTATTTCAAATCACGACATATGTATGTACAGCGAACGGCATAGGGACTGTCGCATTTCGCGATGGGCATGCAAAATCAGTATCTTAAAAAAATAACGTTAAAAAGGTCTTCACTTGACGACCGTTCGAATCTGACCTTTTTCTGATTTGGGACGTGACCGTGTACAAAATTCACTTTTCCCTGCTGTAAGGACCGTGAAAAAGAATAGAAAAAATCTCAACTCAGATTCGACGACGGACTCGCTCAACCACGGCCACGATCTCCTCGAGACTCTTGATCGAGACCCTCCAGGCCAGGCTTGGAACTCGAATAGAAAGCAAGTTTCGATTACGGTACCTTGTTTTCGATTCGAATCCCAAGTTAGGCCATGTGCATGGATCGGATTAACTGCAACTTGTTATTTTTCATGATCGAGACAACAAGTTACAGTTAGTCCGATCGAAAAATGTGTTTTTTGAGGCGCGGTACAGTGCACGTCAAAATAATCCGTTCAGAAATTTCAAATGAAATTTCTTCTACAAGTCAATCTCCACAACTTCACTAAAAGTCACTTTTTAAATCACAAACGCGAAAGAATCCCTTATTCTGACACCAATTGTTGTTTTTTACCCTTAAAACACCTTTTGTGGATGCGATATTCTCCACATCCGTGAAATAAAGCAATATTCTTCTACGCCACTAACTATACTTTTATTTACACAAACGATTCTAAACACTCAATCGCGTACACTTTACTGGTCGCACTATTACAATTTCGCGCGAGAATTTCACCCTTTATCGCTTTTCAAATATTCGCGCACGTATTCCACTGTATCAGACTTCCGCTGTGTACCAAGCTCTCACTGTGTACTAAGTAACTGCTAAGACCTCTCGTGGCGATATTTATACTCCATTATCTGAATTTTTTTACATGTGTCTAGACTATTCTGGATTTGTGTCGACGGTTCTTGATCTGGCTTCGGGAAGGCTATTGTGAATGTCTGTTACCATATGAGATGGGATTGTGTCTTTGGTTCTCGAAGATTCTCGATCCGGCTTCTAGAGGGCTATCGTGTATTTTACGTTGTAGCCGCCAACGCAACGACACATACGCATCTGTTGGTGAATTCTAGCAGCAGCAGTAAATCATCAGGCAGTCCTGTTGGCACACATGCAATCCTTGCTGATCTTAGCATCCTGCCGATTGCTGAGTCTCTTCTCTCATATACCGTGTCCGAGTGAACATCTGTTTGTACTAACGCTGTGAATATCTTTTATGAGTTAACGCTGTGAACATATGTTATATATTAAGACTGTGCATATATGGTAATAAATTGTTAAGTTTGAAAAACTGTTTTATTGGATTACAAGAAAGTGAATTAGTGCATTGGGCACTATAAATGGTGACCCCGACGTGATCGGTGGATAATAGTATTGTGAACAATTAGACAATAGTGATCCGCAAAAGTGAAAATGGCGTCAAGTGCAGAAAAACGCGACCAAGTGCGTGAAAATAGTTCTTCGGGCGAAGAGACCGCGATCGAAACACCGCAACGACGGCCGCGTAAAATAGACACCGCGTTGAAAACCGAAGCCGCACCAAGAGTCGACGCCATTCACCAGTTTAAGTTGCCTCCATTTTGGAGCAAAAGACCGACGCTTTGGTTCGCACAACTTGAATTACAATTTAAATCGTTTCGGGTAACATCGGACAGCGCGAAATTCAGCATGGTGGCCGGTATGCTAGACTCCAGCATTTTGGACCATGTGGCGGACGTCGTAGAGAACCCGCCGGAAACAAACAAGTACGAAGAGCTGAAGCGCCAAATCATTGCGAATTTCGCCGACACGAAAGAGGCAAAATTAACAAAGCTGCTAACAGATTTGGAACTGGGAGACAGGAAGCCATCTCAATTATATCGGGAGATGAAGAGCTTAGAGAATGGCCAGTTTTCGGCTGATGCGCTGCGTACTTTGTGGCTTCGTCGTTTGCCAGCGAAAGCACGCGCCATACTTTCCGTGACAACGCAAGTTCACATTGATGCGTTAACGGAAATGGCGGATCGAATTTTGGCAGAATTCAATACGGAAGTGACGCTGGCAGCCATCAACACGAAAAAGGCACATCGAGAATGCGACAAAGATACGAACATCGAAACGAGACTGGCGAGAATCGAAAAGGCCATCGAGCGACTCTCTGTTCGAGATAAATCTAGATCCCGCAGCCGTTCAGGAAGCAGGCGAGCTCGAAGTATTCAGAAACCACAAGGTGAGAATTTATGTTACTATCATGCGAAATTTGGTGATAATGCGACGCGATGCAGAAGATATTGCGCGCGGTATACGCAGAAAAGTAATTTAAACAAGTTATGTCGTCGTCTACGGGCGATCGAGGCGACGACACACAACACCGCCTTATTTTGACGGATCGCCTTTCAGGAATTATGTTCCTAATAGACTCGGGTGCTGGTATTTCGGTGTTACCACGTAAGTTAAGTGGAAAACCGACTACACCAACGAGGTTTACGCTGTACGCAGCAAACAACACACCAATAAAGACGTATGGTGAAAAACTCCTAAATATTGATTTTGGTTTTCGAAGAAATATGCCATGGTATTTCCATGTAGCCGACGTCGAAAAGCCTATTATAGGAGCAGATTTTTTAGCCTACTTCAATTTACTAATAGATTTAAGGCACAAACGTCTGATTGACGGAAAAACACGTCTTTTTGCTTTGGCAGCAAAAGACACGAGCATACTGCCTTCAATCGCTTTGACAGAAAGTCATGATTTTTCGGCGATTATTCAAGATTTTCCGGGCATAACTTCTTCATCGAATTTTAGAAACTCAAAGTCTCATGGAATTACACATAGAATAGAGACTCGAGGGCCCCCGATAGCTGAGCGTGTGCGGCGTCTTGCACCCGACAAGTACTTAATAGCAAAGAAAGAATTTGACTATATGCTATCAATGGGGATATGCCGACCTTCTAACAGTCCTTGGGCTAGTCCGCTCCATTTAGTACCAAAGAAATCTGGTGCCTGGAGACCATGCGGAGACTATCGCCGGCTGAATTCAGTCACAGTGCCTGATAAGTATCCTATTGCTAACATACAGGATTTCACTTACGCGTTACATGGTAGAACAATATTTTCAACGATTGACCTCGAGCGGGCATATCATCAAGTGCCGATACACGAGGAAGATATAGCCAAAACAGCCGTAATTACACCTTTCGGCTTGTTTGAATTTTGTAGAATGACGTTCGGGCTATGTAACGCGGCACAAACATTTCAAAGATTTTTGGATACTGTGCTAAGAGGTCTTCCGTTCTGCTTTGCATATCTCGATGACATCTTGATAGCGTCGAAAAATGTAGATGAGCACAAGATACACCTAAGGGAAGTATTTAAACGATTAAATGAATACGGCCTTCAAATTAACCCGCAAAAGTGTGTATTTGCATCAGAACAAGTGAACTATCTCGGCTACCATATCAATGAAAAAGGCATTAAACCTCTGCCAGGCCGAGTAACTGCGATTCGTAACTACGAAAAGCCGGGTACAATTATGCAATTGCGCAAATACCTAGGAGTGCTTAACTTTTACAGGCGTTTCATGAAAAACGCGGCAGAAATATTAGCGCCACTTAATGCCTTATTAACCGATTCACGGAAAAGGGATAAGCGACCCATTCTATGGACACCTGAAGTCACAGCCGCATTTGAAAAGAGTAAACAATTAATTGCAGAAACGTCATTGTTAACATATCCAAGAAATAATGCAAAGATTGCTCTAAGTACGGATGCATCAAATATTGCCATAGGCGCTGTGCTCGAGCAACTCGAAGACGGAGTATGGAAACCACTCGGTTTCTTCTCAAAGAAGTTGAATAAAGCGCAACTCAATTATAGCACATACGACCGTGAGTTGTTAGCTATTTATGAGGCAATCAAATATTTTCGATGCATGTTGGAAGGTACGCTTTACTTTACGCTTTTCAGCAAAGATCTGGAAAAGCATCACCTCGGCAATCCAGACAATTGGAGTACATCGCGCAATTTTCTACAAATATTTGCCATGTGCATGGACAAGAAAATCTAGTCGCAGACTTCTTATCACGTCCTAATGATGTAAATGCAATTGATAATATCATAACTTCGCAAATTATCGCTGAGGCGCAGAAAACAGATTCTGAACTAGAAAATTTACTTCGTTCGGATACTAGTCTGAAGCTGCAGACTTTAAATATAGACAGCAATAAACTGTTTTGCGACACATCTTCTGGTAGCATTCGACCATACATACCAGTGGGCATCCGCAAGCAATTGTTTGAACAAGTGCACGGATTGTCACACCCGAGTGGACGCGCGACGAGCAAATTAATGCGGCAAAAATATGTATGGCCAAGCATGCGAAAAGATTTAGCATCCTGGGCGAAAACGTGCTTACCTTGTCAACGTTCAAAGGTACATCGTCATACAAAAAATGTACCACAGCACTTCCAGCCAACAGATTGTCGATTTGAGCAAATACATATTGATATAGTAGGACCTTTGACACCTTCAAATGGATTTTCATACTTGCTGACGATGATAGACAGGTTTTCACGTTGGCCAGAAGCTATACCTGTATCTGACATACAATCGGATACAATTGCATTCAACGTTTTCAACCATTGGGTAGCCCGATTCGGTGTTCCAGAGGTAATAACCACGGATCGAGGTGCTCAGTTCGAGTCAACACTATTCGATTCGCTGACTAAATTTATTGGAAGCAGGAAAACCAGGACAACGGCTTACCACCCCGCTTCCAATGGCATGATAGAGCGTTTCCATCGTACGCTCAAAGCGGCACTTATGTGCCACGAGACATTCCGTTGGACGGAAACTTTACCAACCGTGCTATTGGGACTGCGAACTGCAATTAAGGAAGATCTGAATTGTTCTGCAGCTGAAATGCTGTATGGAACGCAGCTTCGCCTGCCTGGAGAATTCTTCACGACAAAACAAACTGCTGATACGCACTCGTTTATCGAAAAATTTCGACGCGATATGCAGCAGATTCGTCCGACACACATCAATCATCATCGAAAAGACTCTCCGTTCGTTTTTAAAGACTTGAGAAGCTGCTCGCATGTATTTTTAAGGCGAGACGCTACGAAGAAACCACTGGAACAGCCGTATTCAGGACCGCACGAAATCGTCGAACGTATCAATGAAGCCGTCAACCGAATTCGTATGGGTGGAAAAACAGCAACAGTCTCTACCGAACGTCTGAAGCCAGCATACGTACAAAATCCAGAGCTTGAAGAAATGCCGACGACTTCCAGAAATGACAATCAGCGACCGACACTTAGCCAATTTCGCGGCCCCATAAAGACATACTCAGGGCCCAGAGCTAATCGAAAAGTGACTTTTGCATAATGCTAACGTCACTTGGGGGAGAGTGATGTAGCCGCCAACGCAACGACACATACGCATCTGTTGGTGAATTCTAGCAGCAGCAGTAAATCATCAGGCAGTCCTGTTGGCACACATGCAATCCTTGCTGATCTTAGCATCCTGCCGATTGCTGAGTCTCTTCTCTCATATACCGTGTCCGAGTGAACATCTGTTTGTACTAACGCTGTGAATATCTTTTATGAGTTAACGCTGTGAACATATGTTATATATTAAGACTGTGCATATATGGTAATAAATTGTTAAGTTTGAAAAACTGTTTTATTGGATTACAAGAAAGTGAATTAGTGCATTGGGCACTATAACGTTTTATCTATAGATTGTTTTCGTTCTTTGAAAACATGTATCAGACAGATATTTCTCGACGTTTGTGGCTATATCTGGCGCTGATACAACGATATAAGCTTTGTTTGGCGTGCATGCAACAATATTTTTTGTATATTCCAATTTGTATAATAAACTTTCATAATTTATGGTTTACCTTGTCTGGTTGATGTTGTTCAGAATTGTGAGTCAACATTTAATCAATTACTTTGCTCATGTGCATACTCAACATAGTCAGAATTAAAGTAGGTCAATAATTGTTCATCGATTGTATTTATCATTCGTAAATATTGCACATCAAATATTAATTGCATATTCGATACAATATTATTCATTGTAAATAACGCTTACTTAGCTGAAATGATAAAATGTAAAAGCATGTATGGTTATGCACATGCTAATGTAAATCTGCTATGTATGCATTTTGGATTCTACAAAAAAAATAATTAATGTAATCTGATTTATAGGTAATAATTTACTATATAAGACCAATTGAAACATAAAATAAATCAGATTGAAGCCTTTTTATTGGTTTAAAGTTACTGGGAAGAATATCTATAGAGTTCATTTTGAGGTACTGCTCTATCTCCAGTTTATTATGGATTACTCCGTTTGCATTCGATGAGCTTACCTTAAATTGATTCATGGTTTTTTGAGCAAGTGTTGTATAAGAAGATTTTGATCCTAATGAGGTCTTGCATCATGCTTTGCATCGTATTCATGAACTTTTCCATACTGCTTATTAAAGTTTGCAGTCCCTGAGGAGAGACAAGTGTCGATTCCCCTGGTTTTTCGGCTACTTGGTTGGTATTGTTCGCTCCTCTGACTATGTTTGCAAAGGAAGTAGCTCCTGCAGTCCAGGCAGGAGTCCGGGAAATATCCTGAGGTTGTTGGTTGAGTGGTACTTATTTTCCACTTCTGATGGCTGCCTGTTGATTGACACTGTTCAAATTAGTTTTATAGTGCTTATACACCAAACAACCCCTGTAGTTAGCGGTATGGTTATCTCCACAATTATTGCAGAGTTTTGATTCCGGCTTTTTCGGCTTGTTGCAGTTTTTGGAGTGATGACGATCTCCACATACAACGCAAATCGTCGGCAGTCTACAATAAGATTTGGTATGACCGTACTCTTGGCAGTTGTGACACTGAGGAGGTCCATTCCTCTTTAACGGTTCTTCTACCTTAATCTTTCTACTAAGAACATACTGTACATTATATATAGGGTGTACAGCACCTTTTTTCAATTTTGTAGACTCAGGCTCTAATTCAACCTTGAACATCGGTTGAGGTTTCTTTTCCCTGTTCAAGATGTTAAAAACGTGCTTCACCTTGAAGTTTTGCCTCTCAAGATCAGCTTTTATTTCGTCGGTGGGTACTTCATAATCGATTCCTTTCAGAACCACCATTAACCCTCTACTTTTCTTCATCTGGAAAGTGTAGAAGTGTTTGTTTTCAGCTTCCAGGTAAGATTGAATTTTCCTAAAATCATCTTCATTTTGAGATTGGATTTTTGATTCATCCAATTGGTCTTTCTTCATGCCGGTGACGTGGAATCGATCGCCAATCATGGCTTTAATGGATTCAATCAGTTTGTTGGTAGCTCTCTCGCGTATATAAATAGGCGGCGGCTTTGTCTGCTTGATACTTTCCGACCCAGACTGCTTTTGATTCTCCTCTAACGTAGACAGAATATCGAATTGATTCTGCGTTTTGGTTGGCGGCAACTTTGCAAATTTCGCAATACTCTGCTGAGGTGGCGAGCTCGGGTTAAGTCCCCTTTTCTTCGTAATGAACTCGTACTGCTGCTTTCCCGATGGGATGGAATTATGTGCACTCACAGCGACGTCCGTTCTCATATCTGAAACATACATCACTTCAAAAAACAACTTCAAGATATTGGGATACACTTTCTACAGTACACCTCATCCTGATGATAGAGCCCATGGTGGTACTGGTATCCTAATAAAGAGCAAGATCAAGCATCATCATCTACTGAATATAGCAAAAGTGAACATGCAAATTACTTCAATCGTAATCACGAGCAACCATCAACAAATAACATTTGCTTCAATTTACTGCCCTCCTAAGTACTCTGCTACGTCCGAGGAATTCATCAATTCATTTAAACAGCTGGGTCATAAATTTCTAATAGCTGGAGACTACAATGCCAAGCACACCCACTGGGGCTCACGACTCATCACGCCAAAGGGAAGACAACTGTACAACGCCATACAAAGCTCACATCTCAAAGTATGCTCACCTGGAAAGCCAACCTACTGGCCAACAGACAGACGAAAGATCCCGGACCTAATTGATTTTGGGCTCTCTAAAGGGTTTGCTGCACATCACATCACAACAAACACAGGGGCAGATCTTTCATCGGACCACTCTCCAGTGGAATTCACAGTCTACGGCAATCCTGCAAATAATACCTATAATTATAATTCAAATCTGACGAACAGGCGAACCAACTGGAAAGCATATAAAATGTATATTAGCTCCCATTTAAACTTAGACGTAGCGCTTAAAACTCCTGATGACATAGAAAAAGCAGCTTGCTCACTTGGCGAAGTAATGGTAAAGGCGGCAGAAGTAGCCACCCCGGAAAATACACCTGATGTGGTTTACACCCCTGATGATGTCATTGCAGTCCTCAAGAAAAAGAGGGAAGCAAGAGAAGGTGGATTGTACATAGGTCACCTGAAACAAAGAATGCGCTGAATGAAGCTACTAAAGATCTCAGAAAGCTCCTCAAATCGCGCAAAACCAAGGAAATCACGACTTATTTAGAGCAACTATCACCGAATGAGGAGTCCAACTACTCTCTATGGAAAGCAGCAAGGAGACTCACGCGCCCGATAATACAAGTGTAACGGGTTTATCATTTCGGGGCATTGCACACCTGCAATTCGGCGATTTTTGCTGTGCGCAACTCTAAATCAGTTTCTTTTCGATTTGAACATATAACCTGAATTCCCACGGCGTCATGCCACCACGACCGAGCCAGGCAACGCAAATTCCTTTCCAACAATTCTCGGTCCGAAATTGACAACAAGGCATTATTGTTGTAGGCTCGCCTCGAGCTAATTCCAAATACGCACAAGGCAAACAAAATTCTCGGACCGAACCAGGCAATGCCCATATTTCTGTGCATTTGGGCTCGGTCCGAAATCGACAGCAAGGCAATGTTGTTGTGCATGAAATTGAAAAAGTAAGTCAAGAGTTTCGAGTCAGTCGGATGACGATCGGGGCTTAGGCCGGACCTGGAGAAGCTAAACGAAGTGACGTACTTACGTACATTCGAAATTGAAATTGTTGGACTCCGAAATATATTCAGATCGATGTGTGATAACTGTTTGAAGTACGGGAGTGGCAGCCACGGGTGGTCGGTGAATTGATATCGAAATTCAGGCGGAATGATAAGACTTTACTTGTGATTGGGGTGTGTTTAATCTCGCAGTTCTGAGATTTGTTTTTCTACGGAAAGTGAATTGAAACTGTGAAAGATGGAATATCTGTGGGATGGTGAAAATACAATTCATGCCGACGTGACCTTTTTCCGGTGTTTTACTCTAGTATACAGTGACGGGTGTGCTATAGTATTCAGAGTTGCTTGACGTTTTGTCTAAATTTTTTCACTGCAATCGCACATTTCTGATCAATAAGATCGTATTTGCATTACTATATGGACCGGAACGGTTGTTTGGTGCCAAAATTGGGAGTCAATGAGTGCACGCGATTCTGTTTGCTTTCGGTAATGAGATTACTGCTCGAATCTTGGAAAGGGTTGTGAAGAAGGGAGATGAAACAAACGCAGATGGGTGACGTGTTCTCCCAGCCGTGGTAATAAGATTTTTTTGGTGAGAAGAGGTGCTATTTGGATGGCATGGCACGAACAAGTTCGAGCTACCTGAAGTTCCTGAGCAGTGGTTTGTAGACCGAAAACTCCGAACATGTAAGTTTTCTTCTTTTTTTTTATACACTCTATCGGATGTTCCGGTTCCGGATGGCTGCGCGCATTATAAGAATGGACGAGGTACTAGCTAGGAGCGCCGCTGTTGTCTTGGCAGTTTAATGTAACGCAGATTGATACGAGATCGTGCAGTCGGGAGCGTTTCATCATGTATCTTTCGTCGAGCTGTATTTTTTGAGGAGTTGTTAAGCGAAGTTTGTACTGAAAATGGAGCGTTCAATGTAGCGTAGAGGGACGTAAGTGTTCTGCCAATTTGTGCTTAATTGTGTATCAAAAAGCCTGGTTACGGTACCAACGGCTGAACTCGAGACACCGCATTCTTTTGTCGGACTGGCAATTCGGAATTACATTTCGTTTGGCGGGCGAAATCCGGGAAGAAGAACTCCGGCAAGTAATCTTTGATTTTCTCTAATCTTGCGTGCAAATCAATCCGAATCAAAAATCTCTTACGGACCAAAATTTGCGGTATTTTACGTACTAGGCACACATCAGCCTTTCAACTATGTAAGATATTAGAATTAATGCGATAAAGCAAAATAAAAATGTTCGGATGTACTAAATACATGCTTAATTGAAGATGGATGAAATTCGCGTCGGGATTAAAAATAAAGTAGCTGTATATGCATAACTATTGATTCAGTTAGTCGGTAATAGCAAAAGATATCTTTAGCGTAACTTGGAATAAAATTTATGGAAACAGAAGTGAAATGAGAAAATGAATATTGTTTCTGAAATCGTTTGAAAAATGAAAGATTGATTGATTTTTCCTACGAAAAGTGGCATATATGATTATTTTTGATTTTTATTAAAGATTTTTGGTAGAAAGTGTATTCGCGGATAGCATTTGTGGGGTACGGATGCGCAGAAAATTTTACAAGCTACAAAATAATCGATCTTCAACGAACACATTCACACATTTGAAGATCACCTAAATTTAAACTACCCAAGCATACTTAAAATAAGTGAATTATCATAAAGAAATGCACGGATATTTAGTAAGTTATGTCACTAGACGTAGTTGAATGAAAAAAAAAATGACTATTTGATTCTACAAAATAAAAATAAAAAATAAAATCGTAATATGATAATGATATATGTGATTACAATGACTTGCTAAGTTCTTTAAAACTCTAACTCTCAGTCTCTAGAAATTTTCTACTATTCATTCCTATGTGGAATAAAAATTGAAATCAAAAATGAATATTTAGTTCGGTACGATACTACAAATTAAAAAAATCTAAATACACAATATCCTTGCATTCTGGTTAGTGCTTAATAGGTCATTGAGACAGCAATAGATGTTATGTATCCACTGGAGCTAATAATAATAATAAAAATGAAAAAAAAAAAGTGCTGTGGTCCTCAAAAGCTTTTGAAGAAAAACAAAATATAGTAGAAAGTCCTTCTTTAACGACTGAGCGTCACGTTGATGGATTAAATCACTGTTAATTAAAAATAAGGACAACGAATTGTTTTTTTTTTTTTGTTGTTCGGCTTTGGTGATCGTTGGGTCCCAGTGGTCAGAATGGTACCCCTGGTCAGGGTCAGCCTGCACGGCTCTTACTGGACTTTAATGTCCAGTATACGATCGCGGTGGTTTTTCGGTGTTATCTCCGTCCTACAGGCACATGAACAATATGTGATGATTGTTGGGACACGTGACAGGGAAAAGAACCCCCCCACTTCTCCCGAGCAGAGCTAGAGGCAGCCAGCATGGGCCGACCTCCTTGTCACGTGAGAGTCGTAGCTACTCCGAGTAGCTCAGTCCTGCACGGACAACTGACTCGTTTTCCTTTGATGGTCATTCGAGACCATCACAACACCTTATCTCAAACTTAATTTCATTACACAAGATTATCCGTTGCGCATGCCCAATGGGGAATGGGCTAAATCAAGTGAAGCCAAAGCAAAATTGTATGCAGATCATTTGGAGAAAGTATTCACTCCGGATAATGGAGTAACGCCAATCTACAACCCTCCAGCAGTCCAACTAGCTAGTGAAAAGCCATTTAAATTGAGTCACAATGAGCTATTGTCATCCATTGGGAAGGACATTAACAACAAAATATCACCAGGACCAGACAAAATCAATGGACCTATGTTAAAACAACTCCCAGGTTGCGCCTTCTTGTATCTATTATGGCTCTTCAACAGCATGTTAAGAATAGGATATTTCCCGAACATCTGGAAAATATGCCAGATCATAATGGTACCTAAACCAGGAAAGGATGTGAACCTAATAGCTTCCTACCGACCAATTAGTCTCAGCTCCTGCATGTCGAAACTATTTGAAAAGCTTCTACTTGGCAAATTAAGAAGCTCATTGGAAGACGATCGGATACTGCCAGACCACCAATTCGGATTTCGAAGAGATCATAGCACGGTAGAACAAGTGCACCGAGTGGCTGTTTATAACAGGAAGGCATTTGAAGATGGAAAATACTGCTCGGCAGTCTTCCTTGACGTCGCACAAGCGTTCGATAAAGTATGGATCGAAGGGCTTAAGCACAAAATCAAGCTATATCTCCCTCACCCATGTCATAATATTCTGGATTCCTACTTGAGTGATAGGACATTCGCAGTTCGACATAGAGACGCAATATCAGATGTGAGGAAAATAAAAGCAGGAGTTCCTCAAGGGATCGTTCTGCGGCCTCTATTGCACTCAATCTTCACTACAGATCTCCCGTTGGACAAATACATCATGACAGCAACATTCGCCGACGACACAGCAATCCTTTACGCCCATAAGAGTCCAGTGATTGCTTCTAGAGATCTCGAAGAGCACCTTATCAACATTCAGACCTGGATGAATAAATGGAGAATACGACTCAGTGAACCGAAATGCGTTCATGTCACATTTTCACTAAGAAGAGGCAACACTGCTCCCATCAAACTGAATAATGTAGCCATTCCGCATCAGTAATCAGTTAAGTACTTAGGAGTGCATATGGACAAGAGGCTAACATGGAGCACACACATTGAAGCAAAATGCCAACAGATACGAAATAAAGCCAGATCACTATACTGGCTGTTGGGCAGATTCTCGGCTTTGGAATTGCAATATAAATGCTTGCTATATATAGCAGTCATCAAGCCCATATGGATCTACGCCGTTCAGCTCTGGAAGACGGCATCCAAGACGAATATTAAGAAAATTCAAAGAGCCCAGATGCGAGTTCTGAGAATAATTACAGCGGCCCCATACTATGTGAAAAACGAAGTCATCAGCAGAGATCTGGAGATCCCACCCGTGGTAGATGTTATGGAAGAGCTTGGCGTACGATATAAGGATAGGCTGCGGAAACACCCCAACCAGCTGGTAGCTAAACTAATAGCTGAACCGTACAGATATCGACGGCTTAAAAAGAGGAGACTTTAATATTGTCAAACCTAGTTGAATTATAATCCAAAACTTATTAGTACCATATATGGGTTAACTCAATAATTTTGGCTTTTTCTTTTACTTCTTGTTTTTCTTTTTTGGTGTTAATGGCAACCTCTGTTAAAACGAAGGTCCTCAAAACATTGGTAGCGAGGGCCAAAGTTAGTTATTTTTAGTGTGTAATATTTGTAAACGAGATGTTATTTACTTTGTAGTAAGATACATTGAATAAAGAAAAAAAAAGTTGTTGGTGAGGCCACCAGTGACCCTTTTGTGATTCGTTTAGTGGTGACAAACCAGGGCAATTGATTTGGCTGATCAACATTTGCCAGCAGTCGATTGAACATTTTTGGTCCGTCGAGCCGGATAGGATTTTAATGAACTGTTCACAAACATAGTGTGGCGTGCAACCATTGGATTTACTGCTGTTTTGAATATCGGTGTTGTATATCGTAGTTGATCAATATGTAATGATAATCGGTTTTTTCCAGTTCGCATAAAATTCCAAAAAAAAATATACTTTACTACCACATATACTCATAAAGTCAGCATAAAAAAAAAAACAAATAAATAGGCCACGATTCCAGGGAGGTACATTCATTTGAATACGAACAGTCAAAGAGAGAACATAAAATGGGGAAAAACTAAATTAGAGCTGTCATTAAGAACCTCTGTTTGAAAACAAAGCATTTGGGGAGTCTGCTCCTGCATATTCCACCGTTGCACGCTGGGCCAAGGAGTTTAAGCTGTGGAGAACATTCACTGAAGATGAACCCCACATCGCTCACTGAAGACAACGTAAAAAAAGTCGAAGATGTCGTGTTGGCAAATCGAAGACTGACCATCAGGCATGTAGCTGAGGTCACAGGGATGTTCTCATATGGTAGTGTTCGAAAAATCTTTGCCAACAAATTACATATAACGAAGGTCTCTACGCGTTGGGCACTGAGAATATTAACGGACGAGCATAAGAAGAAACGACTCGACATTTCGGGAATGAATTTCGAAAAGTTCCTGACAGATGAGGAGAATTTTTTGTCACGTTTCCTGACCATGGACCCAAGCGACCCTCTTCACCGACGCCGAAGAAATTCATAGTGTCGAGTTCGACAGGAAAGGTTATGGCATCGGTTTTTTCGACGCTGAAGGAATTATTATGGTGGAATATTTGGAAAAGGGAGCCACTTTATCAGGCTCTTACTACGCAGACCAAATAAGAAGATTGCGAGAAGTAATAAAGGAAAAAAGACGCGCCAAACTGCGAGCCGGAGTTATGTTTCATCAAGATAACGCACCTGGCTCACAAGAAGAAATCACCTGAATGATAGCCAGGATCGTTAATCGTTATCGTATTACGAAGCACGACTGCAGCAGTCTAGCAGAATTATGAGCATCATGTTCAAACCTGCATCCAGATTTAGTGAGATAGACAGCGGACAATCCTGATGTAAAAAAGGCTTATCTTAAACAGCTGAGGAAGCTGAGAACATTTATTTGGATTTGCTGGCCCAGTTTACGACTGGAGCTGCGAAATGCGCTGAAAAGAAGTCGACTCTTGACACACATCCAGCAAGTACGTCATAAATCCGACTTGAACGAATAACGATTCCCAAATTTGATAGGAAATATAAGAACTGGTGAACGTTCAACGATTTGTTTACATCGCTGGTTGAGAAAAATAACACATCTCGAGTAGAAAGGAGGGGCCGCGAGAGTCATCCAACATTTGGATACCTCTAATATAAACTATACTACTGCATGGGATTTATTACGTAAGCGCTTCGATAAGAGCAATTGCGTGGAATTACGTGCAACAATGCTATAACATTCCGTCTGTTGAGGAAGAACATCATGAATCCATCAAAGATCTTATGGATAATGCAGCAGAGTTTTTAGCTAGTATGAAAAGTATCAACATAAACATAGATAACTGGGATTTGCTGATAATTATGCAGTATCTCAAAAGTTAGATAAGCAATCGAGACAGCTAAGAGGCACTAGAGGCACTTAACCCATCTAAAAGGTCTACAAAATTAGAAGTCCTTGTAGCAAATAAACGAAGCTGCATTCTTTTTATGAAGGAATATCACACAAGTAAATGTGATGTATTCAAATCGATGAACATACAACAACGTAGAGATTTAATAAAATCCAAAAATCTGTGTCATAATTGCCTAAGGAAAGGTCACAGCGTCAATGATTGCCTCTCAAAATCGAGATGTCAAACGTGTTCAAAGATACCTTGCTCCATTACGAAAGAAAATCTAACGATGCATTGATTGCAGAAAGTACGACTAATACGTTAACCAATAAAAACCCTCTTTTATCGACGATACTATTGGCCACTGCAAAGGCCAGCGTAAAGAACATAGTAAAAGATTACATACCTTTGCGAGCGTTAGTTGACTCTGGACCTCAACAGAGTTTCATCACTGAGTCAGCTGCTCAATTGCTTCAGTTGTGCCACATTTGATGTTTCGGGATTGAGTGCTATGTCCAATGTTCGAACAAGAGGCAGCATCGAACTGAGTATCAAACCTAAATATGGTGGAGCTGATATCAGTGTGCCAGCTCTTGTGATCTCTACAATCACAAACATTTCACCAACATCGGAGGCGAAAATTGAACTGCCGGAAAACCTTAAAAACGAAGATTTAGCTGATCCACATAGCGTAACACGATGATATTTTGTTCGGAGCAGATGTTTACAATAGCTTGATACTGCCTGGATTCAAAAAAGGAACGCCATGTGCAACCAAAACCAAATTGGGAGTGGATTCTGCTTGGTCCAACATACTCGCCACAGATTCAATCAGGAATGTTATCGCTGATCAGTACTGAAAAAAAAATTGAACAAACCATAAGAAAATTTTGGGGAATTGAAGAAATACCCGCAAAAATGCTAACGAAGAGGAACAAACTGGAAAGTTTTACAGACAAACCGTGAAACGGGATGAAAGCGGAAGATAAATGGTGCGTCTCCCATTCAAAAACAATGTCATTTATTTTTTTATTTATTTATTCACCAAGCAAGGTGTACATGTACAGAAGAATAAATAATATAGTACATGGATAAAATTACGAAACAAAATAAAATAAAATAATATACGAAACAAAGTAAAAAACAAAACTATATATGAATACAAGATTAATAAATAACGCAAAAATAAACTAGTTACAAATAGATAACAAATAAAGTAATAGCTAAATGACAAATTACTAAATGAATAACAAATGACAAATAACTAAGTGAATTTAAATTGACAATACATATATATATATATATATATATATATATATATATATATATATATATATATATATATATATATATATATATATATATATATATATATATATATATATATATATATATATATATATATATATATATATATATATATATATATATATATATATATATATATATATATATATATATATATATATATATATATATATATATATATATATATATATATATATATATATATATATATATATATATATATATATATATATATATATATATATATATATATATATATATATATATATATATATATATATATATATATATATATATATATATATATATATATATATATATATATATATATATATATATATATATATATATATATATATATATATATATATATATATATATATATATATATATATATATATATATATATATATATATATATATATATATATATATATATATATATATATATATATATATATATATATATATATATATATATATATATATATATATATATATATATATATATATATATATATATATATATATATATATATATATATATATTAGTATGGCGGGGGAAAGGGAGAGACTATGAAGAGCCCTCATAATATTTTTTTTTAAATTTGCGTTAGATATCGTAGGGGAAAAGTTATCGCTCATGCAATTGAATAGCCTGCAGCACCTATTTATTGGCTCGTTTGCTGCATATGTTGTGTTGTGTTGGTATTCAATAAGCAATCGTCGGGATCTAGTGACTCTCAAGGGCTGATTGAGCACAAACTTTTCTTTCAAATAGACGACATTAACCACGTCTCTGATGACATCGAAGCTGAAGCAGGCAGATAACATTAATCTTCTTGATGCAAGCGGTAACAAGTTAATACATTTAAGGCGATATTCGTATGGTGGTAGATTACTGAAATCATAAGGGTTAAAAAGATCTCTCAGAGCGAACAGTAAAAACTGCTTCTGAACAGACTCAAATCTTTGGCTGTGAATTTCGAAAGCCGGGTTCCAGATAGTACACGCATATTCGAGAAGAGGACGCACGAGTGAAATATATAAGGATTTAGTAACCCATTCTTAAACTCTTTGGCCCGTCGCTTAATGAAACCAAGTTGTTTATTTGCTCGGGAAAGCACTCTATCGTAATGTAGATTGAAGCGGAGCTTTTCATCCAGGGTGACACCGAGATCTAATATGTTGTCAACCCTGCTGAGTGCCGTGTTGTTGAGGCTGTACGTATAATGAACGCGTGCAGTGCAGTTTTGCGAGAGAAGCTGATTGCGCGGCATTTGGCAATGTTAAGAGGGAGTTTGTTCGCCGAGCACCAAAGGTTTAGAGAATACAGTTTAGACTAAAAAAAGGCCGCGTCAGATTGTGACCTGATGACATGGTAGATTTTGAGGTCGTCCGCATATAGTAAATGAGGAATATCAGATAAAACCTCCGATATGTCATATATAAAGATATTAAAAAGAAGAGTGCCAAGATAACTTCCTTGAGGTACACCGGATTTAACGACGACTTTCTTAGAAATGAGACCTTGGAATTTCACGAATTGCAAGCGGTCGTGGAGGTAGGAGCCAAGCCACTTTAGTAAGGATCCTGCGATTCCGAATTGTTTCAGCTTGGAGATCAAAATGGAGTGATCAACTCGGTCGAATGCTTTGCTGAAGTCTGTATAGACTGCGTCAATTTGATAACCTTTCTCCATTTTGCACAAAACATCAGAAACAAGCACCATAAGATTAGTTGTAGTAGAACGACCTTTCCTAAATCCATGCTGCTGCTCGTTCAGTCGAGCGTCGACCATAGGAGAAATTTTGCAGTAGATGATTTTTTCAAATAGTTTGGGAATAGCAGATAGAATGGCGATGCCTCTATAATTTTGAATAAGACGTCTATCGCCACTTTTATAAATAGGTGTAATATAAGAAGATTTGCAATACGAAGGAAATAGTCCAGAGGAGAGAGAATTATTGAATATAGTATGAAGGGGCGGGATCAGTTGTTTTACACACATGATCAGAAAAATAGGAGGGAGGAGGTCAGGTCCAGGACCCTTGTTATTGTCAAGCTTCATAAAGGCAGTAAATATTTCACTCCTCGATATGGTCATATCCTCAGCAAAAATTGTTTGAGTCGCACCCGGGAATCGATGCAATGTTGGGATGCTAACTGGACTAAAAACTTCTTGAAAATGGTCAGCAAAAAAGTTGCATATCTCCTGAAGAGAAGAAGACAACATTGAATTTTCAGTGGACATTGACGAGGGGTAGCTGCTTGTTTTCCGCTTCATATTAACAAAATCAAAAAAATTTTTAGGGTCGCGGATTATATTCTCCCCAGTAGTTCCAAGGTATCTGTCATACGCTTCGTGAGATTTGGTATAGAATTCCTGAGCAATTAAATCGTATTCTTCTTTAATACGGTGGTTAATGTCGACTTGATTCTTCATTAGTCTGTAAAGTTTATTTCTGTGGTTTCTCAGACGTCTAAGGGTCTTGTCAAGCCAAGGTTCAGAGAGTTTATCTTTTTTCCCAATCTTGGGTACAAACTTATCTACCGCGTCAAATACTATTCTATAGAACATGGCTACATCATCATCAAGGGAATGGCACATAAACACATTTGTCCAATCGACATTGTCAAGGAAATTGTGAATCGATGTTGTGAACCATTTTCAATCATCGAAAGCGCTGTGAAGGCAGTTTTTGCCAAACTATGGCCAAAAAAACCCCTTACTCCCCTACAAAACGTAAATTTTTGTAACACAGCAATAGGTCTTGGCCCGTTATGTCCCAAACAACTCTAACTCAAACTTGGCCGATTTTGTCCGATTTCAGCTACTTTTGCCCTAAAAACCTAAACCTAAAGTCCCAAAATACTCACAAGCACGAAAATACTCTATACAAAAATATGCGATACGAAAATACTTGCAAGTTGCAAAATACTCGATACGAGTATATACTCGTATTCGAAAATTTTGGAACGATACGTTATTTTCGTATTCGAATATTTTGGAACGATACGTTATTTTCGTATTCGAATATTTTGGAACGATACGTTATTTTCGTATTTGAACATTTTGGAACGATACGTTATTTTCGTATTCGAATATTTTGGAACGATACGTTATTTTCGTATTCGAATATTTTGGAACGATACGTTATTTTCGTATTCGAATATTTTGGAACGATACGTTATTTTTGTATTCGAATATTTTGGAACGATACGTTATTTTCGTATTCGAATATTTTGGAACGATACGTTATTTTCGTATTCGAATATTTTGGAACGATACGTTATTTTCGTATTCGAATATTTTGGAACGAACGTTATTTTCGTATTCGAATATTTTGGAACGATATGAGTATATTCGTATCGAATATTTTGGAACTATACGAGTATATACTCGTATCGAGTATTTTCGTACTTGCAAATATTTTCGTCTCGCATACGAGATACTCGTGAGTATGAAAGCAACTGCAAGTATGAAATACGAGTTTATATTAATATTAGGATACTATTACGTCACTGTTTGATTGAAATGAATTAAATGGACGAAATTTATTGTGTAAATTCTTGATTACATGTATAGTCCACAAAAATACTCGTACCTAGTATTTTTGAATTTCGTACTAGGTACTGGCTGTTCCAAAAAAATACCTGTTCCATATACCTGTTCCAGTATATACGCCTCATCTCTACTGCTTACAAACTTAATGAGTACAACAATAGTGGCCCACGGTTGGCAAGATATTCCAATCTTTTATTAGACAGACTTCACTATCGTTCTACACTGGCTTCAAGGGCAGCCGATGACATGGAAAACAATCGTGGCCAATAGAATCAGTGAAATTCAATCAGTATCTAATATTAAGCAATGGAATTATGTGCCTAGTGGAGAAAATCCAGCAGATATAGCTTCAAGAGGCTGCCCACTGCAAAATATTATTGTTAACAATTTATGATGGGAAGGACCTACATGGTTAAAGGAAGACATAAGTCACTGGCCGAAAGTAGTTAAGCTCTCTGAACAGGGTATGGTCAACATAGAAGTTCCAGCTAATAACGCCTCTTTGATTGGGACAAATGAAGAACCAAGCGATATTTTGGAAAGATTCTCATCACTATCCAGAATGATAAAAGTGATTGTGGTATAAGAGGTGGAAAAGAAAACCTAGTTGTAAATTTTTAACTTCCGATGAATTGCATGAAGCAGAGAAGGACTGTGTACGTGCAGTTCAAAGTCAAGCATTTGCGAATGAGGCCAAGGTACTTCGAGGTAACAAACCTTTGTCGAAATCCAGTCGATTAATAAGAAACCCTTTGCACAAAGGGGTTTAGATTGTGCTGAGCCTATCATCATCAAGTGGCAATCAATCGCAGCATGTATGCAAAAACCTGGATTGCAGCGACACGGAGATTTATTGCAAGACGAGGTATGTGCCACACGTTGTTTAGCGACAATGATAGCAACTTTGTTAGAGCCGATAAATTATTACGTCCAAGTGCAACAAAAATGATAACAGAAGCACAGAAAACGTTAGCCTCTAACAACATCAACTGAAAATTCATTCCTCCTGAAAGCCCTCATTTTGGTGGTATTTGGGAATCAGCTGTGAAATCAATGAAACGGCATCTGATTAGAACAATTGGCTCTCATTTATTAAACGTAGAGGAAATGTACACATTATTGGCGCAGATCGAAACTTGCATGAACTCCAGACCACTAACACGAGTTAGTGGTCATTTCTTGACAGGTGAACATTTATTAGAAGTACCGGAAGTAATAGGTGAGAACGATCTTACCAAAAAATGGCCCTTAGTGCAAAGGCTCAAGCAGCAATTTTGGCACCAATGGAACCTCGAATATTTAACCCAATTACAGCGAAGAGCAAAATGGTTTTCAGAAACCCGCACGCTGAATGCAGGTGACCTAGTGTTCATCAAATATGAAAATTGCCTTCAAACTCATTGGCCATAGGGCAGAGTTGTTGCAGTGCATCCTGGCAAAGACGGGTTAACAAGAGTGTTAACAGTCAAAACTGTAAACAACATCATCAAACAACCGATAACTAAAATTTGCCCATTATCTGTCAATGAGGGGTTCAAGATCATCGCATCTCTTTCAAGATAGAGATGCGATGAAGCGGCAAGCCGAACCGAGGAACATTGCTTCAACATTCTCGAAAATAATGGCGGTTCTCATATGCATTGAACCAGCAAAAGCACATTATACGATTAAATACCCTGACGGAGGTATCTAAGTCGAGCACTTAGGAGACACTCACATCATTCAAGGGCAGTTACGAATAAACGTCAACGTTCCATCCGACGATATTCTCACTGATATGAACATTGTGAAAGGAATATAAAAGAATATCTCCAATATTTGCAGCGCTGGACTTAAAACATGTGGAAGTATGCGCCTCTCCGTCAACGCCCGTTGAAGTATGCTGTAGTGTCTCAGTCTGTTGCTCAACCTCTACAGATACGGATGTGTTTATTTTTCAATTCACTTATGTTAATCTTATAATCTTCTAAATAAAACCTTGTTATATTTAATCTGCGCTACAGGTTATGGGCCCAGAGCGCAAGCATTAACTGTTTGAAATTGAAAGTGCGCGTAATTGTGAAATTTGCTGTAAAAACCTTTTTTCTGATTGAGCGATCTTGTGTTCGGTAATGGCGTCAACCATAGAGGACCGTGTGCCCCTTTTGACAAAGGGAAATTACCAGCGATGGCGATTTGAGGTAATGGCTCGACTTCGGAGTGCTGGTGTATACGAATTGGTCAATGGCGAAGACGAAATGCCGACTGGAACAGGTGCTGATATAAAAAAGGAGAAGTGCGAATGGTCAAAGCGAGATGCCCTAGCAACCATTCTAATTACAGGTGGGCTGAGCGATGAAGATCATACATCGATTCGCGATTGTGACAGCGCGAAGGCAATTTGGGCGAAAATCCGTTCACTGTACGAAGTGAAAACTGAGTCGAACGTGTACATTCTCAGTCAAACATTTCATGCGATGAAATTTACCGGAGATCACACGGTCTCAAATTACTGTTCAGAATTAACAGTATGGTAATAGCACAACAACTCAAAATTGCTGGGGAAACAATAAGCGACAAGCAGTTGGTTGCTAAGCTGATAAATGATTTGCCAGACCAGTTCTCGTCATTTCGAGAAAATTATATGATTCAGGCTGTTGGTGGTACGTCGTTAACTTTCGACCAGCTTCGTGAAAGGTTTATCGTCATAAAATCTCAGCACGAAAAAGCAACAGAGGAGCTGGGCTGCAGTGACGCACTGCTTACCAAATCAAAAAGCAACAAAATGAAACCGCATTTGGGAAAGTTTCGAGGTAATTGCCACGGGTGTGGAGAATTTGGACATTATAAACGCGACTGTCCAAAGCTCAAACATTGAAAAGCTAATCAACCGTTGACGAGATCACGGCCATGTAGTGGTGCGATGATCGCAAGTGCTACATCAACCTTTATGTCCACTACGCTAAATACTAGCAGTTGGATAAGTGACAGCGGTGCATCAAATCACATGACGTACGATCGGTTGTTGTTTACATCATTCAAGGAAATCGAAGGTGGAAAGTGGCCAGTAACTTTAGGCAACGGACAAACGATATGGGTGCGCGGTCGTGGGAAAGTCGAAGTGCGATCGTTAACCGGCAAAATAATTACGCTCCATAATGTGTTGTTTGTACCAGAACTTGGACGCAACTTAATTTCTGTGGGTGCTGCGGAGTTGAAAGGCAACACAATTAATTTTGCGAATGGTGAAATGACTGTAATAAACAAAGCAAATCAAGTGATTCTTATCGGATATCGGCAAGCTGACAATCTATACCAGATGGAATTCATTCGTGACGACGACAGTGCAAATATCGTGTTGTCGGGAGCATCAATTCGTGTGTGGCATGAGCGTTTCGGCCATGTGAATTATGGTTCGATTCGAGAACTAGCTACAGGACAAGCTGTCAGTGGTATGGTTGTGTCAAAATCGACATTGGACGACGATTGCTTCTGCGAAGTATGTGTTTATGCCAAACAAGCACGTCAACCATTCAAAGAAAATGCGAAACGACCGCAAAGACCAGGTGAATTAGTACATTTCGATATTGCAGGAACTTTTGCCGTAAAATCACTTGGCGGTGCTAACTATTATGTCGTATTTGTAGACGACTGTTCTGGTTTTCTGCACGTGAGACCCTTAAAACAGAAATGTGACGTGATTGAAGTTATTCAAGATGTGATTGCTGAATATAAATCGGTTGGAATTGAAATCAGAAGAATGCGTTCTGATAACGCGAAAGAGTTCGTTAGCAACGAAATGAAAACGATAATGCGGACGCATTCAATTGTGCATGATTTCTCTGTGAAAAGATGCCCTGAACAGAATGGCCGAGTAGAACGACAAAATCGTACTATCGAAGAAATGGCACGTGCAATGTTGACTGCAGCAGAGCTACCTTAGAGTCTTTGGGGAGAAGCTGCAAATACTGCAGGTTGTATTCGAAATCGGGTGCCGCTAAAGCGTTTGCAATATCAAACACCATTTGAGGTATTCAACGGTTGCAAGCCTGACGTCAGTCATCTACGAATCTTTGGTAGCAAATCTTACGCACTATTGCATAAGTCACAACATTCAAAGTTCTCTAAAAAGTCCGAACAGCTCATTTTAGTGGGTTATGCTCCAAATGGCTACCGCTTGTGGCGGCGTGGCACTAAGAATGTAGGGGTTTATCGTGATGTTGTGATTCGCGAGCCTGAGCCAAAACAAAAGATGCATATAACAATACCTTTGGAAGATGAGCAGTCAGCAGTTCGTGTTCACCAAATAAAAGACAAACCTGAATCGAAAACAGATAATAAGGAATCGAGATTGAGTGAGCAACCTTATAACCCAATAGCAAAGCGAACTCGCAGCAAACCCCAAAAGGATGATATTGATGATAAGGTAACATCGAATGTCAAAGCAGTTAACTTTGCTAAGGCATTTATTGCAAATGTATTGTTGCCGTCGTCTGTAGAAGAAGCAAGATCCTCACAAGTTGCAAAACATTGGGAGCTTGCCATGAAAGGTGAAATAAAATCTTTAAATGCTAACGACACCTGGATGTTAGTTGAACGACCCAAGAATCAACAGACAATCTGTAACATGCAGAAATTTCCTTTCGAAATTTCTGCACGGCTTATTTCCGCACACACTGTCGTGCCCTTGGAATTAGCCAAA
Organism: Nemotelus pantherinus; assembly: GCA_963978885.1. Lineage (NCBI taxonomy): Eukaryota > Metazoa > Arthropoda > Insecta > Diptera > Stratiomyidae > Nemotelus > Nemotelus pantherinus. The sequence goes on along the minus strand of OZ022264.1, from coordinate 135,779,354 downwards.
AATAATTCTCATTCGGACTAGCGGTACTTTGTTTTTCAATTTGAAAAACAAGACACTGCAAGTCCGATATGACATTGCCTGGCATGAGGCGATACGAATGCAAGAACCGGTAACGGTATCTTGTTTTCGTGTCGCAGATCAAGCCAGCATTCGAGTCAGTCTGAGTTGGGCGGTCGATCGGAATTCTGGCTGGGGGCGAGACGGCGTGGCGAGAGCCCTGGACGTGGGACAGTGAATTTTGTTCGGGTGATTCGAAAAGAAAAGAAAAAACGTGGTCGGGCATATGTGGAATTAGATGCTGAAAGGCCAGTGAAAACCGTCACGTCGGTGCAAGTTTAATGTGTCCTCATACTTTTGGCCGAAGTATGAGGATAGATGTCCGGGTGCAAGTGATTTTTGCGACGTTTAGTGCATAAAAGCTTGTTGCACGTCCGCCGTGGTAACGCGATCTGGGCCCGTATCCCATGAACATACTAGTCGATGGGTTCTTGGCAGTGTTCGCCTGATGACACATATTCTCATATGCTTGTCGTGTTGTGAGTGACAGTCTTGGGAGGGACGCTGTGGCGGCAAGGCGTTCGGGTGTCGCTGTGGCGATCGGAGTCGATAGCGAGCTCTCAGTGAGCAATAGAGAAAAGTTGATCTAAAATACAGTGCTAATTACTAATTGGTAGTGTTGTGCAAATCGTGAGTGCACGATAAGGGATGTGACGTTAAGTTATTTTCGGAAAGCGGTGGTCGTTTTTCAAATTCGGATGATTCTTTCTTTCGAAAACCGAAATCTTCTTGAATCCCTACGCGCAATCGACTGACCGATGTGAAAAATCATGACGGTATATACGTACTGTGCACCAACTCCCAAATGAATGCTTAACTGTTGACCTTGAAATGTGTTCAGGTTTTTTTTAGCGAACAAAAACCTCTCAATTTAACTTTTACATTCGTCCAGTACGAGAATAAACTGGAGATACTGTAATGTTCGTTGGTGTAGTAGTGGAAAGTAAAGTGCGACAACCCGATTTGCATTTGTCGGAAATTATCCGTCGGGAGGACAAAACGGCGGTGAAAGTGAGATAGCCACGTAATTTAGACTGTTTGGAAAACGTTCGAATCTTCGAACCGTTGTTCTAATGGGTGCAGCTTCCAAGGGCATTATTCAAAGGGGACGAAGTGGCGTACATTGTATGAAATCACAGCAAGCCGTAATAGTTTCAATCTATGAAGATCTCGTTCAACCACAACAAGCAGCCTCTATCTTTGGAAAACCTGGGGACTATTTAATTACTTGTGGATACTAGAGTTGCAGACCATGCATAGATAGAAACAATTCTATAAGAAAGTAACAGTATCTTGTTCAAGACAGTGAGTACTGATATAAGTTTATATTCTTTTATATCCAAGTATATAGTTGCAAACGTAAAAACAAAAAAAAAAGGAATGCTGACTTCAGTGCATGCAAGTTTGATGTTACATCACAAGTGGAAAACTATTGGTTATAAATCTCTTATTTAGATATGCTTATTTATTTGGTTTTGGTTGATTGGAAGTATTTGGAAAAATTATTTTTATGCAAACCGAAGTCAGCATTATTTTCCTATCTTGAACTTTACCCGAACGGAAATCTCTTAAGCAAGAAAATCGATGTTTATTATTAAATTCGATACTTAGTTGAATTTTGTTATTATTTAAAGAATGCCTTTAAGTTCTTGTAGTATACTATACAACATGAAACATAATATAATAATGTATTTAGTATAAGAGCAAATAAATGTGATCATATGACAATATGAGCATTCATGAAAGTAGTTGAATCACGCCAGCTTAATATATCCGTTAAAAATAAACAAAAGCAGATACTTCTCGTCTGCAACAAGAACCTAGTTGGCAGTAGCAAGTACATCATCCTTTATTTATATACAAGCATAAATATATATATTGTAGTATTATATTATGAAAACAAAACATACGCGGTATGGTACTCCAACTCTTGATATGCAGTAGACAAATGGGTTGTTTTATAAAAACCCTTAGCAAAGAGTAAAACCATTCTGAGTGAAAATGGAAGGAAGTCCTTAAAATAGCGTAGCCACACTTAATCTGCTTGTAAATTTTGTCATCGTCAGCTCAGACGCCTGTAAATCAGGCATCCCGCATTTACTTAAAAAAATATCATAGACATTTTGTTTAATTTGAGCTTGGTAGTATGTAATAAGCTATTTAGTAGATTTTTTTTTTATCTCGTAAATAGTTGTTCTTTCCTTGATGGATAAAAAAAAAAAAAAAAAAAAAAAAAAAAATTTACTAGGGGGCCCCACTAGATCAATTGCAATTAGCATTAATAATTTAGTGTCGAACCTGCCAATTATATTCAAAATTGTAAGGCAGGTTGTACGAAAGTGACTTGAGATAAAACAACAACATAAAAAAAAAGTAGTATTTAACTAAATTAGACCATATCGTAGATATTAAAAAAAACAATCATTCTGATATGGTCGTTTGTTACTTGAAGTTCCTTTTCGGTTAGCATTTATTGAAATATAGTAACATTGTAAGCACTCGAGTGTTAGGGAACACTAAATTTGTATAAGAAGTAACAGCAATGAATTGGAAGTACCGACTAGACTTAAGATTTTGACATGTTTTCAAGTAGGAAACTTACATTTTTTTATCATTAACATATGTTTAAACATCAAATTTGTGATGCCCAAGCGTCGATCCTTTTGAAAATGTCACAAGTATTCAATTACCATATTCGAGATAATAGCAAAAAGTAATGCAAAGTTTCTTGCCTACCTGCTCCCCCTGGTAGACATTCGAGATATTTCTCTCATTAATTACTCCTATTTATTTCTTTTACGACATAATTTTGGTAAAGGAGTATAATTAACTATTTAATGAGCAGTTGCACCAGATTGCAAGTATTTTTTTTCGTTTATAAGAGATTTGTTTGGTTTAATGTCATTCAGAAACTTAATAAAATGACTTTGTATTGAATTTGAATCCGCGGTCTTCTTATTGGGCCAAGAAGCCCGAGAAGTTCTTCTTACTTTTCAGGGTCCGCGCCTGGCCTGGCTGGCCTACGGATGATTAATTAGTGGTTTTGTAGTAATTTTCAGCGTTAATGGGAGGGATACTGGCCCAACATTTAGTTTCAGTATTTTTGGTAGATTTTTGAATTTTTGAATATTGAGGGCCAGTATCAGAGGGTGGAGGACCCCAGACCATCGGGGTCAGGGCTCCACTAACATCGGGGGCCCGGGGCTGTCTGCCTCACCCGGGTTCCTTGTAAAAGAGAGGTAGCACTTTTTCCCTTAGTCCTTTTATAGATTTTCAATTTTCTGGCTCCGTGCGTTGTCACGAGCACTGGGTCTGCTTAGTCAGCCCATGTTGCAGAGCCTGGGTGGTTTCCTTTACGGAACGATGCCCCCTTTTGGTCCCTGGGTATTTTACATACCAGTTTGCGGCTACGAAATTCATGACGGATGAATACTACGTAGCATCCCGTTTCTTGAGAGCCAACCATCCCCATTTGTTTAAAGAACCCACCCCAGCCGCAGCGAGCTAGCAAAGCGGCACCCCAGCATCCGTCGGGGTTGGTTAAAGGGTGCTCCGCTAATGCGGACGAGGGGCCTTCACGGCCATTTCTAGGGCACCCTGCTCTCGGGGCAATTCTTTTTTTTTTTGTTTTGCCTCTTGAATGGCATTAGCCATTCCACTTTTTGGACCTTAGCACTCTTGGTTCTGGACTTCGGTCTGGTTCTAGGTTGTGCTAAGGCTACTCTCATCTCTTAATTCGCTACAAATCCGTAATAAATGGGTATTTAGTTTAAAAACTAAAGCCGATGGATCGATTGATCTTTATAAGGCGCGACTAGTTGCAAAAGGATACTCACAGAAAGCTGGTATTGACTACGAAGATACTTTTTCGCCAGTTGCTCGATTTGACTCTGTCCGAACATTATTATCTGTAGCAGCGGCCAAGGACTACGAAGTATATCAGATTGATGTCAAAACTGCTTTCTTATATGGCGACGACATAGACAAAAACATTTACATGGAACAGCCAACTGGTTTCAATGATGGATCAGGCCGCGTTTGCCGACTGAACCGCAGTCTGTATGGTCTCAAATAGGCACCACGTCAATGGAACACTAAATTTGATAACTTCATGCAAAGTTTTGGTCTAAAGCTAACGAATTCAGATCCATGTGTCTATGGAACGGAAAATGGCAGTCTAATGATAGCATTGTACGTTGATGATGGTCTTGTTATCGGAAAGTCTAATGAAAAAAATATTGGAATTAATAAAAGCAATGCAAAAAGAATTCGAAATCACTTACACCGAAGCATCAAGCTACCTTGGCATCAAAATTGCCAGAGACCGCACCAAACAAACTATTTCTTTGAGTCAAGCGAAATATGCAAAAGCTGTGCTGAAGAAGTTCTCTATGGAGAAATGCAATTCTATTGCAACACCAATAGATGCAAATATGACGCTGAAGCCTGCTAATGAAGGCGAAGTTATAGATGTTCCATACCGCCAACTCGTTGGAAGTCTTATGTATCTGTCGGTCGCAACACGACCTGATTTGGCGTTTACGGTAGGACAGCTGTCGAAATACTTGGACAAACCATCTGAACAGCATTGGAGTGCTGGAAAGAGAGCACTTAGATATCTTGCTGGAACAATAGATACGAAAATTATCTATGGTATTGATAAATCAAACAAACTAGTTGGATATTCGGATGCAGACTATGCTGGTTGTTTTGAAACACGGAAAAGTATTAGTGGCCTCATCTTGATTCTAAACGGTGGTCCAATTGTGTGGCCGTCTCGCAAGCAAGGAGTTGTTGCCACGTCTACAACCGAAGCTGAATATGTACCTGCACATGATGCATCAAAGGAAATCGTTTGGGTACGGGAATTATTAAATCAAATCCACTGCAGTCAAATGGAATCAACTATTTTATATTGCGACAATGCAGCTGCTGAGAAACTAATCAACAACTCTGTGTACCATCGTAGAACTAAGCATTTCAACATAAAATTTCACTATACGCGAGAACTTGTGGAGAATGGTACGATTCGTATAGCTCATGTGGCTAGCCAAGATCAGTTAGCGGATATATTGACAAAAGGGCTTTCGAAGACAGCATTTGATCGCAAACGAACAAGATTAGGACTCAATTGGCTTGAGCGGCTCAGCGAGTGGGAGTGTGGAAGTATGCGCCTCTCCGTCAACGCCCGTTGAAGTATCCTGTAGTGTCTCAGTCTGTTACTCAACCTCTACAGATACGGACGTGTTTATTTTTCAATTCACTTATGTTAATCTTCTAAATAAAACTTTGTTATATTTAATCTGCGCAACAAAACACATCAAGACATACAATGTACACAGTTAGTGCAACAACTGCAACATGACACCGAACACACCATGGAGTTACTACGTCCCTGGTTAGCATCAAGAATCAAACGTGGGTTGTTAGGGAACATTTTGAAGGAATTTTTGGTGTCAATGATGAAGTTTATGCTAATAATGACGCACTAGATGCCAACCAACATCAATTATCTGCAACTATTCACCATCAAGGCAAGTTACTACGAGCAGCTACGGCAATTATGAACAACACACGTACTTCTATCAATACAAAGTTGAATCATTTAATCGGACGTGATAAATGATATGAGTAAATGGTTCAGTGCAATTGATTCCAATCGCATCGCTAGTCAGTTTTTATCCGCAGATGAATTAGCAGAAATCCTGCTGGAAGAAATACATCAAAGATACGAAATGTTCTTCAAAATTCAGTATGGACCAGCAAATATTTTCGAGGCTTGTGCACAAAATTTGTTAAGAGAAACATTGGCGAAAATCCCATCAAAACTAGGGAAAACGCTCTTTATCGAAACCAACCAGGCACAAATGACATCGATTGAAGAAACGAGAACAGAAGTGGTAGTGTCCGGAGTCTTTTCGATCATTGAACGAAAGTAATTCGAACTGATCTGTTGTACTGGTATTCCCCACAGCTTAGGTGGCGGAATCTATTCAGTAATGGATATGCCAGCATTTTTTATGGGAATAAACTATTATGAGTAAATATATTTTGAGATATTCAACGATAATCTATAGGCGTGTCGAAAAATTTCGCGTTTTGTGCGTTACTGTTCAGAAAGCGTTTTAGATCATATGTACACTGGATGAAATCATCCAGTATACATATGGTGTAAACATCAACTGTATTTACATCAACTGTATACTGGATGAAATATATAATCAAGTCAACAAAATCGGTTGCCCTCAACATAGATTCTGAATAGACACTGTACTGTGGAACAAATTATACCGCACGAACACATGGATCTTTCTATCTTCAAAGCTTCATAGAATCGCATTTTAACGCAATGGACATCGTGAAGTCGTACGAATGGAAGGAGTTGGGATTTGTGAAATGGCTTCTAGTTGTAGCCTGGAAACTGCGACTGCGGTCAAGCGACGAAGGTTCCGGCAATATTTACACCCGATCGTCGCATATAAAACCAATACAGCTTGAAAACGTTACAGATCATCTTACAGAGCCATACACAATTATAGATCTATGGTAGAACCAATTCTTCAGCAAGATGAAACTTTTTTTCGGGCAGTTGATTACCAAGCAGTCAACCTCAAGGAGATCCTTAATCTAAAAACTTGACAACATTTGAGGACACCTGAAATCATCGTCGGGTCAAGCATTGGCAGTGGAGCTATCATCGTCGCAGCATGTCTCACGTTTGCACTCTGCAAGATGAAGCAAGTCCAACAACTTACGATCACACAACCATCATAAACCAAATGGTACGACCCTTGAAAGCAGGAAGTAGTTATATGTATTATCATTATGTACAAGTATTGTATACTAGATTTAAGAACTAGTAGTTCTTGGTGGCCAGAATGCTCAGAACAATGAGTCAACATTTAATCAATTACTTTGTTCATGTGCATACTCAACATAGTCAGATTTCTATTTACCATTTACAATAACAACAACACAATGGGGTCAGCTTTATTGCAGAGCCTCTTCTTCCTAGCAGCAGTAAGCCGCTTAGTCAAGAAACAAGCAATTAAAATTATCATCATCCCCCGAAAGGGAATAGGAAAGGAATCACAAACCATACTCTCGCCACATTTAAATTGAAATTAAATTATATAATAATTAAAAAGAAAACATAAATAGGATAAATGGAGAATAAAGAAAGTAAGATAGAGTTAGTTGATGTGAAGTTAGTGGAAAAGATGAAAAATAAAAAAAATAAAAACATGCAAAGAAGAAGAAGAAGAAGCTCTTTTATAATATAAAAAGATAAATTAAAGGATTTTTAAGAAGAAAACAAAACGAGAAAGACTGCTCCCAGACAGGAACGGAGTGCTGGTATTAGGGATGCAAATATTGCACATCAAATATCAATTGCATGTTCGATACAATATTATTCATTGTAATTAACGCTTAGTTAACTGAAATTATAAAAATGTAAAAGCATATATGGTTTTGCACATGCTAATGTAAATCTGCTAAGTATGCATTTTGGATTCTACAAAAAAATAATTAATGTAATCGATTTATAGGTAATAATTTACTATATAAGACCAATTGAAACATAAAATAAATCAGATTGAAGCCTTTTTATTGGTTTAAAGTTGCTGGTGAGGCCGCCAGTGACCCTTTTGTGATTAGTCTACTGGTGACAAACCAGGGCAATTGATCAACATTTGCCAGCAGTCAATTGAACAGATGTGTTGCTGGGAAGAAGCCGTTGGCCGTTGTGTGGTCGATTGAGGTGGTGAATCGACCAATGAAAACGGGTTCAGTGTATTAGTTGTATTCGACATAGATGGCGGTGGTCCTACGAAGGTCGTCGTCGCTGCCGTTCTTATTAATGTTGAATGGTTTTTTCTTTGATATGCTGCTGTTGCTACTACTGATTTTTCTGGCTGACATCTGGAGATCTATTGACGCATCAAATCTCTCACAAGCAGCGAAATCGGAACATTTATTTTATTTGTTCACCAAACAAGGTACAAGATTAGATATAAAATAACAAATTAAAAAATTAAATGGAAAAGTCAAGTCAAGTAAAAAGTAAAATGAAACAAGTTAAATAAGTAACAAACAAATGAAAAAAGTAACAAATAGATTACTAAATAACAATCAATAAATAAAAACATTGAAATATAAGCTATGGCTTAAGGGTTAGGGGTATGGATGGCATGCAAAAGAGAGGATTTGAAGGATGATTTGGAAATCGTTCTGTGGTCCTACGTTGTCCTAACATCACTAGAGAGGATTTGAAGGATGATTTGGAAATCGTAGGGGAATATAAATAACTAATGCTGTTGAATATTCTGCAGCATCTATTTATTGGCTCATTTGCTGCATATGTCGTCGAATGTGAATATTCTTTTAGGAAACGATTGGACCTGGTGTTCCTCATAGGGATATTTATAGAAATTTTCCTATTCAGGAATTCTACATTATTAGTGCCTCTAATGACGTCGAATGTGAAGCAGGCCGATATCATCATTTTTCTTGAGGCTAGTGTCGATAGGTTTAAATGACCCAGTCGAAACTCATAAGGGGAAAGGCTATTAAAATCATAAGGGTTGTACAGTTCTCTCAAGGCGAAAAGTAAAAATTGTTTTTGTATTGACTCGAGTTTGTCACTGTGGGTTTCAAAAGCGGGATTCCAGCTAATGCAAGCGTATTCGAGAATAGGACGCACAAGTGAAGTGTATAAGGATCTTGTGACCCATAGACTACGGAATTCTTTGGCACGTCTTTTGATGAAACCTAGCTGTTTGTTCGCACGGGAAAGCATTTTATCAAAGTGTAAGGTGAAGCGGAGTTTTTCATCTAAGATAACACCGAGGTCAGCAATGTTATCAACTCGGGTTAGCATATTATTGCCGAGGAAGTATGTATTGTGTGTGACGGTGCATTTCCTGGAAAAACTAATAACTTGGCATTTGTTGATATTGAGAGAGAGCTTGTTTAAATTGCACCACTGATCAAGTGAATCAAGCTTGGATTGGAGAAAGGGGGCATCCGATTTCGATTCAATAGTCTGATAAAGTTTGAGATCGTCTGCATAGAGTAAATGAGGTATGCCTGCTAGGACGTCAGATAAGTCAGAAATAAATATATTAAAAAGAAGTGGGCCAAGATGGCTACCTTGGGGTACACCAGAGGTAGCACTAACGTTTTTCGATAAAAATCATTGAAATATTACACATTGTGTGCGATCGCGAAGGTAGGAGGTCAGCCAGCTGAGTAAAGACCCGGCAATACCGAATTTCTGAAGCTTTAGAATCAAGGTAGAATGGTCAACTTTGTCAAACGCTTTACTGAAGTCAGTGTAGACTGCGTCAATTTGGTATCCTTTTTCCATTTTGCATAGGACGTCTGAGATTAGAATTGTCAAATTCGTGGTAGTTGAGCGACCTTTTCTAAAGCCATGTTGTTGCTCGTTCAAACGGGAATCAACAAGCGGTGAAAGTTTATCGTATACCACCTTTTCGAAAAGTTTCGGAATCGAAGACAAAATGACAATGCCCCTATAATTTCGGATACAGCGTCGATCACCATTTTTGAATATGGGTGTTACATACGAAAGCTTCCAATAGAATGGGAAAATTCCCGACGAAAGTGATCTATTAAAGAAAATATGCAAGGTATCTATAAGCTGCTCTACACACTTGCGCAAGAAGATCGGAGGAAGAAGATCAGGCCCAGGACCTTTGTTGCAGTCGAGATCCAAAATAGCTTTACGTATTTCATCCCGGGAAATTTCTAAATGGTTCACAAAAGCTGTTGAAGCTGAATCAGAGGAAGAAAGGTGTGAGTTAGATGGGTCTGGTGCATTGAAAATTTCTTGGAAACTATCAGCGAATAGGTCACATATCTCTTTAGGAGAGGAAGACGTTATATTATTAAGAAACATGGACGATGGGTAGCCAGTAGTTTTTCGCTTCAAATTAACAAAATCAAAGAATTTTTTCGGGTCGCGGACTATATTTTCGCCGGTTGTTCTAATGTAAGTGTCATAAGCCTCATGAGACTTTGCTAAAAATTGCTTAGCAACTTCATTATATTCTTCCTGAATAGCAGGAAAAACATCGGTATTTTCTTTAATAAGCTTATAAAGTTTGTTCCTACGATTTCGCATATGCCTAAGGTCCCTATCAAGCCATGGCTCAGACAATTTATCCTTTTTTTTATCTTTGGAACATAACTTTCATATCTATACATATCTTTCGTCAAATATTTTATTGTAAAAAGACGAAATGGTTGTCTCGAGATCTTGTGTTGAGTAGTCGACCAATCAGTAGTATCAAGAACATGTTTAATGCTTTCATAATCAGCATTACGGAAGTCAAATACAATTGAGTTATTGTAAGTTTTTAAGCAGGTGGAATCTGGAGTGGAAAGTTCGACTGACAGTGCTGTATGGTGTAAACTGTTGCAAAAAAGATGCTCTGCGTCACTAGTTGGACTAACCACTACTTCGTCATAAGCATTTGTGAAAACAAGATCTAACCAATTACCATTTTGGTTAGGAGTTTGGGAAACCTGCTGCAAATCATTACCATAAAAGGCACTCGCAAGATTGAAATCGTTGGTGTCTACAAGGTTTACGGGGAGAAGGTAAGAGTCATTTTCATCCGGAACAAAGCAAAGATTCGGACGATTGAAATCACCTAACACTATTATTTTATCTTTTTCGCTAAGTGATATCGCTAGTGAAGATATTGTATCACAAAAATTGCTGTAGATGGATTCGTCAGATCTAGGGGGGATGTAGACAACAGCGATGTAAATTGAGTTGTTATTAGTGGAGATCCGAACAATTATACATTGGAAGAAAACATTTGGGGTTGGTATCTACAAGCTCACTTGAAAGTGTGTTGCTAACAGCAAGTAAGACACCACCTCCTTGGTGGGCGTTTAACTGTAGTGCGTGCTGTCGCCGTTTGAACACCTTTCAACGTTAAAAGACGCCTACTTCTTCAGAAGTTTTCCATTGATAGCAATCAATTGGGGGAACCGGTGAGTGAAGCTGTCAGCACTCCTGGAGCTATTGATGTTGGTGCTAACGTGGAAGGCGTCGTTGCTGTTACAGAAGCTGTCGATAGATTGCTGTTGTTGTTGTTTTGTAGCTCCTTGCTAGGATCTGTATTTACGTCGGCCGGCAGCTTCTCTGGTAATGTAGGCTCGGATTCACGAGCTTGTATGAGAAGATTGTGTGTCCAGATGTCGGGGTTACCAATTTCAGTCCTCATTACTTTACTGGGTTTGAAGCCTTGAGTTTTAAAAGTCCTTTTTGTCGTTGGTAAAAGTGCGGTAAGGTTAATTATTAGGAAGCACTTTTTAGGCTTTCCCATTTAGTTATTTCAAATAACGTAACATTTTTTTTTACAAAAATTCATTTTTTTATTACTTAGCCTACTTGTGTGTTGATATTTTAATGTGTGATGAGTTGTAAAGTGTTTTGGAGAGTTGTGGATTATATGTGGAGAAATGTGTATTTATGATAATGTATATAGGTCTGCAAAGTAGGCCTCCGTAGCGGCGATGACCTCCTCATTCGACTCAAATTTCTGCCCGGCGAGTGACTTTTTCAAATTTGGAAATAAGAAGAAGTCGCACGGGGCCAAATCTGGAGAATACGGTGGATGGGGCAGCAGTTCATAGCTCAATGTGACCAATTTGGCCGTGGCGACGGCGGAGGTGTGAGCCGGTGCATTGTCATGGTGGAAGAGCACTTTTTTCTTCGCCAAATGGGGCCGCTTTTTCTGTAATGCGGCATCAAATCGGCCCAATAATTCGGCATAGTAGAGTCCTGTGACCGTTTTGCCCTTCTCCAGGTAGTCAATGTAGATGACACCTTGGGAATCCCAAAAAACGGTAGCCATCAACTTCCCGGCCGATAGGACAGTCTTCGCCTTCTTCGGAGCACGTTCGTGGGGTGAAGTCCACTGTTTCGATTGTACTTTGGTCTCTGGTGTGTACCAGTGGATCCATGTTTCATCGACGGTCACAAAACGACGCAGAAACTCCTTCGGATTATGCTTAAACAGCGTCAAACACTGCTCTGAATTGGTCTCACGGTTGCGTTTGTTGTCCGGACTGAGCAAACGCGGCACCCATCGCGCTGACAGCTTTCTCATGCCCAAAATTTCATGGAGTATATGACCCACGCGGTCTTTTGAAATGCCTACTGTCTCAGCTATCTCGCGCACCTTCAATCGGCGGTCTGACAGTACCAAATCGTGGATTTTTGTCACGTTACCCTCCGTGGTAGCGGTTTTTGGGGCACCTGGTCGTCGCTCGTCAAAAACCAACGTGCGACCACGTTGAAACTCGTTAAACCAATTTTTGACGGTCGCCATCGAAGGAGAAGAGTCACTGTACACAGCATCCAAGCGCTCTTTGATTTCGCTGCGCGATTTCCCTTCCAAAAACAAGAAACGAATCACCGACCTATATTGCTCTTTTTCCATTTTTCTACAATCCTCGGACACGCCGGTTTCCACACGCGGTCGAAACAAAACTAACAGTCCAATTCGGCTGGAATTTTTACAGTAGCCGTCTACGGGAACGTACTATACGATTTTCTTGCGATTTTGGTGCCAACGGGCGGTGAGGCTAAGTACTTATCGGACCGCCCTCGTATATATATATATATATATATATATATATATATATATATATATATATATATATATATATATATATATATATACATATATATATATATATATATATATATATATATATATATATATATATATATATATATATATATATATATATATATATATATATATATATAAAAGCATGTGCCCACTCATATATATTCAAAAGCATGTGCCCACTCATATATATTGGGATTTTCTGTACTTATAGGTAAATTTGTTCCGTAAATTGATCTTAATATTGCCTAAACTAATATTCTAAGGATGTATATGCAAAACTATCAATACTTGTAGCTGAGGGTAACAAATTAGTGGAATTCTGTGAAGCATTTATTTCAAGGGAAACCCCACTTTTTATTTTCGCATGGAATTTTTAAGCAGGTATCCAGATCCTTTCCCGTTGTCAATTATTATCATAAACTGATACTACGCTTTATAAAAAAATGCCTCGGATTTTTAGTTTGCCTCCAAAGTTTGCCGAGGAAAACATTACTTAAAATTTGTACTTTGTACGAGTTGATATTGATCAAGTATTTTATTGTGCAAAAAGTAAATATGCCGAAAAAGATTGAACTTTCAATGGAATCACGTAATTTGGTAATTGCATATCATAAAACTGGCAAAATAGTCCAGGAAAATTTGACATGGTACCTCGGAAAAATTAGGGGAAAGCAGGATTTTGGTGTGAATTTTGATACTGGCGTGCTGAACAAAATGTCAAAAGTCCCCATCGATCCGAGTGCTCAGTAACGGTCACTTTAACAAAAATACAATGTATCACGAATTGGTAGCTTGAAAAATTTCTTACAAAAAGATTTTATAACTTTTTCTTGTAACGATAACCGTTTTTGAGATATATTGATTTAAACAGTTCTAACAAACAGTATGCACTCTCTCAACAGCATGTTTAGATTATAATTTATATTATATTTATATTATATCATAAAATAAGTATACTTTAAGCTTTGTTTTGATATTAAAATAAACAAAATTAACCTGGTCCAAATTATTGAAATAACGAGTTGAAGTGTTTGCTTCCGGATTTACACAGGAAAAAAAATTTGTTTATCTATACCAACCAGTATGTTCAATGCTTTATAGAATTTGTTTTTTCAAATCTCAGAATCGGCTTCCAAAAAAACCTTTCATGAATTTCGTCAATTATTTAGATGCCAATACTCGGCAACTAAACCTCATAGAAAAAAATGTATATCCATGTTCATATCCTCTAGAAGTACCATTATGCAAAATATGAGCGAAATCCGGAGCATCGACTTTTTTTCGTTGTCCGGTTCCCGTGAATTGCCCCATATATTATTGACGGAGGGATTATTTTACATCGTGCTATATGGAATAAAGAAGAAACATTTGATGCAAGTTTTGACACTTATGTCCATTATGTACCAAGGCATTATGCTCATAATGTCGTAATTGTATTCGATGGTTATCACGATAATCAAAAAAAATATCAAAGCTGCAGACCAACGTCGTTGATATGCGAAAAGTTCTTCATCCGCTAATATTCTCCTTGTCGGTCCTATGATTGTTCCAACAAGTCAAGAAAAATTCCTTGCGAACGCCAACAAGTATCGATTTATTTCTATGCTGCATCAAAAATTTGAAGCTGCTAATGTCAGTGTAAAACAAGCTCAAAATAATGCTAATGTTCTCATCATTGAAACAGTAATCGTAGGATCCGCGAAAAGAGCTTTTATTGGTGTGGGTGAAGACATAGACTTGCCAGTAATATTGATTGCACGAGCTCCTGTTGATAAAATCATCTATTTTTTGAAACGTGAAATATCAAAAATAGAAACAAAAATGTATTCTTCATAAAGTTTAAATCCATATCTAAAGTGTCAAGCTCATATTTTATTTTTGCATGCAATGGCAGGTTGCGAAACTAACTCAGCGATTTTTAAGAAAGGTAATTTTAATGTGTTCAAATTATTTGAAACAAAGGAGGAGGTTTTTAGTAAAACAGAGTGTTATCCAGAGGGAGTCTTCAACAATGGAATTCGTTTTCTCCTGGTTATGTATCAAGCTCCAACACAAGAAGTATCTATTGATTCTCACAGATATTCCACTTTTATGAGATCTACACAGCTCAAAAAACCTGTCCAACTTTCTATTCTTCCGCCAAAATCTAGTGCTGCTCGGCTCCATTTATATCGGGTATATTGCCAAGTTCAGATGTGCCTAGGCAATGAGCTCATTCCTGAAGATTGGGGATGGAGGTTCACGGATACCATTTCAAACTCTACTTCCACTTCCACTAAATTTAGCTAAACACAATTTGATGTAATCTAAATGTAAATCTAAAAGCTGCAGCTTAAATTGCGGCTGCAGAAAAGTTGGGTTGTACTGTTCACCAGTTTGTGGTAATTGTCAGGGTCAGGCGTGTTTAAATTTATCAAATTTATTGCCCTGGCCGAAAGGAATCTCATTAGAGATTCCGTAAATAGGCTTTATAAAAGATTAGGGGATCTAACACTCAAAGTTTATTCCTTGCATCTAAAAATGGCAAGTGAATATTTAGGTAGAAAAGGAGATATTTTAGATATTGTAGGGAAAGCAGACAGGGCCTTTGAATGTGAGAAAGACAGAAAGAGGAAAGTTCTTACAAAGAAACTGAAGGAGCTGACGAGAGGAAAGGATACCATGGAAAAGAAAAAGAATGCCGTAGGGACTATCCCCAACTATGTGGTGAATAAGTCCACGGTTCAATTCACAGGAGAGCAAATGAAGCTACTTAACTAAGGTCTGAATTTTGCTGTCAAGGAAAAAACATTCCCAACAGAAGACTTAGTAGTAGACATCGAAGCAGCGGTTAAAACCCTGCCCGAAGAGGAGAAAGCACAGATTAGAGGAAATGTGGCTAAACTCATCAGGAGGGAAAATCGTAAGAGGGGGAACACTGGGAAGGAACAAAGGGTGCTCAAAGAGTTGGCTGCTAAACCCGTATTTTATACCAAAGCGGATAAAGGAAATGCCGTGTCGTAATGGACAAAGACGAATATGACCGATTAGTCATGGAAAAACTCAACAACGGGGATTACCATGAGCTTAGGAAAGATCCCTTACCAGACTATATCAAACGAGTTAAAAGAGTCTTGAAAGAGTGCAAAGGGACGATTGGAGAGGTGAACAAGCTGCGGGTCTCAAACCCGTCATTGCCAAGAATTAGGTGCCTTCCAAAGATACATAAGGAAGGAAGTGAAATTAGGGAAATTGTCACAGCTACAAGCGCTCCAACAAGGAAAATCGCAAAGTGGATTGTAAACGAGTGTAGGACCTTAGGGAAGATTAGCGATAGAACAGCTAGGAATCGAGACGAGGTAATAGGGTGGCTTGGAAGAGTGGCAACAATAGGGGAAGATGAGCTAGTTGTATCATTTGATGTCAAGGCTCTGTTCCCAAGCGTGCCAGTAAAACAAGCACTCACGTTCTTTGAGGACTGGCTATTAGAGAGGAATAGCTCACCGGAGGGGAGGAAGAGGGCTAAAGACTTTTTGAAACTCGCTATGGTTTGCATGAATGAAAGTTATTTTACTTTCAGGGGGAAATACTTTAAAGTGATGAAAGGTGTTGCAATGGGAAATCCTTTATCCCCACTTATGAGTGAGATATTCATGGATAGACTAGAGAAGAAACTTTATCAAGAAGATTCGCTTCCTCGGGTGTGGCTGAGATATGTAGACGATATTCTAGCTATAGTTAAAAAAGATGCTTTGGGAGAAACTTTGGAGAAGTTGAACCAAGCACATAAGGACATCCAATTGTCAATGGAAATCGAACAGAATGAGAAACTACCCTTCTTGGATTTAATGGTCATAAGAAAAGAAGGTCTTCTTAGTTTTAATATCTACCGGAAGCCCACACACACCCAGAGGACAACACCATCCACGTCTGATCATTGGCATTCCCAAAAAATGGCCCCCTTTAATTCGATGATTTCTGTTAACATTGTTAACTGATCACTGTTAACATTGCCCATGGATCAGGAAAGTTTTAACTCAGAAGTTAAATATATTAAAAACACGGCGAGAAAAAATGGATTCGACGAGAGGATAATTGGAAATCTTGTCAAAAAGAAAAAGGATAGAATACAGCGTGATCTTTCAACGACGATTTTTACACAGGAAAAACAAGAAACAACCATAAGAGTTCCAATTATTTATTCATCAGTATTCAAAAAAGTTCGGGTACTTCTTGAACGCTTTGATATCAAAGCAGTTCCAACCAGTAAAGCTAAAAAATTAGGTACTATACTATGTCACGTGAAAGACAAAAATGATAAAAAGGAAAAATGTGGAGTTTATAAAATTACCTGCCCAGAATGCGACAAAATATACATCGGTCAAACGAAACGGTTAGTTGGTGTTAGACTAACGGAACATAAACGAGAAGCAGCTTCAGCGAGGAAAAAGAATACAACATTAGTACGTTCAGCAGTAGCAAAGCACATATTGGAGGAGGATCACAACATAACTTGGGACAACGTGAAGGTAATTAAGGAGGTGCAGCAGGTGCAAAAACTGGATGCGTACGAAAGCCTGCACATATGGAAAACCCCTATGGATAGAAGACTAAACACAGACCAAGGAAACTGTGCATCACCATTGTTGAGGCTAATTTGAAAATTCATTTGATAGTGAGGAGGAAAATTTAATTAATATGGATAGTTAAATGTATTTTAGTAAAGTAATTAATAGGCAATTAGTTGGTAATTAGTATAAGTCAATTAATGGACAATTAGTTGGTAATTAGTATAAGTCAATACTTTAAAAGTAAGCTCTATAAGAAACATACATAAGTTAGATTAAGATTAGACCGATAGACACTGAAGAAGAGGGCAGATTACCCTCGAAATATCGATATTTGTCACAAAATTAAAATATATCTAGCTTCGAAAGGAAAAATCGGTTTTTTTATTAAAATATTTTTTGAGCTAAGAAAAAATTGGTACACATTAAATACAAATAACACCAATGTTTACGACCCTACTGATGATTTAGATCTACCTTGTTTCCTGACGGAATGCATGAAAATACAGGAGATAACAGAAGAACAAGAAGAAGAAATGATGAAGAGGAAAACATAAGCATAGAAATAGAGTTCGAAAAGTAATAATTATTGAAATTAATAACTCCTGTTTACAATAAACCAAAAAGAAAATAATTTACAAATTCATAATAATTTATTAACAAATAAGCATTTCGCAAACAAAAACAAATGTGGATTAGACCTACTGGGGATAACACATTAAAAAACTCACACTTTGTGCTCTACCTCTATCAGTTTATAAAGCAAACAATCTAAAAAATGGTTATCGTTACAAATTTCCTAAATTCCAAATTCGTCAAACATTGTTTTTCTGTAGAGGTGATCGATAATGAGATATTTACTTTTCATTACCTTTGACCCCGTATAAAATATAACGCAGTACTCGGATCGTTGGGAACTTTTGACATTTTGTTCAGCACGCCAATATCAAGTTTCACACCCAAATCCAGATTTCCCCTCATTTTTCCGAAGTTTCTCCTTTTTTATGTTGAATTTCACTGTGGAATATGGAGGACTGGTGTAAGAAATATGGAACTTGTTCATCTCTGGTTGAGTTAAAGATACATAACATAGGAGCACCATTCAAATGAATCACCATCGAAATAGCAAGACTGTTTTCGGAACACAGCGAGATCATCTCTCCTTTATTATGCGAATAGAAAAGAAATTCCAAAACAGCCTAACTTCGACCAGGATCGAAATTTCGAGTCACAAGTTTTTACGGAGTTCTGCGAGGCCTTTATCTATTCAAAATTAAGTTAATTTTGTATTCCAGCAAATACGTAAATGAATTTATTATAATATTCTTCTTGTGTGTATTTATTATCTTTGTATGTATAGATCACTCTCTACTTTCATGTTGTATTTAAAATAACTTAGATACTTAGTCTTCTTTGAGCTTTTGAAATAAACGTCTGTATTCATAACCGTACTGAGCCTTACTTGACCATATTCCCGGTGTATAATAGCATTTGAGTTCCATGGTGCTTAAACCTGGGATTATGTAGTGTGAATGAGTCGAAAAATGTAGGCAAACGCTACGGTTGAACTAAGAAACAAGACATTGGATTAACAATCGCCATGGACGCCGCATCTCGAGCTGCATTTCGTGGTCAGGTGACCAAATTAACGAAAAACATTTTAGACTACCTGCAATCGCTGGAAATACCTTATGATGGCTTAAAGAAGTTGGAAACGATCCAGGAAGACTTTATTGTATATCTAGAACGTTTATAGACAGCGCATGAGAATCTAGAAAAAGCCAATCAGGAGCTATGAAACACCATCAAGTCGGAAGATTGTTATAACAAAGCGAAAACAGCAGCAGATTACTCTGATAAAGCTACTTCTACCATGACGCGTCTCGAATCACGATTAAAAGCTAACGGGATTAGCTAAAAACGCTGCAGCTAAAACTGTTGCATCAGTATCGAAGCAAATTGATAACGCTACAAAATTGCAAAAATTACAGCTGAAAAATTTTCAGGATACTATAAATATTGGTTCTTTTTCTGGGAGCGATTCAGAACTATGGTTAATGAGAGTAACCTGCTCTTAGTAATTGATAAGTTCAACTACCTGGAATCAGCTTTACGTGGTAAGGCGGCTGATACAATATGGGGCTTCATTCCATAAGAGGCGTGCTATGAGATCGCTATATTGCTGCTTAAAGAAAAATATGGCCATCCGGAAAAATAGTCAATAATACAATGCACGTGCTGCTGGCTGTTCGTTCCATTGCTCACAAATCTGATATATCTGGGCTTAGAAAACTCTACAATCCAATGATAACACCCGCACGCTCGTTAGAAAATCTCGGTATACCAACATCTAGTTATTTCGGCATGTTAAAACGTGTTCTCTTACATTGCTTGTCAAACGATTTAAGAGTTGAATTTCATCGCTATTATGATAACATAGATGAGAGAATCCAACAGTGTAGTAGCAATAACAAAGATGAAAGTTATTCGACTTCTATTGTTACGGTGTGTTCATCTTCATTGAAATGACAAGCAGGAGAAATCATTATTCGAATTTAAAAAAAAAGAAATTGAATCATTGGAGAAAGCAGCAGAGTCACACCCGAATGTACGTTATACAAAGGCTAGTTCACATACACATTCGCAAGCTAAATCGAAGCTTATTAAAACTGCAGTTGGATTGTTTGCAGGAACAGTTGAAATTTGGTTTATTTTGTAAATCTTCTGTTTATAGAATAAAAGAGTGCGATTCTTCCAAATCACTGCAAGAACGAAAATTAGTGCTCTAGCACGACGGTGCTGTTATCGCTGGTGCAAGAGTGGTCATAATTCGAAGAGTGAAAAATATTGTTTCCTAGAAGTATGCATGTATGCAAGTCTATATTTATATCTCAAAAAGGCAAACACCAACAAATCAGAGCAATTTTAGTGGTACTAAAGCAGATTCTAAGTGGCTAAATTTCACCGTAACAACGAATGTATCGAAATCGTACCCTGTTTTAAATTTATATGCTGCTATTCAGAGATTGAATATATTTGCAAACTGCGACAGTTTGCATCGAGGACTGAAAAATTCAAAGCATTATTTATTCGAATGGTAATGGATGGAGGTAGCCAGCTAAGTTTTGTAAAAGAAATTGTTGCTAAGAAACTAAATCTGTGTGTAATCGGAACTCGTGGTTTAAATGTCATTCCATTCGGAACTGCTGTGTTAAGCCCAGCAAATCATATAATTGTGTTAGGCAGGCATTAAAGAATCAATATGAAGACGCTACTCCAGTAAATATTGAAGTGGTAGAAGTGCTGGATATTTGCGCTGATGTCTTGCCGTCACCTAAAATAAAAGGCTCAATGTGTGCCGAATTATCGTTGGGCGACTCAATTCATTACGGCGATATTGAAGATGGAATAAGTGTACTTATTGACGCTAATGTTCACTGGAAAATCATAACGGGAAAATTTGTGCGTTTATCAAACAAGCTAGGTTAGGTTAGGTTAGTAAAGAGGGCTGCCGGGAAACGCGGCTTGCATTAGGCCACCAGTTTGGGCCCATTTGCCACCCTCCGCTGGCTTTTTAGAGCTGCCAAGTGACCGCTTCGCCAAACTGGATCAGCTGACTCAGCGTGACGGTACCGGCCACCTCTGCTAACCCTTGAAAGTGGTATGTACCAAAATTTTTGAGGTGTTTATTATTTAGGGCCGGACAATCGCAGAGAGTATGCTCGATGGTGTCCTCTTCCATCTCGCACCTCTTGCATAAACTGCTGGATGTCAGTCCCATTTTCTTCGCATGAGATGCGGTAAGGCAGTGCCCTGTGAGCAAGCCGACCGTGGATCTCAAGCAGTTTCTGCTGAGCTTGAGCAGTTTCCTGCTTTTGCTTGGATCAGGTGATGGCCATAATGTCCTGGCCACCCTGCAGTCCAGCCTGTTTTCCCATTCGGATTTTAGTTTGGCCCATATGGCGGCATCGAGTTTGTTTGTGGCGTCCGCGATTGACCGAGGTACAGTGATGCAGGGGCAGTTGCTAGCTCCTGAACCTTTCCTCGCCAATTCATCAGCTTTTTCGTTGCCTATGACGCCACTATGCTCTGGCACCCACATAATCCGGATAGGAATATGCCTTGCCTTTTCATTGAGAGCTACTCTGCAAGCGTTAACAGTTTTTGAAGAACATCTGTAAGACGCAAGAGCGAGAATGGCTGCCCTACTGTCGACACAAATGGTCATTGGTCTGGTTGATATTCCACTAATGGACTCAACTGCCATGCGTATAGCATGTAATTCAGACTGAAAGACGGTAGCATGGTCCGACAGTCTACACCACAGGTTAAGGCTCAAATCCGTAGAAAATACGCCCGAGCCAACTCCTGTGTCCGTCTTTGACCCGTCCGTGTAAATCCAGGCGCCCCTATCGGTGGTAGCTTCCTTTTTCTTCCAGTCTGTTCTTGTGGGTATCTTGACCTGGAAATTCCTGCCAAGATGTATTATTTTGCTCATGTGGTCCGTGTCTTCTGCAACGAGTCCAAATCTTTTGCGGCATTCTATAAGAATACCGCTGTGGCCCCACTGATCTGAATCGTTCCACATGCCAGAACTTTTAGCGCGTATCGCCGCTAAGCTTGCGCTTCTAAAGATGAATCGATCTAGGGGCATGAGTCCCAAAATCATTTCCAACCCAGCCGTTGGGGCGGTTCTTAAAGCGCCTGTAATACATATGCAAACTAATCTTTGCAGTGTTGTTAGCTCCTTGATATTAGTTTTACTCTCCGCTGCTTTCCACCACACGACCGCTCCATACACCAAAATCGGCCTGACTTCACATGTGAATATGTAATAGGCCGCCCTAGGTTTAAGACCCCAGGTATTGGAGTAGGCGGACCGGCAAGCGAAAAGCGCTGCGCGGGTCTTACCAATTCTGTGTTTCACGTTAGCCCCACAGTTCAGTTTCCTGTCTAGTATAAGGCCCAAATATTTAACACTATCAGCAAGCTCCAATGTTATTCCGTTGAGGTTAGACGTGGCAATAGCCGGTACTCTGTGTCTCTTTGTGAAGAGCATAAGTTCGGTTTTTGTCGGGTTTGCCCTAAGACCGACTTTTCTGGCCCAGATTTGAATATGGTCCAGCGCCGATTGCATAAGGTCCGACAAAGTTTGTGGGAACGCACCCCTCACAAGTACCACAATGTCATCGGCATACGCCACTACCTCAAAGCCACTGGCCCTTAACTTCTCCAGTATTTCGTTGACTGTCAGGATCCAGAAAAGGGGAGATATAATCCCTCCTTGTGGTGTTCCGGTACCGACTGTTCTTTCCGCTTTGGCCTCCAGAAAGGTAGCCTCAATCCGCCAGATTGTCAGATGACCAGGTCACCAGGGTTTTATCCACTCCATATCGAGCCAAGGCATCAATGATACTCGCGACAGTGACATTATTGAAGGCCCCCTCAATGTCTAAGAAGGCTGCCAACGTGAATTCCTTCTGCCGTAAGGATTTTTCTATTGTACCGACAACTTTATGTAATGCCGTATCTACTGATCTGCCCGCTAGATACGCGTGTTGATCAACACAGAGTCTCGCGACATCAATCGAGCTTTTGATGTGCAGATCAACAAGCCTCTCTAGTGTTTTGAGCAGAAACGATGTTAAGCTGATTGGTCTAAAATCCTTCACGTAATGATGATTCAACCTACCAGGTTTCGGAATGAAGACCACTCTAGCTTTTGTCCATTGCTCGGGTACTACCCCGAGGCGGAGGCATGCGGTAAAAATACGCTGCAGAATGGGAATGATGGCCTTATCTGCTTGTTGAAGCATGATGGGTGATATCTCATCAATCCCTGTAGCTTTGTAAGGTCGGAATGTGCCAATAGCCCATTCAATCTTGACCTCGTCCACTACTTCCTTGATCAGCCGCTCAGACGCCCGGTGGGTTCCTCGAAGTACGTCACTACGCGGTGTCACGCAGGCTGATTCTGGGAAGTGAGTTTCCAGTAGCAAGTCCAGGCACCCTTTCGGGTCCTCCACCCAATCCCCGTTTTCCCTTCGCAAAAGCGTAGGTACGCCGGGGGTTATGCTTAGGACCTTCCTGATTCTGGCAGCCTCTGTACCTCCTTCAATGTTCTCACAGAATTCCCTCCATGAGTCGCGCTTGGCTTGTTTTTGAAAAGCGACAGCTCTTGCTTGTAACGATCCCAGTCAGCCACGTTTCCGGAACGCCTTGCGGTGTTAAACGCCCTTCGTGTGCGACCTCTAGCCTCTGTGAGTTCGCCATTCCACCACAAGGTAGCGTTCTTCCTTACGGGCTTTTCCGGACACACGTCTTTGAAATCTGACACTAAGATTCCCGTTAATCGGTTCACCTGCTCGTTCAGCCGTCCTGGACTCGTCAGTTCCAGATCGTCTAGTGCTCTGAGGTGTCTATTTGTTTTCCTTGAGTAAACTTCCCATTGTGCTGTTCCGTACTTTTTTAGGTGAAATAACAGAACAACCGATATTCCAGCATAGCCACTGGTGGTCCGAGAGTGATGGCAGGTTATAAACCTGCCAGCTATGGACACTTTCCATTATGCTTGGAGTTGCCAGGGTAATATCAATTACCTCAGCCCTGTTCTTAGTTATAAATGTATGTTTGTTACCTATGTTGTGGATGTTGAGGTTGGTTGACGTTAGAAATTCCAGCAAACTCCTACCTCTCTCGTTTATGTTGGTGCTTCCCCATATTTCGTGGTGAGCATTTGCGTCACAGCCGATAACAGCATCCGTTGTCATAGCCGCTACTGCCAATCTTCTCAGTCCGGGCGTGATGGGATCCATGTCGTATGGTAGATAGACCGCCGACAACAGGCACCGCTTCGTGCCGCTACCAGCGATCCCCCACTCCACACACACTGTGGTTGTATCCCCATCACAAAGCTGCGGAATCAAGATTGCTTTCACTTTTTTGGCGACAATACAAGTCCTTGTCTTGTCCCTTCCTTTTAGCTGGAACACACTGAGGCTGTTGCCGAATCCACAAGCCACATTCTTGTACAGAAGCGGCTCCTGTATCAGTGCGATGTCAGCGTGCCCCCGACTGAGATGCCGAAGCAGATTGGCCGTCGCCCCTCTACTGTGGTGCAGATTTGCTTGGACCACTCGCACTTCGGCTACCCTCAGTCACCTCCGCTCCAACTTTCAAGGTGATCCTCTTCAGACCGAAGTGAATCAACCCGTTGTTGGCCCGTACTTGATCCGCGGACTCCCGATCGATACCCAGCACAAGCACTAACTTAGCTGCACCAGTTAAGTCAGGCTCCGCAGATTGGTTCGTTAGTTTAACAGCCTGGAATAATCTCCAGCCTGAAACTTTCAGATCGGGGTTCTGTCTTTTTAACAGAGACAGAGCCTCCGAAGCGTTCGAGTGGGGCACCGCCACCTTCGCTGTAATTAGCTTAGGCACGGATGTCTCCCCCACTACGTCCAAACCTGGATGATCTGCAGAAATCTTCAGGACGGTGGACCGAAGCCATTCCGTCGAGAAGACGTCACTACAGGTCACCGCAATGTGGCCGCGAACAATGTTACAGCCTTCAAAGCGAGGTGACCCTTCTTCCGTTGACATGGCAAACCTGAGGAGTTCCTCGGTGATCCGTTTAAGAATCACCTTGGCCACGTCATCTTCAAGTCTCCATTGCAGGGGTTGCTGCTTGTCAACGACGGCCAGCTTAAGGTGACTGGCCGCTACGTCCCTAAAGGAACGAACTGCCGTCTCCTGTCGTGGCCTCTTCGTCGATTTACCTCTCGGCGAGGTTAACTCCTCTGAGCGTTGGCGTTTACTTGCAGCCGCTGCAGCAGGTTTCACTTGGGCAACCTCGGGTTTCCTTTTGGATTCCAGCGTCACCGTGCTACTGGCCGCTCGTTTTGCCTCTCTCCTTCTGAAGCGTTGGGCATTCCGCTTCCTCCCTTTGGTGGGATCAACTGCCGCCACCTTCACAGTAGACTGCAGATCTTTGGAGGCACCACCTCCAGTCTTGGTTACAGCTCTGCTGAGTGGCTTAGCCGCCGCTTCCTTCCCGGTGACCTGCGAGCCTTTCAGCTTGCCGCCTCCGTTCTTGGTCACAGCTCTGCTAGAAGCCGACTCAACCGCCGCTTCCGTTGTACTGGCCAGTGAATCTCCAGACCCGCCAGCAGTTAGTCTAACAGTTCGCTACTCTGTAGACCGCGGTTCGCCAGGTTCCAGAACCGGGCAAAGTGAAGTGTCGGATTCAGAACCCCGCAGGTGAACCTTCACCTCAGTCACCAGCCCAGACCTGTCCCCAGGCCTCCGTGTCACCCCTGCGGAGAGAAACAAGGGCGCCCCTCTGCCGGTTACGGGCGAGGTCTCCGTTTACACATTCCATACAGCTGGCTGCTGTACGAGCGTGCGACAGCGTGCGTTTACGAGCGTGCGTTTACGGGAGAGAGATCTCTCACCAGCCTTACTTAGAAGGGACTAGCCTGATCCAATTTGCCAATCCTCCCTTCCGGGGGATTGTTACCGGCGGCCACCGCGAGGAGGTTATGGATCACACTTTCACCAGACCGAACAGTTGCGGCACGTGTATATTTGGCTATACTACATGTTTTTCCCCCTATTCGGCTGGCGACCGACCGCCATCAAACAAGCTAACAGCTATTGAGACAATTTTTGGTTGGAAATTGCATGGCTCTGCGCTAAGCGAGTCTACCAGCTGCCAAGACCAAGTTGTTTCATTCAGTGTATGTGTATGCAGTGAGAATGCCAAAGGATTTTGGAATTTAGAAGCAATAGGTATATCAACAATTGAGAAAACCAATTCTAAAAGCTCAATCGAAATAAAGAAGATCAATGATCGGTATTCTGTGTATCTTCTTTCGAAATGTAATTGCGGCTCATTAAGTGATAATAAAGCTGTTGCATTACTCCGATTAAATGAATTATTTTGATAGGTTTGGTCATAAGTCTTCCAATAAGCTCAATGTTGTGTTTAGAAGTTTGGCTCCACAACAATACTCCATATGTGATTAAAGAAACAGTATTCGCATGGTAAATGGTGAGCTTGGTTTGCAAAGGTATAAATTCAAACCTTTTTATTACTCCTATCATAGGTGCCACTTTGCATCTGATGTTGTTGATGTGGTTTTTCCATGTCATTTTATCATCTAGCACCAATCTTAGATATTTAATTGAATTTACATTTTCAATCTGTATTCCGTTTATTCGGATGCGGAGGTTTACTGGACGTTTGTTTCTCTGCTGAAACACAATGTATTTGGAAGACTGAAGACTTACTTATTACTTACTTACTTACTTAGAACTAGTTTACTTTGCCAGTTGAAATATCGTTCTAAACCTGCATTGATAGTGTTCTGTAGTGTCAATTCTTCATTCCCGGAATAGAGAAGAAGGGTATCGTCCGCAAAGAGCACAATTTTACAAGATAGCTGAATATCCTGTATGCTGTTCACGTATAGCAGAAAAAGGAGCGGGCCGAGGATAGATCCTTATGGTACACCGATATTTATTTCACATTCTTGGCTGACGTAATTTGAATATTTGGTTACTATCCGCCTATTTATTAGGTAACTTCTCACTAGTAAATCCGTATTTGTTTAATCGTTCTAGTAAAATTCCATGGTCGATGGTGTCGAAAGCTTTTTGTAAGTCAACGAAGATAGCTGCGGCATGATTTTCTTTATCCAGCGTAGAGTTTATAAAGTGCACTGCATCAAAGGTTGCCGCTAACGTGCTACTATGTTGTTGGAATCCATACTGAATTGAAGCCAAGATCGATCTTAGAATTGTAATATTCTTGAATTTATTACCTTCTCAAATATTTTGCTCATAATACTGGTGACAGCAATGGGGCGGTAATTAGATGGATTTGCACGATCGCCTCCTTTGAATACAGGAGGGATTCTTGTTAATTTAAGGCAATCAGGGAAGGAACCAGTTTTAAAGTGTTCATTGATGTTGGCGGTTAATATATATATTATGTAGCTCTTCAATAGTTTGATGTCTTCGGAAGTGATGACATCGAGGCCTGGAGATACTCCATCTTTTAAGTTATCTATTATTTCAAATATTTCTTTCCGTGATGTAGTGCGTACTTGCATGGATGTTAAAGTATTCACTTTTATGTTGATATCTGAGCTTGCTTGCTTCTGCTGTGTAAGATTAGTCCCGATAGTTGCGAAATAATTCCATTCAAGAGGCAAAACAAAAAAAAAGATTTGCCCCGAGAGCAGGGTGCCCTAGAAATGGCCGTGAAGGCCCCTCGTTTGCATTAGCGGAGCACCCTTCAACCAACCCCGATGGATGCTGGTTTGCCGCTTTGCTAGCTCGCTGCGGCTGGGGTGGGTTCTTGCAAAATGGAGTTGGTTTGCTCTCCAAGAAACGGGATGCTACTTATTATTCATCCGTCATGAATACGTAGCCGCAAACTGGTATGTAAAAATACCAAGGGACAAAGAGGGCATAGTTCCGTTAGGGAAACCACCCATGGCTCTGCAACATGGGCTGACTAAGCAGACCCAGTGCTCGTGACGACGCACGGAGTCAACAATTGAAAAATCTGAAAAAGGAAGAGGGAACAACGCTGCCTCTCTTTTCAGAGGAACCTGGGTAAGGTAGACAGCCCCGGGCCCCCGATATTGGCGGAGCCCTAACCCCGATGGTGTAGGGTCCTCCACCCTCTGATACTGGCCATGAAATATCAAATTCAAAAACTAACGCAAAACCACAAACTAACTATTCGGCCATTATCACTCCCTTATAAAATTGCTGAAAATCACAAGAAAGACTATCACTCATCGGCCAGCTAGGCCATGCGCGGACCCTGAAAGAAAAAAGAACTTTTCGGGCCTTCACCCAATAAGAAGGCCTTGCGTTTACGTTTTACAAATCCATTATTATCCTTTTTTTTCTTTTCAAAGTTAGTACCACATTATTATTTTTCAGTTTTCCATTAACAAAATTAATCATTGAAAAATGTTAATTGTTAGGTTTACATTCCTATGCCATCTCTAATGTGAATCGTAATCTTTTGGTTGGCGTGGATAATTCGATACCAAAACTCAATTGAAGTCCTTTCAAAGAAAAGGAAGAGAAAGACAAAAAACTAAATTTGCGCAAATTTTCTAGGGTTGTTTGTATTTTCTTCTCTACGCCTCATACTGATGCAATTCAGAGAGCGGCTAGATGCTCAGACTTTCAAAAGAATAAAACTATGAACTTATTTTGAGTTAGGTTCACAAGTCATATACCCATTTTTCCTAGAGATATTTTTAAAGATCATTACAAATTAGCAATTTAGGTGCCGCTTTATCTATTTAACTACATTAACACGTTCAATGCGTATTGAAATATTAAACATTCGTGCGGATCTGCGAAAATCAACTCGCAATCTAATAATTCTGATTGATGCTTGGGAGATAATCTCTGGAGTGGCCAATCCGATTGAACTGAAACTTTGGAAGGACATTCATGCATATCCGGAGTAGGTCCATGATTGTTTAGAATGAAGATATTTTTAGCCCGTTGGGGAGGGGGGCGGGGGTAGTTGGTTTCATTATAGTCAACTTTCATGTACCCCTATATTTACAAGCAGACTACATTTTTGTTAAAAATAATTAATGGAAATGAAAACTTTTTATGTTTTATGCTTGTTTATGACAAAAAAATAGAAATTCTCAGCCTTTTGTGGGCGCTTAGTGTCTAAAAGTAGGCAAGGAATTTATTTCAAATATGGATTTGTCACAACTTCTGAGAAAAATATTGGATCATTCTGAAATTTCCAGAGCGTACTCATGATAACTAAATCTATATACACATGGACTTTTAAGACTGTGCGCGCAACTCTGTAGCTACGGCAGGCTCCTGAAAAAAAATCTTTCATATCATCGACCCTCCTGAAATTTTTTTGATTTTTGAAGAAGAAGAAACCCAAACTATTGTTAAATTTTGACCTTTGTCTAAAGATCTAAAATTAAAATTTTCAAAATTCCGCATTGCACAAAAACGGGAACCCATTACCAAATTACCTCTATTTTCAGTACTCAAAATTTCTGCTCACGAGAACTGACGACATGACAAGCCAATGAATATAAAATTTACAGAACGATGTTGATATTAGCTAGAACTAGGTCTGAAAGAGCGGCAACCCTGTGGCAAAACAAATTTGATTGAAATTTGGCTGAAAAATTAGTATAGGGCTGCCAGCTTTTTCAATTTTTGTCTCCTAAATATTGCAAATTTTTTCAGCAAAATAGAAGTTTTGCCGATAACTTCTGATGCGGTACCGAAATCAAAATGAAATTCATGTGATAAATAAACCTTACTGTTAGTCTAATTCTGTAGGAATTTCATTGCCACCTATGGCGAATTTCGTAAGTTTTGGACAAATCTTTTCAAAGCGGCCTTGTCATTAAAATTTCAAATGGGAATGATCCTACAATGACAATCAACAACAAATCTTTAGGTTTCAAAAATTTTCAAAGATTTGCGTGTGGTAACCGTAAAATTCTTTTCACCCCTATAACTTCTAGCGCAGTGATCAGAACGAAACGAAATTCACCAGGTGAGTTCAAGCAGATTTGGTATATCTTTCACTGAGGTGCTAACACAGTGTTATCAGCACCAGATATTTTCGTAAATATTGCACCAAACAATGTTTCTCTAATATACTAATATGCAAAGCATTTGTAATAAAAACAAGCGACCAATGTCTCAATTTTCGCAGTTTTGGAAATTATTCGTATGGTAGCCCCAAACATCGTTTTATGACTGAAACTTTGAATTAAATCCCTGGCTGAAAACGAAATTCAAAGGTTAGGTTGATTTTAGCATGGGCCTGTTATGGCAGACCTATGGCTGCTGCATTGGACAGTGTTGCGAGCACTAAACATTTTCATCGTTTTTGTTATATTTGGGTTTTGTTGCTTTGGATAAAGAATGGTTGACTAGATAACACAAAAAAGTGTATAACGTCTTTCCACATTTTTCTGTCACTCACAACAATTTCTTTGAAAATCAGTTTACTAACGGCTCTCATGTTTTTAAATTGGCAGTACGGCTTTCGATCAAATTATGTTCGAGTGCTAGTGTACTCGAGAAAAAAAGGAAAAACAGCGCTAATGTGAAAGTGGCATGCTGAACCAAAAAATGAACGGTTCGGGGTGCATGTACGCTCGCAGGATACATAAAAATACTCACAAAAAAATTTATTTTCAAAAATATAACAGAATTATAAATAGTAAATACAAGACTGTTTTTTGTTTACCTGCTAATATAATAAAGAACTATCCTACAAATAACCTAGAATACTAGTAGTTATGAAAAAGTTTGAAACATGGTTCTAAACATAAGCCAGGAGTTTCTGGACAATCATGGCAGCAAAATAATGACGCTTTTCGTTTCTTAGTAATTTGCCAGCAATATTTCCATCGTCGCCTTTTCGTGTTGCCCCTATCATCCTTCTCACAGAATCTTGGCAAATGAATTTTTGTTCTGGGTTGTTGGGGTAAAGTAGGTGGGGGTGGTCCAAGTAAATTTTTTATTACTGATAGCCTGAAGTCATACAATGAAATTTTTGGCTTTTCAGAAACATATAAATAGTAAGCATTCAATAAAATTGACTGAAATATATGAATGCCCAGTTTCTTATACCATCGAAAGGTTTTACGTTGGCATGGGTAGTAGGCTAACATTTGATCGTGAAAGTCTACACCTTTTATGAATTTATTATACTCGGCTACTATACTTGGCATTTGGCATTGTTTTCCAAGTCTATTTGTGGTGTTAATAATCTCACCGTCAAATTCCGATGATATTGTTAGGATTTCTCGGCGGTCTTTCCATTTAGTCACACAAACTCCTGTTTTCTTATATTGGCTAACACTTTCACCGCTTTTTAGACTTTTCCTTACATCATTTTCAGGGTTGCCTTTCCTATTTATCCTCAAAGTTCCTGTGACGAAAGTTTTTTCTTCCAATAAGTTTTCCACAAGTTCCACGCTGGTATAATAGTTATCCATGAAAAGGGAATGTCCGATTCCTGTTCGGCCTTCGATTAGTTTCATTACAACTTTTTGAGTGTGATTTCTGCCTCCCAACTCTTCATCCGCAGATCCACCATAGATAATTAGTTTTAAAGACAAACCGCAAGACTCCGCAAGTATATATAGTTTGACACCATATCTCGATTTTTTGCCTTTCATATATTGCCGAAATATTAGTCTTCCACGCCACAAAACTAACGATTCGTCAATCGATAAATGTTGTTTGGGAACATATATAATGTTCATTCGTTCATTGAAAATATTTATTACGAGTTTTATTTTATCGAGGCTTGAAGTATTTTCATTGTTGCTATTAAAATGCAATGCTCTCATTATGAGAAAAACCTATCTCTAGACATAAACTGTGAAAATATATTCATTTTGAAAAGGTAATCCTTCTTCCAATAATTGCTTATCCGGTTCAAACGTATTGTTCCCATATGAAATACTAGCCCTAGCCATATTTTTAACTCCTCAACTGTAATGTCTTTCCACTGAGTGATACGACTTCTACTACCTAATGATCGACCTAGTATTTCGACAGCATATTCATTTGATCGGTTGATAACCAGACTGTAAAAAGTATCATCAGCAATTAAATGGAAATAGTCTATAGGATTAGAATCCTTCAATGGAACTTTTATTTCTGGTATAGCACAAAACGGAATGTGTGTAGCAGGCTCCTGAGAGTATGACCAATCTGGTGCAATGCTTTCGTTGCTCGAATCACTATCACTTTCTCTGTCCGATTCACTAATAGTATCACTGTCATATACAATATCGTCAAAGTCACTATCTTCGCTCTCATCCATTGGGGCTTGCAATCTTGCTTTTTTTGAAGTAGACGGAAAATCCATTGTAGCACAGCCCCCAAATTTATTTAAAAAAGTGAAAGCTAAACAAAGTTATATTATACTGTCACTACTTTGGAACAGTAAATAACGTTTTTACAAATCAACGCGCAAATTTTTCCGTGTAAACACACCTACCGGGAATTCTGCAAAGCTTTACACGTGTAAACAGTCACGAGGCAACATGAAAAGTGGCGTATATTATACTATTTCTATTTGGGAGCAGTAAAAAATGTTTTTACAAAAACATCGCGCAAATTTTTCCGTGTAAACGCACCTAACGGGAATTCTAAAAAGCTTCACACATGTAAACAATCACGAGGCAACATGCAAAGTGGCGTATATTGTACTGTTTCTATTTGGGAACATTAAAAATTTTTTTTACAAAAACATCGCGCAAATTTTTCCGTGTAAACGCACCTAACGGGAATTTTGCAAAGCTTCACACATGTAAACAGTCACGAGGCAACATGCAAAGTGGCGTATATTGTACTGTTTCCATTTGGGAACAGTAAAAAATGTTTTTACAAAAACATCGCGCAAATTTTTCCGTGTAAACGCACCTAACGGGAATTTTGCAAAGCTTTACACGTGTAAACAGTCACGAGGCAACATGCAAAGTGGCGTATATTATACGGTTTCTATTTGGGAGCAGTAAAAAATGTTTTTACAATATCATCGCGAAAATTTTTCCGTGTAAACGCACCTACCGGGAATTCTGCAAAGCTTCACACGTGCGAACAGTCACGTGTGGAGCTTTGCAAATATATTAGGTTTGTTCGCGTACTACGATTAATTGCAATCAATTACAATGAAGCCGTTTTTGTACTCCGTTTTACTGAAAACTGAAAATTTCCCCTCTTTCAGTAAATTTCAGTACGCTACTGAAAAATACTGAAAATTGTCAAACGGTTTTCGGTGTAATGTTATTATGAAGGACGAATATTTTTGTGGCGATAGTTTATCGCCGCTTAGGATGACTTTATAATAACTATTGTTCTCCCAAAAACCGACAACTGACACTTTTGTTTCTCAATTTTCACGAAATGCAATGAGAGCGTTTTCGTACTTTTCCTGATTTTCCCCCACTACATGATTCCGGAAAATTCAGTAAAATTGAGTGACTGAAAGTTCGCGAACAGACCTATTAGTTCTTTTCGCGTACTACGATTAATTGCAATGAAACCGTTTTTGTACTCCGTTTTACTGAAAACTGATAGTTTCCCCCCTTTCAGTAAATTTCAGTATGGTCTGAGCTACTGAAAAATAGTGAAAATTGTCAAACGGCTTTTGGCGTAATGTTATTATGAAGGATGAATATTTTTGTGGCGATATCGCTTAGGATGTCTTTATAATCAGTATTCTTCTCCCAAAAACCGACAACTAACACTTTTGTTTGTCAATTTTGAGCAAATCCAATGAGAGCGTTTTCATACTTTTCATGAATTTCCCCCACCATATGATTCAGGAAAATTCAGTGACTGAAAGAACGCGAACATACCTATTGCTTATAAGCACAGCGCTGGTGTCGATTGATTGGCTAATAAACTTGCATGAACACGACTCCCGTGTCGACAGCGTGGCTATAATGTAGATATGGACACGGGAGCCGTGTTCAACGCATTCAACGTGTTAAAGTTAATCCAATTGTGTAGATATTCAACTCAATCACTTAAACTTTCTAAATTGTGTTAACTAGTTCATTATCTGATGCGTGTAACCAAACCATAACTGTCGTTATTATAAAAAAATTGGCATTATTCTTAGAATCTGCTTTTCATCATGTACACAGATAAATGCCACAACTAAATGAAGTCTTGAAAAATATGTTGAACACGAGTTATTACATTGTACTACCTTGATGTTCGGAAAGAATTGAAAAAAAAACTTTAAAGAAATATAATTGCTAATTTTCTGGGATGGCAGTAAATTAGGTAAAAAGTGCCAACAATATTTTTTTCTTTTATGAAATTTAATTGAAATTTCATGAACAATCTTAAATGTTTTCTTACTTTCAGGTATTAACTTTGTTGTGTATGCCATGTAATAATTATCATTTTTACTCTTCCGTTACATGATTCAAAAGAAAACAGCGAGTTCTACGTTAAATAACTTATTCAACCAATAAGTTAACGAGTTATTCAATTTATCGTTTCTAAAATTTTACAGAAATATGTTAAGATAACTTCAATGGAAAATATATAAAATTAACAGTTTTTTTCTTCTTTTAAAGCTATATATCTCGCAAAGGAAAATAGTATCTAGCAGCGAGCGTATTTAAGTTGCGATTGGTTAACAGGATTGGTTTTAGCAAATACAACTTTAACACATACAAAAGAAAATAGATTAGCTGTGTTTCCCAACTAATTTATAGAGTCATAAAATTCTCTAAAACGAGTGTGTATAAAAGTTTATAACAAATAACCTTTCCTTTAAGTACGTCTTTCTTTGTTCTCTCTTTTTTTTTCTATTTGTTTCGGTTCAATCGCTAATGCACCCGCTGGCAAGTATATTAAATGTTCCAAACAAAAAAAAAATCAAAATCAAAGATTATATTCAAGAAATTAAGAAAATATTAAATGGACTCACTCCTGGAAACCGAATCAGAGAAAGACGGTGATAAAATACAATCGGGTTGTATAGGAACTAATCATTAATTCTCAGACCCGCTATTGGTCAGTGATTCCATCTCTAGAAATAATACCTTACAAGTAAACTTTCTCAAACAAAATTAACATCGCCCAAGGATATCGGTCACTTTAACGCAACATCGCTCGTTCGCTACTAGATGGCCTTTCAGGATAACCTGAAGGCAGGACATTTTTCACTGCGGTGAAGAATAATTTAACTGAATTTCTTTTTCTATGAACACTTAGTTTTGTTTTAATCGTGACAAAGAGTTTTCGATTAGTGATTGACTTATTTTGATTTTTATAATTAGTTTCTTAGCTAATCGGGCTTCTGTTCATGCTAGTCTTCGTTTAGGTCAAAGTTGTCAACATGACCACTGAGTAGCTGAAACTATCAAAGACAGGGAATCACATACCATCTTCGATCGGATAGGATCCATTTAGAGCTGCGTTATTATCGAGTTATCCTACCAGTTTATCTCCATTATAGAGTCCGATCTGCTCTGTGCTTGCACATCCTCATGTTAGTATTTAGAGTTGGTTCCCAAGTTCACAAACGGTGACATCCTGTAAAAATTTCGTCTTGGAAAATCACATTCCCAGTGTTGCGGCACGCACTCTTGTTTTTATGCAATCGAATTAGGAGAATTACTGTCTTGCGAATGTCATACAGAAAAGCGCGCACATACGGCAGCTTCAACCAAACCCGTTGCCATGAGGAAAACTATCAGTTATTTTTCGTGCATTTGCATCACACACTTAAATTTCAATCTTTCGGATGTACAAAAACAAACTGTGGTCATCGGATATTTCACAATTTTCACGAGACATCCACGCGTGAAATCACCGGTAATAGTCCCTAGCGTTGTCTTATTTAATACTGTACCCGCAACCAATATATCGCACACTCAACTTAGTTGCAATCACCAGCGGAAGCCGACACTTTACTTCGTTAATGAGTTTAAAAATCATCCGGTGCAATGATTATGCCTAGCCAAATGCAATCCCCTAAATCTGCTCTATCAGATTCATTTTAGCATCCCAGACAACGCACTGATCCGACAAGTAGTATGGGTTTGCATTGTATATTAATTTTCACGCTAGCCACCCACTTTTTCAGTTCGTGAAAATGATTATGTCAATCAAACACACAGCACTTTGAAATATCTGTTTCGCACCGATGCACAAACGACTTGGCTCGCGACAGAATTTAAGATTTTGCGATACCTGACCTCGTGGTTTATCAAAAATTCCGAAAGCTTTTCTTTTCAGCTATACTGGAGCCCGGATTTCACAAACGCACCACAAATAATGGTTAAGAGTAGTTTTCACATTTGCAATCACTTTTCGAGAACTTGTCGTCAAAAAGTTTCTGGTCGTATTTCTTAAACTCACAACCGAAAAGTGCGAAAAGTCCGGGACCCGACAACTACCATGTGCACCACGCAGGCCTTTTTCGGTCTTCCTATGTTCTCGCGTTGACGAGTCTGCCGCCCTCCGGCCGTGGCCACGATTTCCAAGAGACTCCTCGAGCTCATTGTTGCAAGCTCACAGCTCGTCGTGTCTCGAAATTTTCAAAAGTAATTTACTGTTCGTACGGTGAATTAGTTTTTGAAATTGCGATGCAATGCAATATCACTTGTATTTCGATTTCTCGAAAACAAGGTACCGTTAGCAGGTCGTAGCAGAGGACTTTTGATACATTACGTATCAGAAGTCGTTTGCCGTGAATTTTAGAATAATTCAAATTGGCAAATGCTACAATAGCTCATTTATGCATCTCATATGCATTGTATCCTTTGAAGTTGATGTCACTTCTTTAATTATTTTCCAATATTTGGCACTATTCCCGGCTGCTTTCTCGAATTTATTAGCAAATTAACGTTTCTTTGTCTCTTGCGCAATCTTATTTGACTCCTTTTTTTTTAATTAGATAATCTTGTTTTTTCGTTGCACAATTTTGATTTGCCATGTATCTTTTGTAAGCTGTTCTTTTGCGTTTAGCAGCATCAATAACTTTCTTAGTTATACATGATTCCTGCCAAACTCTTACGTGTTTGGCTGATGTCGCTTTTTCTTTTGCTTTCGATATAATATCGATTAAACCTTCTATAGTATCATTTGGCTTCATTTTGAATTCATCAATTACATAATTCACGAATTTCCTCTTATCAGTTGAATTGGTGGCTATCATCCTGGGCTGTGCTTTTATCGTTCCGCATTCAACGATCGATATTTTTATGATCTCGTATGATGTTCGATCTTATAACTGTGGATGTTTTATTATCACATGATCTATCAGAGTCTTAGACGTTTGCGTTACTCTTGTTGGCTTGGTTGCATTTAAAATAGTCCTGTTATTGGCCACAATTATATCAGAGTATACTTTCATTACTGTTGATGTGGCTAAAAGATCAATGTTGGTATCGGCTATTGTAATTAATTTGTCATGAAGCGAGAGAAGTTCATCGATGTGGTGTGGAAAAAGGCTGTCATCGTCATTAGGCGCTTTGTAAAATGTTCCGATTTTAATTTTTTCCTGTTTTAGTTGTAGTTCCACTATAATAGAACTTAATTTGTCTGTCATCATGATCAGTCTAGAACAAATGTGAGATTTTTTTATAAATATAGCTGCGCCTCCACCATGCCCTGATTGCCTGCAGCAGACATAGCCATCATATCCATTTAGCATGCATAATGCCTCTTCATTTTGGTATATCCATAATTCGTTTAAAATTAAGATATCAATATCATTCCCGGAAGTAAGGTGGACATTTATGCCATCGATCTTGTTTCGAATGTTTCTGGTGTTTGCATATACAATATTTAAGCTATCAGCATCATTGATGGTACTTGAATTAATAGCCATAATTAGTTTTTTTTTTTTGTTATCAAAATCAACTTTTTTTAATTCTGGGCATTCGAAACTGTCAGCACGGTGCTGTGTATGTAGATGTTTTTTGATGGAGCAATTTACGCATTTTATTGATGTTGCGTGCATGTACTGGTCCGATGGTTCCCGGCACACTTCGCACATGATTCTTCCTTTGATTGCCAATCTGTTGTCTTATGGTTGTAGCCTTAGCATTTAAAGCATCGCATGGTGTTATGGTCTTCTTCAACATACTAGGATCCAAAGTCAATATTTATGTATTGGTTTACCAATCTTTCGAAAAGGTTTCCACCTACTTCAATAAAGGCAATCCATTTTTTCGATTTCAAAGTTTGCCTTGTGTAGACAACTTCAAATCTATAGTTGGTATCAATCGAATTAAGTGTCGATATTTCATCCATTAATTCTTGCGTGGTAAATTTTCTATCCAACCCCTTAATTATTAAGCGAGACAATCTTTGCTTGGTCACTCGAACATCATAATCATTTCCCAGGGTTTCATGCACGATAGCTTGATAGCTTATCGACTTTCGTTTTTAAGTCGAGCATCAATCTCATCGCAGAATCAATTTGAGATGCAATTCGGTCGTCACGGCTTTTTTTAGAAAGTGAGACACATTTTTTCAAAACCATTTACCAGTTCAACGCTAATAATCACAGATATCTGATACAAAAGCTGTGGGTTCGTCTGCCATCAGTTTCAGTTCAGTTTTTGATAAGTATTGTTCGAATTTTACAAATTCTAAAATCAAATTTCAAAATGACATAAATAAAATTTTAAAATCAAATTCCACAATAAGACACAAATAAAATTCTAAAGTTAAATTCAAAATAATTGTATTACGTGGAATACGAGCACGCAGCGCCACCTAGCCGCCAATTCGGGACACTTGTACTTGGATAACACATTCCACATCCGAGGCATGAGTCATTCTAATTACTGTGTTTGATATGTCCGCAAAAAATCAGAGACAGTACAGTAAGTTAGAACAAACTGTTATTCACTCATTCAAGACAGCTACCTTTGGAGGATTCAACAAAAAACAAAACAAGCTATTTCGTAAAGGTTATTGAATTGTGATCATGGTTCCCTTCTTGCCTATAAATCAGCATAGACAACATATATCGTCTCTAAAGCTTATCAGAGCAGAAAATACTGATATGGGAAACTCGATCGTTTTGCGAAATAAGCCTCCGAAGCTGAATCAAAGTGGAATTGTTTTTTGCGGGATGATTAAAATTGAAATTTTTTTTATTTACATTGAAAATTTTTATTTGACAATGTTGTTTCGAAAGTATGATTCTGATTCTCATCAGACACCAGCACACAGTGCATACTTGGCTGATGTGACCACTTGCAGTTGGAAATCATTGATTTGATTCATTAATTTGATTCGGCTTCGGAGGCTTATTCCGCAAAACGATCGAGTTTCCCGTATCAATTTTCTCTGGTTTGATAAGCTTTAGAGACAGTATACGTTGCCTATGCTGATTTATAGACAAGAAGGAAACCATGATGACAATTAAATAACCTTTACAAGTAAATTATATCGATGGATATAAGTCGGAGGTGTTAAAATTTGTCGCAACTACCGTTAATAAAAAATTAATGATTTCCAACAGCAAGTGGTCACAACAGCCAAGTGTGCACTGTGAGCTGGTGTCTGATGAGAATCAGTGCATACTTTCGAAACCACTGTGTCAACTAAAAATGTTCAATGTATATAAAAAATTTCTCAATTTTAATCATCCCGCAAAAACAATTCCAATTTCAAGCTATCTCGCTTAGTAAGCAGCTGGTCGACATGGCTGACAAAAACATGGTGACAAAAGAGTTAGATAAACAGCGTCGTCAGTATTATACATACCAGCTAAAAAGTTGCAAAGGATTGCCGGTGGTAATTATAGGTATAGAACCTGACATTGATGTTGATTAGTTCAAGCAAGAGCTTGAAGCCCTCGGATTTGCGGTAAAATCCATCACAAATCTATTCAACAAATTCAAAGAGCCGCAGCCACAGCCACGTTCAAAGTAGAACTAGAGCCCGAAACCAGCAAGCCCAAAATGGGTGAAGCTCATAGAATTTATAGCTTGCGATATATTATGCACCGCAAAATCACTGTCGAATAGCCGCTCAAATGCAAAGGTCCAGTACAATGTGCGAGTTGTCAGTAATATGGATACACCAAAACCTACTATTCACTCTCTTGTGTCTGTGTTATATGTGGCGATTTTCACGCTACCAAGGCTCGTGACAAAAGTAGATAAGATCCAGCAATTAAAAATGTAGCGGTTGTGGTAAAAACCATACTGCCAATTACAGAGGTTGTCCAGTATTTCAATCTCTGAAAGTAAATATGGTCCCTCCTCAAATCGCAATCAACAGGCTCTGAATATTGCAACCAATAGACCAGTTACAATTTCAGAAACTTTCGCACCCTCATCATTAGTAACACCTGGTATCAAATATTCCGACGCAATCAAACAAAACGCACACGGCTCTGCTGAAACCAATACTCAAAGCAGCTCTAACAACGAACTCACTTCTGTTTTGTCAATGCTTGGATAGATCGGTTCATGACGGCTCAATATGGATCGGTTCATGACGACGATGAGTAATATGATGCAAGAATTACTTAAAAACCAAAACATGTTGCTCCAATTTCTTATTAGCAGCAAATGAGTTCCTTCAAGGTCACCCATTGGAATGCGAATGGCATTATCCAGCATAAAGCGGAAATGGCATGCTTTACATCAACTCACGACATTGATGTATTCCTCATATCGGAAACCCACCTCACGGGAAAAAGCAATAAATTAAACATCCCTGGTTACATCTTCTATGAAACCAAACACCCAGATGGCAAGACTAGAAGCAGGTCTGCAATACTTATTAAAAAAAACATCTGCTCCATCATCCTTTTGAAAGACTCAACGAAGATTACATCCAAGCGACATCCATTTGCCTCCATCAGCAACTAAATTCCGGACCTCGCAATCTCAAAGGGAATACCTCCAAATTGCGCACAACCAGGAAGCAGTTTTTGATTTGTCTTCAGATCACTCTCCTGTCTTCATTACTCTGAATAAGTCGCCCAACTTTGGTTTGCTAGATATTCGAACAAAACCAACTGAATTGCATTCAGACGATACTTCATCAACTTAATATTTCTAACAGCATTACTTAAATCATCGGAAGATGACAATTCACCCAAAATTGAACTGCATCCCTCAACTCGAAAAACAACATACTCTATATCAGTTAAAATCCTTGTACACGAAAAAAAAGACTGGCGCGAAGAAATTGACAGCTGCATACGTCTCCTCAAACTAAAGCACGACTGAACAAGGCTTCTAGTTAGCTTAGACTGGCACTTGTGAAGGACTACGAGCTAAAGTTCCACTCATTCTAGGAAAACCTTATTCCCATTAAGAATGACCACTATTCGTTGTGGAAAGCGGTCGAAAAAATAAACAAACCTACCATCAAGAAAGTCCCACTTAGAACCGCCAACGGACAATAGACCAGGAGTGACGCAAAGACAGCCACCGCCTTCGCAGTTCACCTAGAACAGGTTTTCACACCTTTTACATCGACAACAGGTGACTTTCCATCTAATATCAATGCACAGGATTCACAACCAATCAAGACTTCGGCTAAAGCAGTGCAAAATATCATCCAGGAAACATGCGCAAAAAAATCTCCGGGAATTGGTCTCATCATCAACGCTATGCTCAAACAGTTGCCACTGATCATATACTCTTGGTTTTCGAATCTGTTCAATGCCTGGTAATTCCCAAGCCTGGTAACGACTCTTCTCAAGTGAAGTCATGCAGGCGTATTAGTGTATTGTCCTGCGTCTCCAAAGTTTTCTAGGAAGTTCTGTTGAGAAAGCTACTACCAATACTAGACGATACGAAAAAAATTCCAGAATATCAATTCCGATTTCGAAGACATCACAGTACCATTCAAAAGGTCCTTCGAATCACGTCAGACATTAAAATAACATTCGAAGGCAAGAAGTACTGCTCAGCAATCTTCTTAGGCTAACTGAAGCTCTCGATAAAGTCTGGCATGAAGGATTAATCACGTCAGACATTAAAATAACATTCGAAGGCAAGAAGTACTGCTCAGCAATCTTCTTAGGCTAACTGAAGCTTTCGATAAAGTCTGGCTTGAAGGATATATCTTCAAAATTATATCAATGCTTTCGAAAAGCTTCCATGAAGTACTTTCCTCCTACCTAACCGACCGCACATTCCAGGTGAGATACAAAAGCTATTCTACCGCTAAACATCGTTTGCATGCTAGTGTACCTCAAAGAAGGGTTTTGGGACCGGTACTTTACACTATCTTCACATCTGATCTCCCAATAAGCTACAAAAACACTACAGCTACCTTTGTGGATGACGTTGCATTCAATTTACTGATTCAGATCTAGTTATGGCATCCAAACACTGCAAGCCCACATCTCACTTCTTGAAGAATGGCTAGCAAAATGAAGAATCAGAAGAATGAATCTAAAGGCATCCACGCTACTTTCACATTGTTAAACTGATTTGTCCTCAAGTATATCTAAACAATGTACCAATACCTCAAAGTAATGAGGTGAAGTATCTCGGAATACACCTTGAGAGGAGGCTCATTTGGAAACGGCACATTGAGGCTAAAAATCAACAACTGAAACTCAAATTCATAAACTTCAAATGGATGCTCAATAGCATGTCAAAACTTTCTCTCGACTCTAAAGTGCTCGTCTATAAGTCTGTCTTAAAGCCAATCTGGATCTATGGCTTACAAATCTGGGGAGCAGCTTGCCCATCAAACATCAACATCATCCAAAGGACCCAATCAAGAATACTTCGATCTATCACGGGAGCCCCGTACTACTTCCGCAATGTAAATCTCCACAAAGACTTGCGGATCGAGACGATTACCGATGAAAATAAGAACCGCAGTGTAATATGTATTGCAACCTACCCTCAGTACCACAACAAGCAGGCAAAAAAATACTTACTCATCGTAAATTTCAGCGATTAAAAAGAACTGAACCTTTAGATCTTCCATCTTTAACCAAAAAGAAAACAACTTGCATAGCAAGTTTTTTTGGTTTTCGAAATCTTTGCATTATGTAAATTGTAATTCTAGAACACTACCTTTGCTCTATGCTCTCTGACTCTAAGTCAATAATCTGACTCTAAGTCAATAATATAATATATTTTTCATCATCGGAAATCTACAAAATTATTATGTCACTAAAGTCGTCAGCTTCATCTTCTTATGATAGAATATCCAGCAAAATTTTAAAACAAATTGTTTTTCAAATTTCCGACATTCTGTGCTTCTTATTTAATTTTAGTATCCAGAGGGGGATTTTCCCGGACGCACTAAAACTGGCGGTTGTAGTACCTGTACATAAAAAAGGCGATAAAACTAGTTTAGGCAATTATAGACCCATATCTCTGCCATCTGTTTTTTCAAAAATTATTGAAAAAGGTGTCAAACGCAGGATAGTGACGTTTTTAAATAAAATTAAGTTTTTTAACGACTGTCAGTTTGGTTTTACTTCAGGAAAATCCACAGAAGGTGCCTTACTTAAATTCTGTCACGAAATTTATAGTGCCATAAACGAGTCCGAAATTCCCGCAGCATTATTTATTGATATTACTAAAGCTTTCGATCTGGTCGATCATTCCATCCTACTGCAAAAACTTGATAGTGCAGGAATAAGGGATAATGTTTTGGATTGGTTTCA
This sequence comes from Nemotelus pantherinus, assembly GCA_963978885.1. NCBI lineage: Eukaryota > Metazoa > Arthropoda > Insecta > Diptera > Stratiomyidae > Nemotelus > Nemotelus pantherinus. Next base: position 135,735,885 of record OZ022264.1, on the reverse strand, counting down.
TTCTTTTCTTTGCGATCGTAAGCAGAAAGTTAAAATAAATGACATCTTGAGTTCTGCAACGACCCTAAATATTGGAGTTCCTCAAGGCTCGGTCCTGTCTCCAGTATTATTTCTGATCTTCATAAATTCACTATTTTCTGAAAACTTTTATGGGAAAATTACAGCTTTTGCAGATGATGCTGTCCTGTCCTACTCCAGTTTCAATTACTTTGAAACATATGTCAAAATGAGCCACGACCTTGAAATTTTAAGATATTGGTTCAGTGTCCATAAACTAAGGCTGAGTGGCAAGACAAAATATATGATATTTAACCTAGTGAGATCAGTTTGTGTTGATTTGAATTTGACTTTCCACGCCCCAACCTGCTTAAAATATCTTTTTTCACCAATGAGAGCTGAAGATGAGGTTTTTTATTCTTTTGACCAAAATGCGAGTTGTTCTCCATACTGCTTTGATATTGAAAGAGTTGATAGTTTTAAGTATCTGGGAGTGTTAATTGACACCAAATTAAATTGGAGAGATCACACCGTGTATCTGAAAGCGTATTTTAACAATTTGGTCAGACAATTGTATCACCTAAGCCTATATTGCCCCTTTTCAGTTCTAAAACTAGTTTACAACGGTCTGTTTTTGTCTAAACTACAATATGGATTAAGCTGCTGGGGAGGTACACATTTTAATAAACTGGAACCATTGATTGTTAAACAAAAACATGCCGTTCGAATTATTTTCAAAGTTCACCGCAGAACGCCAAGTTTTAATCTATTTCAAGCACTAGGTACACTTCCATTGACGCATTTGTATTTTTTTAAGGTTCTACGAATTTTCTTCGAGAACTCAGGATATCAAACACCAAGAGTTTATGATTCAGCTAATTTACGGGTTAACACTAGAAATTTAGTGATAGTTCCCATTTGCAATAAATCACACTTTAGTCGCTTTTACAGCATTGTTGCTCCTCGTCTATTTAACCTTTTTGCCACCAAATATTAGAGGCGAGTCCAGAAAGACAACGTTTTCGAAAAAAATCAAATCTTGGCTCTTTTCAATTGATCACTTGGGCGTTGAAAAACTGTTGAATCCTTTAACATAACCTTTGCATTTGTTTTCAATATCATTTTTTTCTATTTTTCTCTATCTACGGTCTTTATATCTTAGTTTAATTTATGAGTCCCCCACCATAAATTGACGATTCATGTTTTTTTTCTATCTTATTAACGGGCATTCGACTCTTGCGTAAAGCAACTGAATGCTTTGTATTTCATCTGCATCTTATTCAGCAGCATTTAAAATTTAAAATATCGAGTTAGTTGAATTTCTGTTTTATTTTATTTCTTTCTTTAAATTTTCTATTTCTTGATGTTAGGTATAAACGTAATTAAAGTTCAGAGGATTTTGTTGAATTTATTATAGCTGTAAGTTTATGCACATGAAATAAAGACTATTATTATTATTATTATTATTATTATTATTATTATTATATAGGTTAGGTTAGATAGTAAAGAGGGTTGCCGGATATCCGGCTAGAATTAGGTCTCCAGTTTGGGTCCATTTGCCACCCTCCGCTGGCTTGTTAGAGCTGCCAAGTGACCGCCTCGCCAAACTGAATCAGTTGACTCAACGTGACGGTATTGGCCATATCTGCTAACTCTGAAATTGGTAAGAACCAAAATTATTGAGGCGTTTATTGTTTAGGGCCGCACAATCGCAGAGAGTGTGCTCGATAGAGTCCTCTTTCATTTCGCACTTCTTGCATAAATTGCTGGATGTCAGTTCTATTTTGTTCGCATAAGATGCGGTAAGGCAGTGTCCTGTCAGCAAGCCGACCGTCGTTCTCAAGCGGCTTCTGCTGAGCTTGAGCAGTTTCCTGCTGTTGCTTAGATCAGGTGATGGCCATTAGGTTCTGGCCACCCTGCAGTCCATCCTGTTTTCCCATTCGGACTTTAGTTTGGCCGATATGGCAGCATCTAGTTTGCTTGTGGTGTCAGCAAATGACCGTGTTACAGTGATACATGGGCTATTACTAGCTCCTGATCCTTTGCCCGCCAACTCATCGGCTTTTTCGCTGCCTATGACTCCTCTATGCCCTGGCACCCACATAATCCAGATAGGAATATGCCTTATCTTTTCGTTGAGAGCTGTGGCCCCACTGATTTGAATCGTTCCACATGCCGGAACTTTTAGCTCGTATTGCCGCTAAGCTTGCACTTCTAAAGGTGAATCGATCCAGGGGCATAAGTCCCAGAATCATTCTTAAAGCGCTCGTATTACATATGCAAACTAACCTTGTTAGCTCCTTGTTGTTGGTTTTACTCTCCGCTGCCTTCCACCAAACGATCGCTCCATACACCAAAAACGGTCTCACTACACAGGTGAATATTTAAAAGGCTGCCCTAGGTTTAAGACCCCAGATATTGGAGTAGACAGATCGGCACGCGAAAAGTGCTGCGCGAGCTTTACCTATTCTGTGCTTCACATTAGCCCCCCAGTTCAGTTTCCTGTCTAGTATAAGGCCCAAATATTTGACAGTATCAACAAGTTCCAATATTATTCCGTGGAGGCTAGGCGTGGCAATAGCCGGAGATCTGTGCTTCCTTGTGAAAAGTACAAGTTCGGTTTTTGTCGGGTTTGCCCGAAGACCGGCTTTTCCGGCCCAGATTTGGATGTGGTTCAGCGCTGATTGCATAAGGTCCGACAAAATTTGTGGGAACGCATCCCTCACAAGTACCACAATGCCATCGGCATACGCATCCACCTCAAATTCTCCAGTATTTCGTTGACTGTAAGGATCCAGAAAAGGAGAGATATAATCCCTACTTGTGGTTGTCCGGTTGCGACTATTCTCGGTGTTTTGGCCTCCAAAAGGTGGCCTCAATCTGCCTAGTATTGAGCAAGTCCGATGCCTAGGTCGCCAGGGTTTTAACCACTCCATATATATAAACCAAGGCATCGATGATACTCGCAACAGTGACATTATTGAAGGCCCCCTCAATGTCTAAGAAGGCTGCCAACGTGAATTCCTTTTGCTGTAAGGATTTTTCTATTGTACCGCCAATTTTGTGTAATGCCGTTTCTACTGATCTGCCCGCTAGATACGCGTGTTGATCAACACAGAGTCTCATGACATCATTGGAGCTCTTGATGTGCACATCAACAGGCCTCTCTAGTGTTTTGAGCAGAAACGATGTTCGGCTAATTGGTCTAAAGTCCTTCACGTAATGATGCTTCAACCTACCAGGTTTCGGAATGAAAACCACCCTTGCTTTTGTCCATTGCTCGGGTACTACCCCGAGGCGGAGGCAGGCGGTAAAACTACGCTGCATAGGGAGGATGGTCCTGTTAGCTTTTTGAAACATGATGGGCGATATCTCATCAATCTCTGTAGCTTTGTAAAGTCGGTATGTGCCTATACTCCATTCAATCTTGACCTCATCTACTACTTCCTTGATCAGCTGCTCGGATGGCCGGTGGGTTACTCGAAAAACGTCCTTACGCGGTGCCTTGCAAGCCGAATTCGGGAAGTGAGTTTCCAGTAGCATGTCCGGCCATTCTTTCGACGACATTCTTCTGACCAAGCTACTGCCCCAGTTCATTAGTTCCTCTTTATAAAACACTACATTCCCCGATTTCACTTCGCAAAAACGTAGGTACGCCGGGAGGGGAAGCAGCCTCTGTACTTCCTTCAATGTTCTCACAGAATTCCCTCCATGAGTCGCGCTTGGCTCGTCTTATCTTCTTTTTGAAGAGCGACAGCTCTTGCTTATATCGATTCCAGTCTAAACGTGTGCGATCTCTAACCTCTGTAAGTTCACCATTCCACCATAAGGTAGCGTTTTTCCTTAAACGCTTTTCCGGGCACACGTCTTTGAAATCTGACACTAAGTCTAGTGCTCTGAGGTGTCTATTTGTTTTCCTTGAGTAAACTTCCCATTGTGCTGTTTTCGAGCTCCGTACAGTTTTGGGTGAGATACCAGAACTACGGATATTCCAGCATAACCACTGGTTGTCCGAGAGCGACGGCAGGTTAGAAACCTGCGAGCTATGGACAAATTCCATTAAACTTGGAGTTGTCAGGGTAATATCAATTACCTCAGCCCTGTTGCTTATGTTGAGGTTGGTTGACGTTAGAAATTCTAGCAAACACCTGCCTCTGTCGTTTATGTTGGTGCTTCCCCATATTTCGTGTTGAGCATTTGCGTCACAGCCGATGACAGCATCAGTTGCCCTAGCCGCTTCTGCCAGTCTTCTCAGTCCGGGTGTGATGAGATCCATGATAGATAGACTGCTGACAGCAGGCACCGCTGCGTGCCGCCCGCTACCAGCGATCCTACTCTCCAAACACACAGTGGTTGTATCTTCATCACAAAGATGCGGAATCCAGATTGCATTCATCTCCTATTTTGCGACAATACAAGTACTTGTCTTGTTTCTACCTGTTAGCTGGAACACACTGAGACTCGCACCGAATCCACAAACCGTATCCTTATACAAAAGCGGTTTCTGTATTAGCGCGATGTCAGTGTGCTCCCGACTGAGGTGCCGAAGCAGATTGGCCGTCGTCGCTCTTCACCCGCACTTCGGCTTCCCTCAGTTTCCTTCTCCGGTCCAACCTTCATGGTGATCCTCTTCCTAGCACAAGCACCAGTTAAATTGGGCTCTGCCGCTTTCCTAGCACAAGCACCTACTTTGCTGCATCAGTTTGATTGGGCTCCGCCGCTTGGTTGCTCAGTTTGACAACATGGAATAATCTTCAGCCTGAAACTTTCAGATCAGAGTTCTGTCTCTTCAACAAAGACATAGCCTCTGAAGCGTTCGAGTGAGGTACCGCAACCTTAGCAGTTATTAGCTTGGGCACGGATGTCTCCTCCACCACTTCCAAACCTGGATGGTGTTCGGAAATGTTCAGGGCGGTAGACCGAAGCCACTCCGTTGAGAAAACGTTACTGCAAGTCACCGCAATGTTGCCGCGAACAATGTTTTACCCTTCAAAGTGAGGTGACCCTGCTTCCGTCGACATGGCAAACTTGATTAGTGGCTCGGTGATCCATTAGAGAATCACCCTGGCCACATCATCCTCGAGTCTCCATTCCAGATGCTCTTGTTTGTCGACGACGGTCAACTTAAGGTGACTAGCTGCAACGTCCCTTACGGACCGAGCTACTGTCTCCTGTCGTGCCCTCTTCGCTGACTTACCTCTTGCTTCTCTGAGCGTTGGCGCTTGCTGACAGCCGTAGCAGCAAGTTTCACTTGGACATCCTCGGGTTTCTCTTTGGACTCCAGAGTTACCGTGCTCATGACTGCTCGCTTTGCCTCTTTCCTCCTGAAGCGTTGGGCATTCCGATTCCTCCTTTTAGTGGGATCAGTTGCCGCCACCTTAACAGTGGACCGCAGATCTTCGGAGCTACCACCTTCAGTTGAGGTTACAGTTCTGCTAAGTGGCTTAGTCGCCGTTTCCTTCGCCTCCGTTCTTGATCACAGCTCTGCTAGAAGCCGACTTAACAGCCACTTCCGTTGGACTGCCCAGCGATTCGTTGGACCTGCCGTCAGACTGTTGAGTAGCTGCTGTGCTGAGGGGTACCGCTACATCCATCGGACTCACAGTAGCTCCCGGAGCGGGTTCGCCATCCAGCTTCAAGGCCCGCAATCTCTCGATCGCCTGACCCTGTGCTGTTTCGCCTCCCGTCGCATCACCTTTGAACTCCTTTGAAAGGGGTCCTGCTCTATTGACTTTCTTCTAGTAATACTGGCGAGGAGTTCGATTTGGTTTTTGTTCTTTTTTCTAAATCCATAGATATAATGTACTGAATGTTTCAGGTTTGGGTTTCGCGTTCTCTGACCACAACCGAGGCAATAGCCAGCATTCGCCTCCGGTTACACACCGCCACCATAGGAGCAACGTATTACTCCGACCGTCCTTCCCTCTCTTAGGATCGCGAGGCAGACTCCTCCACGAACTTGCGAGGGTTCCGTAGGATTTCACAGTACCCTGCGAACCTTGATGCCCAGGCAGCCAAGGCAGCCTACACTAACAGTTCGCTACTCTGTAGACCGCGTTTCGCCAGGTTCCAGAGCTGAGCAAAGTGAAGTGTTGGATCCCGATTCCCGCTCAGTCACCAGCCCAGGCCCGTCCCCCAGACGAGGCCCTAATTACACAACCTGCCGGTTACGGACGAGGCCCTAATTACACAACCCATACAACTGGTGGCTGTACGGGCGTGCGGCAGAACTAAAAACTTTTTACGAGAGGGGGATCTCTTAAAAATCTTGCTTAATAGAGACCAGCCTGATCCAATTAGCCAATCCTCCCTTCCGGGGGAATTGTTATCAGCGGCCACCGCGAGGAGGAGGTTAAAGATCACACTTTCACCAGTCCGAATAGTTACGGCACGTGTATATTTGCGTATACTACACGTTTTCCCCCTATTCGACTGACGACTGACCGCCAAGTCAATAATACAACTTGCGTACAAAATGTACACATCCTCAACTGTGAGGGATAAACATCACTTGTGCTAGCATGTAAGATTTAAAAACAAACTGAAGCTTCTTATACGAAGGTAGCAGTGTAATAAAGCTATTACAGAAAAAAGTCTAGCGCATCAGAGCCGCTAGAAAACTAATTTTCGAAGAAATTGTCTTTGAGTGACAAAAAAATGTGGAACGACGTATTCACTTTTTTGTAGAATCATATCAACCATTCCTTATCCAAAGCAAGAAAACTCAACTATAACACAAATGATGAAAATGTTCAGTGCTGGCAACGCTCTCCCAACGAAGCAGTAATATGTCTGTTCACGTACCTGAATCTATTATAACAGATTAAAATAGATTCGCAGAAAGTCGTTTTTGTACTCTTCCTGCAAGCCAAATTTTGCAGCGGAAAGAAGCCAGCTGCTAAATTCTGTTACTGCTGCAGTTTGCTGAAGTACGCGAACAGACCTAATAAGTTTACCACAACAAGCTCATACTTAAATCAACTTATCCTTTGAATTTCGTTCTCATCGGAGGATTTCATCGAAAGTTTCAGCGTATTAAACGTTGTTTGAGGCTGCCATCCGAAAAATGTTCAAAAATCGGAAAATTTGAAAATTGGTTTCTTATTTTTATTGCAAATGCTTTGATTATGAGTATCTAATAGTGAAGCATCTGGTGGTGCAATATTTACGAAAATGGCTAGTGCTGGTTACCCTGTGTCAGCAGCAAAGCATAATATATACCAAATCTGCTTCACGTTAATTTAAACCCAACCAGTAAATTTCGTTTCGATTGAATCACTGCGCTGGAAGTTATACCGGTGAAAAGAACTTTAGGGTTACCACCCTCAAAACTTTTCATATATCTAAAGTGTTAATATATGTTGTTAATTTTCATTGCAGGATCATTCCTATTTGCAAATCTAATAACATAATCGCTCAGTAAAGAAACTCCACAAAATTACGAAAATGGTCATAGCTGGCAGCTCTTTCATGATTTTTGTACGAAATTCCTATGACATTTGGTTCACATTAAGTTCCATTTGCTGCATGAACTTCATTTTGATTTCTACACTGGAGCGGAAGTTGTAGGGTAAAAGCTTTATTTTGCTGAGCGAATTTGCAAGATTTAGGAGACAAAAATCACCATAGCTGGCAACTCTATTTTAATTTTTCAGCCAAATTTTCATCAAAGTAAGATCCAAGTACTGTGTGAAGTTTGTTAAAATCTGATAGCTGAATCGGAAGTTATAGACCAAAACTCGATTTTTATTTCTCAGTGATTTTTCAAGATGGTACCACTGCCACAGGGTTGCCCGCATTTCAAAATCACTTCTATCAGACCTGGTCTTAGCTAATACCAAAATGTCCTGTGAATTTCATCATGATCGGATAATCCGGCCGTCAGTTCTCGTGAACAGAACTTTCGAGTGCTGAAAATAGAGGTAATTTGGTGATAGGTTGCCGTTCTTGAGCAAATCGGAATTTTAAAAATTTCAATTTGGCATGATGGGCAATGCTCAACATTTATCAATGATTTGAATTTTTTGTCAAAAATCAAAAATTTTTCAGGAAGGTCAATGATTTGAAGGATTTTTTTTTTGAGGAGCCTGCCGTAGCTACAGGGTTACTCGCACTATCTTGAAAATCCATGTGTGTTAAATCTTAGTTAACACGATGATGCAATGTTTTCGTCAGAAGTAATGACATCTCAAAATTTGGAAAAAATCCTTGCCTTAGGCACGCTGCACTCACCTACGGCTAAACACTTCCAACTTTTTAACATAAACAAGCTTAAAACATAAGTATTCATTCCCAAACATTTATTTTAGCAAAAATTTCCATTGCTTGGAAATATAGGAGTACTTCAAAATTCACTAAAACGCTCGCCGCCTCCAAAAGATTTAGGATATCTGAATTTTAGCATGGACCTACCTACTATATACATCTACGTCCTCGGAAAATTTCAGTTCAATCGGATCGGCCAGTCCAGAGATTATCTCCCTTAATCATTTTGCTGATATATATATATATATATATGTATATATATATATATATATATATATATATATATATGTATATATATATATATATATATATATATATATATATATATATATATATATATGTATATATATTTATATATATTTATATATATATATATACATATATATATATATATATATATATATATATATATATATATATATATATATATACATATATATATATATATATATATATATATATATACATATATATATATATATATATATATATATATATATATATATACAAATATATATATATATATATATATATATATATATATATATATATATATATATATATATTAGAGATGGGAAAAACGACACAGTTTAGTGTGTCGACACACTTCGACTCACTCATTTGGATGAGTTAATCAGTGTGAGTCAATCAATTGTGTCAATTCGTTTTTGATTGATGTAAAATGTAGTTATGAAAAAGGATTATGCATATGATTAGTATTTTTTCTATTTACCGCTTATACATGGCCATGAAAAGGCGACAAAGAAAATTAAAAGCACAGAAAATTTCCCAGTATTTATTGTAAGAAGTGTCTTTTTTTTGTTTGGAACATTTTAAAAAGATTTTAAAATGTAAAGAAAGTGTCTGATAGCTTAGTTAACTATAGTTGATTTGAATTCAAATTAAAAAACTCTAGTTCGTCAGAAAATCCTATTTTCGTAGAAAAGTAGAGGAAATATGTATGTAGGTCTTCAATTCATGTTTTGGTCCATATTATAACTAGAGTCGGGTCGTACTAGGATTTTCACATACTAGGTATAACTAGTACAAGTACAAAAAAATACATGTTCCAAAAATACTAGCAAGTATTTGTTGAAGTATGCTGTATATACTATACATACGATTTGCAGTGATGTAATGAAAAGGTATGATATGCCCTCCCCCACCCTCCAAACACAAGGTTTCCAAGCCAGAATGGTGATGGTGCAAGATAATCTTCAAAGGATACTGAGTCATTAGTCCGCGTAGCTTGTCCGTAACTTTCCAATGGTCGGCCATTTATTTGGCAAATCCTTTCGCCTAAAGAAAAACGATGAAATTCAATCAATTTAATTTGATTTTCATTTTATTATATGCACAAAACATCTCCTGTATTCGTTCAAATTACCAAAGTCAAAAAATTTACTAACATAGAACAAACTAATCCTATTGCCATCTATATGGCTTTTCATCGATCGATCTCTGATACCAAACTTTTCTTGGCTAATCTAAAACAGCCGGTTTTCCACTTCGCCTCACTGAAGCATGAAGTTAAACGAAAATTTTATTAAGAAATGATAAAAACAAAATGTTTCGCCTATTAAACATGCACCCACTAGGGGGCCAACCTCTTCGGTAAGGCTGGATATGAATCCAGGGGCATCTTAGCTCCCGCGGTCTTGTAAATTTTACAACCCCGGTAGGGTTGGAGACACCCTCGTGGCGACCTGCTGTCACGAGGAGAGCCTCAGCACAGCCGGAGAAGCCAACTGGCGAACCAAAAAGGATCTCAACCTTTTCTTCCTTAGCACTTTAAGTGCTACTTTCAGTTTTTCCAGACGGTTTTCCGGCGGATTTCATTTTGCCGTATCTTCGAAACTAGGCCGCTTTTTCACAGACTTGTATGAAAATTTGACCCGAAACAACTCAGAAAGGTCCCCGAATTCACGCTAGACCAAAAAAATTATTTTGGTAAAAAAGGACGTTTTCACCCAATTTCCCCTATCAAATTTTTTTCTCGCCCTTAAAATACCACTATTGTACTCTCCGACCATTTTCAATCAAATTCAAAAAAAAGTGCCGGATAGACAGTTTTTGCCAAACTATGGCCAAAAAATGCCTTATTCCCCTACAAAACTGAAATTTTTGTATCGCAGAAATAGATCTTGGCCCGTTAGATCCCAAACCACTCTCACCCAAAATTGGCCGATTTTGTCCGATTTCAGCTACCTTTCCCCTAGAAACTTTTTGAATATTTGAATAAAATACTTGCAAGTACGAAAATACTCGCAAATACGAAAACACTCGATCCTAGTATTTTTGAATTTCATGTACGCTTAATCTCTGTACGCTTAATCTCTAATTATAACCTAACTATGTCTAAATTCCAAAATTTGTGAATAATAAACATTGCTACTTGTTATACATATATGATGCTAATCACATGAACATTTTATGGCCGCATTTCCTACAACGTAAATGAGGAAAATATTTGCTTTCTTTGAAGTACTCCCCACTCACATTATTCTAAAACGTTACCTCAGCGAAGAAAAAATCACTCATAGAAACTTTTTTCGAAACGGTATATAATTGAAAAGTTTACCATTTTAAATGTATCAATGGTAAATGAATTTATAGACTAATGATCAATTAGAAACAAATTTTCACAAGTATCTTATGTAAATACACTGAACTTCACTGCATCGAATTGTGTGAAATGTACACTGATTTCAATATACACTTCAAGAGATAATGAAAATCAAAAACTTTTTTATTTGAATTATGAACCCACTTCAACTCCCAGATATAACAAATAATTACAGCGATAATCATCCAAAAAAAAGCGGGCAAACCCAACCATTTTCATTTCGCCCATTCTCGTATTTTGAGGTTTTTTCTTCATCAAAATATAATTGTTTCTGCAAATTTGCTCGAATATCCCTATCCAATATCTAGACCTCTTATACTTAATCAATATTCTTAAAAAATTTCATTTCGATCGGACATCGCATTCCTGAGATAATCTCACTGCATCCAATCACAAAAAAATTGAGAAAGTCTACAGGAAGAAAGTTACAATCAAAACCTTCATCATATGCACATATAAAGTGCACATATGTTCTTCCGCGACGGTCAGTTTCGATCATCACAACCAGCCACGGCATGCTTGCACTGTACGCATTACCTACAGCCTTTACGAAATTCATATCGCGGCACCGATTGACTTGCTCCTGTGCAAAAGTGTCGAGCTCATAATCAAGTTCGAGCTCATAAACAAAATCATAAGCACATCAACTGATTGCCTCGTTCATGTGCTGCCCATCTCTAGCTCTACTGTGTGTATACAAACGTGTCGGCCAACATACGTGTTTGGGCTAGTGATTGCTTCACCAAACGCTCAACTCCGACGAGCTCATTACAAGCTCATAAGCACATCAACTGATTGCCTCGTTCTTGTGCTGCTCATCTCTAGCTCTACTGTGTGCACACAAACCTGTCAGCCGACACACTTGTTGAGTGCAAGTGATTGCTTCACCTAACGCTCAGCTCGCTCATACCGTAGTGATTGTGTGTCGACACACGTGTTGGGGGCTAGTGATTGCTTCATCGCGATTGCTTCACTCACGTGTTACCCATCTCTAATATATATATATATATATATATATATATATATATATATATATATATATATATATATATATATATATTTATATATATATATATATATATATATATATATATATATATATATTTTTATATATATATATATATATATATATATATATATATATATATATATATATATATATATATATATATATATGTATATATATATATGTATATATATATATATATATATATATATATATATATATATATATATATATATATATATATATATGTATATATATATATATATATATATTAGTGTACGTTATACATCGATAGTACTATCGATACTATCGATAGTTCAGAACTATTGAAAACCTCGATGTTTTTTTTTGCAATCGATAGTTTTTAAAAACTGAAAAAAAAATTGTAAGGTAACATTTCGATACCACCCCGTCCACTGTGAGTATTTTACGTTTGCTTCGTTTTTCTCATTTAATAATATTTCCTTTTCTTGTTATTATAAAACAGCACCAACCTAAGACAGCAGACCACTCTTATATTTTGTTAGTTTTGCCACTTTTTATTTATTGTAAAGTGAAATAACATGAAGAAGAAAAATATGTAAAATTTAACTGCACGTGAAAATCATAAGCGCAGAAAATTGAGACTCGGAAAGAAAAAATTTCAAATAACGATTTTACTAATTGTAATATATGCAGCAATCAATACAAAACAAGTAAAAAGACGAAAAATTTATCAGATCATTTAAAACGGAAACATAATTCATAGTAGAAATTATTTTCTGTTGAACCTATAGCAAAACCCATGGTCCTAGTAACATCTTCGAGAGCAGTTTAATGACATCTAGAACAATCATCAAAAATTATTTTGGAAGAGCGAAATTCTAAGCAGATGATTCTGCGCGAAAAAATATTTAGATGAACTATACGTTTCTATGGTTGTTTTGGACATAGTGCCCTTGCGGAAAGGAGAACATGAAGGATTTCGTGGCTGATTTGTACGGAAAACCTGCGATTCCTGACACCACAACATTGAAAACATCATTGGTACCAACATACTTCGAAGATGTTAAAATTCGGGTTAAAAATGTCATAAATGCAGTTCAACATATTTCTTTAACTACTGATATGTGGACAAATCGAAACAAAGAAAGAATACTGGCAATCACATCTTATTTTTTTCATAGAGGTAAATTAATTTCTACATTATTAACGGAATTTAACATAAAAAGAAGACACATATTTGAATCAATGGGAGAAGTAAGTTGCATATTTATTTTATGCCTGTTTGATGAATACTATTGTTAGTGTAATTGAAAAGATAAATTTTCAGACTCGAAAATATTCACCGAATTTAGGCCACAGAGTTCATTTTCTTTTTTTTTGGAAGATAGGGAGTACTTACCTTGTTATTTCTTGTTTAGGCAAGAAATACACTAAGCAAGTGGAACATTTAGTCAAATATATAATAATAATAATATAATGCTGCTTGCATGTTAATGCAAGCAAAACTTCTTCAATTTAATCATATTCCATGCTTCGCGCATACTTTAAATTTGACTTTGTCTGATATTTATGACATCTGATTTTCATTTTGTCATGAAAAAGTGCAAAGATATTGATACTTATTTTCAATCGAGTGCAGTTGTTTCAGATATACTAATAATTGCACGGTGACAGCTCAACAAACCTGAATTGAAGTTGATTCAGCAGTTCCATTCACATTGGAACAACGTATATACCAAAATCAAATATTTCTATGATATCAGGCAAGAATTGACTTTAGCCGAATGTGAGAAGGCACCTGAAACGTTACTCGCCGAAGATTTAAATGTATTGCCGAATATTATTCTGCTATTAAAACCATTTGATGTGGCTACGCCAACAATATCTGGCGCAAATTACATTACTCTTTCTTATATAGCTCAGTTATTACGAGGGCTGACTCTACAATTATCGAAAGTGGGAATTAGCATAAAAAACACTGCTGGAAAGAATATTTATAATGCTTTATGCAAGTCAGTGTGGGAACGATTAATACCGTTTGAGAAAAGAGCCCTTATGATGTTGGCCACCATTCTGGATCCAAGGTTCAAAAAATAAGTGAAGACGATGGAAACATAGCTGCACACTCCCTTCAAATAGAATATACTTCTTTTCTGATGGCACAAAAGCCGGAGTTAACCCAGAGTACTTATGAATTTACGGCAATCGCATCTGCAAGCAACTCAAATGTTGAGACTGGGGAAATTCACTAATGAAGAAAAAGTTGAAAGCAAACAAATCCAAGTAGCTATTATTTCTTCCTGAAGATCTATTCAAACGCAAAGCTTATAGCTGCCCAAATAATGATGCAATAATATATAGATATATACCAAAACCTGGAAAAATCTCCAATTAAAAACGACAAATGTCCTATCGACTACTGGTTTGATTCAAATACTAAGACAATGAGAATGTTTGCTCAATAGCATCCGTGTATACTTGCATCTTCTGTTCCGATTTTTTTTTTTTTTGAAAACTGGTGTAACTCACAGTGATCGCGAAAACCGGCTAAAGTCTCATAGCGTCTCCACGAATTGCTTTTGCTAAATCAAAATGCTCAGCATTTCGGAAATGAATAAAACTATATTTCTGTGTTTCTCTATAATAGTAAATGACTTCTCAGCTTTTTTTAAAAAAAATTAAGAATCCTGGGTGTATCTACTAATTTCGCAAAAACACATACACCATCGATTGTCTATCGATAGCCTATCGATAGTTTTAAAAAAAACATCGATGTTATCGAAACATCCAACTATCGATGTTTAACGCACACTAATATATATATATATATATATATATATATATATATATATATATATATATATATATATATTTATATATATATATATATATATATATATATATATATATTTATATGTATATATATATATATATATATATATATATATATATATATATATATATATATATATATATATATATATATATATATATTTATATGTATATATATATATATATGTATATATATATATATATATATATATATATATATATATATATATATATATATATATGTATATATATATATATATATATATATATATATATATATATATATATATATATATATATATATATATATATATATATATATATATATATATATATAAATATGAATTTTGAATTCAGGCGAAACGAGTTTAATACTAATTTTCTTCGAAAATTAGTAAAAACTGTAGCGCGTCAAATCCGCTAGAAAACTGTTTTTCGAAGAAATTGTCCCTGAGTGACCATAAAGTGTGGAAAGAACCATTTCTTACCCAAAACAACAAAAACCATTTCCCGAGAGCATCTCTTATAACATAAGTTATGAAAATGGTCAGTGTTGGCAACACTTTGCCAACGAAGCAGCAATAAATCTACCATAACAGGCTCATGCTACCATCAACCTATCCTTTGGGTTTCGTTTTCATCCGAGCATTTCATCGAAATCTTCAGCAATAGGACGCTGTTTGAGGCTGCCATTCAAAAATTTTCAAAACTCGGGAAATTTAAACATTGGTTTATTATTTTTATTGCAAACGCTTTGCATATGAATATATAATGGAAATATCTGTTTATGCAATATGAACGAAAATGACTGGTGCTGGCAACCCTGTGTTAACAGCATAACCAAAAATATACTAATTCTGTTTCACGTTAAGTTAAACCCACCCTGTGAATTTCTTTTCGATTGAATGACTGAGCTAAAAGTATAAGGGTGAAAAGAATTTGAAAGCTACCACCCGCAATTTTTTTTTTTTCAAATTTTCGAAACCTTAATATTTGTTGTTAATTGTTATTCCAGGATCTTCCATACTTGCAAATTTAATGTCAATATAGCTTAGTAAAGAAATGCCAGAAAATCATACCATAGCTGGCAGCCCTTTCATGATTTTTCAACTAAATTTCTACGGAATTAGGCTTACAGTAATGTCCATTTACTACATGAGTTTCGTTTTGATGTCATGACTGGATCGGAAGTTATAGCTTTATTTTGCTGAGCAAATTAACAAGATTTAGGTGACAAAAATTACCATAGCTGGCAACTCTATTCTAATTGTTCAACAAATGTTTACCAAATTTGGCTCAGAGTAAGGTTGAAGTATATTATCGCAACTACAGCAAAACTCTGAGAGGTCGACTCGGTTTCTCTGCGGTTACTTGCTTGAGATTTTTTTGCATGTACACAGAAAAGTGCTATTTTACCCAATTTTCTTTCTTGTAAATTTTTTGCTTAAGTAAATATTGTTTTTCTGATTTTCCAAAACAGTTATTTTAGAAAACTGTTAAATTATCGTGTACTGCTCAAATTGACGTTTGTGACATTCTAATTCATTTTTATGTTCATAACCTCCGAGCTGTCCGTGGTTCGACTATAGTGACGCGGTCCTGCATACTACAATCCTTCGGTTCGATCCTGAACGCTGCGATCAGTTTTTTTCTTCAAAATCTGCGTAAGAATTCATTCTATCAACAAAGTCAATAAATATTGTCCAAAAATAATAACTCCGAAAGCAGCTACAAAGAACGAAATTATTTTTACTTGACCTGACGACGACGATTGATCTAATTTAGTTTGTATTTTGGACAATCGATAACCAAACACTCGTGGCTCTGCAGTTTCATCAACGGACTTCCACGCAAGTATTCCACAGATCGATCCCAGGTTTCCCGTTTTTTCTGAAGCGAATTTTCAACAAGTTCATTGATTAAATTTAAATTTGATTCGAAGGAATTGTATATCTTTGGGCACTTCTTCGACCAAATCAGCATACGCTACACAACAATAAAAAAAAACTTGCATACTTTCGGGCACTTTGGCAACAATTTGTGTGCATAATGAATTTCAATTGCAGCCTAGAGAACTGCTTTGCTTTTGATAACACGTTAAAATTTGTGACTTGCAAAGCTTTCTGCAACAGAAAATTGCATGGCGCTTGCATGGGCGCTCCAAGGGATTGCTATCATCCCTATCTAGATAACCATTTCATATGTAGAGACTGCCAATATGCTGAGCGACTCATGAAGAGTATGTATGACAGCCTAATCAGCTTAATTGGAACGTTGAATGCTGAAAGAGATCATTTGATTTCCAAACAACAAGCCCAGACAAAAGCAAATGAGGAAATTCTAATCGAACTAACACAACATTTCGATGGTTTTACGTCAGCTCTTTCCGCGTCAAATAACAACAACAACATTAACATAAACGTCGCAAAGTCTTTCGACACGTTGGATGAAAAAATTGATAAGTTAGCGGACAAAATGGAATCCATTGCTGCACAATTCTCATCCTCCAGAAAATCAAGTAACAGTTCCCAAGCTAGCAGCATCGATATACTAGAAAATATAGAGTTAAAAATGACGAGTATGCCACTTATTGATTCAATAACGGATGCTTTCTCTGCACAACAATTAAAGTTTGAAGAATTGAGCAGCCAACTCGAAAGTTTGAGAGGCGTCCAGCAGACCCTGATCGATGATAATATCAAACATCTTGCGTTGAACGAGCAGTCACTACACCAGGAACTACTGATGGTAGATCATAACAGTTCGTCAAGCATCTCAACAAGCTGTAAGAGGATATACACGCTTCTTCACCTATAAAAGAGTTGATAAACAGCACTGCACCACCAGCTCCATGCTCTAGTTTACGTTTGCCCTCAGACCCCGACGCTGCATCGATCTACAAATTCGGTACCTTTTGGTCCAAGCACGACTGGGCCACTCGCCTACAAAAGCTTAAGACAGCTAACACGCACAATCATGTTGAGAAAGCATGCTCCAAACTGCCTATCAAAGTAAACCGAATGGCATTCTACGTAAATAAAGTTCCTCACAATGCTGATGATGGATGGCTGGGAAGACTTCTTGAAGCTGATTTCTGCATCACCGATTACAATCTCGAACAACTACCCCAGCGGAAATGCAGATCACCTAAGCGGTACAAGGTTTTTATACCAACTAAATATGCCTCGCTCTTTATTGATCTCAATGAAAATAGCGGCAGATTTGACTGGAAAGGAATCACGTTCAGCCCTTAGAAGAAAGTCAGCAACAAAATTAGCAGTAAGCCAAAAAAAGAATATTGTAAAGAAAAAATGTATATATCCAAATGTCCTTACCTGCGATATTCCTTTCAAGCACAAACCTTACTTTCTATCTACTCCTAAAACTCCTTTTATCAAAGATACTGACCCTCTGCCTCCTACAACTTTACGTGAGGTACTAACCGTACCAAAATGCTGAAATCGCCTGATTCTAACATTTCCTTTTCCTCTTCTCTAAAAGCCTGTAACAGCGTGGCCAATATATGCCCATTGAGAAACCATAACAAAGGGACTGCCAATGTTGCATCCACTGCGGCAACGGGAACTTCAATATCAAATAATAACTTGACGACGTCTGCATCTCATCAAAGAATCCATTGCCAGGAATTTTTCCTAACATAACACACAGAAACCTAAAACTGTTTTACCACAATTGTGGTGATATGAGAGGTAAACTATCTAAACTTTTTCTTGACGCCAAATCATGCCATTTTAATTTATTTGCTTTCACGGAAACTTGGCTTAATGACTCACATACAAACGAAGAAATTCTTGCCAGTAGCTGGACCATTTACAAAGATGATCGCGGCTACTGCTCTACAGGCCAAACGAGAGGAGGTGGTGTCTTAATTGCTGTGAGCAACAAATTTCCAAGCAAACGCATCGATACTACACCAAACGTAATGTTCCAGCACTTAATTGTTCAAATCTCTTTGAATAATACATCGATTTACATTGGTGTAGTTTATATTCCACCCAGATCCGACGAATCGGTATAGGACCATTTATGCGAATCTGTATCTTCCTTCGTATCGTCCCTAAACGAAAAAGACAAAGTTATATTCCTGGGAGATTTCAATCGCCCCAATCTATATTTCATTCCCGATGAAAATGACACTTACCTGCTCCCTGTAAACCTTTCAGATCGCAACGACTTTAACCTTATGAGTACCTTCTATGGCAATGATTTGCAGCAAGTTTGTCCGGCTCTCAACCAAAACGGTAATTGGAAAGATCTTGTGTTCACTAGCTCCTATGACGAAGTAGTGGTAAGTCCAACTAATGACATAGAACATCTTTTTTATAATAGTTCGCACCATACAGCACTCTCAGTTGAACTTGCCACTCCTGATTCTCAACGTTCAACGTTGGACATTGAGAAAGCCATTTCTAATTTTTACAACAAAACATTTGACGCCGTTGAGAGATATGTACCAAAGATAAAGAAAAAGAATAAACTCTCTGAGCCATAGCTTGATAGGGACCTTAGACATTTACGGAATCGTAGAAACAAACTTTATATGCGGATTAAAGACAATATTGACGTTAGTTCGGCTATTCAGGAAGAATGTAATGAAATTGCTATGCAGTTTTTAACAAAGTCCCACGAGGCTTATGACAACTACATTAAGACTACCGGCAAAAATATAATCCGCGACCCAAAAAAAATTTATGAATTTGTAAAAGTGAAGCGAGAAACTATTGGTTATCCATCGTCGATGTTCTTTAAAAATATCACTTCTTCCTCTCCCAATGAGATTTGTGATTTATTTGCAGATAGTTTTCAGACTGTTTTTAATGCATCAGACCCACCAGACTCACACATTTCTTACTCTCATTCCGCTCCAACAGCTTTGGTCAGCCGCTTAGAAATTTTACGTGATGAAATACATAACAAAGGCCCTGGATCCGATCTAATTCCTCCAACTTTCTTGCGAAAGTGTGTAGAGAGCTTGTAACTCCCTTGCATACTTTTCTCAACAGATCACTTTCGTCTGGAGTTTTTCCATTCTGTTGGAAACTTTCGTATGTCACACCCATCTTCAAAAATGGTGATAGACGCTGTATCGGAAATTATAGCGGCATTGCCGTCTTATCTTCAAGTCCGAAACTTTTTGAAAAGATTGTCTACGATAAACTTTCTCCACTTGTTGACTCCCGTCTGAACGAGCAGCAACATGGTGTTAGAAAAGGTCGCTCAACTACCACAAATTTGACAGTCCTAATCTCAGACGTTCTGTGTAAAATGGAGAAAGGATACCAAATTGACGCAGTCTATACAGACTTCAGTAAAGCTTTTGACAGAGTTGACCACCCTATCTTTATTTCAAAGCTTCTGAGATTCGGACTTACCAGATCTTTGCATAGCTGGCTGACTTCTTACCTTCGCAATCGAACGCATTTGGTAAAATTTCAAGGAGTTTTATCGAAAAATATATCTGTTACCTCCGGTGTACCATAAGGTAGCCATCTTGGCCCACTCCTTTTTAATATATATATTTCTGACCTATCTGACGTTTTAGCAAATATACCTCATCTACTTTACGCCGACGATCTCAAAGTGTATGACATCATTAAATCTAAATCCGATGCACTCTTTCTCCAATCTAAACTTAATTCACTTGATCATTGATGCAATGAAAATAAGCTCTCTCTCAACATTGCTAAGTGCCAGGTTATTAGTTTTTCCCGAAAATACACGGTCTCACATAACACATACATCCTTGGCAATAATTTGTTAGGCCGAGTTGAAAACGTTGTTGACCTTGGTGCTATCTTGGATGAGAAACTCCACTTCATCTTGCACTATGGTAAAATACTTTCCGGTGCAAATAAATAGCTAGGGTTCATCAAAAGACGTTCCAAGGAATTTCGTAACCTGTGGATCACAAGATCTTTATACATCTCACTTGTACGCCCCATTCTCGAATATGCCTCTATCTGCTGGAATCCGACTTTTGAAACCCACAGTAACAGACTCGAGTCCATACAAAAACAGTTCTTGCTTTTCGCATTGAGAGAACTATACAATCCTTACGATTTTAATACCCTTCCTCCTTATGAGTTTCGACTGAGTCATCTAAACTTATTGACACTTGCATCCAGAAGAAAAATGATTTCGGCCTGCTTCACATTCGACGTCATTAGAAGCGTTATCAAAGTTGAATTCCTGAATAGTAAAATAGTCTTAAATAACCATGTAAGAAACACCAGGACCTCTCTTTTACTTAAAGAATATCCACATTCCACTACTTACGCAGCTAATGAGCCGGTAAATAGATGCTGCAGAATATTTAACAGTATAAGCTTTCTGTATTCCCCAATGATCTCCAAATTCTCCTTCAAATCCTCCCTTTCCCAAGCCATCCATAACCCCTTATCTTAAGCTATATGTCAATGTTTTATTTGTTTGTTATTTAGAAATTGTTATTGATTTACTTATTAATTATTTAATTTATGTAATTTTTCGTTTAAACATATTTATTTCAAATATTTTCTTGTATTGTTAATACCTTGTTTGGTTAATAAATAAAATAAAATAAATTTCGTTTTACTTAGTAAACGTAATTTAATTTGATCACGGTTCCCTTCTTGTCTATAAATCAGCATGGACAACGTATATCATCTCTAAAGCTTATCAAAGCTGAGAATATTGAAACGGGAAACTCGATCGTTTTGCGGAATCAGCCTCCGAAAGCAGAATCAAATTGGAATTGTTTTTGCGGGATTATTAAAATTGAACAACTTTTTATTTACGTCAAAAACTTTAATCTACATTGAAAATTATATTTTGACAAAGTGGTTTCGAAAGTATGCACTGCTTCTCATCAGACACCAGCACACAGTGCATACTTGACTGGCGTGACCACTTGCAGGTGGAAATCATTACATTTTTATTTATGCTAGTTGTGACAAATTTTAACATCTCCGACTTATATCCATGGATATAATTTTACTTAGTAAAGGTAATTGAATTTGATCACGGTTCCCTTCTTGTCTATAAATCAGCATGGACAACGTATTTCATCTCTAAAGCTTATCAAAGCTGAGAACATTGAAACGGGAAACTCGATCGTTTTGCGGAATCAGCCTCCGAAAGCAGAATCAAATTGGAATTAATTTTGCGGGATGATTAAAATTGAACAACTTTTTATTTACGTCAAAAACTTTAATCTACATTGAAAATTCTATTTTGACAAAGTGGTTTCGAAAATATGCACTGACTCTCATCAGACACCAGCACACAGTGCATACTTGACTGGCGTGACCACTTGCAGTTGGAAATCATAACATTTTTATTTATGCTAGTTGTGACAAATTTTAACATCTCCGACTTATATCCATGGATATAATTTTACTTAGTAAAGGTAATTGAATTTGATCACGGTTCCGTTCTTGTCTATAAATCAGCATGGACAACGTATATCATCTCTAAGGCTTATCAAAGCTGAGAACATTAAAACGGGAAACTCGATCGTTTTTGCGGAATCAGCCTCCGAAAGCAGAATCAAATCGGAATTGTTTTTGCGGGATGATTGAAATTGAACAACTTTTTATTTACATTAAAAATTTTAATCTACATTGAAAATTCTACTTTGACAAAGTGGTTTCGAAAGTATGCACTGATTCTCATCAGACACCAGCACACAGTGCATACTTGACTGGCGTGACCACTTGCAGTTGGAAATCATTACATTTTTATTTATGCTAGTTGTGACAAATTTTAACATCTCCGACTTATATCCATGGATATAATTTTACTTAGTAAAGGTAATTGAATTTGATCACGGTTCCCTTCTTGTCTATAAATCAGCATGGACAACGTATATCATCTCTAAAGCTTATCAAAGCTGAGAACATTGAAACGGGAAACTCGATCGTTTTTGCGGAATCAGCCTCCGAAAGCAGAATCAAATTGGAATTGTTTTTGCGGGATGATTAAAATTGAACAACTTTTTATTCACATTAAACATTTTAATCTACATTGAAAATTCTATTTTGACAAAGTGGTTTCGAAAGTATGCACTGATTCTCATCAGACACCAGCACACAGTGCATACTTGACTGGCGTGACCACTTGCAGTTGGAAATCATTACATTTTTATTTATGCTAGTTGTGACAAATTTTAACATCTCCGACTTATATCCATGGATATAATTTTACTTAGTAAAGGTAATTGAATTTGATCACGGTTCCCTTCTTGTCTATAAATCAGCATGGACAACGTATATCATCTCTAAAGCTTATGAAAGCTGAGAACATTGAAACGGGAAACTCGATCGTTTTGCGGAATCAGCCTCCGAAAGCAGAATCAAATTGGAATTGTTTTTGCGGGATGATTAAAATTGAACAACTTTTTATTTACATTAAAAATTTTAATCTACATTGAAAATTCTACTTTGACAAAGTGGTTTCGAAAGTATGCACTGATTCTCATCAAACACCAGCACACAGTGCATACTTGACTGGCGTGACCACTTGCAGTTGGAAATCATTACATTTTTATTTATGCTAGTTGTGACAAATTTTAACATCTCCGACTTATATCCATGGATATAATTTTACTTAGTAAAGGTAATTGAATTTGATCACGGTTCCCTTCTTGTCTATAAATCAGCATGGACAACGTATATCATCTCTAAAGCTTATCAAAGCTGAGAATATTGAAACGGGAAACTCGATCGTTTTGCGGAATCAGCCTCCGAAAGCAGAATCAAATTGGAATTGTTTTTGCGGGATGATTAAAATTGAACAACTTTTTATTTACGTCAAAAACTTTAATCTACATTGAAAATTCTATTTTGACAAAGTGGTTTCGAAAGTATGCACTGATTCTTATCAGACACCAGCACACAGTGCATACTTGACTGGCGTGACCACTTGCAGTTGGAAATCATTACATTTTTATTTATGCTAGTTGTGACAAATTTTAACATCTCCGACTTATATCCATGGATATAATTTTACTTAGTAAAGGAAATTGAATTTGATCACGGTTCCCTTCTTGTCTATAAATTAGCATGGACGACGTATATCATCTCTAAAGCTTATCAAAGCTGAGAACATTGAAACGGGAAACTCGATCGTTTTGCGGAATCGGCCTCCGAAAGCAGAATCAAATTGGAATTGTTTTAGCGGGATGATTAAAATTGAACAACTTTTTATTTACGTCAAAAATTTTAATCTACATTGAAAATTCTATTTTGACAAAGTGGTTTCGAAAGTATGCACTGATTCTTATCAGACACCAGCACACAGTGTATACTTGACTGGCGTGACCACTTGCAGTTGGAAATCATAACATTTTTATTTATGCTAGTTGTGACAAATTTTAACATCTCCGACTTATATCCATGGATATAATTTTACTTAGTAAAGGTAATTGAATTTGATCACGGTTCCCTTCTTGTCTATAAATCAGCATTTTCTTGAATACTGTTGCCAAATTTGGTGTCCACATTACGCATACTTGATTGCTGCGGTTGAATCCGTGCAACGCAGATTCACCCGCTCATTGTTATTTAAGTTCTGTATTCCGTATTGCGATTACAGTATGCGCCTCTCCATCCTTCAAATTCCTTCCCTTGAGTCACGTAGAGTGTTCCTCGACGAGTGCCTCCTCTTAAAACTATTTAACGGCTGTATATTGGTGAACCCCAGCATTCACCTTTCGGTTAGAGATTCGGGCCGTCCTAATAGAACATTTTTCAAATTTAATGTTACATTTGCCCGTACCGACACCTATTTCTTTTCTCCCCTTTTACGTTTGCCTCGCCAGCAAAATAATCTTAACCTTGGTCCTCTGCCTCGAACGTTACCTGTGTTTAAAAATATATTAAAAAATTACGTTCTGTCAGGTACATGAAATATGTCATAATTTAGTCTTTTGTTTATATCTTTTTTTAGTCGATTTTGCTTTTGATTACTTTTCCTTTCTGAATTTTATTTCATTTTAATTTTCTTTTTTATTTAATTTTTCTTTATTAACTCTCATGTAGTTGTGCTTTTTTTCTTTATAAATATAAATATATATATATATATATATATATATATATATATATATATATATATATATATATATATACATATATATATATATATATATATATATATATATATATATATATATATATGTATATATATATATATATATATATATATATATATATATATATATATATATATATATATATATATGTTAAACAAATTCACTTTTCTTTTTATCTCGACCTTTAATTTGAAACACCAATCGTCTAATTTACAACTTTATTCCACTACTTTTCACATTTCTAACATCCAAATTTACTTCCCAACCTTGTCTCTCAACTGTTCACTACTTTCTAATCTTCTTAACTATTTCAAAATTTTTAAAAATCCAAAAGCTACTTTCACACTAGCGAATTCAAAAACAAGATACCGCTGCACCACCGGTAACTTTCCGCACTTGCCCGGGTCATTGTATTATGCCGCTTTCCTAGATGTCCGGAATGACCTGCGGGCTGGTAGTGCCTTGAGCTACCCCTTGCGCTAAATTCCATAGTTTCTCCTAAACAGTGACAACCGGTCGTCTGTCACTGTCAAGTTTTAATTGTAAACATTCTCCCCCGGCTGGGACGAAGTGCCAGAATTTTGTTTTTTCATCTGCAAGAACATTATTAGTACGAGGAAATATGTTTCCAAATTCACTCCTTTTTTTCCAGTTTGTTGCTGTCCAAATACTGCGTCTCGGGATTTTCGCTGGATTAGTCAAAAGAACTATCGACGGTATTTCCACCGTGCCGACTGTATCTTGACCCTGGAACGGTTGACGTTTTTCAGCGCGTCACACTCGCTGTTTGGGAAGGTGATTTGGCATGTTAGGTTGATGGTGCTTAGTTTGTTCGGTTTTCGAGTAGTTGAGACATGTATTAATAGGATTCTATTCGTTGTGGTAATAATGGCTTCTATTGTTGCAGAATGTGCTTGTGGTACGTTTCAGTCAATAGTTCAATTCGGTGGTTCAGTTAATATGTTTGGTTTGGTAGGTTTGATGCAGTATGTATTGGTAATAGTGCTATTTTAGTGACGGGTCGTTTGTATTCTCTATCATTACTCTCAATGGACACAACTCGAACAATTTCATCTTTGCCTGGGTACACAGCGGTAATTCTTGCTAGTGCCCATTTGTACGAAGGGTATCTCTCGTCCTTAACGAGGCAAAGATCTCCGATGTTTGGATTCGGTTGCTATTGTAACCATTTCGGTCTTGATTGCAATCTAGATAGGTACTCTGTGTGCCATCTTCTCCAAAAAGTTTGAGTCAATCGCTCAGTCAGTTGCCAGCGATCTAGACGATTTAGTTTAACATCCATAAGATTCATTTTGGGAGGGGCCAACAATGTGTCTCCGATTAAAAAATGTGCAGGCGTTAATGCTGTTGTATCATTGGGATCGTCGCTTAAGAGACATAACGGTCTAGAGTTCAAACACGCTTCTATTTTTATGAGTACTGTCGTAAATTCTTCGTAAGTTAGAGCTGCATCTGATAATATTCTACGTAGATGTCGTTTCAATGATTTTACCCCCGCTTCCCAAAGACCTCCAAAGTGTGGTGATGCAGGGGGATTGAAATGCCAAGTTATATCATACATAGCGCTCTTTTCAGCAACGTTCGTCAAGATCGATTTTATTTTTTGGAATTCAGTGGCAGCTCCGACAAAATTAGTTCCGCAATCACTGTAGATATGGCTGCAGAGCCCTCGCCTTCCAGTAAAACGACGGAGGGCAGCCATAAAGGCTTGCGTTGTCATGTCTGACACAACTTCTAGATGGATTGCTTTGGTACATAGACATATGAAAACCGCGACATAACCTTTGTAGATTTTTCCACCACGTCCTTGCTTATCCTTCATGTTGAAAGGCCCACAGTAATCTACGCCCGTGTGCAAAAATGGGGGCGATATTGAAACTCGAGGTTTGGGTAGGCTGCCCATCAATTGTGTTGCGCACTTTGCCGTGGCTCGAAAACATCTAATACATTTATGAATACGTTTTTTCATCCTTGATGAAATAAAAAACAAACTGGAAGTTTCGACTAAATATCAAAATAACGACATGATTGATAAGTATGCTACTTTCATCAATTCACTAGAATCAAAAATTTGCACTGCAGTTAGGTCGATTGAGAACAAATTGAATTCAATATATGACAAACTAATCGCAACCAATTCCACCTCAAGCGCGGACTCATCGTCGCTAGGTGTTGAAATGATGATTGCAGAGGTCAAAGATATGTTGCAAAACACCAGTCTGAATAAAAATAATAACTCAACGACAAGAGTGCAATATAAGGACATGTCAACCTCCCCCATGAAACGTGTTACCAAAGGAAGCAGTACCAACGCGATAAATTCTCCCGATCATAAGCCTGAAAAAATGATTTTCAACTTCGGCACCCTCTGGACTAAGAATGAATGGTCTCGCCGAATTGAGAGACTACAGCGTGCGAACTCTTCTCATACCGAAAACTGTTGCTCCGCGATTAAAAACCCATCTCCTAAATATAAAATGTTCTTTGCGAAAGGAGCCCCTAACTCTGCGGATGAAACTTGGATGCAGAAGTTTCTTGAAAGAGAAGCACTGATCAAGGATTGCAAAGCTACAATTTTGTCCATACGAACAAGACGCAAGAAGTTTCGGAGATGTTTTAAAGTGGCGATCCCAGCAAAATATGCCTGGTTATTTACCAATTTTAACGAATCCGACGATGACCAAACTTGGAAAGGGATCTCTTTCAATAGCTGGAAGAACCAGACTAGCCGTAAGAAAAAGATTAACATCAACTATCAGTCTAGGTTAAGAGAAATTTCAAATTGTAATCTTCCATCTGTTAACTATTTACAATCCAAACCTCTATGCTCAAAGCTAGATATTTCGACAATGGCTCATCCAAAAAAACTAACTCAAAAGAATTGCACTCAATTGGATGCCATTGAAGCTGATTTGAGTACCAATGTGGGAGTCAGTGCTGAAACTATTAATTCACTTATAGCTTCCAATGCAGCCGCCACTGAAACAGATATGATTATCGATTTAACAGCCAATGCTGAATCTACAAGTTTTTCCAGCAGCCCACTAACGACTGTACTTCCTAACGTAACTCCCAATAGAGCCACACACTTTCCAGGTAAAAATCTCTTTCAGAAAATGAAAAACAAAATATCTTCAAAAAAAAATGTTTCGGAAAAAGCAATTTCCAATAATGGCAAACGTACCGATTGTGGTCTGAATGCTATCATCGAAGCAACGGAAAAATTTTCGAACACAGACTCTATTCCAGTCCAGTCACAATCTTCGTACACAAATTTCATTCGTGGTGAAGATTACATGCCATCCACATCCATATCAGCTCATTCAGACAGTTTTCCAATAAACCCATCACAGTCTGCATCCAATTTTTTAGACCCGTTAGTGCCCCCTCATGTAAAAGCCACAATAACGACAAGTGCTGATCTAGAAAGTAGGTATCTACTTTCCCGGTTAAGAGATAATAAAATATATGCCAATGTTCGTCTTTTTCTCGCTTACATGCACAATGCCAGCGATTGTGCATGCTTTGAGGGTAAAACTAAAACCCATTTGAAAATCATGATCCAGCAAGAGGGTCTACCAATAGACTTTGATTCCCTAAGTGTTATTTTTATTCGATACCACGAACAGCTTGGAGTGTCTGCAGACCAAGTTAGAAATGATCTGAAAGTCTATGCCTCACACGTTGCTTCAAAATATATTTCCCACCTTCAGAGAGCAAGGGAAGATTTTAACAGGTATCGATCCTAACAGAAAATTTTCAACAGATGGCCTCAAACTTTTTTACCATAACGTTGGTGGTATGAGAGGCAAACTAAATAAACTCTTCCTTGACGCCAAATCTTGCCAATTCAATGTACTTACTTTTACAGAAACCTGGCTGAATGATTCCCATAAAAATGAAGAAATTCTTGATGGTTGCTGGACCGTATATAGAAATGACCGTAACTATCTGCAAACTGGACAGACAAGAGGTGGCGGTGTGCTCATTGCTACTCACAACTCCCTGCCAACTGAAATAGTTGAAACTGATCCACATAATAAATTTGAGCACAAAATTGTCAGAATTTCTTGGTCCAAAGGTTTTCTTTATATAGGAGCTTTCTACATTCCACCTAGTTCAGACGACGCCGTGTACAATGATATATATGAAACCATTTCTTACATAGTATCATCGCTCAAAGATGATGACAAGATTATAATAATGGGAGACTTTAATCGCCCAAATTTAAAGTTCACGGCTGATGAAAATGACAATATCCTCCTTCCGGTTAATATACTTAACACATCCGATCTAAATCTTGTAAGTACATTTTATAGCAATGATTTGCAGCAAATCGCTCCGACTTCTAACCAAAATGGTAATTGGTTGGATCTTATTTTTACTAATAGTTACGACGATGTAGTGGCTTACCCAACCGCTGCTGCAGAGCATTTTTTCTCCAACACTCTTCACCACTCTGCGTTTACGGTCGAGCTACCTATATCTGATTTGACGATTTCCCAATCATACAACAATTCCGTTGTATATGACTTTCGAAATGCTGATTATGAGAGCATTAACCGCCATCTAAACAATATTGACTGGAATAGTACTCTTTTAACGTTAGAATTGAACGATGCAGTTGATTTGTTCTACCAGTTGGTTTTCGATGCGGTTGAGATGCACGTGCCAAAGATAAAGAAAAAAGACAAACTGTCTGAGCCATGGCTGGATAGAGATCTGAGGAGTTTACGTAATCAGAGAAACAAGCTTTATAAGATAATAAAAACCGACATCAATGTTAGCAATGATATCAAGGAAAAGTATAATGATATTGCTCAAAAATTTCAAAGGCAGTGTCACCAGGCATATGAAAATTATGTAAATATAGTCGGCGAAAATATAATTCATGACCCGAAGAAATTTTTCGACTTCGTAAACACCAAGCGAAAATCTTCTGGCTATCCCACGTCCATGTACAAATGCAACTCAGTTTCTTCTGATCCACAAAAAATATGCGATATGTTTGCCGACCATTTTCAAGAAGTTTTTTGTCAGGCCAGAGAATCATCTACCACATCGCCACTTTCTGAAATCTGCCAGTCGCCCATCGCGGACAAACTTTATTTAACCAGAGAAGACATTTCAAGGGCCATGATAGAACTTGATATGAAAAAGGGCCCTGGACCTGACCTATTACCTCCAAGCTTCCTAGTTAAGTGTGCAGAAACGATCATATCACCCTTGTATATAATTTTCAATAAATCGCTGTCATGCGGTACATTTCCGCGTTTCTGGAAATCAGCCTATATCACGCCGATTCTTAAAAGTGGCGATAAACGCTCAGTAGAAAATTATAGAGGCATCGCCATTTTGTCAGCTATACCTAAGCTGTTAGAAAAAATTGTTTGTGACAAACTTACAATCGTTATTGATCCTCTCCTAAACGAGCAACAACATGGCTTCAGAAAAGGCCGGTCTACTACCTCCAACCTAATGATAATAGTCTCAAATGTGCTTTGTAATATGGAAAAAGGGCGTCAAATCGATACTATATACACTGACTTCAGTAAAGCCTTTGACCGCGTTGACCATGGCATATTGAAACATAAACTCCAAAAATTTGGCATTTCAGGAAGCCTTCTAAACTGGTTGAATTGTTACCTTCGAGATCGAACGCAACACGTTAAATTCCAAGGCCGTCTTTCCAAAAAAATTACCGTCTCATCTGGGGTACCTCAAGGCAGCCATCTAGGGCCGCTTCTGTTCAATGTTTTTGTTTCTGATCTCTCGGAGGTGTTATCCGACATTCCGCACCTTTTTTATGCAGATGATCTTAAATTATATCACCCTATTCAGTCGGAATCAGATGCAAATTTTCTCCAGCTGAAACTTCAGTCACTGGTGCAATGGTGTGAGCAGAATAAACTTACTCTTAACGTTGAAAAATGCCATGCCATAAGTTTTTCCCGCAAGACCTCTACTCTTAATTTCGAATATCACCTGAATAATCAGCTCCTGAAAAATGTTGATAGTGTCGTGGATCTCGGTGTCATCCAGGATAAAAAGCTGCGTTTCAATCTTCAGTATGACAGAGTTCTTGCTAGAGCTAGCAAGCAGCTAGGATTCATTAAAAGACGTGCGAAAGAATTTAAGAACGTATGGGTTACAAGGTCTCTGTTTATGTCTTTAGTTCGCCCTCTACTCGAATACGCTTGCATCGTCTGGAATCCTTTTTTCGATATCCATAGCAATAAACTGGAATCTGTCCAAAAGCAGTTCGTGCTTTTTGCCTTGAGAGATCTCTATAATCCACATGATTTCGAAAGTCTTCCAACTTATAGTTACAGACTTAAACTCTTAAATCTGGCAACACTTTCTTCAAGGAGAGCGGTACTATCCTCATGCTTCGTCTTCGATGTTATTAGAGGTTTGGTTAACGTAGAATATCTTAGTAATAAAATCACTTTCAATAATCCTGTAAGACAAACTAGGCACACACGTCTCCTCAATGAGCATCAACATCACACTATCTATGGAGACAGGGAGCCGATAAATAGAGGCTGCAAAATATTTAACAATGTTTCGGAGTACTATTCCTCTTCTATCTCTAAACCTTTATTCAAAAAAAAATTATATACTGCATTAAATTCTTAATCCAAACTATTTCTCTTACCGTATTGAATTAACTACCAGACAATAAAGTCTACTGACACTTAGAAATGTTATGGTAATTTAGGTTAAGGAAAACAGTTTAAGTTTAAGTTTACATTTGTTACTGTTTTGTTACCTTGTTTGGTTAAATAAATAAATAAATAAATATTGCATTTCTCCCTTTGATAATCCAATATTTTCTTCTTATGGTTGCTAACATTAGTTGTATTTGGCCATGTAATGTTTCTTGGTGGAATTTATGTATCTATAAATCAGTAAATCTTCCATCGGCTGGAATAATTATGGGATGTTTTTCTTCGAATGATAGCTCCGCGTTTGACAATCTTCCTCCAAGTCTTAAAAATCCATTTCCGTCAATGAATGGATTCAAATTGAGCAGTCTGCTGCCCTTTTCAAGTGGTTGTCCTAGATTTAAAGACTTTATTTCACTGTGAAATTCAGTGCCTTGTATGTGTTTAATCCAACAAGTCTCGGCACGTTGTAGCTCTTGAACTGTTAAAGGACCCTTGTTGATACTTTTCCGAGATATTATGACTGCAAACCGGAAACAATACGCCGTAACACGGATTAATCTTGTATATGTAGAAACCCTTTGCAGTACGACGGCCATCCAATCGTCATCTTTGGTGTGTACATTGACTAAAATTTGACTGCGCTGTTCTAGTTTAGTATTCTCGATAAGTTTCTGGGACGGCCAGAATTCAGTATCTCTTTCCAGCCATGTTGGCCCATTCCACCATAGCTTGCTGTTTACTAATTCCACTGGTGAAACCCCGCGTGAGGCTAAGTCTGCTGGATTCTGACATGATGGGACGTGTCGCCATGATACGTTGCCTATTAAGTCATAGATCTCAGCGGTTCGATTAGCAACAAACGTAGTCCATCGAGTTGGATGTCCCTTGAGCCAGGACAGAACGATTTCGGAATCGGACCAGAGCCAAATGTCGTTGGCTGCTAAGTTGAGAGCTGACATTACTTCCTTCAGCAATTTTGCTAGTAAAACCGCACCACAAAGCTCTAAACGAGGGATCGTAACTGGCCTAACAGGGGCTACTTTCGATTTGGCTATGAGAAGGTTGGCTTGTGTTTGATCCCCATTGCGGACAACTATGTATAGGGCGGCTGCATAAGCTTGCTTTGCAAAAGCCATGAATTTCGATCCTGGAATCAGGTTGATTACTGACCCATCTATTAATTTTCGGTAGTTCTATAGTTTTCAAATTATTTTGTAGCTTGGACCATTGCTGAACGATCTCCGGTGGAACTGGTTCGTCCCACGTTTGACCATGTAACCATAATGATTGTAAAATCATTTTTCCAACTATTATGATCGGAGCCAACCACCCCATAGGGTCATACAGTCGAGCGATTTCGGATAAAATATTTCGTTTTGTGATTGGGGATGCTAGTTCATGATGTCGAACTCGATACGTAAAATAATCTGATAAAGGGTACCAGATCAGTCCTAGTGATTTATATCCCTGTTCAAATTGTAAGTCTGCTGCTTCTTTCAGCTCAATATCTTCCTCAGGAAGTGCTTCTAGTAATTGTGTGTCATTGGCTAACCACTTTCGCAGTTTGAATCCTTCTAGTTGCATCATTGTGTCAATTTCATTTCGCTTTACCAGGGCTTCTTCAATAATACCTCCTCCGGAGAGTAGGTCATCCACATATATCTCGTTGTATACTGAATGTCTTGCATGTGGGAATCGATGTCCTTCATCTTTCGCTAATTGATGAAGTGTGCGAATGGCTAGAAATGGTGCACACGTCAGTCCGAAAGTCACTGTATCCAAACAGTATTCTTCAATTGACTTCGTCGATTCCTGCCTCCACAGTATTCGTTGGTAATTTGCATCAGAGGGATGTATCCTGATTTGACGATACATCTTTTCGATATCCGCGATGAATGCGAATCTAAACAATCTCCAATTAATTAGTATTGACATCATATTAGTTTGGATTGTTGGGCCTGTTAGTAATATGTCGTTAAGTGATACTCCGGTACTTGTTTTCCTTGACGCGTCAAAAACTACACGCAATTTAGTCGAAGTACTCTCCTTTAATACAGCGTGATGTGGGATATAGTGTGTTGTACAAATTAATTTCCCATTTTCTATCTTGTATTCACTTCGGGTATCCACTCGATGCATATGTCCAAGGGCTATGTATTCTTGCATACACCTTTTGTATTGTACTGCCAATTCAGTATCTTTGCTAAATTTTCGTTCTAAATTGAACAAACTTGTGATGGCTGTTTGTTTTGATTCTCCTAATAGATCTTTACTACATTCCTCCTTGAAAGGTAATCTGACGGTATATCGTCCGTTTGTATTTCTGATTGTAGTGTCTGCATAGAACCTTTCACATTCTTCATCTTCCTTTTTCAATACCTTCCGCGGATGAATTTCTTCTATCTCCCAAAATTGTTGTAATTGTTGTTGAAGTTCCTTGTTATGATCAATTTCTATACTAAAGTTGTGAACGTTATGAGCATGATCTATCTCAATTCCTCCTGAACTTATCCAGCCAAGCTTAGTCTTCTGAACAATTGGGCCTAAAGAAAGTTGGAGCACTTCGCCAAGTATGACCTTTGCGTATACTTCAGCGCCTAATAATATGTCGATTTTTCCAGGTTTGTCAAATTGTGGGTCTGCCAGAGGTAGATTACCCAATTGTTCTCGAATAGACGATTTGATGCTACGTGATGGAATGAGTTTAGTGATTCTGTTTACCACTAAAGCTGTTAAAGGGACTAGTTCTTTGCTACCAGTTAACAAGTTGGCGGAAATCTTCCCGGTAATTTTAGTTGCAGCAGAACTTCCGAAACCAAAAACATTAATGTTTGTTGTTTCTTTCTTCAGTCCCAAGTGTTGGACTGCTGATTCAGAAATGAACGATGCTTGTGACCCTTGATCCAGTAACGCACGATATAATCCTATGGCTCCATTTGAAGTTTGGAGTTGAACTAAAGCAGTTGCTAGGAGTACATCGCCTGATGCCATTGTAGTGAACGACTGTGCTGCTGCTGCGTTGTGAGATGTCGATTGAAAAGATGTCGCGTTAGTATTATTTGGAAAGGAATTAACAGCATTACCAATAGTCGGTGGATTTTCACGATGTAATAGTGTGTGATGACGACGGTGACATTTCATGCACGAAGATTTACTTGGGCAATTCATAATTAAATGACCCTTTCGTAGACAATTCAAACATAGCCCCTTTCGCTTGACAAACTCAAGTTTCTGTGGTTGAGTCGCCTGTAGAAACTCAGAACATTTCATGATACTATGTGTTCCATTGCACATGCTACATTGTGATGCCGTCGGAACAGTTTGAACCGTATGACTTTGTCTGCTCGTGCTCTGCAATTCGAAAGATCTACGTTTTACCCGGTCATCAGCAATCGCTTCTAATGCCCGGAAACGGTTATCTAAGAATTTATTTAATTCATCAAGTGTTGTTTTTTCTCGTTTAGTGGCCGTTTCTTGTTCCCAGATACTGCGAGTCTCATTTGGTGACTTTTGAATCAAAAAATATGCTACTACTGCTGCCCATAAATCATCCACTTTCAAATTTTCGATTGCTTTGAGACTCTCGAAAGATGTATCAATTAATTTACGAATAGCGAAGGACGACTCTGACGGGATCGCAGGTTGGGAGAAAAGACGTTTGAAATGGGCATGCAAAAGAGCTCGTTTGTTTGAGTACCGTTCTTCTAAAATTTTCCAAGCTGTCTCGTAATTATCCTCCGTAATGGTGTACGGTCTCAATAGAAGCTTGGCTTCGCCTGCCAAACTAGCCTTTAAATAATGAAGCTTCTGAACGCATGACAAAGAAGCTTTGTTGTGGATTAATGAACTAAATAAGTCCCTAAAAGACGCCCACTCTTCATACCGCCCACTAAATGTTGGCATAGATATTCTAGACAATTTTACATCATTTAAACCTTCCGACTCTCCCGAACGCGCTTGTTCTTTTACAAGGGTTTCATTAGACCGTTTGTCCATTTCAAATAATAGTTCTTCGATATCTGATTTTAAGTCAAAGTACCGTTCCTCATAGTCAGTATACATACTTGACTTGAAGTAATCAATGTCTTCTTCAGTAGCCTCACCCTTTAACATGGCCACTATCTGATCGTGATGACCCACAAATTTCGCATAATTAGTCGTAAGAGCATCGAGTCTGCTCTTCAGATACGAAACAGTTTTCCGAGCCCTGGAATCTTTTCGGAAATTCACAGCGGACTTCATTAAATTTTCAAGTGCAACCCTTTGTGCTGCACATAACGCATTCATCGTTGTCGACATTATGCGTATTGATACGGAATGTAACGTGGGTTATAATGTACAATGAAAAATAAAACTTTACCGTAAAATCACCTTAACCTTTAATGACCCTTTTCTATTTAAATTTGGCAAATATCACGAGAGAGGTTTCCCGAGAAGACTATGCAACCTACCAATAAATCACAAAGAAATCTCTCTGTTTTGTCCACTAACCTTTCATTCAATGATGTAATGTATTTCAATTGTATATATTTTGTTATTTATTTTATTCAATTGAAAATTACTACTCAGATTGAATGATCTACTTTATGCCTTCAGATATATTGACGAATTACCACACTATTAGTGTTCTCAATACCACCGTCACATGTGTATTAATGGCAAATTCTGACAAGAGTAGGATTAGCAATCAATAAAAATTTCAAT
This sequence comes from Nemotelus pantherinus, assembly GCA_963978885.1. Lineage (NCBI taxonomy): Eukaryota > Metazoa > Arthropoda > Insecta > Diptera > Stratiomyidae > Nemotelus > Nemotelus pantherinus. The sequence goes on along the minus strand of OZ022264.1, from coordinate 135,699,688 downwards.
GTCAGCACTTTGTCATATGCATGTTATTCGTATGCCGCACACATTCTATACAACAAGAGTAATTTTTCAAATCAACAGTGCCATCACTAATTCAAATTAGCGAGCCTTCGAAATATTTTCAAGACCGATATTTGCCTAAAATTGATTATATATATCGACAATTTCCTTATCGTTACCACTTAGATCACACGCACAATTCTGAACCCACTGCAATTTCGCTTATAGTCCGCAATGAACATATAACATGTTTGAAATATTTTGTTCTTTTTGGAAAAACATATTATGTCTTTATTAGTTTCGAATTTGGTTTTCCTTTTGAAATTTTCATTAAAGTGTTGAAACTATACTTTATTTGCAAAGCTCCACCGCTAGTTTAGAGACACGCGTCTGAGTTTTACTTCAGTTTACTTTTCATACGTACAATATTGTAAACCATAAAAAATCATAGCTTACAATCACAAATGGTTGTTAGCAATTCAATACTATGCGATGTGTACGAATATTACATCTAACTGTTCTTACTTTGTTAAACACCTTTTAATCATTACGTGCCAAATACGTTACGCGGTCTCCATGAACCCACTTTTCATAAGATGTGAGCATATTTACCAACAACAATCGCAATCAAAATTTTTGATCGTAACTGAAAATCATACTATTTGCGTCGATAAATGACTTCCTTTCAATAATACCGAAATAATGTTCGAATTCAATTGCCAATCTGTATGCTTAACTTAATGTTCAACATCCATTTCACAATGTTCCGGTATTAACGGATTTAAATTCAAGGCCTTTATATTTCTGTAAAAATTTCCTTTAAAAATTAGATTTCCGAACAAGCACAATCATGTGTCCATTCGACACTTCAACCTTGCTATTCTGCTTTTATTTGCTATTATTTTGTATATGCCAAGATCAACTACTAAGATACAAAACATGCCAAAATCACCTACCTTATGTATCCGGTTCGAAGGACCAAAATCAATATGTTAAACAAATTCACTTTTCTTTTTATCTCGACCTTTAATTTAAAACACCAATCGTCTAATTTACAACTTTATTCCACTACTTTTCACATTTCTAACATCAAAATTCTAAGTTCAACTTTCTAATAACTTTTTTACTTTTACTTCCCAACCTTGTCTCTCAACTGTTCACTACTTTCTAATCTTCTTAACTATTTCAAAATTTTTAAAAATCCAAAAGCTACTTTCACACTAGCGAATTCAAAAACAAGGTACCGCTGCGCCACCGGTAACTTTCCGCACTTGCCCGGGTCATTGTATTATGCCGCTTTCCTAGATGTCCGGAATGACCTGCGGTCTGGTAGTGCCTTGAGCGACCCCTTGCGCTAAATTCCATAGTTTCTCCTAGACAGTGACAACCGGTCGTCTGTCACTGTCAAGTTTTCATTGTACACAATATACATATTTATATATATATATATATATATATATATATATATATATATATATATATATATATGTATGTATATATATATATATATATATATATATATATATATATATATATATATATATATATTTATATATATATGTATATATATATGTATATATATATATATATATATATATATATATATATATATATATATATATATGTATATATATATATATATATATATATATATATATATATATATGTATATATATATATATATATATATATATATATATATAAATATATATAAATATATTTATATATATATATATATATATATATATATATATATATATGTATATGTATATATATATATATATATATATATATATATATATACATATATATATATATATATATATATATATATATATATATATATATATATATATATATATATATATATATATATATATATATATATATATATATATATTTATATTTATAAAGAAAAAAGGTACAACTACATGAGAGTTAATAAAGAAAAAAAAATTAAATGAAAAAGAAAATTAAAATTAAATAAAATTCATAAAGGAAAAGTAATCAAAAGCAAAATCGACTAAAAAAAGATATATATACAAAAGACTAAATTATGACATATTTCATGTACCTGACAGAAAGTAATTTTTTAATATATTTTAAACACAGGTAACGTTCGAGGCAGAGGACCAAGGTTAAGGTTATATATATATATATATATATATATATATATATATATATATATATATATATATATATATATATATATATATATATATATATATATATATATATATGTATATATATATATATATATATATATATATATATATATATATATATATACATATATATATTTATATACATATACATATACATATATATATATATATATATATATATATATATATATATATATATATATATATATATATATATATATATATATATATATATATATATATAGTGTATCACTAGTGTATCACAAACAAGGCACAAAGGGTGCTTAAAGAGTTGGCTACTAAGCCGGTCTATTATACCAAAGCAGATAAAGGAAATGCCGTGGTTATAATGGACAAAAATGAATATGACCAATTAGTCATGGAGAAGCTCAACAACGGGGATTACCATGAGCTAAGGAAAGATCCATTACCAGACTCTATCAAACGAGTTGAAAGAATCTTAAGAGAGTGTAAAGGTACGATTGGAGAGATCAACAAGCTGCGGGTTTCAAACCCAGCGTTGCCAAGAATTAGGTGCCTTCCGAAGATACACAAGGAAATAAATGAGCTAAGTGAAATTATAACCGCTACAAACGCTCCGACAAGGAGAATCGCAAAGTGGATAGTAGACGAGTGTAGGTCCTTAGGGAAGTTAAGCGATAGAACAGTCAAAAATCGTGACGAGGTGATAGAACAACTTGGAAGAGTGGCAGCAATAGGGGAAGATGAGTTAGTTGTATCATTTGATGTCAAGGCTCTATTCCCAAGCGTGCCGGTAAAACAAGCACTCTCGTTCTTTGAAGACTGGCTATTAGAGAAGAATAGCTCACCGGAAGGGAGGAAGAGGGCTAAAGACTATTTGAAACTTGCCTCGGTTTGCATGAATGAAAGTTACTTTACTTTCAGGGGGAAATACTTCAAAGCTATGAAAGGTGTTGCCATGGGAAATCCTTTATCTCCACTAATGAGCGAGATATTTATGGACAGACTGGAGGAGAAACTTCATGAAGAAGGTTCCCTTCCTCGTGTCTGGATTAGATATGTGGACGACATTCTAGCTATCGGAAAAAAGAATGCTTTGGCAGAAACTTTGAAGAAGTTGAACCAAGCACATAAAGATATCAAATTTACAATAGAAGTCGAAAACAATGGGAAACTACCATTCTTGGATTTAATGGTTGTACGGGAAGAAGGTTTTCTTAGGTTTAATATCTACCGGAAGCCCACACACACCCAGAGAACAACACATAGCAGGTCTGATCATTGGCATTCCCAAAAAATGGCGCCCTACAACTCGATGATCCACCGACTATTAACAGTACCCATGGATCAGGAAAGTTTTCACTCAGAAGTGAAATATATTAAAGACACCACGAGAAAAAATGGATTTGATGACAAAATAATTGGAAACCTGGTCAAAAAGAAGAAGGACAAAATACAGCGTGATTTGTTAACGACGCTCTTTATGCAAGAAAAACAAAAACCAGCCATAAGAGTTCCAATCATTTTTACGTCAATATTCAAGCAAATTCAGGAACTTTTTGAACGCTTTGACATTAAAGCAGTTGCAACCAGTAGGGTAAAAAAATTAAGTACAAAATTATGTCACGTGAAAGACAAAAAAGATAAAAAGGAAAAATGTGGAATATACAGAATTACTTGCCCAGAATGCGACAAAGTATACATTGGACAAACGAAACGGTTAGTTGGTGTTAGACTAACCGAACATAAGCGGGAAGCAGCCTCAGCAAGGAAAAGGAACACAACGGTAGTACGATCAGCAGTAGCAAAACACATCCTGGAGGAGGAGCACAGCATAACGTGGGACAACGTGGGGGTGATTGAGGAAGTACAGCAGGTACGAAAACTGGATGCATACGAAAGCCTGAACATATGGAAAACCCCGATGGATAAGCGACTAAACACAGACCAAGGAAACTGTGTATCACCATTGTTCAGGTTTATTTAAATAGATATTTTATGATGATAATGTAATTAATATAGATAGTAAAAAGTACTTAAGTATATAATTAATAGTCAATTAGCCGGTAATTAGCAGGTAATTAGTATTAGTCAATACTTTAAAAGCAAGCACCTTAAATAAACTACCTAAGTTATTTTAAGATTAGATCAATAGACACTGAAAAAGAGGGCAGATTACCCTCGAAATATCGATATATGTCGAATAAAAATAAATAAATCTAGCTTCAAAATGGAAAAAATTGATTTAAATTAAAATATTGATATCTTGTTTTATTGCCTTGTAAAGCTTATTCCTTTGGTTCCTTAATTGCCTCAAGTTACTATCGAGCCATGGCTCAGAGAGCTTATTACGCTTTTTTTATCTTGGGTACATAATTATTAATAGCGTGAAAAACTATTCTGTAGAAGGAAGAAACAAGGTCATCTAAGTCACACGCTGATATGGAACTTGTCCAGTCTATAGAATCAAGATAATGTCTAATGCTTTCATAGTCAGCATTACGGAAATCATATACAATTTCGTTATTGTATGACTGGTTGAAAGCGAGATCGATGGTGGATAGCTCAACTGTAAGAGCAGAGTGATGAAGAGTATTAGAGACAAGATTCTCAGCGTCAATAGTTGGACTAACCACCACTTCGTCATAGAAATTTGTGAAAATCAAATCTAACCAACTACCGTTCTGGTTAGAAGTCGGGTTGACCTGCAGCAAATCATTGCTTAAAAACGAACTGATAAGGTTGAAATCAATGGTGTCGATAAGGTTGACCGGGAGGAGATGGTTGTCACTCTCGTCGATGGTAAAGCTGATATTCGGGCGATTGACGTCCCCAAATACGATTATTTTGTCTTCTTCATTCATGGAAGCAATAACCGAAGATATCATGTCGATTATATAATTGTAAGTGCTGTCGTCAAAGCGGGGTGGCACATAGACAATACCAATGTAAAGATAGTGCTTGTTGAATAAAACTTTAGCAAATTTGTGCTCAAATAGCTTACAGTGGTTAGTTAAGACAGGCACACTAGAAAAAGAATTATGAATGGCTATTAGAACACCACCGCCGCTTGAACCACCAGTCTGAGCGTAATCGCGATCTGCCCTATATATGGTCCAATTAGAGTCAAGTATTTCCTCGTTTCGGTATGAATCATTCAACCACGTCTCAGTGATGGCCAGAATATTAAAATGGCAAGATTTGGCGTCAAGAAATAGTTTGTTTAGTTTGCCTCTCATGCCGCTGCAGTTGTGATAGAGAAATCTAGGAGAATTGAAAGGAATTTTATTTTTAGGAATAATATTTCTTATGGTTTTCGGTTTATGACTTTTGTAATAGTGAGATATATTTGGAGCTGGCATAAGAGCGATAAGGTTCAAGGTCAAGTTTGACCTGCTTCGGGGACATTCTAAGTTCACCATGATAGCGGATGAAAAATTTACGAAGGGAGTCAATATCAGTGGGAAGGCCTTCTTGTTGAATCATTACTTTTAGGTGTGTCTTCGTTTTTCCCTCGAAACAGGTGGAATCGTTCACGTTATGCATATATGCAAGGTAAAGGCGGACAATATCATAGATCTTATGGTCTCTGAAACGAGATAACAGGTATCTACTATCTGAATCATTAATTGAATTTTTCGTTAGTTTCACTGAAGGGGGTACTAACGGGTCAATACATTTTGTAGTGGAGGGTTGAATGGTTGCAGGGTTTGGTATTGTTATTGAACCGGAATTTAATGGTATTTGATCCTCACCACGTATAAAATTATTGTATTTAGGAGCTGAAATAGTGTCAGCACCACACAGCTGTTTAGATGGTATTAATGCCTCACTACTTTTGGAACTAGTGTTTGAAGAATGAGTAGTTGCTGGCACAAGAGAGTTAGGTCATTTTTGGGGTTTTATTAGTGAAATTGATGAGTGGGAATCAGTAAGGAGCCCTGACTGAATTTTAATTTTATTAAATTGTGGATATCTAGGATAAAGAGGAGTATTCTTGGAGTTTGATTCTAAGGAATTGCCTAAATACCTGCTAATGTTTTTTTTAATATGCACTGGTTGAAGTTGATTAGTTGCACGTTGACTGGGATTGTTGTTTACTCGTTTGATGTGTTTGTTTCCCCAAGAACTAAATATCAAACCGTTCCAGGTGTAGGTGTCCCCAATCTGCATGTGATTCGAAAAAAGCCATGCATATTAAGCTGGGACAGACAGCTTAAAACACGTGTGGGATTTACGCTTCTGTCTACGAAGCCGAGCTGGAAATATTTCGCAACTGCAATCAGCGATTCCTAAGTCATCCTTCAGTAATTTGCATAGCCAGGAGTTGTCTGCGTAGCTTGGAGCTCCTTTTACAAAGAATGTCTTATTCAGAGACTTAACACCAACAGTTCTTTCTGTTGGTTTACCCGATACATTGTTGGAAAGCTTAATTCTTCTGATCCTGGAGTCCCATTCATCACGAGACCAATAAGTACCAAACTTCAAAATAGGTCGTTCCGGCGGTACGACTAAGGCTTTTGAAGTATTTTTTTTGGACGTAGGTACACTTAGCTTCATTGGAGATGTTGTCTTATCTATCATGGCTGGGATTTCAGCTTTGTTGGATACGTGCTCGAGAACTTCAACTCTGGATGATGTGGAGCTGATATGGCTAATTTTGTCCGAAAGAACTCGAAGGTTGTTATCAAGACTCATTACTTTGCTCAGCAATGTATCGAGAAGGTCAGTCCCAATGTTGTTTTCTTTAGGAAAGCGTGTTTCAGACTGATCGCAAATTTTACTCTCAAGGAGCACAGATAGTTTCTTATCGAAAGTGGAGATAGCTTTTTCGATGTTGTGCTTGTTGTTGTTGTTGGTGCTAGATGTCGCACTAATTAGTCCATCAAAGCATCTGGCCATTTCTGTAAAGCTGTCGGCATTTGCTTTTGCCTGAGCGATCTGTTTTGCGAGGAGGTCATCTTTGTCCACAATCAAATTGTCAATATGCTGTATGATATTGTCGTACATGTATCTGAGACGGCTTTCAGTATCTTGGCAATCTGAGCAAAGAAAGTGTTCAGCAAGATATGAAGAATACCAGTCTCTTGGGGCATCCATGCATGCTCCATGTAGTCTGCGCTGACAATAGCCTTTACACGTAACAAATTTAGATTTACTGTCATAGGCAGTACAATTCAATAAGCAGCACTTATGACTCATAGTTATTAGCTTTGTTCCAATCACAAAACGAAACACCTTGCAAGAACACGAAAAAAATGACAAAGTTTGCAAAAATTGATTTAGGTGAAACGCGATTGTAAACAGCACGACAGTAACTGCCAGGTCAGGGAAACCACAGACGCGGAAAACTTATAATAACAACACAGTACGTTACGATTTGTAAACAATTTTATGACTCATAGTTATTAGCTTTGTTCCAATCACAAAACGAAACACCTTGCAAGAACACGAAAAAAAAAGAAAGAAAAAAAAGAAATCGCGAACAAATGTGTAAGAGATTGGTTGTGGAAGGATCTTCGGAAGAGGGTGTAATGAACTTTGTGAATGAAAAAAAAAGAAAGAAAAAAAAGAAATCGCGAACAAATGTGTAAGAGATTGGTTGTGGAAGGATCTTCGGAAGAGGGTGTAATGAACTTTGTGAATGCCCTTCCGATACTTCTACATTGGGGCAGGAGTGACACCTGAAATAGGCGCGAATGAACGATCTCTAAATAGAATTTAGTAACAGATCGTGAACGGCTGAGCTTAGTGGGTTTATCACTTAGTGATGTCTTTCGCATGAAAGACGCTCACTGATCGTCCATTTTGATCGGCGAGCTGGTAATATGCTCCTCCGATTTTCTTTATTACCTTGCGAGGTAAGAACTTCCGGTCCAGCTTTGCATTGTACTGCGCAGCCGCGTCACTGTGCCAGATGTTGCGCCTGTATACTATATCGCCAGGATACTATATCGCCAGGTTGGTATGAGACCAACCTGGAATGAAGCTTTTGAGTTTTTGCATTGCGGGTTTGAGCTCGAATGGTAAGATGGCGGATCTGTTGGCGGATGAGTGCGAGGTGGTCAGCAGGCGGCAGACCGAGCTTGGGCTCATCCAGGAGCTGAAGCTGCCTGAGGAGGCCATAGATCTTCCCGTAGGTTACCATAGGTTGCCCAGAAACAGGCTGATAGAAATGATCTCTGTCAGCTTGGCGTCCCAGTTGTTTTGAGAGGGGTCTATGTAGGCTCGAATGGCGGCGATAATCGAGCGGTTGAGTCGCTCCGAGGCATTGACCTGCGGAGAGTACACAGCCGTAAAGGTATGGGAGATACCGAATTTTTCCAACAGGGACCCAAATAAGTTGGACCGAAACTGGACTCCGTTGTCCGATACAATACTTTTCGGAACTCCAACCAGGGCGAATATCCGCTTCCTCAAAATCTCCGTCACAGCCCCTGGGGTGAATTTTCGCAAAGGTTCGATAAACGGGAAACGTGACAGGTGATCCAGAACGATAAAAACTCCAGTGTGGCCTGGACCTAGGGTAGGGGCCAAGGATGTCGATATACAAATAATATGCGCTCGGGAACGTACTGCATCGTCATTGGTGGACGAAGGGTGTGCGAAGGGGCTATTGTTGTCTTACAGATGATGCATGAGTCCACGTAAGCTTTAACTTGAGCAGCCATTTTAGGCCAGAAAACCCATTGCCGTAGTCGGCCGAGGGTTTTGGCCACGCCTCCGTGTGCGCTCAAAGGTGGATCATGTGCCCGCTTCACTACGTCAGTCGTCATTTCTGAGGGCACCCACAACTTCTAGGCCAATTCTTCCTGTAGTTCGTTTCTGGTCGCATACTCCCTACGCTTGTACACGTACCCATCTACTACTTTTAGGTCTGGCAGTTAATGTTGTTCTGCATTGACTTTCGCCGCTAGCTGCATATAGGAAGGGCTTTTGAAATGCGGAGAAGTAAGGTCCAGTTCCACTGGAGTCTCGTCGCTCTCCGCCGGCGCCAACACATCGGCAGAGAACATGCGCGACAAGGAGTCCAGTACTACAATTTGGGTTCCCTTTCGGTGGACGATGGTAAAGTTAAACCCTTGAAGTTTAAGGGCCCACCGGGCTAAGCGACCATTTAGATCTGGTTGGTGCATTAGCCATTTTAGGGAATCATGGTCGGTCACGATTTCGAATTCATGACCTTCCACGTAGGCACGGAACTTCTTGATTGTCAGCACCGCTGCCAGACATTCTTGCTCTGTGACGGTGTAATTTCGCTGAGCGGGATTCAGCTTGTGTGACATGGAGGCGATGGGGGCTTCAGCTTCGTCTTCTGTGGGTTGCTTCAGCACAGCACTTACTCCATGGTGACTTGCGTCACATTGGATGGAGAAGGGCTTGTTGAAATCGGGGCTGTGCAACACTGGGGCTGAAGCAAGGCTGAGTTTCAGCTGCCTGAAAGCATTTAGCCTCTCATCGGTCCACACAAAATGACTCCGCTTTGAAAGCATGTCTGTCAGCGGAGTCGACAAAGACGCATACTCTCTGACGAAGTGCCGATACCAGCCGCAGATTCCCAAATCTACGAATCCGTTTCGTCGTTGAGGGAAGCGGGAAGTCCATGATGGACTTCACCTTGTCGGGATCCGTTCTAATCGTGCCCTCACCTACAATGTGGCCAAGATACTTCACTTCTCGCAAGAGGAATTTGCTCTTTTCCACATTGATGGTGAGGCCACGCTGTCGCAAGTGGAAAGCGACTGGATGGAGTACCCCTAGGTGTTCGTCAAAGGTCTCCATAACCACCAGCAAGTCGTCCAAGGACACAAAAATTTGGTATTTTAGATGCGGAGGAATTATTTTGTCCATAAGTCGTGACATCGTTTGCGGCGCATTGCACAACCCAAACGACATCACGACAAATTGATACAGAGGTCGCCCGGGCACAGTGAAAGCCGTTCTCTCCCTAGACTTCTCTTCTAAAGGGATCTACCAGAAGGCATCCTTCAGATCCAGGCCCGTGATGTAAGTGGCCTTTGGAAGTCTGCTTAATATACCATCGATAAGAGGCAAGGGGTAGGCGTCTTTCACTGTGACCGAGTTCACCTTCCTCGCATCCAGGCATAGGCGTACTTTTGATGGTTTTACCACCAATGTCACAGGTGATGACCAGGCGCTCTTCGACTCTTCGACCACGCCCAGCGCTAGCATGCGGTCCAGCTCGTTAGATTGGAGCTTCTCGACAGCCGGCGAAACAGAAAAATGCCTCTGTTTGATTGGTTTCTGATTGCCAGTGTCGCTCTCATGCTGGATTGGCGCTGTTTTTCCCAGACCCTCTACAGCGAACGACGGAAAACTAGCAATCACAGAGTTAAGTCTGCGACGCTGCTCCGGGGTGAGAGAGTGGGCGCGATCATTGAGTTCGTCAAGGCTGGTAACTGTGTCGACTTGCTGGGCTGGCGCGAACAGGTTTGAGGCCAAGGCGAATATAAATCCACTCGCAGATAGAGATTCTGGCTGAGAGTGGGAATGATCCATAGCGTCAACGTCTTTGTGAGCCCCCAGATCGTAATGTCGGCTGACACGCGGCCTACGGCTTGGTGGTAAGTGCCGTCTGCGGTCTTCAACCCGAGAGAAGCTCTTCTCCAGGGAAAAGAATTCCTCTCGAGAACGGCACGAGGCAAGTCAGACACCATCACGCTCACAGAAGCTCCCGTATCGATCAAGCCTGATGTTGATTGACCAAATAGCAGGACCTGTGCATACAGTTGGACTTCACCCGACGGCACGTCCAGCAAGGTGGCACAATTGAGTTCATAACGCCAACGCCGAAGGCGAGAATAATATTATAATGTCGCATCCTCAACGTTGAGCTTTTCTGTTTGATACTATCATTGGAGAAATTTAAAGTTTCGGTCTCAAAAAATTCGGTCCCTGACCGCTGTGTTCCTTCGCAGTCGCTCATGGTAAGACAGAAAGGCAAGCGGGCCGGGAAGTCCGGTGGTGAAATGAGGATCTTGCTGAGGATTGTGAAAGTGGTCTGGCTGAAGGCTGTTGGGGCAGGCGGCAAGGCTGTCCCTGTGGGTGGGTGTTGCTTCATCACTGCTTACCTGCTGGAACGGGGTGGAGGAGTCCTGCGAATGGGGAGGCTCGAGGTCTTGTTCGGCGCTCCCGGTGATCTGATTTTTTGTAGGCAGTTGGTACAGCTTGACTTACAAGTGTCCGCTTTACCATATCCGTAGCAGAACACCGTCTGCTCCTCTAGGCAGTCATAGAATTTGGCCCACCTTTCTGCAGTTCCAGCAGATAGGCCTAGCTGCAGCTGCAGAAATCCCTAGCGCTCTAGAGCAACTCTCCGCTGGATCCAGCGGTCCTTCCTCCAGCTCATTCACATCCTGGGAATCCGTCAGCCCCGACAAATGACGACGAGTCCCGTAGACTCTTTCCGGCTGGCCTAATGCTTTCGCTAAACGCTTCCGCCTTTTTACATGCTCACGAAGTTGCTGGGTGCTGGCGAAATGGCGATCCACCAACTGCCACGGCAACTTCGGGAGCATGTTCCCCTGCACGATATCCACAAGATCGTGATCGTTAAGGGGGAGTGGAAAGCTACTCGCCAAGCGACGGACGTCTTGGTAGAAGTCTTCGAAGGACTCACCGACCTTCTGTTGGCACTGGCGGATTCTCCTCATCACCTCGCTGTTGGAGGCAAAATCTTTAAATTCCCGCCGCATTGCGTCTCGCAGGGAGTACCAGTCGAGGTATTCGACTTCCCGTTGGAATTGCCAGAACCATTCCTCGACAACGCCCTTCAGCAAGCTGTCCATGTGCCGAGTGATAGCACGGAAGTCACCTTGGAGTTGCTGACGGGTTAAGGCATTGACCCGGTACAGGAATATTTCCACGGGCATGCTTCCAGTCTGACCGCTAAATGACAGGTTCCAACCGGCCATGATCGTCGTTGTGCGGTCTGGTGACAGTCGGTCATCGCGACCATTTCGATGGCCTCCGCGAGGTGCTGAACCAGCAAGGGGGTCTCGCTGCGGAGGACTGAGGTTTGAGGGTCTCTGGACCGCCACGAAGGAGCGCGCCGTCGAATTCATTCGGGGTGACGCGCCCTCTGTGTTTGACGAAGGAAGGATCCGGTCAGCCTCGCGATCCAACAACAGCCGCATGCTGCGTTGCAGTTCTATCAGCTGCCGCTGAAAAGTGCCCAATTCTTCCTGCACTATTGAACGAACTCCAGATGCGGTAGCGGTATCTTTTGCTGTTGCGGGAGTTTTCGCGCTTGGATCGGGCGACTGACCCAATCCCTCCTCTTCGTTCGGGCCTTGAAGGATATATTCGCGGATCACTTCTTCGTGGCGATCCATCCCTCGCGTCCTCACTCCACCTCTTGTGGACTTGGGACGAGCTCCCTTTGCCGCTGCTTCTCCCGTCGGGGGTATCTGTCCAGCAACCAGGGGGAGGCGCAGTGCTCCACGGCACAACGGGCATTCGGGTCTCTCATTCAGCCATTGCTCAATTGAGGGCCTATGGAAATGGTGCCCACAAGACGTTGTTACCACTGGGTTGTCCCGCGCAAACCCCTGTCGGCAAATGGAGCACTCTTCCTTCACCCGGACGCTGGACAAATCCTCCAGGCACCTTGCTAAAGGCATACCGAAAACCTGGCGTGGCACGTAAACTCGTGACTAACGAATATATATTGTTTTAAAGAATACGGATAGCTTGCATGTTAAAACGTGTCTAGCGAATAGTAAAAAGATTTTTAAATTTAATTTTTTAGCTTGCACGTTAAAACATGTCTAGCGAATAGTAAAAAGATTTTTGAATTTAGTTTTTTTAGCTTGCACGTTAAAACGTGTCTAGCGAATAGTAAACAGATTTTTAAATTTATTTTTTTTTTTAGCTTGCACGTTAAAACGTGTCTAACGAATGTGAATTAAAGAACAAAATAGTTTGTGTTATCAAAAGTGATAATTAGAGATAGTATTTATATTGTAAAAAGGTTGGCCTTCTCATTGGGTTTCTCCCAGGAAGACTCCCTCACAGGTCCGCTGCTGACTGGCGGAAACAAAAAAAACTGAAATTTTATTTTATAAGCTACTTTGGATATTCAAAAAAATTTGATATTTGGGGGACGCTTCCTGAAGGGAACACGCCCCATATAGTGGACTGTCTGCTACCTCCGGTGTTTAAGCAATAAGAAACACTCCGCTTTCAAACTTGAAATATATTTATTTCTATTATCCGACTTGTACAACACTTCAAGATTTTAATAATTTCTACTAAAAGAGTTCAAATTCGCCAATTCCACTTTAACGAGCACGACCGGTTCAATTAATTCTTTCTTGCTTGATACCACGATAGAGAGTGAAAATTGCGGTAAATTATTTTAATCACATTGTCTTCTAACGTAATTTTTTTTGTTACTATGAACTTGGTTGAGAATGGTGATTTCAAATTTAGAATACAATCTTAATATATACATTTTCTACTTTCAATTTCATTATTTACATTTTCTACAATCTTATTTTTTACGGTACGTGTCGAATTCGATTGATTTTTACAAATTATCATTTTTCATATAAAATGTTATGGTTTTATTCGGCAAGATGGAAAAAGGATTCAGGTTCGCTGGGAGCCTATTCTTTAGGCCTTTATTTTGTAGGTCTACAATTACGGCGTGGCCCGAACATCCGGTATCCCACGAAAAGAGAGGAGTAGGTAGAACAAAGCAACTAAGTTGCTGTTTGACTCAGATCCAGCCAATGGTCCAAGTCTGGCCAAGATGCAGGGAAGTGTAGGTAGCGCCACGCCAACCCCACGTAATCCACCACAGCTTGAACCAAACCCGAGCCAAAGGCCGAACCTGGGTCAAGACAACAGATAAAAATGGTTGGGTGTGGGTGGGTGTTGCTTCATCACTGCTTACCTGCTGGAACGGGGTGGAGGAGTCCTGCGAATGGGGAGGCTCGAGGTCTTGTTCGGCGCTCCCGGTGATCTGATTTTTTGTAGGCAGTTGGTACAGCTTGACTTACAAGTGTCCGCTTTACCATACCCGTAGCAGAACACCGTCTGCTCCTCTAGGCAGTCATAGAATTTGGCCCACCTTTCTGCAGTTCCAGCAGATAGGCCTAGCTGCAGCTGCAGAAATCCCTAGCGCTCTAGAGCAACTCTCCGCTGGATCCAGCGGTCCTTCCTCCAGCTCATTCACATCCTGGGAATCCGTCAGCCCCGACAAATGACGACGAGTCCCGTAGACTCTTTCCGGCTGGCCTAATGCTTTCGCTAAACGCTTCCGCCTTTTTACATGCTCACGAAGTTGCTGGGTGCTGGCGAAATGGCGATCCACCAACTGCCACGGCAACTTCGGGAGCATGTTCCCCTGCACGATATCCACAAGATCGTGATCGTTAAGGGGGAGTGGAAAGCTACTCGCCAAGCGACGGACGTCTTGGTAGAAGTCTTCGAAGGACTCACCGACCTTCTGTTGGCACTGGCGGATTCTCCTCATCACCTCGCTGTTGGAGGCAAAATCTTTAAATTCCCGCCGCATTGCGTCTCGCAGGGAGTACCAGTCGAGGTATTCGACTTCCCGTTGGAATTGCCAGAACCATTCCTCGACAACGCCCTTCAGCAAGCTGTCCATGTGCCGAGTGATAGCACGGAAGTCACCTTGGAGTTGCTGACGGGTTAAGGCATTGACCCGGTACAGGAATATTTCCACGGGCATGCTTCCAGTCTGACCGCTAAATGACAGGTTCCAACCGGCCATGATCGTCGTTGTGCGGTCTGGTGACAGTCGGTCATCGCGACCATTTCGATGGCCTCCGCGAGGTGCTGAACTAGCAAGGGGGTCTCGCTGCGGAGGACTGAGGTTTGAGGGTCTCTGGACCGCCACGAAGGAGCGCGCCGTCGAATTCATTCGGGGTGACGCGCCCTCTGTGTTTGACGAAGGAAGGATCCGGTCAGCCTCGCGATCCAACAACAGCCGCATGCTGCGTTGCAGTTCTATCAGCTGCCGCTGAAAAGTGCCCAATTCTTCCTGCACTATTGGCGAACTCCAGATGCGGTAGCGGTATCTTTTGCTGTTGCGGGAGTTTTCGCGCTTGGATCGGGCGACTGACCCAATCCCTCCTCTTCGTTCGGGCCTTGAAGGATATATTCGCGGATCACTTCTTCGTGGCGATCCATCCCTCGCGTCCTCACTCCACCTCTTGTGGACTTGGGACGAGCTCCCTTTGCCGCTGCTTCTCCCGTCGGGGGTATCTGTCCAGCAACCAGGGGGAGGCGCAGTGCTCCACGGCACAACGGGCATTCGGGTCTCTCATTCAGCCATTGCTCAATTGAGGGCCTATGGAAATGGTGCCCACAAGACGTTGTTACCACTGGGTTGTCCCGCGCAAACCCCTGTCGGCAAATGGAGCACTCTTCCTTCACCCGGACGCTGGACAAATCCTCCAGGCACCTTGCTAAAGGCATACCGAAAACCTGGCGTGGCACGTAAACACGTGACTAACGAATATATATTGTTTTAAAGAATACGGATAGCTTGCATGTTAAAACGTGTCTAGCGAATAGTAAAAAGATTTTTAAATTTAATTTTTTAGCTTGCACGTTAAAACATGTCTAGCGAATAGTAAAAAGATTTTTGAATTTAGTTTTTTTTAGCTTGCACGTTAAAACGTGTCTAGCGAATAGTAAACAGATTTTTAAATTTATTTTTTTTTTAGCTTGCACGTTAAAACGTGTCTAACGAATGTGAATTAAAGAACAAAATAGTTTGTGTTATCAAAAGTGATAATTAGAGATAGTATTTATATTGTAAAAAGGTTGGCCTTCTCATTGGGTTTCTCCCAGGAAGACTCCCTCACAGGTCCGCTGCTGACTGGCGGAAACAAAAAAAACTGAAATTTTATTTTATAAGCTACTTTGGATATTCAAAAAAAATTGATATTTGGGGGACGCTTCCTGAAGGGAACACGCCCCATATAGTGGACTGTCTGCTACCTCCGGTGTTTAAGCAATAAGAAACACTCCGCTTTCAAACTTGAAATATATTTATTTCTATTATCCGACTTGTACAACACTTCAAGATTTTAATAATTTCTACTAAAAGAGTTCAAATTCGCCAATTCCACTTTAACGAGCACGACCGGTTCAATTAATTCTTTCTTGCTTGATACCACGATAGAGAGTGAAAATTGCGGTAAATTATTTTAATCACATTGTCTTCTAACGTAATTTTTTTTGTTACTATGAACTTGGTTGAGAATGGTGATTTCGAATTTAGAATACAATCTTAATATATACATTTTCTACTTTCAATTTCATTATTTACATTTTCTACAATCTTATTTTTTACGGTACGTGTCGAATTCGATTGATTTTTACAAATTATCATTTTTCATATAAAATGTTATGGTTTTATTCGGCAAGATGGAAAAAGGATTCAGGTTCGCTGGGAGCCTATTCTTTAGGCCTTTATTTTGTAGGTCTACAATTACGGCGTGGCCCGAACATCCGGTATCCCACGAAAAGAGAGGAGTAGGTAGAACAAAGCAACTAAGTTGCTGTTTGACTCAGATCCAGCCAATGGTCCAAGTCTGGCCAAGATGCAGGGAAGTGTAGGTAGCGCCACGCCAACCCCACGTAATCCACCACAGCTTGAACCAAACCCGAGCCAAAGGCCGAACCTGGGTCAAGACAACAGATAAAAATGGTTGGGTGTGGGTGGGTGTTGCTTCATCACTGCTTACCTGCTGGAACGGGGTGGAGGAGTCCTGCGAATGGGGAGGCTCGAGGTCTTGTTCGGCGCTCCCGGTGATCTGATTTTTTGTAGGCAGTTGGTACAGCTTGACTTACAAGTGTCCGCTTTACCATACCCGTAGCAGAACACCGTCTGCTCCTCTAGGCAGTCATAGAATTTGGCCCACCTTTCTGCAGTTCCAGCAGATAGGCCTAGCTGCAGCTGCAGAAATCCCTAGCGCTCTAGAGCAACTCTCCGCTGGATCCAGCGGTCCTTCCTCCAGCTCATTCACATCCTGGGAATCCGTCAGCCCCGACAAATGACGACGAGTCCCGTAGACTCTTTCCGGCTGGCCTAATGCTTTCGCTAAACGCTTCCGCCTTTTTACATGCTCACGAAGTTGCTGGGTGCTGGCGAAATGGCGATCCACCAACTGCCACGGCAACTTCGGGAGCATGTTCCCCTGCACGATATCCACAAGATCGTGATCGTTGAGGGGGAGTGGAAAGCTACTCGCCAAGCGACGGACGTCTTGGTAGAAGTCTTCGAAGGACTCACCGACCTTCTGTTGGCACTGGCGGATTCTCCTCATCACCTCGCTGTTGGAGGCAAAATCTTTAAATTCCCGCCGCATTGCGTCTCGCAGGGAGTACCAGTCGAGGTATTCGACTTCCCGTTGGAATTGCCAGAACCATTCCTCGACAACGCCCTTCAGCAAGCTGTCCATGTGCCGAGTGATAGCACGGAAGTCACCTTGGAGTTGCTGACGGGTTAAGGCATTGACCCGGTACAGGAATATTTCCACGGGCATGCTTCCAGTCTGACCGCTAAATGACAGGTTCCAACCGGCCATGATCGTCGTTGTGCGGTCTGGTGACAGTCGGTCATCGCGACCATTTCGATGGCCTCCGCGAGGTGCTGAACCAGCAAGGGGGTCTCGCTGCGGAGGACTGAGGTTTGAGGGTCTCTGGACCTCCACGAAGGAGCGCGCCGTCGAATTCATTCGGGGTGACGCGCCCTCTGTGTTTGACGAAGGAAGGATCCGGTCAGCCTCGCGATCCAACAACAGCCGCATGCTGCGTTGCAGTTCTATCAGCTGCCGCTGAAAAGTGCCCAATTCTTCCTGCACTATTGAACGAACTCCAGATGCGGTAGCGGTATCTTTTGCTGTTGCGGGAGTTTTCGCGCTTGGATCGGGCGACTGACCCAATCCCTCCTCTTCGTTCGGGCCTTGAAGGATATATTCGCGGATCACTTCTTCGTGGCGATCCATCCCTCGCGTCCTCACTCCACCTCTTGTGGACTTGGGACGAGCTCCCTTTGCCGCTGCTTCTCCCGTCGGGGGTATCTGTCCAGCAACCAGGGGGAGGCGCAGTGCTCCACGGCACAACGGGCATTCGGGTCTCTCATTCAGCCATTGCTCAATTGAGGGCCTATGGAAATTGTGCCCACAAGACGTTGTTACCACTGGGTTGTCCCGCGCAAACCCCTGTCGGCAAATGGAGCACTCTTCCTTCACCCGGACGCTGGACAAATCCTCCAGGCACCTTGCTAAAGGCATACCGAAAACCTGGCGTGGCACGTAAACACATGACTAACGAATATATATTGTTTTAAAGAATACGGATAGCTTGCATGTTAAAACGTGTCTAGCGAATAGTAAAAAGATTTTTAAATTTAATTTTTTAGCTTGCACGTTAAAACATGTCTAGCGAATAGTAAAAAGATTTTTGAATTTAGTTTTTTTAGCTTGCACGTTAAAACGTGTCTAGCGAATAGTAAACAGATTTTTAAATTTTTTTTTTTTTTTAGCTTGCACGTTAAAACGTGTCTAACGAATGTGAATTAAAGAACAAAATAGTTTGTGTTATCAAAAGTGATAATTAGAGATAGTATTTATATTGTAAAAAGGTTGGCCTTCTCATTGGGTTTCTCCCAGGAAGACTCCCTCACAGGTCCGCTGCTGACTGGCGGAAACAAAAAAAACTGAAATTTTATTTTATAAGCTACTTTGGATATTCAAAAAAATTTGGTATTTGGGGGACGCTTCCTGAAGGGAACACGCCCCATATAGTGGACTGTCTGCTACCTCCGGTGTTTAAGCAATAAGAAACACTCCGCTTTCAAACTTGAAATATATTTATTTCTATTATCCGACTTGTACAACACTTCAAGATTTTAATAATTTCTACTAAAAGAGTTCAAATTCGCCAATTCCACTTTAACGAGCACGACCGGTTCAATTAATTCTTTCTTGCTTGATACCACGATAGAGAGTGAAAATTGCGGTAAATTATTTTAATCACATTGTCTTCTAACGTAATTTTTTTTGTTACTATGAACTTGGTTGAGAATGGTGATTTCGAATTTAGAATACAATCTTAATATATACATTTTCTACTTTCAATTTCATTATTTACATTTTCTACAATCTTATTTTTTACGGTACGTGTCGAATTCGATTGATTTTTACAAATTATCATTTTTCATATAAAATGTTATGGTTTTATTCGGCAAGATGGAAAAAGGATTCAGGTTCGCTGGGAGCCTATTCTTTAGGCCTTTATTTTGTAGGTCTACAATTACGGCGTGGCCCGAACATCCGGTATCCCACGAAAAGAGAGGAGTAGGTAGAACAAAGCAACTAAGTTGCTGTTTGACTCAGATCCAGCCAATGGTCCAAGTCTGGCCAAGATGCAGGGAAGTGTAGGTAGCGCCACGCCAACCCCACGTAATCCACCACAGCTTGAACCAAACCCGAGCCAAAGGCCGAACCTGGGTCAAGACAACAGATAAAAATGGTTGGGATAGCTTCCCGACATAAAGTGGGGCAGGGCAGGGGCCCTTCGGATGACCTGGACAGGAATGGCGGTAAACCACCAGAACTTGTAATCGAAGGCCAACCTCCGTGTTGCTCCCAGATTCAAAAAGCTCGAAGAAGAAACAAACATAAAGAGAAGCTACCCAAACGGTAAACTATAAGGAAGTGAAGCTAAAAGGATGGGATTGGGAAGGATGTTTGCGGCTATTAGGAAAGAGCGAGCTCTGCATGTCCGAATAAAAAGGGCATGTACTATCGAACGAAATAAGATCGGTCGGCTCTCAGAAAAAAACGGGATGCTACTTATGATATCATCTGTCATCATATAGTAGCCGCAAACTGGTACATAGAAATACTCAAGGGAAAAGGGGCTTATTTCCGTAAAGGAAAGCACCCGTGGCTCAGTAACATAGGCTGACCAAGCAGATCCAGTGCTTGTGTCGACGCACGGAAACAGAAAGTTGAAAATCTTAAGCGGAAAAAGGAAAAACACTACCTCTCCCTTCGCAGGAACCCGGATGAGGCAGACAGCCCCGGGCCTCCGATGGTAGCGGAGCCCTGACCCCCAATGGTCTGGGGTCCTCCACCCTCTGACATTGGCCCGAATATATAAAAAAATTCAAAAATGGAAACTTTAAAATTGGCCAATGTCCTTCCCTATATAGTAAAACTGAAATTCAACAGTAACTCATCAAAACTTAGGCCATGAACCTGCAAGAGAACATCTTCCTAGGCTTTCGCCCAATAAGAAGGCCGACGTTTACTTTTAACAGAAAATTATTGATTTATTAATTTTTTTTTTATAAAAAATACCATAGTCTCAGATAAAGAGTGATTTCTCTTGTTTAATATAAATCACCGAATTATCTCAAGAAATAATGAAAGTAAGATGAAAATAGATTTGACTTCTAGTAACTTAACTTAAAGGCCTTGTACAGTACTTTAGTTATCATGCATATTTGTATAAAACATTGGGTTCTCTCCATCCTTGGGAGTATATGGTTTGTTTAGGTAAATGTGTAATTTAGTTAGTAATTTTTTTTTGTTTACTGTATATACGAAATATTATTTCTATTTGCAATAACTTTCCTCGATTCATGTAAACATCAAACAAAACAAAATTGTTTATAACTTAAAAATCCTTTTCATTCTATTGGAAAGTACGTAAATAGTACTGTACATTCTGTATAGTATCGTGATATTAATATTAAGATATTGAATTTAATGAAATTAAATTCAAGATATTGGTTAAGTATAAAAAAAAATGGTTTTCGGAAACATCAATAGAAGTTAAACGATCAATTTTAATCCTATGTGAAAATAGTTGAATATATATATAATTTTTTCTTTTACTGAGGAAATTTGGGGATCATTCGGGTTAGTGATGGGCGTTTCTGTTGTTTTCAGAAAACGAAAACGAACAGTTTTTTTCCAAAAATAACTGTTTTTTGAAACTTTTTGAAAACTTTTTTCACTCGACCAGCAGCAGATTGATACTAGGTGTTACCATAAGTGATGGGTGTTTCTGTTGTTTTCAGCAAACGAAAACTATTTGAAAAAAAAAACCGTTTGAAAAAAACTGTTTTTGGAAAAAAACAGTTCGTTTTCGTTTTCTGAAAACAACAGAAACGCCCATCACTAATTCGGGTATACCAGTGGAGTCGAAACCTGTTAATGTTTTGGGCTAATTTACATCCGATGGTGGCAGAAATCCGTTTTTGCAATGAAAGCTATTTTTCAAAATTTGTTTCTGTTAAGTTATTGAAGGAAGAAAATGCAACCTAAGTCTCATAAAATGTATGAACCGTTTACTTTTGGTGCTGCAGTATTATCCGGTTGCCCTTGTCATACTTTGAAATTCATTTATTAATATAACATGTAGGTACGCAAGCTATATGGCTGATAGTTTATTCCCAAAAAAACCTTCGTCCTTTCAATACACTTTCAGAATCAATATATATTTTACTCATTGAAACTATGATTATCATTTCTAAGCAAGCTATTTAAGCTATTTTGTTCTTTACTGTTACGGACTGCATTTAAAAGGTTGTAGACATCACATTTTGTTTGGCACATTCTGGGCCAATAATACCAGAGCCCGCAGTAATGAAAGCACGCCCAATCAAATAAGTTACGCACGAAGCATATTGAAAGCACTCATGATGCCAGTGACGATCCTCAAATGAATCGCGCACCAACAATATCTGTTATCGTCTTCGAGCATAATGTGCATCTCTAGGCAACCAATTCACCATAGCATTCGCGCAATATGTTTTCTCGTTAAGCTTGTCGCACACTATTCCGTCACGACACAACACGACATAGAAAAATGTCGTACGACAGTCGATAGACCAGCGCACAGTATACCGAACCGACCGACACATCAGTTTGTGAAAAAAAATTAGAAAATGCATTATGTTTCATGCAATGCAAAATGTGTATTGTTAAAAATTAAAAAAAAAAATGAAAAAAACTGAAGTTAATTATAATTTCTTGCCATCTATTTGTCTTCTTTTTTGTCGTAACTTTTTGAGCTTATTTCATACAATTCTTTCTACAGAGTGGCGTAAAAGTTTCTGCTCTTTGATATGAAATATCAACCCGAATAAATTAATGGGAAAAAGCTATCTTTCCAAATTTTGAAACCCTCTTCTATTTTTCTTAAACCTACATAGCTTTGATTAATTCAGTGATGATACCAAAATAATGACTGTTGTTATTTAAGAGTCGGTAAAACCAGGTACCAAAATTTAAAGAGATTTAATATATAGAACTTTTTATAAAACTTGAAAAACTGGAATTCTTCAGCGGATCGAATTTTTAATAATGGTAAATATTCAATTTTATGTGAAAGTTTCAGAAAACGAATTTTAGACTGTGTTGAAAACGAAAGAGGGTATAATTAATACTAATTATGTATTATGTTGCTTCAGTGTGTTAAATGTTGTACAGGAAATACTAAGGATAGAAACTGTTGTGCCACCCAGTAGTTTCCGACCAAACTTTAACATCCATTACCAATTAGATATTTTTTTTAACATCAAACTACCTAACGACAACTTATGCTTATCATGAATTTTTCAGAAAATGCATTATGATCAATACAATGGAAAGTGTGTAATGTGAAGCATTTGAAAAAATTAAAATTAAAACTTCCTCAGCAAATTCTTCTCAAATATTTTCCTTCTTTTGTGATCTATCGTAATTTTTTGAACTCATTTCATACACCTCTTTCTATTTTCTAACCAAAAATTTTTTAATAAAAAAACCGATTTTTCCTTTCGAAGCTAGATATATTTTAATTTTGTGACAAATATCGATATTTCGGGGGTAATCTGCCCTCTTCTTCAGTGTCTATCGGTCTAATCTTAATCTAACTTATGTATGTTTCTTATAGAGCTTACTTTTAAAGTATTGACTTATACTAATTACCAACTAATTGTCCATTAATTGACTTATACTAATTACCAAATAATTGCCTATTAATTACTTTACTAAAATACATTTAACTATCCATATTAATTAAATTTTCCTCCTCACTATCAAATGAATGTTCAAATTAGCCTGAACAATGGTGATGCACAGTTTTCTTGGTCTGTGTTTAGTCTTCTATCCATAGGGGTTTTCCATATGTGCAGGCTTTCGTACGCATCCAGTTTTTGCACCTGCTGCACCTCCTTAATTACCTCCACGTTGTCCCAAGTTATGTTGTGATCCTCCTCCAATATGTGCTTTGCTACTGCTGAACGTACTAATGTTGCATTCTTTTTCCTCGCTGAAGCTGCTTCTCGTTTATGTTCCGTTAGTCTAACACCAACTAACCGTTTCGTTTGACCGATGTATATTTTGTCGCATTCTGGGCAGGTAATTTTATAAACTCCACATTTTTCCTTTTTATCCTTTTTGTCTTTCAAGTGACATAGTGTAGTACCTAATTTTTTAGGTTTACTGGTTGGAGCTGCTTTAATATCAAAGCGTTCAAGAAGTACCCAAACTTTTTTGAATACTGATGAATAAATAATTGGAACTCTTATGGTTGTTTCTTGTTTTCCTGTGTAAAAATCGTCGTTAAAAGATCATGCTGTATTCTATACTTTTTCTTTTTGACAAGATTTCCAATTACCCTCTCGTCGAATCCATTTTTTCTCGCCGTGTCTTTAATATATTTAACTTCTGAGTTAAAACTTTCCTGATCCATGGGCACTGTTAATAGCCGGTGAATCGTCGAATTAAAGGGGGCCATTTTTTGGGAATGCCAATGATCAGACGTGGATGGTGTTGTCCTCTGGGTGTGTGTGGGCTTCCAGTAGATATTAAAACTAAGAAGACCTTCTTTCCTTATGACCATTAAATCCAAGAAGGGTAGTTTCTCATTCTTTTCGATTTCCATTGAAAATTGGATGTCCTTATGTTCTTGGTTCAACTTCTCCAAAGTTTCTCCCAAAGCATCTTTTTTAACTATAGTTAGAATATCGTCTACATATCTCAGCCAAACCCGAGGAAGCGAATCTTCTTGATAAAGTTTCTTCTCTAGTCTATCCATAAATATCTCACTCATAAGTGGGGATAAAGGATTTCCCATTGCAACACCTTTCATCGCTTTGAAGTATTTCCCCCTGAAAGTAAAATAACTTTCATTCATGCAAACCGTAGCGAGTTTCAAAAAGCTTATAGCCCTTTTCCTCCCCTCCGGTGAGCTATTCCTCTCTAATAGCCAGTCCTCAAAGAACGTGAGTGCTTGTTTTACTGGCACGCTTGGGAATAGAGCCTTGACATCAAATGATACAACTAGCTCATCTTCCCCTATTGTTGCCACTCTTCCAAGCCGCCCTATTACCTCGTCTCGATTCTTAGCTGTTCTATCGCTAATCTTCCCTAAGGCCCTACACTCGTCTACAATCCACTTTGCAATTTTCCTTGTTGGAGCGCTTGTAGCGGCGACAATTTCCCTAAGTTCACTTCTTTCCTTATGTATCTTTGGAAGGTACCTAATTCTTGGCAATGACGGGTTTGAGACCTGCAGCTTGTTCACCTCTCCAATCGTCCCTTTGCACTCTTTCAAGACTCTTTCAACTCGTTCGATAGAGTCTGGTAAGGGATCTTTCCTAAGCTCATGGTAATCCCCGTTGTTGAGCTTCTCCATGACTAATTGGTCATATTCGTCTTTGTCCATTACGACACGGCATTTCCTTTATCCGCTTTGGTATAAAATACGGCTTTAGCAGCCAACTCTTTGAGCACTCTTTGTGCCTTCCCAGTGTTCCCCCTCTTACGATTTTCCCTCCTGATGAGTTTAGCCACAATGCCTCTAATCTGTGCTTTCGCCTCTTCGGGCAGGGTTTTAACCGCTGCTTCGATGTCTACTACCAAGTCTTCTGTTGGGAATGTTTCAATGTTCCAATTATTTATTCATCAGTATTAAAAAAAGTTTGGGTACTTCTTGAACGCTTTGATATTAAAGCAGTTCCAACCAGTAAACCTAAAAAAATAGGTACTACACTATGTCACTTGAAAGACAAAAAGGATATAAAGGAAAAATGTGGAGTTTATAAAATTACCTGCCCAGAATGCGACAAAATATACATCGGTCAAACGAAACGGTTAGTTGGTGTTAGACTAACGGAACATAAACGAGAAGCAGCTTCAGCGAGGAAAAAGAATGCAACATTAGTACGTTCAGCAGTAGCAAAGCACATATTGGAGGAGGATCACAACATAACTTGGGACAACGTGGACATAATTAAGGAGGTGCAGCAGGTGCAAAAACTGGATGCGTACGAAAGCCTGCACATATGGAAAACCCCTATGGATAGAAGACTAAACACAGACCAAGGAAACTGTGCATCACCATTGTTCAGGCTAATTTGAACATTCATTTGATAGTGAGGAGGAAAATTTAATTAATATGGATAGTTAAATGTATTTTAGTAAAGTAATTAATAGGCAATTAGTTGGTAATTAGTATAAGTCAATTAATGGACAATTAGTTGGTAATTAGTATAAGTCAATACTTTAAAAGTAAGCTCTATAAGAATAGACACTGAAGAAGAGGGCAGATTACCCTCGAAATATCGATATTTGTCACAAAATTAAAATATATCTAGCTTCGAAAGGAAAAATCGGTTTTTTTATTAAAATATTTTTTGAGCTAAGAAAAAATTGGTACACATTAAATACAAGCAAAAATTTTTATTTATTTCATATCCAATTCGCTATTTTTTTTGAATATCAAACTTCCGAACGACAACTGATGCTTATCATAAAATCTATGAAGCTATATGAAACCCCGCACACTTAACCGACACGACACGCTACAACGACGTTCAGCATTTGTCGGATTGCATTGAATTCGAACATCCCAAACCACAAAAAATTTTTGCTGTCCTGTCGTGTCGTGACGTGTTGGTCAAGTGTGCGATCGTTCATACAATTACATTCAATTTATTCTCACAGACTTTTGTCGTGTCGTGTTGTGACGTGTCGTGTCGGAATAGTGTGTGATATGCTTTACGCACGAACAAGTCCTGACTCCCGAGCTATTCACTTGTTTCGATTGCATGCCAATTTTCCTTTATTTTTCTTTTGTAGCATTTAGTTCTCCTGGTATTAACGCCCAGATTCCCTGGCTTTAAGAAAATATACAATTAATTCTTGATACTTAGTACCTGGTTTAACCATGCACGATGTCCACGTGCCTCATGTAGCACCTTTCACCTCTTCTACGAACTGTCACAGGATTGTCGTCGTATTATAAAGAAAATCTCTTTTCGGTCTTTCTTTGTAGGGTTTTGCAGAAATTACTACTAAAAGGCCACAAGGGAACGGATTACAAAGAACAATCGAATAGTAATCCTTTTAATGACACATCAGTCAGGATGATCTGTTAACTATTTTTCGGAAGAGCAGAAAATCTCTTCACATCGCAGACACACGCGCGCTACTCCCTCTTTGATGACACAAAAATATGGAACACACAGACAGACCACTAGTAGATGATCAACATTAACTTTCCTTCAAACTTGTAACGCGTTAAATCATTACACATTTCAGTTTTTCCTCGAATACAGCTATTCAGGAATAGCAGGTGCGTATCCAATTAACAATATTTGGAACTTGGAATTTCACTTCCTCCCTGTACGTGTGTGCACAAATTCAAAAGACCACTATATCCCAGCCACTTGTCGAACAATCAAACTACTCCCCGGCGTTACTTCTCGATCGTACAAAACTTAATGACCGCGAACAAGCCTTTTTCGAATTGGAACAGTTTGTGTTCCTCCCGCACAAAAGACGAAATCTGCTCTATACAAGAAAAAATTTCCACACGTAACACTTCCGCCGAGCACTGTTTTCCAGAAACTTCCTTGCTTGTTCCTCGACATTTCTTTCGCAAAAAAATAAAAACTTCCACGTCGCCTTGATGTGGGTCGAACTTACTCCTTTTCTACCATATTTTGTGATATTTCA
Source organism: Nemotelus pantherinus (assembly GCA_963978885.1). Taxonomy (NCBI): domain Eukaryota; kingdom Metazoa; phylum Arthropoda; class Insecta; order Diptera; family Stratiomyidae; genus Nemotelus; species Nemotelus pantherinus. The sequence goes on along the minus strand of OZ022264.1, from coordinate 135,672,519 downwards.
GAGGCAAACCCCAATGGTACCAAAATACAAATTCTTTTTGCCACTTTAACGGATTTCCTCGTCGCCACAGATTTCAAGATATTTTCTCTTTCTACACACTTCCTTTCACACACCTACTTGGAACGTATATGAATTCACGTCCAACTACCGCGACTCTCCGATCAGCTCCTCTAAAAGCAGCGAGCGCGTTTTTTTTCCTTCTCGGAAACGCATAGGATCTACCACTTTTCATTGGTCGCCGACGGCCGAAACCATCTTGACCATTCGGGGCTGTCTGCTGATATCAGTAATGTGGATTAATTATATTCGGAAGGGGTGTGCTCTAGTATCGATACTTTAGTCAATTAGAATGAGCATTGGTGCGTTGTGAGCCATCTTTGGGGTGAGTGTGTTTTGGGATTTGGCATGTTTTTCCCATTTGGGGAAAACGCATATGATGGTACAGATTATCTAATTATTGGGTAATAGACACGCAAAATCAACTTTGGGCATGCGAAATTGCATTATTGTGTCAAAAGAAAAATATTCCGTTAAATTTTAATATTTTAACGTTAAATCGAATTCTGGATGAAAAGGTGGGGATTTTACGCGTTGGAAGCCGCATTCGATTCCTGTCGAAGAAGGAAGATATAGTTCACTCGATAATACTACCAAAATCATCTTATATAACGAGTTTAATAGTTATTGATATATATGAAAAAAATTCAAAAATCATTTCATGCTTATGATTCTACAACTTAATCGATTTGACGTCAAAGATATCGGGTTGTAAAAGGTCGACAATTAGTGCGGTCAAATTTGAAGAGATGTTTAAGGCAGTATTCTGGTTTAGAGGCTCGATTTTGAGGTGATATTACGGAGGCAATAAAAATAACCATAAACATTTTTGGTATATATTTTTTTACCAGTCTTTTATTAACATTTTTAAAGTACAAAAATGTATTCAAAAAATGAAAAAAATTACAATTGATGTAGATACAGGACGGCGAAGTGAAGGCTAAAAAAAAACTGGTCTCGTGGTTGATATGATTCCTTTCTGGTGGTAAAGAAACATAAATTTTTGGTGAACTCTGTAAAAAGAAAAATGTAAAATTCGTCTGAAGAAGGCGATTTGAAAAATTTTTTTCACAAAATGGCGTCCATGTAAAAAAAAAAGTTGGTTTTTGCCTATTTTTTCAACTTTGGGGATTTTTAATAAATAATAGAAAAATTTTTTTTTAAAATTTCTACGTCAGACGATAACTAATAGTGTCAAGAGGGTTTGTGCAAAATTGCACGTAAATCGGTTCATTACAACTAGAGATATTATGTCAACCGTATCGAGAAAAGTAGTTCCGAGAAAAACGCGTTTAAAACTTTCGTTTCGGGCAGTTAACTGTTGTGTCACAAAAATAGCTGTAACTCGAAAAATAATTCGAAATTTCGAAAATACTTTTAAAAGCTTATTCTTAAAGGGCTAAACTTTGAATATATGCAAACGGAAAAAAATCGATTTGATCAAATTTCTAGTCCAGAATACCCCCTTAATTTGTTAGGTATTGAAGGGTAGAGCGGCATCTCAACCTTTTTGCGCCGATCCCTCGTGAGAGCATCACTCTATTAAGACAATTTGAAACTATTGGTTTGGTTTTTTTCTGGTTCTTTATATATCGTGGAGAACTCTAATCGAAAAACTCTAGCGCACCTGAACCGCTAGAAACACTAATGTTCGAAGAACAGTAGAAGAATCGCGCAGGTTTTGAGTGCATATTCCGCCATAAGAGCTGCTTATTACTGCTAAACTGTTTCAAATGCCACGTTTTACATTGGTCTCAAGAATGCATTATAGCTCATATGGTAGAAGGTTTCAGATATTACCACTGGCATGAATTTCAACGTTTATGAGAGCAAATCACGGATTAATTATATTCGTTATCAGTTGCTTATTTCACAAAATTTTGAAAGCAGCATCTCATATAACATCAATGAAGAAAATGCTCAGTGCCTGCAGCAATGTAACTGAAGTTGGTATTTGGGGCTGCGATCCGAAAAATTTGCAGAACTTTGGGAATTGAAACATCGGTTATTTATTTTCATTGTAAATGTTTCCGGTATGAATACTAACTGTAAGCATTTATTGATACAAAAGTAGCACAACCGACTCGTGCTGGCAACCTTCCGCCAGTATTTTATTTTATTTTTATTTTATTTATTAGCCAAACAAGGCATAAATACATATACATACATAAAAAAAATATGAAATATCTAATTATTTAAAAACAAACAAAAAAGGGTAAGGTACAAATAAATAACACATTAATAAATAAATAACTAATGGAGTAAACAAATAAGTTTAAAATAGACAAAAAGTAAAATAAAAAGGAAATAAAAAAGTGTAAGGTACAAATAAATAACACATAAATCAATAAATAACTAATGGAGTAAACAAATAAGTTTAAAATAGACAATAAGTAAAATAACAAGGAAATAAAAGAATAACAATTAAAAACGATAATTAAACAAGAGCTTAAAAGTTATTGTGTACAAATGGCTTGGATAAGGGAAGATTTGTAGGATAGTTTGGAAATCGTTGGGGAATAAAGGTTGCTAAAGCCATTGAAGACCCTGCAGCATCTATTCACCGGCTCATTAGCTGCATATATGGTCGAATGTGGATATTCCTTTAGCAAACGATTGGACCTGGTGTTCCTTAAGGGGATATTTATCACAAATTTACTATTAAGGAACTCAACTCTAATAACGCCTCTAATTACGTCAAATGTGAAGCAGGCCGATATCATCATTCTTCTAGATGCAAGTGAAGTTAAGTTTAAATGACCCAGTCTAAACTCATATGGCGGTAAATTTTCGAAATCGTAAGGGTTGTACAGATCTCTTAGGGCGAAAAGTAAAAATTGTTTTTGAATGGACTCGAGTCTGTTATTGTGAATTTCAAAGGCTGGGTTCCAAATAATACAGGCGTATTCGAGAAGAGGGCGTACAAGTGCAGTGTATAATGATCTTGTGGCCCACAAGTTTTTAAACTCCTTGGCACGTCGTTTAATAAAGCCGAGCTGCTTATTCGCACGGGAAAGAATTTTGTCGTAGTGCAAGGTGAAACGAAGTTTCACATCCATCACAACACCGAGATCAACAACGCTATCAACGCGAGTTAATAAGTTGTTGCCGAGAAAGTAGGTATTCTGCGTAACCATGCATTTACGGCTAAAACTTATGATTTGGCACTTATCAATATTCAGCGAGAGCTTGTTTATATTGCACCACTGAACAAGAGAATTAAGCTTGGATTGAAGGAAAAGTGCATCAGATTTAGATTCAATGGTGTGGTAGAGTTTGAGGTCGTCTGCATAAAGTAGGTGAGGAATGTTTGACAGGACGTCAGATAGATCCGAAATGAATATGTTAAAGAGAAGTGGGCCAAGATGACTACCTTGTGGAACACCAGAGGTAGCAAATATATTTTTTGATAAAATTCCTTGAAATTTAACGAGTTGTATTCGGTTGTGGAGGTAGGAACTGAGCCAGCTTAGTAAAGATCCGGCAAGTCCGAATTTGTGCAGCTTAAGGATCAATATAGAATGGTCAACTCTGTCAAAAGCTTTGCTAAAGTCAGTGTAGACTGCGTCAATTTGATAGCCTTTTTCCATTTTACACAAAACGTCCGAAACTAGGATTGTCAAGTTTGTGATAGTTGAGCGACCTTTTCTAAAGCCATGCTGTTGCTCATTCAGACGGGAGTCAACTAGTGGGGAAAGTTTAATGTAAACAATTTTTTCAAAAAGTTTTGGAATGGAAGATAAAATGGCAATGCCCCTGTAATTTTCGACGTAGCGTCTATCGCCATTTTTGAAAATTGGTGTCACATATGAAAGTTTCCAGCAGGATGGGAAAATACCGCATGAAAGTGACCTGTCAAAGAATATATGCAGGGGTGTTATTAGCTGCTCTACACACCTCCGTAGGAAGGTCGGCGGAAGGAGATCAGGACCAGGGCCTTTGTTGCAATCGAGCTCCAATATAGCTTTACGTATTTCTTCGCGTGATATTTTAATTTGGCTGAGAAAAGTGGTTGGTGCTGAATTAGAAGGAGAAACATTTGAGTTAGATGGGTCTGATACAGTGAAAATTCTCTGGAAATTATCTGCGAATAAATCGCAGATATCTTTAGGAGAAGCAGAGGTGATATTATTATAGGACATTGAAAATGGATAACCAGTGACTTTCCGCTTCATATTTACAAAATCAAAGAATTTTTTTGGGTCGTGGATTATGCTTTCACCGGTTTTCTTAATATAATTGGCATAAGCATCGCGAGACTTTGTCGAGAATTCCTTAACTACTTCATTATAAATCCAAGAATTATTATCAAAGCCAAGAATATATCACATCTGCTTCACGTTGTTATATTACATTCGAAGTTACAGGAGTATAAAGAAATTTAGGGTTACCTGCAGCGAGTTTTTTCAAATAATCGAAAGCTTAATATTTGCTGTTTATTGTCACTACAATATCATTACCAATTGAAAATTCTACGATAAAACCGCTTAATAAAGATATTACAAACAAACACAAAACCAACAATAGCTGGCAACCCTATCATGGCTTTTCAACCAAATTTGGCTTGAATAATGTTTATAATAGGTTCCATTAATTGTATGAAGTTCATATTGATTTCATGACTGTACTGGAAGTTATAGTGCAAAAAGTTTTATTTTCCTGAGCGAATTTTCAAAACCAAAGACACAAATATTACCATAGCTGGCAGCACCAATCGAATTTTTCAACCAAATTTCCACCAAACAGAGATTAGAGTTAGGTTTAGCTACTGTGTCAATTTCATGAAAATAACTTATTCACATTTCATAGGGCAAAAAGCAGTTTTTCTTTCTTTGTAATTTTTCAAGATGGCACTACTGGCACAGAGTTGCCTTTAATTCAAAATCGCTTCTATCAGACCTGGTCCTATTTAAGTCCAATGCATTCTGTAAATTTCAGTTGTATCTGAATATTGGTTCGTGAGTTCCCGTGAACAGAAGCCAACTCAAGATGAATGGCCTTTGTCACCATACAGACGAAAAGAGCAATATATCCTTTAATCGTTCTTGTGCCTCGTCCTTTCGACATTTTCGTCATAAATGGTCCAGCGTAATCTATCCCACAATGAGAGAATGGTGGAGAAGGCGTTACCCGGACCTGTGATAAATTTCCCATCAGCTGTCGAGTAGGCTTTTGGTTATACCGTGCACATTTGATGCACCTATGATTTCTGGATTGTACAGCATTTTTAGTATTAATTATCCAGCATTGAGTTCGAATGTAATTTAAGGTTAAGTTCGTGCCACCGTTGAGTGTCTGTTGGTGAGCATGGTCAATGATAAGATTTGTCAAATGATGTTTTTGGGGGAGCAAAATTTGATGCTTGGCATCAGGGAATGCGTCAGACTTCTGGATTCTTCCCTCCACACGTAAAATTCCAGCTTTATCTATGAACGGGTAAAGCTTGATAACTTGCTTGATTTCTTTAATGGAGATCCTTTTCGAAAGGTATGTTTGTCCTCCTGGAATGATTCCTGTTGTACGATTCTATTCATACACATTCTTGCCGTATGCAACTCATCGGATCATAGATAATCTAAATTCCTTTCTTTTTTAGGAAGTTTGCAATTCATTATGAATCGTAGGCTGTTTCTCTAATTTGTCTAGTGAAGGTGTTGCTGCTGCTGACTTCCGAATATGCAACAGTTGAGCTTAGGACTTTCGGAACGTTTTTTGTTTCTTCATGTAAACTTGTATTGAACTTTTGAAATGGTCAAGCATCAACGGTGTGAGATATCCAGAGTGGCCCACTCCACCAGATTTTGTGCGAAACAAGTTTTTTTTGGACTAACTCCTCTGGATGCTGCGTCAGCTGGATTGTCTTGGGATGAAACGTGTCTCCATATGTTCTTGGGAAACAAATTCTGGATTTCTGAGATTCTATTTGCAATGAATGTATCAAACGTATGCGGACTCTTTGCTATCCATGCCAAAAATATTTCTGAATCACACCATGCGACACATTGGGAGACTCTATTTTCAGGTTAGTCACTGTTGTTTTAAGTAATTTTGCTAGTAGTAATGCGCCACATAGCTCCAAACGAGGAATGGCAATCTTCTGTTTAAGAGGCGCTACTTTAGTTTTCACTGTTAGGATTTTAGTATGCACTTTTCCAAGTGAATCATTAGTTCGAGCGTATACAACGGCCGCGTATCCTTTCTCGGATGTGTCGCAAAATCCGTGGAATTGAATTTCATGCTTTGTATGATCACTGATCCACCTAGGAATTCTTATCACCTGTAGCTCTCGCAATTCATTTTCGAGCTCATTCCACTTTATAATTGTTTCCCGGGGAGCTTGTTGATCCTATTTGACGCAACTTTTCCAAAGGGCTTGCATGAGTTATTTTGCTGACATAGTAACAGGAGACAGCCAGCCTAATGGGTGAAAAATACTGGCAATTTTGGACAACAATACCCTTCTTGTGAGCGTTAAATTAGACGTTTCAATATTTAATTTGAATTGAAATTCATCTTGTTCGGGGTTCCAATGCATCCCTAGTGCCTCGAATCTGAGTCTTTAATCTCGAAGAGTTTTTGCTCAATGATATCTTCAGGGATATTTTTTAAGAGGTCTTCATGATTCGACGTCCATTTTCCGAGGTTGAAACTTCCCCTTTTGAGAAGCTTTGTTATCTGAGCTTGAAGCTCAATCGCTTTTTCCTTGGTGTCTGCCCCTGTTAACAAATCGTCCATATAAAAGTTGGTCCTCCAAACTCTTCTTATTATGAAAAATTGATCACCTTCATCTTCTGCCAGTTGTTTTAGAGCCTTAACTGCTAGGTATGATGCGGGACCAGTACGGTACGTAACTGTATTTAAGACAAATTTTTGGATGGGTTCATCCGAACGTTGTCGCCAAAGGATTCTTTGATAATTCTTGTCTTGTTCGGCTATTTTGACTTGCCTGAACATCTTTTCAATGTCGGCTGTGTACACATAACGATGCTTCCTCCATCTCAACTATATATCGGTAAGACCTTGCTGCAATTTCGGCCCAGTATGCAGTATGCCGTTGAGACTTAGTCCGGAGTCTGTATTACAGGACGCATCAAATACAACACGAAGTTTAGTGTTTATGCTATCCTGCTTGTATATCGCATGATGTGGTAGATAATAGACCTTAAAATCATCTCCCTTGTATGGCCTCACAGAGCTCATATGCCCTAAGGCTAGATATTCAGTCAGAAATTTGTTGTATTCATACTTATCGCTTGGGTTTTTGCTAAGCTTCTTCTCGATTTGCATAAGACGGACTATAGCAATCTTTCTGGATTGTCCCAAATGCTCTGTATTATACTTGAATGGTAATCTGACAACGTATCTGCCCTCAATGTCTCTTCTATGTGAAGACTGGAAAAAACTTTCACAATTTTCGTGCTCTTGTTTTGGAGCGGGATGATCATCTATTTCCCATAATCTTTCCATGCTTTTTTGAATTTCAGCAAGCGACCCGTAGCTCGATAGCTTAGTTGTTTGATATGAAATATTTGGGATACTACCAAAGAGAATCCAACCTAGTTTAGTTTTTTGGGCTGCTGGCTGTTCCCTTCTCAACCCTTGCTCTATTATATTGGTATAGACATCTGCTCCTAGGAGAAGGTCAATAGGACCTTGATTATCGGAATTTCGATCAGCCTATGTAATGCTTTGATATTTGCTCATGTCTATGCCATAGGCGTGCCGTGACCTAAAATCTGGCAGGGGCCAGGGACCAAAAGGTTCAAGACGTACTGTTCATACAACTTACATAATTTATTAATACATTACATATTTGTTAATTTATTCTTTGTTATTTGCTTATGCATAATGCATTATCAAATAAAGTTCATGTCTGTGAATATGTATGAGCTACAACGACATGCATATAATGTGAACGGTAGGTACGAACTACACACGAATTATCTATGATCGCTAAGAAATGAACGCTTGTACAAATTATATGGGAATAGAATGGAAATAATTAGAAATATAAGACTATTTTTTCGTTGAGAAGCTAAATATATTTCAACTTATACTTGAAGAAGAGGATATCTAAGTTTAAAATATCTTTGAAGAAATTGGAATATTTTAAGCTTAGAAGGAAAAAATTGACCTCTTGCTTCAAACTTTTGTTACCTAGAAAACCTAGAAAAAGCATAAATAATTTGGCAAGATGGAAGAGTGCTGTCACTTACTCTTTTCGAGCCATTTGGTTTGCAGGGATATCTTCGTAGCCCTAACTGCGTATCCAAGGCTAGATGAAACAGCAAAACCTTTGAAACTAGTGCGTTTTACGCCTTGAATTTAGACCAACTGCCTCTTCAAGCTGCTTCAACAATTCGTGTTGTGAAAAATGTGTCCATCACAACAAGGATCTTTTTATGAGCTAGACAGTGTACAAATGTGGCTGCAAGGTGTTTCATTTTAATTTAGATTTGTACACCACTTTTTTGTCCTGACATGACACTAGCACCATCATAAGACTGTCCAACAACAGGCAATTCACTAAGTCCGTAGCTGGCTAACAGGCTGAAAATTATATCTGCTAAATACGAGGCATTTCTAGCTCCTGAACAGTTTACAAAGCTTAGGATCCTTTCTTCGACTGCTAGTTCTTTAGTAAATCTGACAACCACGGAGAGTTGTTCCTTTTTGTGGACCCTTGCTTCATCTGCCATAATGGATATCAGTCCGCACTCTTTTGTTTCAGCTGTATTATCCTCGCGAACGATTTCAGCAAATATTTTTATTAATTCATTTTGTGTTTAGCCACTACAGCAGTTCGCAACCTTGTTTTTAAAATTATTTGCAAAAGTTGAATCAGGCTTCGCGAATCATGTAAAAAATTCCAACAAAAATTCACGGTTATCACTGACACCACTGTCATCATGTCCTCTGAAAGCACATCTTTGGCGACTGAGACACGTCGTAAGGTCGATAACCTTTTCCAAATAATTTTGGTTCATCTTGACAATATTCCAAGACTGTTCAAGTACCATATCACTTATGTCCTCAAAGTACTATTCGAGTTTCACATTGTGCATGAATTTTACCATCCGGATAATTTATCCGCATCACGAAGTTTGGTCGAACTGAAATTTTGGTGTATTTTTGGCAACAATGGAAATTCTATGGAAAATTTCGCATTTTGATAGCTTCACACCGAGTCATCAGACCATCCCAAAATTTACAAGACTCATCAATGGGCATAAAAAATAAGTTTCTGTAGTTTTTAAATAATGTATGGGCAACCTTGTAGCTACCATAAGTACGTAAACACAAATCTTTCACAAGATTTTTAGAATAAAATGCAAACGATTGATGAATTTGATACTATATTTATACATTATATAACTTGTAAAATTCCTAATCGGTATATACTGGTCTTGAGTAGATACAGGTATGAAAAAAGTTTAATGAATATGATAAGAACCATGTGGTGGCTGTGTCACTATGGAAAAACACTCGGTGAAATTGAAGTGCTATGCCTTTTAACTTCTGATGCAGTTATCAGATTATAATAAAATTCACACACATTTAACCTGAGTGTAAACCAAGTAAGTCATAGATAGTGTGGGAACACATAACACAACCCACAATTACATATCCACACAGCACTATACAATACAATAATATAAAATAGGCTAAGAAAAATGTAAATAAAAATATTGAAAAATAAGAATCAATAATATATTTTGTAAAACGCTGTCAAGACGTGTTTCTCTTGATAACATTAAAATTAAATTTTCAGTGGAAGTATTTACTTCCAAGTTAGAATTTACTTCTAAAAGAGCATAAAAGTGGCAGCGATACCATTTTTATTCTCCAAATGACTTCGAAAATTGTATTCTACGTTAATACCATTTTAATACTCAGACTATGTTTTGTGAAAAACATAATTGCATTAAGCGCCCGTTTATAAAAGGGTTCTTATCTAAATACCTGTATATTGCCTAGTAGGAATGAACAGATAATCTTAATAAAAAAAGGATGATTGGCGAAGCGCTTTTCGTGTTTTTCTTAACGTATAACTTGTCGAAATTAAATATTCTCGTCCATATCTCGAAATAAGTCCCATAACATCGTAATAAATACTACAAATAACACAGTCTCGAAGTTATAAGTAGTGAAAGTTGGTATAAGCTTACACTACTGCACTACACAACTCTTGCTGTAACCACAAAAACCTAACAGGCGAAAACTTAAGTGTCTGCTGTTGGAAATATTTATTTTTCTGGGAGGGGACAACCTAGGGTCTGGGGGGGACCCGGCCCCCTATGCCCAACAACCCTCCCTCCCCCCCTACGGCGCGCCTATGATATATGCTCTTAATCTGGCTTTCGGGAAGGTAAGAGTTTAGCTTGGACAAAAGAAGAGCATCCACAAAAAGATACGATGGCGTTTTATTCCGAAGCTGGAGCCTAATGGTTACTCAATAGGATGATCTTGCAGATTCCGCTTCTACAACTCCCGTAATTGTTGCCTGGATTCTCTGCTTTGGTAGCTTCCGAATTTGCACTGCTTCTTCGGTTATAAGAGAAACTTTCGAGCAGGGATCAATTAACGCTCTCAATGATTCCAGTTATCCCTGTGTATTTCGAATTCTCACCGTTGCAGTCGAGAGTAGTACTTAGGGTATTTTTGTGCTACCCATGTGAAGAGTAATGGCCTTTTCTTCTGTATTTCGTTGCCTTACAGATTTAAAGATGCGCGTATTAGTAGTCCGATGTGTCGAGACGCTCTTGACTTCTGCATCTGCTGAGGATTTGTTTTTGTCAAAGTTGCGGTGAGGCAAACTGTTATGCTTCTTATAAATAGTGCAAGATCTCGTGGATTTACACTTCTCTGATTTACTGTGGAGAAAGCAGTTGATACATAATTTCTTTTGTCGTATGGCCGTATTTCGCTCCTCTACAGTCATGCTTTTGATTTCTTCACATTTATACACGAAGTGAGGTTTAGCACAGATAATACAGTTTTTCTTTAGCTGTGTGTGGAAAATTTTCTTCTGAGTTTTGTTGTGGACATCAGGCTTCTGCTGCTTGGAAGCTTTGAGGCAATTTAAAACTTGGTACCTTTTCTCGAGAAACATTAGAAATTCTTCGACAGACGGCATTTCCCGTGGATTGGACAAGCTTTTTTCAAATAGGCGGAGGCTTTCTATATCTAGCTTCCTCATTGACTTTTACTCGACGCCCCGGTAGGTGGGGCTCCCCCTATTGCTTGCCGTGCGCAGTTCGGATCGCGTATCAGAAGTAATCATACCAAACACCGATAGCTTGGAACTTGTCTGTGCTCGTGTGGACCTGGGAATGGCGCAACTCTATTTAGCAGTTCTATATATCCCTCCTAATTCAGCATCGATTTGTTATGAGCAAGTACTTAACGCCACTCATCATTTATCTGACCTATTAGATGGAAAAGATGAACTCATCCTCATGGGTGACTTCAACCTACCCAGAATTACTTGGAACTTATCTGACGACGGCGTCACATTAGCCCCAACCTTTTCTCCTGGTAATCGCCCATACGCCGAGGAGTTTATAAACGCAATGCTTGCGTGCGGCTTAAACCAAGTAAACAGCATTTTGAACAGTCATGGAAGATTATTGGATCTAGTTTTTACTTCAAACGCCTACCCGTCCGAGGTCAAGCACTGTCCATCATCTCTCTGCGATTCAACACATCATGAACCAGTTCTAATCATCAACGAAATCAATACATCTCTAAGCACTCCTTTACATAACTCACCGTGTCAATTTAATTTTAAGAAAGTCGACTTGGATGTACTAAATGATCTCATCGCAAGGTGTGATTGGTCCACTGTGTTGTTAGAAAAAGACATTAATAAGGCAGTGTACAATTTTCATTCAATTCTTTTTGGATGCTTTACCCAGTTTGTACCAGTCTCTTTTCCTAACAATTGCAATAAAGTTCCATGGAAATCGAAGGCAATACGCCATATAAAAAATTTAAAATCTAAAGCTTGGAAAAGATATTGCTCGTCTCGTTGTGTTTCTGACTTTTTGGTTTTTGTAGAGTTGAAAAATATTTATCACTCCGAGGTCGAAAGTTCTTACCAAATTCACCTTAGAAATCTTAATTCTACTTTTCAACAGCAGCCTAGAAGGTTTTGGAATTTTATTAATTCTAAGAGATACCATGATGGGTATCCCGCCACGTTTAACTCAGACGACATGGCCATTTCCAATCCATTAACTATTAGCAATATTTTCGCTAATCATTTCCGTACCGCATATAATACGGAACCTTCTACTAATAGTAATAATTATAATGACAACTTGACAATGATTCCAACTTCTTCTTTGGGAATGAAAGACTTGTTTATAGACGAAGATACCATTTTAACGTTTTCTAGGAAGTTGGACAATAATTTGACACCAGGCCCTGACGGCATTCCTAGCGCTATCTTAAAATATTGTATCTCCTCCCTGTCTCCTATCCTTGCCTACCTATTCAATCTTTCTCTGTCGCTCGGTATTTTTCCTAGTGGTTGGAAATACGCAATTGTTACACCTATTCATAAAAAGGGCGATAGAAATGTTGTAGGCAATTATTGTCCCATCGCAAAACTTCCATGAAACTATTTATTTTTTTTTTAAACTATTTGAAGCGATAATCAGCAATGTTGTGGCGTTTCATAGTAAATCCATATTATCTCCTTTCCAACATGGTTTCTTGAAAGGCAAATCCACAACTACCAACCTGCTTGAGTTTTCCAACATTGTTATCCCATCAATCGAGGCAGGATTTCAGGTAGACTGTATTTACACTGACTTCACGAAGGCTTTTGATAAACTGGATCATTCCATTTTATTGTGTAAATTGTCCTCGTTTAACTTTCCTCAGCTATTTATTTCCTGGATAGCATCTTATTTGGAATGTCGTACCCAATGCGTATCCTTCCGTGGCGCCCTATCGTCTGAATTGCTGTCTTATCTGGTGTTCCTCAAGGTAGACACTTAGGACCTTTACTTTTTCTTTTATACATAAATGACCTACCATCTGTCCTGAAACATTCATCAATTTTACTATATGCTGATGACGCCAAAATCTTTAAAAAGGTATCTAATATTCACGACTGCTTGGAACTTCAAGCTGACCTTAATAACCTCACGACCTGGTGTGACCTTAATAAATTAGTAATTAATATTGACAAGTGTACCGTTGTTTCGTACACGCGTAAAATTAATCCGTTGAGCTTTGAATACTCTTTGAATAGTATTCCCTTAAGATATTCTGACAAAGTACTCGATTTAGGAGTACTTCTAAACAATTCTTTTACTTTTGACGATCATATTAACGCCATCTTATCAAAAGCTTCATCTACCTTGGGTTTTGTGAGGAGGCGATCCAAAGAGTTTCATGACATACATCTTACTAAGATTCTTTTTTGTGCGTTAGCAAGACCAATATGCGTGTATAGTTTGGGCGCCTTATCAGCAGGTTTATGTGGACCGTATCGAGTCCATTCAGAAAAAATTTCTTCGGTTTTGTTTGCGTGAATTTGCTTGGTCAGATCCTCTTCACTTGCCTCCTTACATTAATCGACTTAACTTACTGGCCATGAATACACTTAATAAGAGACGAGAACATTTCAAAACTATCTTTGCTGCTAAGATCCTCATGGGTAACATTTCATGTGAAAACCTTTTAGGTTTATTTGGCCTCAATACCAAGGGTCACAGAATGAGACAAGTCAACATTTTATCTGTCCCTGCCTATCGGACCAACTACGCCTTTAATGAGCCCGTTTCGTGCATCAAAAGAAATTTCAACGATGATTATCATCAATTTGATTTTAATTTATCTGCATCATCTTTGAAAAAGAGCTTAGCCAAAAACAGTCCATTTTGACTGATTTGTTGTAAGTTTTATATCTGTAAAAACGACTAGTCTATATTAGACGAAATTCTTTGAAAATAAATAAATAAATAAATACGATTATCGGTCCCCATTCATCGGTTTTGCAGTTCAAAGTTTTAAGAGCTTCTAGACATTCCCTTATGAGATCGAATAGCATTATTACATCATGCCGAGATCTATGCTCAATTCTTTTGGCATCTAATATTGTATTTATATAGGTAGTTATTATCTTCCGATTATTATTGAATCTGGCATGTAAAAGATTCAAAGCAGTTTCATAATTGCTGTTGGCCAATTGCAGATGACTTATTACTAGTCTAGCGTCACCTTCGAGCGAGTTAACCAGATACTGCATTTTTTAGACGTTACTTAAGTAGCAGTTACTGTGGATTACGTTGGAAAAAAATATCAATAAAAGGTTTCCATTCCTTGTAGTCACCATCAAATGATGGTATTTTGATGGGGGGGCAGTTTGGGGAAATTGTTGAGCCTGCTTGCATCTTGACATTGATGGCTGTATTGTGACTGAATAGGCCAATTGGTAGAGGGAGTGACAAACCTAGGCCCGACGTTATTATGTGGAAAACTTATGGCGCTAGTAGCTGTGGGAGACGTGCCTGCGACGGACGCTGAGGCATTATTGTCATTGGAGAGTAATTTTGAAGTCTTAGATAATCCAGCTTCATACGATCTTGCTACATAGTAGCTTGAAATAGTTTCGAACGCGTTTTCATAAAGGTTAAACGTTTGCTCTTGAAGCTTTTCCGCAAGGTATGGATTTTCTTCGGGCAAAAGCTATCCCAACTGTACATGTACTGTTGCGGAACAGCTGTGAACAGCCGCCACCACAACAGAAATTGTTGGCCTGACCTGCTACCCTCGCGTGACTTTACGGTGCCGGCTAGTCACCGGTGTCGTGGGTTTATTGAGGGGCATTTTAAGCCCTAGCTGTGTCACGCACAGGCACTAGTGCACGTAACACACACGAAAATTACGCGAAGGAAAGAATGGAGCCCACTCATGGCTCTACTGAACCTAATTGCCTTGGTTTAATGGGTCATTACTGTTTTATACTGTTTTATGGTAATTACAAAAAAAAAAACAAACCAATGCAATTTTTATCTTCTTAAAAAAAGAAAAATATATTCAAATCATTAAATAAATAAATATGATAAAAATTCAACAACAAAATTCAAACAAGATTAAAAAAAAAGTCTAGCGCATCAGAGCCGCTAGAAAACTAATATTCAAAGAAATTGTCTTTGAGTGACAACAAATGTGGAAAGACGTAATATACTTTTTTTGTAGAATCATATCAACCAATCCTTATCCAAAGCAACAAAACACAACTATAACACAAATGATGAAAATGTTCAGTGCTGGCAACACTTTCCCAACGAAACAGCAATAAGTTTACCATAACAAGCTCATACTTAAATCAACTTATCCTTTGAATTTCGTTCTCATCTCAGGATTTCATCGAAAGTTTCAGCGGTTAAACGTTGTTTGAGGCTGCCATCCGAAAAATGTTCAAAACTCGCAAAATTTAAAAATTGGTTTTTTATTGTTGCGTGGAATTAATTAAATGATAGACTTGATTAAATACGATTTGTATCGTTACACGATTTTAATGAGAATGTTAAAAACAAAAGGATATGTTTCCGTATGTAAACATATGTACAAGTATGTGTAAAGAAAATCAAAGTAGGCACATTTCATTTCAAAAAATATATACGATGCTGCCGCCATCTATGAGTGACTGGAACGTGTCCATTCAACACTCCCACTCGTTCCTGTCATGGTTAAGTCTCGATTAATCGTAAACTTTCCACGTCCAAGTGGTTTCGTAAGCATGTCAGCTAGCTGCTCGCCAGTAGGTATATGCCTTACTTCAATAATGCCTTCTTTCTTAACTTCCACCTTCTTCTTCTTTGTGGGTTGCTTGAAGTCCTTCAACTCGTCTTCTTCGGTGAGGATTGTCAAAGTATTCTTCTTGCGTTCGCAAACCTTCGTGTTACGCTCGACGGCCTTCTTCAAAGGGTCTGTGGTCAAAAGATGCGAATCAATTTCGATTCGGTTGAGGAACTCTTTGCTACACTCGAGGTACTTAGGATACAAGAATTTCTTGAGCAAACAAACGTGACCGCTGTTATCCGCAAATCCAAATGGTTGCTTCATATATATCGCTTCTTTAAGATCACCATATAAAAAGGCAGTTTTAACATCGAAAGTCAAAATTTCGTAATTCTTTGCTGTAGAAATTGCCAACAATGTTCGAATTGAGTCGAACTGCGAAACTGGTGCAAAAGTTTCGGTATAGTCTTCACCTGGCCGTTGTGAACAGCCTTTGACTACGAGACGAGCTTTGTAACGTTCTGTTGAACTATCATGATTTGTCTTCAATCTAAATATCCATTTATTGCTTAATGCTTGTCGACCTTGAGGTAAATCTACTAGTTCCCAAGTGTGGTTTTCCTTTAAAGACTTCAATTCGTCAGCCATTGCCAGCTCCCACTGTTTTGAACATTTCGAAGAACGTGCTTCTTCAATTGTATTTGGAATTTCCACATTGGCCAAAAATGCACCTGCTGAAAAGAAACAATCTTCTACAGATAACATGCATTCTTCCGACAGTGTCTGAATGTCATTTGCAGCCTTTTTAGCTGTTTTACTTCGCGTTCGTGCCGCTGGCGGCCCATCATCTTCATCTTCTATCAAGTCTGATTGATCATTTTCAATTAAATTTGGAAATTCATCCAATAGCTGAGCCATTTGTTTTGGATGATCTTCCAGGATTTTTACGTCACGAAATGTTCGCACATTATTAGTTCCGGGCTGCCACAAACGATATCCATTCTTTGCATACCCAACTAACTTCAACTCAATGGCTTTTGGCTGCATCTTCCATCGCTTCGTTTCATGAATAAGTACATACGCTTTACTTCCTATAATTCGCAATTTACTAACATCTGGTTTCCGTCCATGAAACACTTCAAACGGTGTTCTAGCTTCCAGTCGTTTCAACGGGATCAAATTTCGTAAGTTTGCTGATGCTACCACCATTTCGGCCCAAAGCCCTAACGGTAAATTTCCAAGCATGGATCGAGCCGATTCGACTATTGTCCTATTTTGCCTCTCTACGCGACCATTTTGTTGAGGGCAATACGGGACCGTGTATTCAGCCTTTATCAAATTATTTCTCAATAACAGTTTAATTGCTTGACTTTTAAATTCTGCAGCATTATCGCATTTACTGCGATGTACTTGGTGACCTGCTGCTTTAACATCTGCGATTACCTCTGCTAAAGCATCTGTAATTCCTTCTTTTGTCTTGAGTGGTATCTCCCATACATAGCCAGAACAATCATCAACAAATGTTGCGCTGAACCTGGAGCCTCCAAAACTTTGAACACGCATCGGTCCGATAATTTCAAAATGTATCTGTTCACCTGGTTTTCTGGAGCGTTCGGTGTTTTCTTTAAATGCTTCACGACACATTTTCCCAAAAACACAACTTTCGCAAAATGTATTTGATTTTGGCTGTGATGGCAGATTTAAGATCTTCATACCTATGACAGCTGTTCCATTTGCTAGCTCGCGAACTACTTCATAGTTCGGATGCCCAAAACGTTCGTGGCATGACTGCAACGAAGCCTCTGAAGTTAAAAGACATGCATGTATGTCACTGGATGTAATTTCTTCAAAATCCATCTGGTATAAATTATTCGGCATTCTATGTGCAACACTTATTAGCTTACCGTCACGACTTATAGTCATTTTGTCACCAAATGCATTCACTTTGCAACCCTTTCGTGATACTGAGCCAATAGATATTAAATTTCGTCCAATTTTTGGCACGTAAAGTACATCAGTAATTGTCAGATTGCCACCAGATTTCGATTTGATTCGAATGTCTCCATGACCTTCTGTGTAGAGCACATCGTTGTTGCCGATTTTGACACCAACGTCACCAGATTTTATCACTACGAAATCATCAAATTAAGACCTGTCATTGGTCATATGAAAGCTTGTTCCGCTGTCGAGAATCCAGCCGTTAGTCTGTTCAGTCACCGCGAAACAGTCATTTTCAGCAACTAGAAAATGACTTCCTGATGCTGTTGCTAGACTCAAATCTCCTTCTTCAGTCTGTTTTGCTTGATCTGCTTTCATTTTGAAGCAGTGTGCTTTAATGTTACCTTTTTTTGTGACAGTAAAAGCAAACAATATTCTTGTTATCACGTTTTCGGTTTTTCTTATTATTATTATTACCCTTTTGGGCTATCATGGCATCTCCATTACCAATTAAGTCCACCGTGGGCATTGATGATTCAATAATTTGAAGCTTACGCATTTTATCAAATGACAACGTCATACCACAAGCCGCTTGTATTATGTACGTTTGACGGAACGTTTCAAATTTCTCGGGTAATTCTGTCATTATCTTTCCGACCAAGGCTGTGTCGTCTACTTCGACACCTACAGCTTTTAGCCTCTGCACAAGCACTGCCAATTCACCACAAAAACTCGAAATTGATTGTCCTTCCACGAATCTCTTCGCCATTAACGCCTGATGTATCAGATACTTATTTGTTTCTGATTTTGATTCGTAAAGCGAACGAATTTTTCTAAATACGTCTGCTGCAGTTTTGCAGTCACGAATTGATGAATGGTCGTCATTATTCAACCCACATGTCAGGATGCGAATCGCCTTTGCATCTTTGACATCCCAATCCATTTTCGCTTTCTCATTCTCAGGACACTCAGAATCACCATCAGCTTCTGCCTTGACTCTATGACTGCGTAGACACGCTTCCACCTCGTACAGCCAACGCTGGTACGTTGTCTTCGTTAAGACAGGAATCTTCTCGTCGTTTGCAGTCATCTTTTTCATGCCCCTAACTCAAAGCCAAAAATATTCAAACCGTGTTTTTAAATTACAAAAATAAAAGTCTTCTATTAATAACATTTGACTTGGGACTGGGCCCATAACCTGTTTCGTGGAATTAATTAAATGATAGACTTGATTAAATACGATTTGTATCGTTACACGATTTTAATGAGAAAGTTAAAAACAAAAGGATATGTTTCCGTATGTAAACATATGTACAAGTATGTGTAAAGAAAATCAAAGTAGGCACATTTCATTACAAAAAATATATACGATGCTGCCGCCATCTATGAGTGACTGGAACGTGTCCATTCAACATTTATTTTTATTACAAATGCTTTGCATATGAGTACGTAATTCGAAGCATCTGTTGGTGCAATATTTACGAAAACGGGTAATGCTGGTTACCCTGTGTCAGCAGCAAAGCAAAATATATACCAACTATGCTTCACGCTAATTCAAACCCAACCAGTAAATTTCGTTTCGATTGAATCACTGCGCTGGAAGGTATACGGGTGAAAAGAATTTTAGGGTAACCACCCTCAAAACTTTTCAAATTTTTAAAGCGTTAATATTTGTTGTTCATTTTTATTGCAGGATCATTCCCATTTGCAAATCTAATGACATAATCGCTCAGTAAAGAAATTCTACAAAATTACAAAAATGGTCATAGCTAGCAGCCCTTTCATGATTTTTGTACGAAATTCCTGCGATATTTGGTTCACATTAAGGTCCATTTACTGTATGAACTTCGTTTTGATTTCATGACTGGCCCGGAAGTTATAGGGAAAAAAGCTTTGTTTTGCAGAGCAAATTTGCAAGATCTATGAGACAAAAATCACCATAGCTGGCAACTCTATTCTAATTTTTCAAGCAAATTTTCACCAAATGTTATCTAAAGTAACATCCAAGTAATTTCGTAAAAATCTGATGGCTGAATCCGAAGTTATAGGCCAAAAACCGTTTTTTTTCTCAGTGATTTTTCAAGATGGTACCACTGCCACAGTGTTGCCCGCATTTTAAAATCACTTTTATCAGACCTGGTCCTAGCTAATACCAACATGTCCTGTAAATTTCATTATGGTCGGATAATCCGGTCGTCAGTTCTCGTGAACAGAACTTTCGAGTGCTGAAAATAGAGGTAATTTGGTGACGGGTTGCCATTCTTGTGAAAATCGGAATTGTAAAAATTTCAATTTGACATGATGGACAAAGGTAAAAATTTATCAATGATATGAATTTTTTGTCAAAAATCAAAATTGTCAAAAATCAAAAATTTTTGAGGAGGGTCAATGATTTGAAGGATTTTTTTCAGGAGCCTGCTGTAGCTACAGGGTTACCCGCACTATCTTGAAAATCCATTTGTATTAAACTTTAGTCAACATCAATAAGCTCTGCAAATTTGACGATGATCCAATGTTTTTGTCAGAAGTAATGACAAATCAAAATGTGAAAAAAAATCCTTGCCTACTTTTAGGCACGCTGCATCCACACACGGCTCAAAATTTCCAGATTTTTAACATAGACAAGCTAAGAACATAATTAGTTTTCATTCCCAATACTTATCTTTAACAAAAGTTTACACTGCTTGGAAATAAAGGAGTACCTCAAAATTCACTAAAACGCTCGTTTCCGCCAAAAGGTTTAGGATATCTGAGTTCTAGCAAATCATGGACCTACCTACTATATACATCTACGTTCTCCAAAAATTTCAGCTCAATCGGATAAGCCACTCCAGAGATTATCTCCCTTAATAATATATAAATATATATATATATATATATATATATATATATATATATATATATATATATATATATATATATATATATGCATATATATATATATATATATATATATATATATATATATATATATATATATATATATATATATATATATATATGTATATATATATATATATATATATATATATATATATATATATATATATATATATATATATATATATATATATATATATATATACGAGGGGCAAGTAAAAAATAAGGTTCCCACATTTTTTTCAGGTGTAAGGCATTTTTTATTGCAATAAATATGTATACCATCTGAAAGCTTGTATTTCAAACTATTTTTCTACATAGTCGCCAGATCTTTCAACGCATTTTTTCATACGAGTTATCCACTTCTGAAAACCCGCTTCGAAGAACTCCGCCGCTAGGCCGCCGATGTACTTGGTGACCGCTTCCTTCACCTCTTCATCTGTACTGAAGCGTTGTCCACCCAAGTGTTGCTTCAATTTCGGGAACAAGTGGAAGTCGCTGGGAGCAAGATCAGGGCTGTAGGGGGCATGATCAAGCAATTTCCAGCCGAATTTGTCCAGTAGGGCGGTGGTCTGTCGAGAGACATGCGGTCGCGCGTTGTCGTGATGCAACCTAACGCCCTTGCTCAGTCTTCCTCTCCGGCGATTTTGGATGGCTCTTTTGAGTTTCGTTAGCGTCTCGGAGTACCTGTCCGAATTTATTGTGGTCCCTTTAGGCATAAACTCGGTAAGCAAGACGCCTTTTCGGTCCCAAAACATCGTAGCCATCACTTTTCCTGCGGACAGCGTCTGCTTAAACTTCTTCGGCCTCGGCGAAGAAGACTCGAAACAATGGCGCCATTGTTTCGAGTCTTCTTTTCTTTCCGGAGTGACGTAGTGACACCACGTTTCATCTCCCGTAATAATGGAGTCCAAGAATTCTTCAGTATTCTCGGCGCATTCTCGAAGAAACCCCTCGGCACACTTGACGCGATTGTCTTTGTGGGTTTCTGAAAGCATATGCGGGACCCACCGCGCACACACCTTGTGATAACCAAGTTTTTCGGTCACAATGTTGTCGATGGTTTTTTCACAAACCTCAGGAACCTGATCAGCCAGCTCCCGAAGCGTTACTCTTCGATCCTCGAGGAGAATGCGCTCAATCTTCGCCACGACTTCGTCGGACACCGATGGCCTCCCGCTCCTTTGCTCGTCGTGAACGTCTGTGCGTCCTTCGGAGAACTCCCTGCACCATTTGCGGACGTGCTGGACGCTGATGCAAGCTTTGCCATAAACTTCTTCCAACTGTCTATGAATTTCAATAGGTGTAAGCTTCTTCGCGTTTAAAAATCGAATCAATGAACGGATTTCACACCTGGCGGTGACGGCGATTGCGGGCTCCATCGCGGATGGCTGTTAGACTGGCACTAAGCTTCGCAGTGATCTTCCAGGTAGTTGGAATGGAGTGGGGGGGATCAACAATGAAGGCGGTGTTGCCGGATTTCTCCTAGTATCTCGCGCGGCGAGTGTACAGCGTTGGGAACCTTATTTTTTACTTGCCCCTCGTATATATATATATATATATATATATATATATATATATATATATATATATATATATATATATATATATGTATATATATATACATATATATATATATATATATATATATATATATATGTAGATGAGGCTAGATTTTATGTTAAACCGTACTCGTTTATTCATAAAAATAACTTACTATTTATTACAAATTTATGCTGACATAATTTACAACTAAATGAAAACAAAATATGCTGATGCAAATATTGGCACGATTCTGGCTTGAATCGATCGATGTTAAAACTGCTGATTTACAGATTACTACATAAATTCTTATAAAGAATGTATTCGAAGAATGCTAGCCAATTAGTCCCACTTGGAATAATTCATATAGTTCAATAAAAAAAAACAATGAATAATTAAATTTACGTTACTCAAAGTACTATTGTTATGGTTTGTTGGTTGGTTTGTTGTGATTGAGAATACTTTGTTCCGGTTGAAACACTCGTCATGTCATGTGACTCTCGGAATAGTCGACAGATCGAAAATATCACTTGAGATGAGATGAAGTCACCTCACGTAACTCGCAGAATACGAAATCAAGAGAGTCACTTCATTCGTCACGTGAGGTGACTCTCAGAATAGGGTCCTATATAAATTGTAAACGATGACTTCTATCGAAACATTTGAACGGCTATTGAGATATAGTTTGACAGGTGTTGATATCATTTTTTTGTGTACAAATAGTAGGCGATGCCTGCCGATAGACGAAAGGCTGTCGAAATGTTATGCTAGGCACATAGTACTGCATTTTTCCAGAACTACTTAGAAAGAGCGAATTGGAAAACTCTCCTTCACAAGTCGTATTCAACCGACATTGGTCCTTCTGATTAACATTTGGTGCAATCGATGAGCAATCGTTTTAATGAGGTGCAGCCCAGTTATTTAGAGGGAGTTTAAAATAGGGTGTTGGAGGATTTATTTCGACGATTTTGAGGATTTATTTCGACGGGCCAATGCTTTGAATATTTCCTATGGCCAAATGCTTTGAATTAACTTGTCATTCTTTTTCTTAATCTGGTGAAGAGAAATATAATTAAGTGTTTTTGTATGCGCATTAATAGTCGTAGTTTAAGTGTGGTATTTTCGTTAGAATTAATAAAGTCTGTTTTTAGTGTGAACTTCCTCGTTTCTTTCTTTATATGTAGGTGACGCGACACCCACAACAAATTTGCCATTACCGACATCTAGTGTAACTCTAACGACACTAATTATGTCAACTTACGGAGGCAGAAGGAGCATCCGATGCCGATTCATAGCAATAGTATAAATTAGATTACTATAAAAAATAAACACATTTGAATCGTATTTCATTACTGCAATGTATTTGAGAGAAAGCCAAAGAGAACTACTTTTCTACTCTTCTTTGCTCTAGGAGGACTAAAATCTCTCTCCATTTCAGACTAGTTAAAGTTTTATGTCTGGACTATAAACTAAAGTTTTACAAGAGACATCAATCAGAAAATATTTCGAATTACATACATACATTTACCACAAGTGAAAATGCAATGGAAATGCTCTATTCAACGTCTCTGAGGCTTCTGATGGTAACTCTTCAATTTCTTTAAAGCTTATGCTTTTTTTTATCGGTGTTCTATCATCATAATATGTCTTTTCCTAATTTGATTACTTCTAATAAAGTGCGCTAAAGTAAAACAAGCAATAATTATTTATTAGCTCGAAATAAGCAATATATTGTAATATGTTCAACCACTTTTCGAATTATTCACATAAAGAGTCATTAACTCACGAATTTGCGCTCATGCAAGACTATTTTAAAATTTACGACAAACGCAATATGTAGAATGCTCACAAAGGGTCTATAACTGCAAAAGAAACAAGCCCACTTACATATATGTACATATCTAAGTGTTCATACTCACATTCTAAAACCAAGTCATTCCAACGCAAATAAAAACACTATACCATGGAAATATACCTTATAGTTAAAATAAAATAAACAATAAAAAAGCAACAACATAGAACGCATCTAGATAAATCGATGGTGTACTGGTAAATGCTAGATATATTAATTAGAATGTTAGCAGCCTGATAGCATCTTCTATGTAAGCCGGGGTGAAATATAAGTGAGAATTCAGTCAAACAAAACAAACGTGAAAAAACTCTAGCGCATCTGAACCGCTAGAAAACTAATTTTCGAAGAAATTGTCTTTGAGTGACAAAAAAGTGTGGAAAGACGTAATACACTGTTTCGTAGAATCATATCAACCATTCCTTATCCAAAGCAACAAAACTCAACTATAACACAAATGACGAAAATGTTCAGTGCTGGTAACACTTTCCGAACGAAGCAGCAATAAGTTTACCATAACAAGCTCATACTTAAATCAACTTATCCTTTGAATTTCGTTCTCATCGCAGGATCTCATCGAAAGTTTCAGCGGTTAAACGTTGTTTGAGGCTGCCATCCGAAAAATGTTCAAAACTCGGAAAATTTAAAAATTGATTCCTTATTTTTATTGCAAATGCTTTGCAAATGAGAACGTAATTTGAAGCATCTCTTGGTGCAATATTAACGGAAATGGCACATTGCTGGTTAGTCTGTGTCAGCAGCAAAACAAAATACATACCAAATCTGCTTCACGTTAAGTTAAACCCAACCAGTAAATTTCGTTGCGATTGAATCACTGCGCTGGAAGGTATACGGGTGAAAAGAATTTTAGGGTTACCACCCTCAAAACTTTTCAAATTTTTAAAACGTTAACATTTGTTGTTCATTTTCATTGCAGGATCATTCTCAATTGGACATCTAATGACATAATGGCTCAGTAAAGAAATTCTACAAAATTACAAAAATGGTCATAGCTGGCAGCCTTTTCATGATTTTTGTACGAAATTCCTACGACATTTACTTCACATTAAGGTCCATTTACTGCATGAACTTCGTTTTGATTTCTACACTGGACCGGAAGTTATAGGGAAAAAAGCTTTGTTTTGCTGAGCAAATTTGCAAGATTTAGGAGACAAAAATCACCACAGCTGCCAGCTCTAAACTAATTTTTCAACCAAATTTTCACCAAATGTTACATAGAGTAACATCCAAGTATTGTGTAAATTTTGGTAAAATTTGATGGCAGAATCGGAAGTTATAGGCCAAAAGGGTGTTTTTTTTCTCAGTAGTTTTTCAAGATGGTACCGCTGCCACAGGGTTGCCCGCATTTCAAAATCACTTCTATCAGACCTGGTCCTAGCTAATACCAACATATCCTGTAAATTTCATTATGATCGGATTATCCGGTAGTCAGTTCTCGTGAACAGAACTTTCGAGTGCTGAAAATAGACGTTATTTGGTGATGGGTTGCCGTTCTTATGCAAATCGGAATTTTGAAAATTTTACCTTGAGATGAAGGACAAAAGATAAAATTTATCAAAGATTTGAAATTTTTGGCAAAAATCAAAAATTTTTCAGGAAGGTCAATGATTTGAAGGATTTTTTTTCAGCAGCCTGCCACAGCTACAGGGTAACCCGCTTTATGCTAAAAATCTATATGTGCCAAATTTTAGTCAACATCAATACGCTCTGTAATTTTCACGATGATCCATTGTTTTTCTTACTAGTAATGACAAATCAAAATTTGAAAAAAAAATCCTTGCCTACTTTTAGGCACCCTGCACCCACACACGGCTCAAAATTTCCAATTGTTTATCGTAGACAAGCTAAGAACATAATTAGTTTTCATTCCCAATACTTTTCTTTAACAAAAATTTACACTGCTTGGAAATATAGGTGTTCCTCAAAATTCACTAAAACGCTCGCCGCCGCGAAAAGGTTTAGGACATCTCAGTCATGGGCCTACCTACTGAATAAATCTACGTTCTCCGAAAATTTCAGCTCAATCGGATAAGCCATTCCAGAGATTATCTCCCTTAATAATATATCTATATATATATATATATATATATATATATATATATATATATATATATATATATATATATATATATATATATATATATATATATAAGCCATTCCAGAGATTATCTCCCTTAATAATATATCTATATATATATATATATATATATATATATATATATATATATATATATATATATATAATATGTATGATATATATATATATATATATATATATATATATATATATATATATATATACATATATATATATATATATATATATATATATATATATATATATATATATATATATACATATATATATATATATATATATATATATATATATATATATATATATATATATATATATATATATATATATATATATATATATATATATATATATATATATATATACAACGCAGTACCAACAGGTCACCAGCCCCCATTCCAGTTCATCAGAAGCTGGATTCAGCACGCCGTTAAATCTAGATTTCAAACGTTCATCAGTATCTGATGGATACTGTTCTACAAAACTCACAAAGAATCTACATAAAACCAATTTAGTGCATTAGCTCTGTGGGCCATTGATATGTCTATGCAAGTAGAAAACATACGTTTAGGCCAAGAAAGGTCCGCGGACGAAGTTTCAAGAATTTTACGAAATTCCAAGAAAGATTCTCCTGAAAGGAAAACCGAGGGCTATATTAAGAAAAAACTAGAAGATTTGGAGAAATGTTGGAAGGAGTTTTCTGAAGTACTGTTATGGACAGCTGTTTGCCGCCACTCACCGTAATAGCAGAAAAAAATGCATTGTCTGTAGGCAGATGTGACGGCCGGTCATTGCTGAGCGATTATCGCAAAATATTAGAAAACAACAACAACGAAGCAGTGCAGTTCAAATGTAGCTCGATTGTGTGTCATCGACACCTTAGTACATTTGAAGTGCATTGATCAATGCTCGGACGATGACCGGTCGTTGCTTGATATGGATGGTATGCATTTTTACGGGAGATGGCGGCAACGGTATGATCAGCTGGTAAAAACTGAGCTGACTGGTTGGCGGGAGTTTTGGCTTTGGGCGAGGAGTATGAGATTGGCTTTGGTGGAGATGAGTCCAGCTTTTGGGATAAAAAATGCGACAGAGTAAAAGTAGTACGGCTAGACTGATTTAGCTAGGGGATTATTTTTTTGATGAAAACGAGATTGGATAAATAGTTGTGTGTTGGGAGTTCAAATTCGTATGATTTTAAGCTGAATTGAATCCCCTGACTCAGCAAGAAGCATTTTTGTGCTTGTGTTCTTCAAGGCTAGCAGTGGTGATTGGAATTCTCTGACGATTTCGATAGTGCAGTGATGCTTAGGCCAAGAGGAGTTTAATTTAAGTGCGCTGCTGACCCTGTCCAGGATGGCCTTGTACATATTAGAATCCCGCATAGAAATGATTCACAAATGTTAAATTCCAAGCAGAGTTTTTACGTACGGGATAATACGGTAATGTACTGCATCTTCAAGGGCGATCATATTGAAACAATTTTTTTGAACAGTGCAATAGTCAGTGGCAGCAAATCATCATATCTCATATAATTCATATACTAAAACACATGCAAAAATAGCGATAAAAATGTACCTACAATAATAAGAAGGAAAAACAACGTGAAATATTAACTGAAATACTAATTAACGTGGAATATTAATGAAAAATCAGTTCTTTTACGTTTACATATTGTTATATTGATAATTTGAAAATAAGTGTTTTATAAAAAAACAAAAAAGTTAATACCAAATTAAAGTGGTTCCAGAAGAGCACGGTACCGTCTTCCGGATCGCACTAGTAAGTGTAACAATCTTGTTTTTTTTTTAATGATTTTCATACATAATTTTATTGAATTTGCTGAATGGCTATCTTTATTTATTTAGATTTTTATTGAAGTTTTTTTTATATTTTTTATTTGGATATATTTATTACTAATTTTCGAAGAAAATTAGTATTAAACCCGTTTCGCGGAAAATTCATATTTCTTTAAACATATATATATGTATATATATATATATATATATATATATATATATATATATATATATATATATATATATATATATATGTATATATATATATATATATATATATATATATATAATATATATATATATATACCTAAATAGAACACTTTCCTCGACACCTAAGTAGAACGCTTTCCTCGCAGGCTGTTCAATTTAAATTTGCTGGAAACATGCAGCGAGGAATTGAATGTTTACATTTCTTATCGCATGCTCACATATCTAAGAAGTAGTTTTGAGCATCGTCATAAAATACGCAATGCATCTTCCCATTGCATTGCGTATTTCAGTGTAAAAGGAAGTGTTTTTATCTGGTCACCTAAATAGTACACGCTTGGTTTTAGTGAGTCGAAGTGAATTTTCTTGAATAATAACAAATTTATTTGAAATTAAGAACAGTTAATACTACTTTTTGAAAAAGTTAAATATAAAGAAATATTTGTGAAGATGGGAAGAGGGCCACATTGCTCCGAATAAAAGCGTGAGATCATCTGCAACATGAAAGACAGAGGTTCAACAATTACGGAAATATCCAAGCAGCTGGAGTGTTCGCGGATGGTAGTTTACAATGCTTTACGTCATAAGGAGCTCTATGGCAGTGCCAGAAACGTTCCGAGAGCTAAAAGGCCAAGAAAAACAACAAAAAAAGAGGACAATGTTATATACAGAGCAAGTGTCGCCGACCCCTTTTCGAGCTCCAAAGCGATAAAAAGCAGTGTTCTGAATGATAGCAATATTTATGTGTCAGAT
This sequence comes from Nemotelus pantherinus, assembly GCA_963978885.1. Classification (NCBI taxonomy): domain Eukaryota; kingdom Metazoa; phylum Arthropoda; class Insecta; order Diptera; family Stratiomyidae; genus Nemotelus; species Nemotelus pantherinus. The sequence continues at coordinate 135,643,613 of OZ022264.1, read as the reverse complement.
AGAACAATTAGAAGGCGTCTGCAAGAAAAAAATCTCAGAGGATGCATCGCTCAAAAAAAAACCACTTGTGACAAAGAAGAACTTAAAAATGAGGAAATCGTTTGCAAAGGAACATCTAAACAAACCGATAAGTTTCTGGAAAAATGTGCTGTGGAGTGATGAATCAAAGTTATACAGGTTCGGATCAGATGGGAAAAGGTATGTTTGGCGTCCATCTAACCAACAACACAATCCCAAATACACACAGAAAACTGTTAAATATGGCGGCGGAAATGTGATGGTGGGGGCTGCTTTTTCCTGGCATGGGGTGGGACCAATAATCAAGATAGACACGAAAATGGATCAACACGTCTACAAACGAATTCTTGAGGACCACATGATCCCCTTTGCAGACGAAAATATGCCACTGATATGGCGTTTTATGCAAGACAATGATCCTTAGCACACTTCTCGTCTTGTGAAGGGTTACCTAAGTGATAAAAATGTCCCCGTTTTACAATGGCCCGCAAAAGTCTCCTGATCTAAATCTGATCGAGAACCTGTGGAATGATGTCGAAACTCACATAAACAGGGTGAAACCTAAAAATGCTGCTGAATTGTGGGACCAATTTCAGATCGCCTGGAGATCTATTCCTAACAAACGCTGTCAAACTTTAGTGGAGAGTCTACCAAGGCGATGCTCAGCTGTGCTTAAGAACATTAAGAACAAAGGATTTGTAACAAAATATTAAGTTATACGGTTGCTTAAAAATATTTTTTTTATAACTTTACTGCAATGCAAATTTATGTACTATTTATGTGGCCACGCGTATTTTAATTAGTGTGTTTATATATTTTTACTTACAAACAAATAGAGTCATCATTTCAACTTTTAAATAAGCTTTTATAGTTTCAATAAATAATACATAAGTTCAAAATCAGTTGTTTCATTAAAAACTGAATATATATATATGTATACATATATATATATATATATATATATATATATATATATATATATATATATATATATATATATATATATATATATATATATATATATATATATATATATGTATATATATATATATATATATATATATATATATATATATATATGTATATATATATATATATATATATATATATATATATATATATATATATATATATATATATATATATGTATATATATATATATATATATATATATATATATATATATATATATATGTGTATATATATATATATATATATATATATATATATATATATATATATATATATATATATGTATATATATATATATATATATATATATATATATATATATATATATATATATGTGTATATATATATATATATATATATATATATATATATATATATATATATATATATATATATATATATGTATATATATATATATATATATATATATATATATATGTATATATATATATATATATATATATATATATATATATATATATATATATATATGTGTATATATATATATATATATATATATATATATATATATATATATATATATATATATGTATATATATATATATATATATATATATATATATATATATATATATATATATATGTATATATATATATATATATATATATATATATATATATATATATATATATATATATATATATATATATGTATATATATATATATATATATATATATATATATATATATATATATATATATATATATATGTATATATATGTATATATATGTATATATATATATACATATATCTGTCAAACGTGCGTGTAGTAGCTCCCGTCGGATTCATTTAAATTAAATTAATTTTTGTATAATTCCAAACCATATTCAATTTTATTATTTATACGTGAGTGTCTCCACACTATGTCGATGTACTGATCTTGTGTGCGGTGCTAACGTGAGTGCTTTCTGTCTTTCTTCGCAAAACAAATATTACCCTTCTTCTCCCTGTGAAGATCCAATAGAAAACAAGGTCGCGTAACGTCGCGTCGTCCTCCAAATCGCGTCAACAGCAAAACTCTGAGGGGTCGACCCGGTTTTCTGTTGAATCTATACCTTGTACCACCCAATAAAGGGCATCTAATTTATTCTTATTGACATATTTCATATTCATATATTTCTCTTTTATCACGTTCCTCATTAGTGAAAGTGTATAACGGGAAGTGCGAACAAAGAATACAATTCCACATATGTTAACAGAACATTTGTTTAGCAATTAAACTTTCTTTCAAGTGTTGTTCTTATATTGTTTTTTCTTCATTCAGACCCAACTGGTCATAGCCCAGTGGCATTGTTGCAAATTCTGGAGCACTAGAGAGCGAGTTCGATTCAACGTCAGTACCTCAGCTTTTTGTAAGTCTCGTTGGGTTTTGTAAAATAAATCGCTTCGATGCCAATTTAAATGAAAAATTGCACTCTCATTTTGAAAAAATTCTGAATTAAAATACATTTACAATTGAATTAACACACTAAAAATTTTTAAATCAACTGCACTGGCCGAGCTGTTATAAGGTTAAACTGAGTTTATCATCTCACAATTTATCAGTTTTGGTAGCAGCGTGACATCGTCAACCACCTCGCATTCCGACGGACGGAGTTCAAATTCGCACAGCGCCGAGCTTTTAACTCGCATTTTTGACTCTTCGCATAAATATTCAATTTACCATCTGATTGGTTTTCGTCCATGGTAAATTGAAATTCAGCAATTGCATACTTCTGGGCACTACATACACAGAAAGCTAAATTAATCATTTGCATACCTCTGGGCACTTTAAGATTGGATACTTTTGGACATCGAATCCACCTGCTTAAATCATCATGAGCTTCAAGTGCAGCCTTGAAAATTGCTTTGCCTTTGACAACACGATGAAATTCGTGACATGCAAAGCTTTCTGTAACAGAAAGTTACACGGGGCTTGCATGGGTGCTCCCAGGGACTGGTTTCATCCGTACCTCGAGAACCATTTCATCTGTACGGATTGCCAAAATATTGACCTTCTTTTAAAAAGTATGTACGACAGCTTGATTGGCTACATCGGGACACTCAATTCCGAAAAAGATAATATAATATCTAAACAGCTAGCACAAGCGCGTGCAAACGAGGAATTCCTGGCGGAAATATCAAATCATTTCGATGGTCTGGCGTCCTCCTTTTCGAAATCGAACATTATGAGCCACGAAAAGTATTTTGACACTCTTGGGAAGAGAATGGATACTCTTACTGATAAATTGGATTCCTTTTCTTCGAATTTGTCCACTTATAATAATAATAATTATGCTTGCCAATCAAACACCAAAGATACGCTTGAAAAGTTTGAAAATTTATCACGAACGTTCAAAATGCAAACCGACAGACTCACAGACGCTTTGTCCGAGCAACAACTAAAGTTAGCTGATTTCAGCAGAAAATTGGAAGATTTAGACCGTCATTGCGATGCTTCAACAAATGATGCAGACGAAAACTTATTAATGAACGATATAACACTCCATCAAGAGCTCCTCAACGCAACGTTAGAGATTAATAGCAAAACAACGGTCAGCAATATGAGAACGAAGGACAAAGCAACATCACCCATTAGGATTCTAGCTGAGAGCACAATTCCATCTACTCTAGAAAAACTTTCAAATCTTGACTGTGAAACCCCAATTTACAAATTCGGTACTTTTTGGTCCCATAATGATTGACAGAATCGTTTACAAAAAATAAAAAAAACCAACGAATTTCTTCCCAATAAACACACGTCCACAAAATTAACAACTTCATCATCCAAAAGTGCATTCTTCGTGAAAGGGATTCCTTTTACTGCTGACGACAAATGGTTGGGATCGATTCTCGAAGCTGATTTTCACATAAAAGATTACGAAGTGAAATTATTATCCCAGTCCAAACATAAATCCTCCAGACGGTGTAAAGTTTTTGTTCCATCAAAATATGCGTGGCTTTTTACGTGCTGGAGTGGAAACAACGGCGACATCAACTGGAAGGGAATGACATTCAGCCCTTGGAGAAACATTACCGGCAAAACTAGGAATAAGAAACAAAAAATTGTAAAAAAAAATTGTATCCCTAGCCACTCCTTTGCCCAACTTCCTTCCGCCCATAAGACTTTCTCATCACCTTCTCAGTCTCAGTCTCTAGTGACAACAGATAATTCTTCGTCAACTGATGCTTTTACTCGTAATGCATCTACTCGTAATAATAATTATGCATCTATACCCCCAGCATTTGACGCGTCATCTTCTCACTGAAGCAGGTATGCTAGCATAGCTAATAAAATCTGCTCCAAGGTTTCCAATTAGGCTGCCGCAAACATAGGTATAGGTAGCAATATGACATCTGAATCTCTTCGAAGATCAGTCAACCCTGTTAGGCATTTTTCCTAACCAAACTCAGACAAGCCTCAAACTTTTTTACCACAACTGTGGTGATATGAGAGGCAAGCTAAGTAAATTATACCTTGACGCCAAATCATGCCATTTTAATTTACTCGCCATCACGGAAACTGGGCTTAATGCTTCTCATAAAAATGAGGAGATTCTTGATAGTACTTGGACCATTTACAGAAACGACCGTGATTATTATTCTACGGGTCAGTCGCGAGGAGGTGGTGTCTTACTTGCTGTTAGCAACACATTTTAAAGTGAGCTCGTTGATACCACCCCAAATGCTTTTTTCCAATGTATAATTGTTCGGATCTCCTCTAATAGCAACTCAATTTACATCGCTGTTGTCTACATCCCCCCTAGATCTGAAGAATCCATCTACAGCAATTTTTGTGACACAATATCTTCATTAGCGACTTCACTTAGCGAAAAAGATAAAATAATAGTTTTGGGTGATTTCAATCGTCCGAATCTTTGCTTTGTTCCGGATGAAAATGATTCTTACCTTCTCCCCGTAAACCTGGTAGACACCAACGATTTCAATCTTGCGAGTGCCTTTTATGGTAATGATTTACAGCAGGTTTCCCATATCCCCAACCAAAATGGAAATTGGTTAGATCTAGTCTTCACGAATGCTTATGACGAAGTAGTGGTTAGTCCAACTAATGACGCTGAGCATCTTTTTTGCAACAGTATACACCATACAGCACTGTCAGTAGAACTTTCCACTTCTAATTCCACCTACTTAAAAACTTACAATAATTCAATTGTATTTGACTTCCGTAATGCTGATTATGAAAGCATTAAACACGTTCTTGATACTATTGATTGGACGAATATTCTTTCAACTCAGGATCTTGGGATAGCCATTTCCTCTTTTTACAATAAAAGTTTTGACGCCGTTGAAAGATATGTACCAAAGATAAAAATAAAAAATAAATTGTCTGAGCCATGGCTTGATAGAGAGACCTTAGGCATTTGCGAAATCGTAGAAACAAACTATATAAGCGGATTAGAGAAAATACTGACGTTAGTTCTGCTATTCAGGAAGAGTATAATCAAGTCGCTAAGCAATTTTCAGCAAAGTCTCGTGAGGCTTATGATACTTACATTAGGTCAACCGGCGAAAATATAGTCCGCGACCCGAAAAAATTCTTCGATTTTGTTAATGTGAAGCGAAAAACTACTGGCTATCCATCGTCAATGTTTCTGAATAACACAACGTCTTCTTCCCCTAAAGAGATATGTGACCTATTCGCAGATAGTTTCCAAAAAGTTTTTAGTGCACCAGACCTAACAAACTCACACCTTTCTTCCTCCGATTCAACTCCAACGGCTTTTGTCAACCATTTAGAAATCTCCCGCGATGAAATACGTAAAACTATTTTGGAACTCAACTGCAACAAAGGTCCTGGGCCCGATCTTCTTCCTCCGATCTTTTTATACAATTGTGTAGAGCAGCTTATAACTCCTTTGCATATTTTGTTTAATAGATCACTTTTGTCAGGAGTTTTTCCATCCAGTTGGAAGCTTTCTTATGTCACACCCATATTCAAGAATGGTGATCGACGCTGTATTGAAAATTATAGAGGCATTGCCATTTTGTCTTCGATTCCGAAACTTTTCGAAAAGATAGTATACGACAAATTGTCTCCGCTAGTTGATTCCCGTCTGAACGAGCAACAACATGGCTTTAGAAAAGGTCGCTCAACTACCACGAATTTGACAATCCTAATCTCAGACGTGCTATGCAAAATGGAAAAGGGTAACCAAATTGACGCAGTCTACACAGACTTCAGTAAGGCATTTGACAGAGTTGACCATTCTACCTTAATTCTTAAGCTACATAAATTCGGTATTACCGGGTCTCTACTCAGCTGGCTGACTTCCTATCTTTGCGATCGAACACAATGTGTAAAATTTCAAGTAGTTTTATCGAAAAACGTTAGTGCTACCTCTGGTGTACCCCAAGGTAGCCATCTTGGTCCACTTCTCTTCAATATATTTATTTCCGACCTATCTGACGTCCTAGCAGGCATACCTCATTTACTCTATGCAGACGACCTCAAACTTTATCTGACCATTGAATCCAAATTGGATGCCCTCTTTCTCCAATCCAAACTTGATTCCCTTGATCATTGGTGCAATGTAAACAAGCTCTCTCTCAACATTAATAAATGCCAGGTTATTAGTTTTTCCAGAAAATGCACGGTCACACACAATACGTACTTCCTCGGTAATAATGTACTAACTCGAGTTGATAACATTGTTGACCTCGGTGTTATCTTAGATGAAAAACTCCGCCTCACTTTACCCTACGATAAAATACTTTCTCGTGCAAACAAACAACTTGGCTTCATCAAAAGACGAGCCAAAGAATTTCGTAGTCTGTGGGTCACAAGATCTTTATACACTTCACTCGTACGTCCTATTCTCGAATACGCTTGCATTAGCTGGAATCCTGCTTTTGAAACCCACAGTGACAGACTCGAGTCAATACAAAAGCAATTTTTACTTTTCGCCTTGCGAGAGCTATACAACCCTTATGACTTAAATAGATGACCCCCTTATGAGTTTCGACTGGGTCATTTAAACCTATCGACACTAGCCTCCAGAAGAATGGTGATATCGGCCTGCTTCACATTCGACGTCATTAGAGGCGCTATTAATGTAGAATTCTTGAATAATAAAATTTTGATAAATATCCCTGCGAGAAACACCAGGTCCAATCGTTTCCTAAAAGAATATTCTCATTCGACCACATATGGAGCTAATGAGCCAGTACATAGATGCTGCAGAATATTCAACAGAATAAGCAATTTATATTCCCCTACGATTTCTAAATCATCCTTCAAGTCCTCTCTCTTCCATGCCATCCGTACCCTTAACCTTAAGCTATAGCTTTTAAGTCAATGTTTATTTATTGATTGCTATTTATTGATTTATTTGTTAATTTGTTTGTTTTTTACTTATTTAACTTGTTTGTTTTTATTTTTTCCTTTACTTTACTTAACTTTTCCATTTTTTTTATTTTAATTTGATGTCCTTTTTTTAATATGTGATTTTGTACCTTGTTTTGGTGAATGAATAAATATACATATATATATATATATATATATATATATATATATATATATATATATATATACATATATATATATATATATATATATATATATATATATATACATACATATATATATATATATATATATATATATATATATATATTTTTATATATATATATATATATATATATACATATATATACATATATATATATATATATATATATATATATATATACATACATATATATATATATATATATATATATATATATATATATATATATATATATATATATATATATATATATATATATATATATATATATATATGTTAAAGCAAGAGTTGCAAGCAGGTTTCCGTACTTCCAAGCTCAAGTTTAACTTTAATTAATGAAACGCGTTTGCTCGATGGTTACCAAAGAACAACAACTTTATTGAATCAATTACTTTCTTTTATGCGAAATTAATGCTGATGTTAAGTGTACATTGATCAATTCATAAAAAGCTGATGCATACATGAAATGTTCTTTTATCGTGCAAGTACAATGAATAGTGTAAATTGCTGAATTGCGAAATTGACTGTATCGATAATTGATTGAGTTTATGCTTGATTAAGTACAATTTGTATACAAAGAAAGCTCTATGCACGTAATTAATAATAAATGATTACAACAAATAAAATGAAGTTAAATTAAATTAATTAAGATTGAATGAATACATTGGACATAAATTTGATCTAAAAACTAATCCTTCTGAACATCTTCGCGCCTCTTGAAGTCTCGTACTTCGAATGTGAAGTCAGTGCTTGCTGCTCGACGTATTCGGGGTGCTGGAATCGGACGGACTCCTACAGACTTAAATTTGAAGTATAGATACGCCACACCTATCGTAATAGCGATGGTAAGAAGTAGTGATGAGTATCCGACCAGATACTGGTGAAGATCATGCGGCTGGAATTGAATATCGAACATTTGGTCCTCGGATTTATGGATGTTGGAAATTGCAGCATGAAGATCTTCCAATTCAGCTGAGTGGTTCTGGTAGGAGATGGTGTACCGGCCCGTGCTTGGTATCGTCAACTCTTGCAGCTTCGAAAAGTCATCTGTGAGGTTGAACTGAAATGACATAAAATTAGGTGTTGCTTTGAGCGTTGTGTTACTCGTAGAGTGAGCGATAATAGTTAAGTCATCGTCCTTCATATGGCAGTTGGGTTTAAGAGTTAATACTCCCGTTCCATTAAAGGTCTTTTGGAACACGTCTTGACCGCAAATGATCAGGTACACGTACTGTTTATCAAGTGAAAACATCCACTGATTCACGCCTTTTAAATAACTCCATTTCTTAGATGGGGCCTTGACCTCAAGATCGCATCCATCCGATAGTTGGTGCTTGGTTATCATGTCTGCTTCACATTGTATCACCTTGGAGTGTCTGGAATACATGGGATGTAGCTGGGTACATATATACTCTGAAGTATCGATGTTTAAACAGTCGGAAAATTCCGTCGATGAAAGCATATAATATGATGTCCGCTGTACGTCAACCAGAAGTAATTCCGTAGAAGGCTTGATAATTACTGAAGTATTGCCAATGCGAGTTGGAATGGGAATGAGATGATAAGTTTCAAATTGGATGTTGAGGACCAACGGCATTTGTACCACAAATATTGTATAGGTCTCGTTGACGTTGACCTTCACGCTCATTAGATGGTATAGTTTCGTGACATCTTTGGTAGGTAAAGATATAGATCGTGGGAGGTGCTCAGTTATGATGGATTTTTGACGTCTTAAAGTTTCGGGTGACATTATCAACGTATTCATCTGACCATGATGTATATCCGTGACAATGTCCAATAGCTTGTCTTGAACTCGCCGATAGTCAGTAATGAGGAGTGATAACATCGTAGCTACCGTCAAAAATGTTTGAATGACATGTTGCTGCTTTTGAATGAGAGTCATATTGGATATGTCTCTGAGGATATTGTTGAATTGTAGCTCTATCGATTTCATTTGATTACTTCTGTCTATGTCGGATTGTTTAAGAAGAGATTCGGTTGCTTCTATGATCGATGTTTGGTTACGAAGCAATCTGAGCATGTGACCTTCATTCGAGTTTACTTCCTTAATTGTGTTTGCAATGGTATTTGCATATTCTTCGTCTAGAACACCAAATAGCTGACGAGCGACTGCGCCGACACCATTTATCAACCCTCTTTTAGATCTTTGTCTTAATTTGAACCCTTGATGATGCAGAATAATCTCATTGACCTCAGCAATTTCCATCAAGCTTGACTTATATTGGTTCACCATGATATCAAAGTGGGTATTGACTGTCATTTTTCTGAGTTTTTCCAGTTTGAAGACAGTTGCTTCAATATCTTTACCCATTTTCCAGTACGGGATCATGTCAAAGTAGACAAACCACTGCCATTTGTATGATGTGATCTGTGATTGTCCCAATTTCTCAAAATACAGGCCCGGTTGATTTTTAAACTGTTTTACTTCAAAGGGAAGACTTTGCTAGTTCGGTTGTCCGGCTAATATTGTGACTGGAAAAACCACGAGAGTAAGCAGCGCGGCGACTAATGCACTTGAGGCAGCTCTTATCTTCCGCCGCTTTGATTTCTGGGATGATTCATTGTTTTCTGCTCTGGTTTTTCTGGACTCCTTAGCTGATGACTGTGGATCCGATGAAGATGGCATGATTGGTGTTGGCTGAGATGATGATGTAGAAACTGGAGATAACGGTTGCTCGGACGGAGTCTCACTTGTCTCGACTGGAAGAGGACATAGCCCATGAATAGCTCTGGTAAATATGCCCGATGCTGTTTTTACTTTAACTACTCGTACTAATCCGTCTGGTCCAGGAATTATCTCCACAATGCGACCCATTGCCCATTCAAGTGGTGGGAGGTTATTATCTTTTAGGACGACCAGAGTGCCCACCTTAATGTTTGCCTGTTCACCAGTCCACTTCACCCTTTTTTGAAGTACGTTAAGATATTCAGTTTTCCACCTTTTCCAGAATTCCTGCTGTACACAGTTCACTAGTTTCCACCGGGATGCTGCTGACATCTTCTCTACTGTATGTTGGTCTGGTAAAGAATTCAGTGGCTCTCCTATCAAAAAATGTCCTGGTGTAAGAGCAGTCAGATCGCTCGGATCTGACGACAATGGTGTTAAAGGCCGCGAGTTTAAAACTGCTTCAACCTCTGCAGTTACAGTAGCTAATTCTTCGTATGTTAAAGCTGCTGAGCCTACTGTCTTCGTATATAATGTCTTGAATGACTTGACAGCCGCCTCCCAAATTCCTCCGAAGTGCGGTGATCTAGGTGGTGAAAAATGAAATTGAATTCTTTGTGATGAACAGGTGTCTGCAATTTTTTGTTTTCTTCGTCTACTAATATTTGACGGTACATTTGAGCGATGTCTGCGGTGAAGACGTAGTTGTATGTTCGAAATCGTAATATTATGTCGAACAGTTCATCTTGTATTCTAGGGCCAGCAACCATTAAGTCATTCAATGAGAGCTGCGTGGTTGTCTTCGCAGAAGCATCAAAAACTACTCTCAATTTTGTTGTACTACTGTGTGGCCTCAATACATGATGATGTGGTATGAAATAGTGTGAGCCTGAAATTTGCTCCTTTTGTATTTCTTGCATGTGCCCTAGCCGTAAATATTCATCCAGAAAATCTGCATATTGTTTGTGCAGCTCTGGATCTCTTAACAGCTTTCGTTCCATGCTCATGAAGCGTCTCATTGCTATTTTCCAAGAATCGCCGAGTAAATTTGGGCTTGAAAACAATGGTAATGCAACTTCATATCTACCTTGGTTGTTTCTTATGGTTGTTGCTTTGAAGAATTCTTCGCATCTTTGTTCGGCGTTTGCAAGTTCTATTTTCCCTGGACACTCTTCAAGTTCCCAAAATTTCTTTAGTTGGTCGTCAAGCTCACCATTGGTCATTCCACAGAAAGGCGTTCTATAAAAGTTGCTGGACACCTTTCCCAATACAATCCATCCCAATGTTGTATTTTGCAATGTTGGTAGGTCTTTGTGGAGTTTGTATTGCCCCATTAGCATTAACTCTCCATATAATTCTGCACCAATCAACATGTCAATACCTCCTGGTTTGTTGAATTGAGGATCTGCCAGGGCCATATTGGATGGAATACTCCATTCTTCTATGTTCACGAATTCAAGAGGTTGGTATGAAGTTATTTCTGGAATGACGTAAGCTTCAATATTCGTTTGATATCTCGTAACTCTGGATTTGACAACAACGCTGATTCGATCCTTCGATTTCAATCTTGATTCTCCAATACCACTTATTCTTAGCTCGTCTTGAATTCCAGCAAGTTTTAATTTATTTCTCAATCTTTCTGTTATTAGATTTATTTGAGAACCGGAATCGAGAAGAATCCGGCACTTGACTTGATTGCCATGATTGTCAGTGACGGTTGCATCGGCTGTGCCCAAGAATACATAGCTGCTTTGTTCATTGCCTTCTGTAGAGCCCACGTGAACTGCCGCATCATTGCTGAATTTTATTGATGCCGTCTTATTCCGTCCTTTTTCTGCCTTCCGGGCTTCATGAAGCAAGGAATTATTATTATTATTATCAAAATGAAGCAACGAATTATGTCTCTTTTGGCATGATGAGCAGCTCCTCGAAGTGCGACTACTTGTTTTATGGCCACTTTTTAAACAGTTTATACATAATTCCAACTTTTTTGCAGTTGCTTGACGTTCTGGAGGAGTGAGTTTTAGGAATTTACTGCAGAAGTAAATTGGATGATCACTACTGCATAACTCACATTTGTTGCTGTGAGTCATCGTATAAGCATGTGCAATCTTACTATGCCTATCTTTGTTCATCGTTTTTATTGGTCCTAATGCTTCTAGTGACTGGAACCTTAATTCCAAAAAGCCTAAAAACTCTTCAAGTGACTGTAGTTCTCTGGGGAATTTCACAGACTGTTCATACAATGTATGTGTGTCTCGATCTAATTTTTTTACTAAGATTTGTAGTAAAATTGGATCCCATTGGTCGCGCACATTCAACCCAAGGTTCTCTAGACCAAGAACACATTCTTTGATCGTATCATGCATTGTTTTAATTGATGATGCTGATTCTGATGATAAAGTCGGCTGTGCTAATATTTTGTCAATTAGTGCAGCCACTAATAGTCTCTTGTTATTATATCTGGTGGTAAGGATTTCCCAAGCGGTTTTATAATTCTCCTCACTTACTGTGATATGTCGAATGAGCTTTTCCGCTTCACCAGATAATTGAGATTTTAAATAGAAGAATTTTTGAGCGTTCCCCATCGCTTGTGAGTGGACCATTTGGCTAAACAAATCATAGAATTGTTGCCATTTCAAATAATTTCCATCGAATTTTGGTAGCTCTATTTTTGGTAACTTGACCATCGGCTGCAATAAGTGAAGCTCGTTTCGAGTCATGGCACTATTGTTATCAACAACACTTCGTGCATGCGTTACCAATTTTTGATGCAATTCTTGGATAACGAAATATTTATTAGAATCATATCCGTGCTCACTCGGATCATCCAATGTTTCCCACAAAAGATTGTGAGTGGCCACTAGCTCTTGATACTGGTCATTGATCAAACCCTTCATTATGTTATATTCTTCTAGGATTCGATCTCCAGTTTCTGACAAAATTTTTGTTAAAATTCTTTCTAAATTCAGAAGCAGCACACGTTGTTTTCGTGCCCTTCTTCCGATTTCTTCTGGTTGTGAGAGCTTATAGTTTGTTTTTGATGGTCCAGCATTAGCCACAGTTTCCTTGGCTTGCTGTTCCTTATCGTGGGACTCAACACTCTCAATGAGTATATTAATTTCACTTATTACCTTTTCATGAGCCATACGGACTCTATTGTAATAATCTTCCGTGAAATATTTATTATCCCTTGCATCACTGAAACTGTCTCTTATTTCGGTGTCTACAGTTTCGAACTCATTCCAGAGTTGAGTTAATACCAGATGCTTTTCTCTCAAGTAAATTATAGTTTTTTTGTCCGGCGACTCTCTATAGTAGGCATTCGTGATCTTCTCGATTTCTTTACCTACGATTGTCTGCCGTAATACTAAGCCTTCCATATTGGCTTTTTGTTGACCTAACTTCGGTGCGATTGCTCACAAGAAAATATAAGCGTACGCGCACAAGAATCACGTTTGTTATTAATTATTAAATGTCAAATGTTAAAGCAAGAGTTGCAAGCAGGTTTCCTTACTTTCAACTCAGGTTTAACTTGTTATACTTTGTTTATTTTGTTTTTATTCACTCTTATCACCAACACAAGCTTAATATATTTTAAATTTGCGAACGCGAAATAACTTTGCGAATATGTATAACCAAAAGTTCCGAATATAACTTGACCGAATGTCTATGCACAAAA